>CM060915.1:708502800-709752800 GCA_030737875.1 Allium sativum
CCGTATAAGATGAAACCAACTTCACACCTTAACTCACTCCAACTAATACCATTTCTTGATAATCGTGAAGCCAACCAAGTTGGGGTATTTTAGTTACCTCTCAGACCTTGATCAACAACCTTCTTACCTCAGAATAATAAAAGTTTTTCAATTAAGCACCTCACCAAAATCTCCTTGTCTTACTCGATTTCAAACTGGTTTCGCAAACCGTTCCTTACGTCTGAAATCCCTTGCCATATAATTCATTTACTTAATTGGTTTGATTAAGTAAATATCAAATAACGCCACTCTTATCTTGGATCAAAATCTGCTTGGTCCTTTCTTTACAATAAGATTCCCTTAACTTGGATTTTATTCAAACATTCATTTATCAGCATTTAACACAAACCAACGGTATGTGTTTTTCCCTTGCATTTCACTTTGACCATCGCTTTGGTTTAAAACCCTTTATTTCTTTATAAAAAAAACCGAGTTCAATATATACATGTTCATCACTTCTTTTCAAACCTGCTTGGTTAATTCAAACCATTACCATTTCCTTAAATCATTCTGGTTAAAATCCTCTTTTTAAATTAATTAAATATAATTAATCTAAATAACTCTTTTTAATTATTTACGATTAACCGAATACCTAGTCACTAGGTAATTCCCTGTCCTTCATTTAAAGTCCTTATCGATATCATAATTCATTTTATTTAAACAAGTTTCAATAAACTTTCAATAAATAATAATTTAATATTTATTTCCCTTCTTAATAACTTCCAATGTAAAAACCTTTCTAATCCAATTCCCGTCATAAAATATATTTATAACTTCAAATTTTATCAATTTACTGCTTATAAAAATCCATATTTTACAAACTGTTTGACTTTTGGGTCCAGTGACGCTGATTACCCAACCAATTCTAGACATTGGTGACTATCATAACGGATATTGAAATATGGGTTAACGACCATCAAAATCAACCATTCGTCATTCTTATAATGACCATCAATTCAAACAACAATCCATTCAACCAATTCAAACAAATTCAAACACGTTTTATAAACGTGATCAACCCAAGGAGTTACTTTGTCATGGGTCATCCCCAACAGTGGGTAATTCTAAATTCAAACAATCGATGAATCAACCATATATATCCTAACAGTCATCTTCTAACAATCAGAACTTGCAGAAATAAAATACCCAGTTTATATAAAATATAAACGAGGAGGCTGAGTGAGTTTAACTCACCTCGGTTGGAATCTGTCGGCGAACCGTTTGTTTTGATCAGATTAACTGACGTTTTAATTCGCATAAAATTCTGGTCACTTCAGATCCGGACTGTGCCTGCTCCATCTCGACGTACTCGGCTTCACGGTCCTAACGCGACTGACCGCGCGTAAATCCGATACTGTATGTACAAATTACCGCATAAACAAATTTGTTAACTAATTTAAATAAAACATGGGATTTCCTTTTTAAAATAAAGTGGGCTTTACCCTTTTTGATCCATTGGCCCACAAAAGAAACCCGACCCGCTTTCATAAAAACCCTCCCCCTTCGTATCCTTTTCATTCCACAGCCGCCACAAATTCCATCCCAAACCCTAATTAAAGAAACCCTAAATCCCCCTTTTGATTTTAGCAACCGAGCCCCATGGCGTCGCGCCCCCTTCGAGTTTCTCCAGTCCACCACCACGGCGTCGTACTCCACCCGTGGGTCTCCACTGCAGCCAAACCCGAACCACCTTCAACCCCTACAGCTTCCATTTAATCGGTCAGTCATCATCAACAAGCACTTCGACTTCCTACCGCAACACGATGATCCCCCAAACACCCAGATCCGCTTCGGATTTATGACAAGGACTCCACCATGAACGACTGAAAGCTAAGTCTTTCCTTTTCCTTATTTTAAATAGCAGTAATATTTGTTTTGATTTTCCTGATTCTCGAATTGGTTTGTTTCGAATAGATTTTTGGATTTGTTGACTGTGTTGGTTCGGTTTGCATTTTGGGTGATAAAACACTACTGCTTGAACACCTATTTATAGTTGTGGTTTGTTTAGATCATATTGACGTCCAACAAACCTTAATAGGTTCGGCTACCCCTAGTTTAGACCATATGTGTTCTCCTACTTTTCAGATTATTTACAGTGGTGATGGGAGTCTTGATGTTGTGTGATGTTCAGCAGAGATTTTTAATGAATTTTGCAATGGATTTTACAGTACCAATGGCTGTTCGAATATGACATTGATCGAACTTGTATGAGTGTAGGTTAGGTTAGTCTGTGGCCATGACTTGTTAGTTCAATTCAGAGATTTATGACTTGTCATAAGGATTTTGTTTCTATTTTTAAATACATGGCACAGTCGATTGAAAGATGAAATTCCTTGTATAAGTATTACATAAATTTACTAGCTGTTCTGAGCTGTTTTTGTACCACCTATAGCTGTTCTAGGCTTCTAGCTGTTTTGGCTATATTTTCATTTCACTGTTTTCATGAGAGAACAGCCCTGATATTGATTTTAAATATGAATTTCTCTATTACAATGCTTTTGGTATGTAGCAGACAAGAATATACACATATATGTTGAATACCTTGAATGTTTTTACTAAACATTAATGACATTGAATTCATGGTTCCCCAGCTACTCTTTATTCTCGACAACTATTGCTTGTACCGAGAAGTATAACTACACAGTCATCTTATTTTTCTTTATGTACTTTGTATTTGTACAAAGTATATATATATATTTCCCTTTTGTTGTCCCCTTGATTATACATACTTTTGTTATCTCATATTGATTTTCTTTCAACTGTTCATTGTACATTCTGTTTTATTTTTATCTTTCTTTTCTTTTGTACACTTTTGTCTACATTGATGTGCCAATATGCATATCTTTTCTAGGTGTTCTTGTACCTCCTTTAGCTGTTTTTAGCTGATACATTTTCTTTTGTAGACTTTGATAATTCATCTCTAGGTTTCAGCTATTTACCCTAGCTGTTGTACTGATAAATTTTTACTGTTTTCTTTTCTCATGTAGTCTTGTCTATGACCTCTCCCCTTTTTAAATACATGTAAACAGTAAACATTTTACTGTATACCCATGTGGGTTTGTCGTTCAATCAAGATTTCATGTATATAGACCAGTTCTTTTTAGCTGTACATGTGTTGTTTATGTATACTTGGACTTTTGACATTGTGTGCACTTGTTTGCACTTGTATGACTTCCAGAATGTTGTGGCAGTGCTCACATGTACTTGTACATGTGTGTACATGCAAACTTCTGGAAACACAGTCGTCAAATAGAGAATAGATGCTATTGGCCTGTGACTTATAATTGTTGCAAATATATATATTTTTTCTCTTTCTTCTTTTCTTTTGTTTATTTTTTTTCTCTTTTATACAGTAAATGCTATTATTAGATCATTCCCATTAATGGGTTTCCTTCTTTGCTTTCTCGCAGGTTCAAACTTGATGGGAACAAATCCGGATTTTAGCGGTTCAGCACAAAAAGGGAGAACATGAAGTTGTCTACAACATGTTGATTTTCTTACTTCATATCTTGTATTCAGAATTTATATTGTACTATAAATTTGGTCTTGTATTATATAAATAAACCTTTGTGTTATAAAATTTTAGTTTTCTTTTTCTGTGTGTGGTGCATTGTACAGACAAGAATGTTTATATGTTTTTCCTTGTTTTCTTTCTTTTCCTTTAGCCGTAGGGGTCTAACTTATATTTGCATTTGTATGGCAAATTTCCGACTTCATATTGGTTGTGTATATTTCCAGTTTCATACATATATATATATATATATATCCTTTGTTAATATGTATATGTGTATGAATACATGCAGGGAGTTGTACCGCAAATCTGGTCTGTGTTTACGTTGTACACAACTAATAAATTTTTAATGCAAATTAAATTAGGTTTTTAAATGGTTAAATTAATGTTAATAAATTAATACCATCGTATTAAAGTAACAACTTCGATCCCAAAATAGTATGAAGATCCAAAGCTCAACAACTACTGTTCCGAGTTATAAAATGATATTCTATTTTTATAAAAGCCCTTAAATAAATATATGATTAGCACGGCTATATATTATTTAATAACGAACTATACCTTGTAAATTCATTTAGAAATTCTAAATCAATATTTATAAATAAAATATATTAAATATTTAACACTCAAAAATACGGGTCGTTACACGTAATTACTTGTATTATTCCGCTACATATTTGTATGGTTTATGATAGTAACTCTGATGTATTATTGTAATGCATAATCAAATGTGTAATTTAACAGCTTCATGAACTGTTATTTGATGATTATATTTTGTCCTTCCGCTGTGAGATTCTATGATTGTTTTCTTCTTTCTTCTTTTTCTTGTATTTAATCCCAATAACTATCTATATTTTGATTTTCTTTAAGTAGACATGCAAGGATTATTGTCGATTTGAATGGTAAAAAATGCGGGTTGTTACATCTGGTATCAGAGCTTTGGTTTAGCGATAACCTTGGCTCTATTTGGGATTAGCTCATTAGAGATAGGGTAGTAATACCCTAGAATGAGTTTGAGTGTATATGAGAGAGCGTACTTATAATTTTGATATAGAAATGGTTTTGTATTGTGTTTATTTGTTCTGTTGAGTATTTATGAATTTTGGTTGATACTTGGTACACCAAGGCATCGATAGGGATTTCTAAAAACTTGAGTAGGATAGATCGACACAATATATAGAGTATTATTTTGAAAAACTATTAATTTTTTTTTATTGGTTGTTAGGAGATGATAATCTTCGATTATCATTGTTTGTTGTTGATTAGACGATATAATGAAACAATTGACTATTGAATGATTTTAAAAAAAATGAAATTTCATTGGTAATGAAATAAAACAAAGTTGAATATGAAATTGAGAATTTAATTTCGGATGTTTTGAAGTTTTGATTTATAAATGGTTTTGAAATAATATAATTTTATTTTAAAAGTGGTTTCAATAGGAATTGTTTACTAATGAAATTTGAGTAATTGTATACTCCACCCTTAACTCTGGAAATGATTTCGGTGATGAGCGCACACATAATTGACGTTTATTTTCGAGAGTTTAAGTGGAGGAGACCACTTAAAACTTTTATAGTTTGTTTGAAGAAATTGAATTTCATTTAAATCTTTTATAGTACATTTTGATATAAAATATATAATATATATAATATTTTAAAGTTGATTGGAAACGAACCCAAAGTCGAATTTTTAAGTTCTCGAATAATTGATGAATATTAAATCGTTGAAATGAATTAAAGCTTGAAATTATTATAAACTTCTGAATTGAATAATAAGAAAATGAACCTAAGAGAGTTATAATTAAAATAAAACTCTTAAGAATGTGAAATAATGAATAGAAATGAATTGTAACCATTGAACTTGCATAATAATCAGTCCTTTTCTATAGCATATATAACTTACCAAATATTTAATAAGTTAAAATGTTATTACGATAAAAAAATGAAAAATATACAAGTATTGGTAAAAATATTAAAAAGGTGAATAAAAATTGATGGGTTATATATATATACACGAATGAAATTTAAGTTATGAAATAAACAATATATATACTTAGTTATGTTTGAAAGTTAATTCAACAAAGTAAGGCAAATAATCCGAATTAACGAATAAGCTAATAAAGTGAATTTTTTTTGGTTATTATTAAAAGGATTAGTATTAATTGTTGGATGTTCGACGAATTAGGATTGTTGATATTCCCAAGTTGAAAATGAATGTCTATTTAATTATGTGAAATATAAGAGAATATGCTTATGTTTTATAAATTTAACGAAGGTTAAACGAATTAATTAAATTTAATTAAAACGAGCACGTCGCTTAGCGACAGTTCGTAATTTTCCAAATTGAAGTTTAATTAATGTATAGAATTCAAAATAAGTTGGAATTCTTTATAACAAGAATCTTTCGGATCTATTGGAATATAGTTTTCTAATGAAAGAGAAAAATTTAGATTTCAACTTGTAAATTTTAAGATATGTGTAAATCAAATTTTACGAAAAATCGCGATAGGGTAATTCGTGATTTAAAACTAAAATATTAATAAAATGGATGCTTTG
Organism: Allium sativum; assembly: GCA_030737875.1. Classification (NCBI taxonomy): domain Eukaryota; kingdom Viridiplantae; phylum Streptophyta; class Magnoliopsida; order Asparagales; family Amaryllidaceae; genus Allium; species Allium sativum. Next base: position 708,508,909 of record CM060915.1, read on the forward strand.
AAAATAAAATTTGAGAAATAATGAGTTAAATTTGATTTTGAAATCTATTGAACTAGTTAAGTTTAGTAATTGAACATATTAGTGTTATGCACTTAGCTAATATCATAATATGCTGAAATTAGAAACAACTGTTCAATGAATCATAAATGTATATGAAATAGACTATGCTTATAATAGTGTTAATAAAATAAAATATTAAAATGTGCATTTTTACAAATGGAATGTATCATATGAAATTGTATAAATTATATACTGACATTGAAAATTTGTCATTTTGCTTGATTGTATGGTTGTGACTGTTGCATGTTTAATTTATTGGTTTGACTGTATTTGCTATTTTATATATGTTTAATTTAGTATATAGATTTATTTCACATATATATATATATGTGTGTGTGTGTGTGTGTTCTTATTTGGATATTGTAACACCCCACACCCGCTATAGTCACTCACTAAGGGAATGCCATAGCATCGGTGGAGTATTTTTAGTGAGTATAGAACAGTAAAATTACAACAAGACAGATATAATGTAATACTTGAAAATTTAAAACATCATCTCATAGCAGCGGAAAGTAAAACATGTTTGGTTACATCATAAAACCATAACAAGAGTCAAGTACAAAATATCCATCCTGAATAAAATAAGTACATAATCCCACTACTCATAACAAATAGCCATAACAGAAAAGATAAGATAAGCTGAGCTCTACATCTACGGTCCAAGCTCCAAGAGATAGATAAAGCAAACTGATCAAAGCCCACTAGCACTAGGCCCAACCTGAGGACCTGAAGGAAAAAGATAAAAACAACGGGGGTCAGACATAAGCCTGAGTGAACCCTATCTCCTTAATAATACAATTATTAAAGTAATTAGGGTATGATATGAACTCGGTATGGTATCTTTGGGGATAATGACTACACTAAGTTGCCCACGAACACAGGACGAACTAAGATAACCGTAAAGACGCATCTACCCACCCAAGGATAATTACTAACTGCACCACACCAGTTCTACCCACCAAGAGTAATTCCTACTTAAAGGTTGATCCCACTAAGTGTACTTAGTAATTTTTCACCCGGTAGTTTCTTGTACCCCTACACAGGTGCCGTCTGCCCCTATTTTTACTAGGTGTACCCACTACCCCCAAGCGATCGGCTCCCTACCGTAGATACCCGTGCTGGTCCCACAAAAGGGGGTGTATCATTCCCCAAAGTGGCTACCATATAATATCACTGTGCACGGCTTTATATCTACCCGATGCAACAACGACTTACCAACCGGCCCGGGTCCACACACGCATATGAAACCCGTTGATCCCGCGTTGCCACCGCTAACCCGTTTTGGCCTCTTACAGTCAAGCCCAATATGCGTGTCCCGTCACCCGACAAGAGTCGAGCCTACAAAGATACGTTGGGATATTGGTTGAAATGGGCCCCCACAAGCTACTACTTAAGCTTGTCGTTTAATCTAGTGCATCCCACTTAACCCTTTAACCATGTCCCCTTACATGTTATAAATCTTGGCTAAGTCCTTTAATCATATTTCAATTGCCACTTAGGGCACTCACTAGATTCCCACATGCCACCCATGGCACTTACTTAACCCCTTAATCATGTTTAATTACATGTTCCACCTTGGTTAAGTATTCTAATCGTATTCTCACATGCCACCCATGGCACTTACTTAACCCTTTTATCATGTTTAATTACATGTTCCACCTTGGTTAAGTATTCTAATCGTATTTTTCTATTGCCACCCACTAGTCTCATCATGCCACCCCAAGGCACCCACTTAACCCCTCATGTCCCACTACATGCTAATATGGTTAAGTGTTTCTTAATTCATTAATTAAGATCATGACCTCATAAAGACCTCCCACATTAGACCGTCTTTTATGACTGCTGGATATGCCGGTTGGTTCCGGGCAGACTTCTGTCATAAAAAGGGCCTAACCTCGTGTCTTTACTTTAATCATGTATTTAATTTATGACTAAGACCTCTCACATTGGGCCAATCATTTGTAGCCGCTGGATGGCCGGTCGGTTCCGGGCAGACTTCCGCTACAAAAGGGTCCAACCTCGTGTCTTAGTTGATTAATTAATCCTAATTAATCACCCCCATATTAATTATCCCTAATTAATATCAAATTTTCCATAACATGGGTAGACCTAACTCAATAGGTAAATTCCCATGGGGTAGACCTAACTTAATAGGTAAATTCCCACTTATGGTAATTTATTTTTATTGTATGCTTAATCATACCCAATCATATTTTTATTAACATATTTACCAACCCCATCGTTCCCCACGTAAATCGTTCTCATTTCATGACATAAATAAGGGGAAGATCATTACAAATATCATGGGTTTAGCATACAACTTTGTCATGGGTTAAGAGAATGTCAACTTGCATATATGAGCATATATTAACCCAACTACATTTAACCCAAACTTGCATATTATCAAACATGTGTCTTACATAACATGTTGCATATGAACTTACATATCATCAAACATGTGATTTGCATAACATGTAGAACTTGCATTTTAGCATATACTTAACTTGCATAAGCACTCACATACTTGCATAAGCATTCATATACTTGCATAAGCTTGCATATCATGTTAAACTTGCATTTCAACATATACATAACTTGCATAAACATTCACATACTTGCATCGGCTTGCATATTATGAAACTTGCATGACATAAGGCATATAACTTGCAAAACACATAATATTCACTACATCAAGCTTGCATAAATATATGGATCCACAAACATAGCCATACTTTATCACATCTTATCATAATCAATTCAATAATTGATTATTAAGGGGATAGAAGCTCACCAAAACAAGATTAGCAAGTTAAATGAAGCAAATCCCAATGATTAAGTAGAAGAAGATGTAGATTAGCTTGCAAATCCTCTTAGGATTTTTAGTGGAGGCTCTCCAATTTTCTAAGTGGTGGCATAATGGCCTTAGATCTATTTTTGGTAAGGATAAGGGGGTATTAGGGTGTATATATAGATTAGTTAGATGTTTTAGGACCATAGGATATACCCTAGAACCAATCCTAGCCTTTAAAGCATGTCTTGGGGAAGAAGTCAAGTGTAGGAACCATTTAGGGCCCAAAAAAACAGCCCAAAACTCATCCCGGGCCTCAAAACATGAGCAGTTTTCGTTTTTGATTTTTCGTGAAACTTTGACGGGCCATAACTTGGTCATACGGACTCCGATTTACGAAAACTCGGACTCTATTTCGCGTATTTTTCCGAGACGAACGCAATGGCACAGCCCGTTTCCCCTGATTCAGAATATTAAATTTAATTCTGCTCTGATTTATGTTATAACAAGTTATTTAACATACGGGGTGTTACATTCTCCCCTACTTAAAGGATTTCGTCCCCGAAATCTCTAAGTCAAGAAGAACGTATCCTACCAACCAAACAACCATCTACTCAACCATAAAACACTGGCATCCATTGTCCTTAAACAGTTTCTAATGATGTATGAGCATATGCAAAAAGTGTGTGTATATGTTCCCTATCTAATGTATGAACATATGCAAACCATGATAGTGCCATGCATCCATTATGTATGCGAGGGAACCCTATCGACACATACAATATCTACATGAGTGCATAATCATTCACCAAAATGCATCATCCATATGATAACACAATCATTATACATCCATAAATATAGCTTCCTACACACAATTTTATGCAATATGCAATATGAAGTGATTGAGCCGATCTAGTGCCTAGAGTGTGTGTATATGCATCCACGAGCAACCACTAGCAAACACTTGCATCCACTTGCATCCATCACATGTTTCAACCATAGGACTATCCTATCTGAAGGTCAAAGGTACTAACGAGAGGACATACTAAGGATAAGATAAGTACCAGTCAAACGATAAAGGAGAAGTTAAAAGACATACTCTCAAAAAGAAATGGATACAAAGAACGCATCTTCGCTTCCGTCTCCCAAGTTGCGTTGCTCTCCTCTTCTCCCCATTGCACTTTGACTAGCTGAACCTCTCGATTCCTCAATTTCCTAGTCTCTGACCCAAGGATGCGAGTAGGAGCTCGTCGAATAGTCGCATCACGCTCTGCTTCCACTTCTCTAAGCAAACTTGGCTCTACTACCTCTGCGGTCTTATGTAGGCACTTCCTCCCATGGAATACATCATGTACACCACTAAGTCTGTCGGGCAACTCCACCAATGGAAGATGCTCCTCCCATGTACCTCCAAAATCCAAGATACATAGCCTCAAAAGGTCTTCTAAAATATGATTCACCCTCTCGGTCTGGCCGTCCGTCTGAGGATGATATGCGGTACTCAAACGCAACTGAGTCCCTACCGCCTTTTGCAAACTCTTCCAAAACTCTCTAGTGAAGATAGGATCTCGATCACTCACTATACTGGAGGGTACCCGATGAAATCGAACTATCCCTCGAAGATATACAAAAGCTAGCCATGGAGCAGTCCACTTACTCTTCACAGGTATGAAATGGGTGTTCTTAGTAAGTCTGTCTACCACCACCCAAATTCCTGTATTACTCTTTCTCGATCTGGGTAACCTGTCAATAAAATCCAACGAGACGCTGTCCCACTTTCATTGCGGAACCTCCAATGGGTGAAGCAACCCACCCGGTTTCTTTCGCTCCGTCTTCACTCGTTGGCACACCAAGCATCGAGCGACATGCTCGGCCACATCTTTCTTCATACCGGCCCAGAAGAAAGCCCTCTTCATGTCTTGGTACATCTTACCCCCACCGGGATGAATGGTCATCCTAAAACGGTGTGCGTCATCAAGAATAGCCTTCCTCAAACCCTCGTCCTGCGGTACACAAAGTCTACCGTCTCTACGCAAGCACCCTCTATCTCTAAGGTGTACCTACTCAAATGGCTGGACGACTCCCCCCTTATGAGCTTCTCTACTAACTCAACCAACTGTGGGTCGCCCCTCTGTGCTTCTCCAATCCGCCCCAAAAGAGTAGGTCTAACTTCCAAAGAAGCTAGCAAACTGGGTACAAAGTCAACGGAAGGTCTAAAGTCAAACTTAGAAATAAACTCTAAGCTCCGTCGTTCAACGAACAATGAACTCAAGGACAACCTTTTTCTACTTAAGGTGTCCGTTACCATGTTACCCTTACTCATAGGATGCTAAGGATCCCATCCACTTTTGCTGTCCTAAGACTATGCGCTCGAAGAGTCTCCAACACTTCCCTAAGATGTAGGGCATGCTCTTCTCCACCAGATTATCATCCAAAATCATCACAACTGTCTCCCACGCAGACCACCCTAGTCGAATTCGGCATCCCCCCAAATGCAAGCCCCAAAGGCCTAAACCAATATCAGACAAACACCCAAGGGATACCTCCTTCGAATTCAGACGACCTACGTGAGACGATACTAGTAAAAATGGCTAAATAATTAAGCCCTTAACCAATTCTGGATGTTCTCGCCAGTCTCGCTCCAAAACCGTCGTTTATCCTATACTGGCCCTGCTCAGCCTATTGAGCACATACGAAAACTTATTTCGCTCCTAGAAAAGACCCAGATGTCATCTACAAAGACCATCACGAACTTATTTAGGTACTCCCTGAACACCCTTCTCAACAAAGTATGCGGGGGCGTTCATCAAACCCAATGGCATCACCAGCCACTCATAAAAGAAATCATCCGGAGTCCCAAAGGCAGTCTCCTCTATACTATTCTCAGCCACTCTCAACTGATGAAATCCCGTGGCTAAGTCCTACTACAAAAATACTGAGGCGCCAGCCAACTGATCAAGGAGATCATTAATCCTCGGCAATGGGTATTTATTCTTCTTTGTGAGTTTCTTTAGTTCCCTTTAGCCTACACAAAGTCTGAGGGACCCATCCGCCTTCATAACAAAAACTACTGGAGCGCCCCACTCCGATATACTTCGTCTTATGAACCCCTTCTCAAGCAAATCGCCTACTTACTTATGGAGTTCCCTCCTCTCACTAGGAGCCATGTGGCACACTGGCCAAGATACTAGTTTGGCCTTATCCACCAGATATATTCGGAAGTCAATCTCCCGCTTCGGAGGTAAGCCCTTCACCTCCTCAAACACATCCGGGTATTCCCGGACCGCTCTAACAGATCGCAGACTCTAGACCAACGTGTCAGGCGATTCTAGATACCTTAGCATAACAGATTCTATGGGATTACAAGAGATCTCGGGAGTGTTACTTAGGCGGCCCATAAGCCTAACAACTCTCCCTTGAAAATGAAGAACAACACTCCTACTGGATAACCAGTCCATGCCCAAAATTAACCCATAGCCCGTGAAGCCCAACAAGCATCACATCTAAACTCAACGCTAAGTATAGAAACTTTCAAACCCAAACATATCATGGAGCCCCAACTGGGTTTGAAACAACTAAGGGATCATCTACCAAACTGGTGTCTAAGTGCAGTGACTCAACTAACAATGGTGGGATAAACGAACTCAATATATCAGAATCAAATAGAGCTTGAATCGGATGATAAAGAAATCCAAATTCCAACCTAGACGGTCATATCCCCATCTGGTACCCTAGTCATGAGGGAATACAACTACCCTCCAGAAGATTCCATACCTTGCCCTTGCTTCTTTGAACAATCCTAATAAGGTGTCCTATTCCTCTTAAAAGGATAACCACTTGCCTTCTTCTTCCCTATTCTCCACTCGTAACCTCCCACCAATGAGGTTTCATCTTTCATTAACCAAACAACTATTTGAGCCTTCCTCCCATCGTTTATCCAATAGATACCTACCAGTCCTCCTCCTTCTTGAACCAACTTCTAATCCGACTAACGTCTAAGTCCCTTGAAGTGGTTTTCCATCCTTATCTATCTTAGAAAGATCATCTATACGCGGAGGGGAAACTCAAAACGAGAGAAAGGAAGAGATTCAAAATGGAGAATTCGAAAGATATAGATATGGCTATTGGGGATTATGCTTTCCTTTCAAAAACTTTTCTCTTAAAAGACATGTTTTTGAAAATACTCCTTTCCAAAAATATTCTTAGAAAATAGTTTTTCTAAAAATTTTATCTGTTCCGGTAACCTTAAGCTCTGATACCACGTGTAACACCCCACACCCGCTATAGTCACTCACTAAGGGAATGCCATAGCATCGGTGGAGTATTTTTAGTGAGTATAGAACAGTAAAATTACAACAAGACAGATATAATGTAATACTTGAAAATTTAAAACATCATCTCATAGCAGCGGAAAGTAAAACATGTTTGGTTACATCATAAAACCATAACAAGAGTCAAGTACAAAATATCCATCCTGAATAAAATAAGTACATAATCCCACTACTCATAACAAATAGCCATAACAGAAAAGATAAGATAAGCTGAGCTCTACATCTACGGTCCAAGCTCCAAGAGATAGATAAAGCAAACTGATCAAAGCCCACTAGCACTAGGCCCAACCTGAGGACCTGAAGGAAAAAGATAAAAACAACGGGGGTCAGACATAAGCCTGAGTGAACCCTATCTCCTTAATAATACAATTATTAAAGTAATTAGGGTATGATATGAACTCGGTATGGTATCTTTGGGGATAATGACTACACTAAGTTGCCCACGAACACAGGACGAACTAAGATAACCGTAAAGACGCATCTACCCACCCAAGGATAATTACTAACTGCACCACACCAGTTCTACCCACCAAGAGTAATTCCTACTTAAAGGTTGATCCCACTAAGTGTACTTAGTAATTTTTCACCCGGTAGTTTCTTGTACCCCTACACAGGTGCCGTCTGCCCCTATTTTTACTAGGTGTACCCACTACCCCCAAGCGATCGGCTCCCTACCGTAGATACCCGTGCTGGTCCCACAAAAGGGGGTGTATCATTCCCCAAAGTGGCTACCATATAATATCACTGTGCACGGCTTTATATCTACCCGATGCAACAACGACTTACCAACCGGCCCGGGTCCACACACGCATATGAAACCCGTTGATCCCGCGTTGCCACCGCTAACCCGTTTTGGCCTCTTACAGTCAAGCCCAATATGCGTGTCCCGTCACCCGACAAGAGTCGAGCCTACAAAGATACGTTGGGATATTGGTTGAAATGGGCCCCCACAAGCTACTACTTAAGCTTGTCGTTTAATCTAGTGCATCCCACTTAACCCTTTAACCATGTCCCCTTACATGTTATAAATCTTGGCTAAGTCCTTTAATCATATTTCAATTGCCACTTAGGGCACTCACTAGATTCCCACATGCCACCCATGGCACTTACTTAACCCCTTAATCATGTTTAATTACATGTTCCACCTTGGTTAAGTATTCTAATCGTATTCTCACATGCCACCCATGGCACTTACTTAACCCTTTTATCATGTTTAATTACATGTTCCACCTTGGTTAAGTATTCTAATCGTATTTTTCTATTGCCACCCACTAGTCTCATCATGCCACCCCAAGGCACCCACTTAACCCCTCATGTCCCACTACATGCTAATATGGTTAAGTGTTTCTTAATTCATTAATTAAGATCATGACCTCATAAAGACCTCCCACATTAGACCGTCTTTTATGACTGCTGGATATGCCGGTTGGTTCCGGGCAGACTTCTGTCATAAAAAGGGCCTAACCTCGTGTCTTTACTTTAATCATGTATTTAATTTATGACTAAGACCTCTCACATTGGGCCAATCATTTGTAGCCGCTGGATGGCCGGTCGGTTCCGGGCAGACTTCCGCTACAAAAGGGTCCAACCTCGTGTCTTAGTTGATTAATTAATCCTAATTAATCACCCCCATATTAATTATCCCTAATTAATATCAAATTTTCCATAACATGGGTAGACCTAACTCAATAGGTAAATTCCCATGGGGTAGACCTAACTTAATAGGTAAATTCCCACTTATGGTAATTTATTTTTATTGTATGCTTAATCATACCCAATCATATTTTTATTAACATATTTACCAACCCCATCGTTCCCCACGTAAATCGTTCTCATTTCATGACATAAATAAGGGGAAGATCATTACAAATATCATGGGTTTAGCATACAACTTTGTCATGGGTTAAGAGAATGTCAACTTGCATATATGAGCATATATTAACCCAACTACATTTAACCCAAACTTGCATATTATCAAACATGTGTCTTACATAACATGTTGCATATGAACTTACATATCATCAAACATGTGATTTGCATAACATGTAGAACTTGCATTTTAGCATATACTTAACTTGCATAAGCACTCACATACTTGCATAAGCATTCATATACTTGCATAAGCTTGCATATCATGTTAAACTTGCATTTCAACATATACATAACTTGCATAAACATTCACATACTTGCATCGGCTTGCATATTATGAAACTTGCATGACATAAGGCATATAACTTGCAAAACACATAATATTCACTACATCAAGCTTGCATAAATATATGGATCCACAAACATAGCCATACTTTATCACATCTTATCATAATCAATTCAATAATTGATTATTAAGGGGATAGAAGCTCACCAAAACAAGATTAGCAAGTTAAATGAAGCAAATCCCAATGATTAAGTAGAAGAAGATGTAGATTAGCTTGCAAATCCTCTTAGGATTTTTAGTGGAGGCTCTCCAATTTTCTAAGTGGTGGCATAATGGCCTTAGATCTATTTTTGGTAAGGATAAGGGGGTATTAGGGTGTATATATAGATTAGTTAGATGTTTTAGGACCATAGGATATACCCTAGAACCAATCCTAGCCTTTAAAGCATGTCTTGGGGAAGAAGTCAAGTGTAGGAACCATTTAGGGCCCAAAAAAACAGCCCAAAACTCATCCCGGGCCTCAAAACATGAGCAGTTTTCGTTTTTGATTTTTCGTGAAACTTTGACGGGCCATAACTTGGTCATACGGACTCCGATTTACGAAAACTCGGACTCTATTTCGCGTATTTTTCCGAGACGAACGCAATGGCACAGCCCGTTTCCCCTGATTCAGAATATTAAATTTAATTCTGCTCTGATTTATGTTATAACAAGTTATTTAACATACGGGGTGTTACAGATATCGAGTGTTTTAGTAGGTACTGACTGCATTTACTTGCTTTTGGAGCTGCTTGTGCGTAATATTGCTTTTGCTTGCTTAAAAATAAGCCAAATCGCTAATAATGATAATGAAAGGTATGTATATCGAATTATATACATCATATTTGGTATTATATGTTGTTTCAAAATATTTGGGAAGCCTCGTCATTGTGATGAGATGTATACCGGTGGAATATATATATTTTAATTTTTTCGAACCTGTCCATACAAAGGAGACTCTACCAAAATTTTCCGTGAATTTAAAGACTTAGAAAATTTTATGAAAATTTGAGTTTCAAATCAATATTAAACTACCTATGTGAGTTATATTTTCTAAGTTGAATATAAAATTATATGGTTATATATATATATATATATATATATATATATATAAATTGACAAGTGATAACTTTCTTACTATGCCTTTTCGAGGATGAAAAGTTTTAAGTGAGGGAGAGTGTAAAAACCCGTATTTTTCGAATATTTAAATTATTAAATTTAATATGATTTTGAATATTTATGGTTATAAATAAGATTTGATAATTTAATTTTGTAAATTTAATTGTAAACTTAATTAATCTGTTTAAGTAATGGAATTCAATTTATATTGACAATAGTAACTTGTATTGTTTGTAAAGAAAATTTTGATTTAGTTTTTAAGTATAAATGCCGGATGTTGAAGTTTAGCATTAACAAATTTGAATAAAATTGATTGTTTAATCTATAACTGAAATTCAAATTGAATTTGGTTAATAATCAAAACCTGGAATTCAAATTTAATGAAATTTTATTTACATAGTTAATTTGAATTTTGTTTGATTTAAATGAAATAAAATAAACAAACCTTTAAATTCAATTGAAAGGTGAACAAACAGAAAATGTATATTTTATTATATTAATGAACCCGATAAAATAGCCATTTTGCAAACGATCTCAGAATTCGGTGAAATTAGTTTCATCGGATCCGGAATTATAGATTATTGTATGCTTTTAAATTTCATAGCCATTGGATCTATCGTTTAACCATACGAATTTAAAACAAGTAGAAATTTATGCATGCAATTTAATTAAAATATTTAGATTATAGGTACAACTGTTGTAGACTTCCGAATTGGGCTTCGCCACTAGTCCCATTGTGTTCAGATGGCCTTAAAACCTATCGGTAGGCTGTAAGCAGACCTGATTTGGACATAGACCCATTTTTGGCTTTAAATACACGTAAATCAAGAAATAATATTATTATATTCGAAACTCTAACCCTAAAAAGGCCGCCTCCTTTATTATTCCAATGGCCGAAAAATCACGACGTTCTCTCTTTTATTTCTCTCGATCGAAGCAATGATTTCAGAAACTTCTTACTGAAACTCGTAGAGCTACGGATGATCCTCATATCTATATGGTTGATTAATGACAATGGTACCTCGAATTGTCAAGAATTGGACAATAGGGCGGCGCGGTTTCAAGCGTTTCAGGCACGAGACGGGCCACTGAGTGGGGCCTTATTCAGGGCACAGGTGAAGTTCGATGTGGCGGAGAATATGGAAGCGCCCGATCGGAGGCCGATGTTCGAATTGATGGTGCATCGTTAAGTATTTCTGAACGATGTTGGGTGTTTGATTTGTGGTTTGCTGGACCGAAATCATGAAGGAGGAGGAGGAGACCAGTCAGAGTGCTGACGTGGCTAAATTCTGTTGGGTAGGGTTTATTTAATTTTATTTTTTAAATTTGTAATTTGAATGAATAGATGCGTATAACTTTTGCATATGACTTCAGTTTTAGGCGCGGTTGTATCCGTTGGACTCGTATCGAAATTTCGGACAACACGGAGTTGTCGCAGCCTGATTCTAAGACTATTGATTTTTGGGCTAAAATTTGGATTCCTACCGCATTCGAAACCAAAGGTGGGTGATTAAACCCACTCACGCCAAACTAAAATATTCTAATATTAGTTAAATTAATATCATGTCATGATATGATTGTATTGATTGATGTTTGGTAGCTTAAATTGCATATTTATATTGATTTGCATCGATAATGTAGTTAAATTTTACTGTTTGATTTAATTTTACAATTAAGTTAAAAAACCGATATATAATTATTGTTAAAAACATGATATCTGATAATTAGTAAATTTATACGATTTTGGATTGTTTGTATGTATTGATGCGATGAATGGTTTAGATTTGATATACTTGGCATATTGATGTTTGTTGTGTGAATTTATCTGTTATTCACCTTGATTTTATGACCATTATTTATGCTGATTAATCCTAATCATTTACCCTAGATGTTACAGGCATCGAATAAACCCGGGATTAATCATTAAAATGAATTAATAACGTAGCTTGAAACGATAAATACCTATGGTCCTGATTTGGATTGAAATGATATATATACTTTCCCAAAATACTAAAATTTAATTTTAAGAATTAAATCGCCATAGGATAGAAAATTATATACGAACACCGGTTGGCAAAATAAAATTTATTTTAACTATGACTTTTGAAATATTGTTTTAAAGACGACATAGACGATGTTTTATAAATTGATTTCCTTTGAATTTGAACTATGGATTTGTAATATAAAAACCAAAGGAAATTATTTAATATCATAAAATGAAGTTTAAAAAAATGAAATCGAAATAGAATTGTTGATCCACGTTTGAAATTTACTTTAAGTTTAACTTGATTTAAAGTGATATTTGAATTTTGAACTCGAGATTTCATAAATTGAAATAATTCAAATTTAGAACTACAATTGAAGCTTCAAATATTTGAACCAAATTGTTTGAATTGAATTGAAATTTATATCAAATGTTGAATCGAATCGAGATATCAAAGTTGAATTGTTTTGATTTTTAAATTTGAAATACGAATTCAAGTTTAATTAAAATTTAGAAAAATGATTCGAATTCCAATTATATTATTTTAAACCATTTTATAAAGTATTTGGTAGTTAACTATCTTACTTTACAAACTATTTTACTTTATAACTGTTTTAACTTATATATATTAATTATCTTTAATAACTATTTTAATAATCAACTATTTATTTTATAAATTACTTTAATTCTTAACTATAGAATTTATTAAATTTTGATAATTCTATTTTATATATAAATTATTTATTTTCAAACCTTATCAAATATATATATATATATAACTATTTTATTATACTTTTCAACTATTTTAAATATTTAAATTATTTTAAGATTGGAATTGTTTCATGATTTTAAATTGGTTTAAATGGAGATTTTATTATATAACGACCCGCATTCTTCGCATCAGAGGATCGTAGAATGTTTATTTTATTTTCGTACGAAGTCATATGGTCATGTAACTTTGGGAAACGACTGTTGGGGTCACTTCCCATGTTCACGATCTTTGCCGAATTTTAAATGACTGTTTTTCCCCTGGCGAATATTGTTTCACCTATAACTTTTGATTGGTAAGGAGGTTTGACCTGAAACCACTTCCATTGGACTTAGATGATGGTTTACCTTTCCGTAGAGTGGTCACACTTGTCAAAGGGACTTACTGTTTGGAAGATATGGCTGAAACAAGGTTTGGAAGGTGAAAAACAGCTTAACCGGGCCAAATAGAGTGATTAACAGCTAAGCCCATAATCCATTTCAGGATTAGGGTTATGGGAGGGCTGATAGGGTTTGGGATATCAGTTTATTTCATTTTCTAGCCGCCATTTACATCTTTGAAACCCTAGCAATGGCCTCCACCTTCTAAATTCATCCCAAATCGCTCTCTAATCGCGTATTAGCTTAATCTATACCAATCAAGGAAGATTAGCATTGAATCAGAGTTGGAGTTGCTGTGTTACATTGGAAACCGCGCCAAAATGGTAGAGTTTTAGATCTAAGATTCTATTTGTGGCTAAGGTGAGTGATTTGCATTGTTTTTCACTAATTACGGCTAATTATGGGTGATTAGTGATAATTAGGGAAATTATACATAATAAAATTCTGGAAAAATATGTAAAAATTCTTAAATATTATTTTAGGACTTTGATAGAAATTTGGGTTAATTTGGATATGTTTTGCTAATCCTATCATTAGTTAGGTTAAACATGATTAAGGGAAAAACCATGGGTTTTGGGTATGTCTGATCCATATATACATGATTATTTTGGTGTTTATGGTTGATTATACATGTCGCTATTACTATTTGGAATGTTTTGTGATTGTCTAGAATTATTAGATTGGTTAAAAACGTTGTTGTGTGGTGTAAAAAGTTGCTGGAAAGAAGAGTAGGAAGCTGGACCGGATCGCGCTCGTGACCCCCGAACCGACCCCATCTCCGACTCGGCTCGTGAATGAACATCACGAACCACCTGCACCACTCACAAAGCACCCAAACCGATGGCATCACAGATCCGTCTGGATGGAGCTGCCACAAACCGCCCCTCTGATTCGATGCACCACGAAACGATGCTTGGAGGAGCCACAGACTGGTGGAAGGATGCAACTCGATCCGAACTGGGTCGGTGACCACGAACTGAAACGAATGGAGGATCCTGGAGTCCAAGCCGCGACGAACTGATGGAGGACCCACGAACCGGAGGGGTATTCACGACCCGAACCCCAGTGATGATTACGAATCGAGATGATCACCAAATCCCGAGATGCAAAGGTAGTTCGAATTGGAAGTTAGAACTCAAGATCCAGATGGGGGCCAACAAGTTAACTTCTTGAGTCTAACTTTGCTGCGTGACGTGTGCAAAGGGGTTATCGATGTCTATAGCTTTGACTTACTACTGAGAGGCAGATTATTGGCTATAGATCAGCGTAGTGGAGTTGTCATGACTCCATGGGGCAAAGTGATCGTGGCATGGCTATGAGCCAGTGCAGTGGAGTTGTCATGACTCCATGGGGCAGAGTGGACATAGAAAAGTATGCAATGGGGAGATTATGACCCCAAGGGCAAAGTGATCATAGCAAAGGATTTGGTGATCAAAGTGGTGGATATCGTTTACTTTACACACTGAGTGAGAGATGTAAGGATGATTGCTATGTTTGATGTTTGCTATCACCATGACGTGCTCACTCCCATTTTACACTTTATGTTAGTGTTACCTCAGAATGTTGTACATCTGGTTGTGCTAACTCTTTGGTTGCGGGTCCAGGTTCAGGTACGATTATTTATATCTGTTATTGTTTTGTTTTACTGCTATCACTCATACTAGACTTTTGTCTGACCCAGAGTTTTATGTCTCTTCTTATTACTCTAGGTGCTCCCAAACGGGCAGACTAGAAACAAGTTAGGTGGTATGCACGAGTAGCTGTCCGGATACGAGCAGGAGGCTTATACGTACTATTTATATATATTCTCCCATGTTGTTGTTGTTGGTAACTACTTTTAGCATTAGTAGTGTACCTTTCCTATTTTTTCTTTAAGGACAGTATTTTGAAGTTATAATGATAGTTTAGATCATAAGCTGTATTTTGAATTTTTCCGCTGTTACAGTGGTTTAATTCTCAGCTTATGCACTGTGCTAGCCTACTTTGTGAACTAGGCTGCACAAAAACAAAAGGGAAAATTAATTGAGGTTGCTGATTAGAAAAACACACACTCAAGCCCCGGATCGGATCGGAAGTTTCTTGCCAAACCAAGACATTGTGGAGCTGGAAACAAAGAAGTAGAGACATAATCAGATCGGTTCGAAATAGTCTGATCCGTCCCCCCTCTTTCCATTACGCGCCCGATCTGAAGCAGAAAGCAGCAATAGTTACAACCCACGATCCCAGGAAATGCAGAACCATTGCAAACCCATTCGCCGACGTTTTATCCACGTTTATGCACTAATCCGATGCACTGTCATCATCTGAAGATATCCGATCCCGACTTTCATGGGATGGAGGCCACGTGTATCCGAACCAGGGTAATTCCAGAGAAGATTTTCACCTATAAATATGCCATCAAGCCTCATTTGAAGGGACCTTTTGGCAAATTCAGAGCTCAAACTCCCTTGTCAACCGAATTTCACCACTATATTCAGATCATCATCACAATTTGAAGTGAAAATCCATATATATTGAGTGAAATTATCCATTGTAAAAGTGAGATTGAGTGATTATCATCATTATTCTTGTATTTGAATCATTCAGTAACAAAGTTTAAAGTGGACGTAGGCTCTTTAAAGCCAAGCCACTATAAATCATGTGTTTTTCTTTGCTTTTTGATTTCATTTTAGTAGAATTATTGCTACTTTGGGTGTTAGAACCACTTTTTGGTCTAGTATTTTGGTACTTTCACTGAGGCTTTTTTGAATTCTTCGCTTTTTGGGATTATCATTCTACTATTTGGACCCTTAAGTTCAAAGAAGTTAGTCCTTTGTTTGCGGCATTCTTGAGTATTTACTGATTAATTTCTAAGGAATTGGATATTATGGCCAAAGGAAAAGGGAAAGAAGTACAAGACACTTGGGAGAATGAGGCTAGCGAAGATCAGCAGGCCATAGTTGTGACGAGGTCACAAGGACAGGGCTCTGCAATAGGCCGAACCGAACCGGGCGCTCCGAACCAGATTGATGACGTGAACCCGAACTGATCCAGAGGCTCTGATTCTGCTCCTACGCCTCCTTCGATCCGATCCGTCTCTGCTTCTCGGCTCCGATCCAATCCGAATGCGGCTGAAACTGGTACATCTACTCGAGCTTCCACTAATGCTTCGATACCGGCCGCGACGAGTAGTTAACAACCTGCTCCATCTGCACCAATCACGCATGGAGACTTTTCGCGCTTCCTTGATATGCTTGAGAGCACTAGGGATGCTTTGGAAGCTCACAAACATGGCAGTCTTCGCATGAAAGAGAACATGATCACTATGAGTAGGGAAATCAATGAAATTCGTAGGCAGAAGACACCCTCTCCAACTCGCCGCCTCACAGCAGACCATTCATCCTCTTGGATGAAAAGCACCCTCATGTAAGAAGGTCGTATGAGTGAGCTGAAAATCTTGATCAACTGACCTTTGGATCTTTGGGATCCCGTGAAGACGCTGCTCGTGTGCTAGGTCCCGACGACCCGAGCCTGAGAGAACCCATGCTGCTGCCCATGCGTGGATCTCACGTCCTACCCAGTTATCCTAATATTACCAATCCCACACAAAGACAACTTCTCCAACCCCTTCCTCCCGTGAATGACCAGGATCGTAGGGAACGAAGCAGATTAGCTGCTGCTAAAAACCAGAGAACATCCCCTAGCCAGGAGCCCAAGAGCAATCCAAACAGCAAAGCCAAAGAGCCTACGCCAACATTAACAAATGCTGATGTAGAGGCAATGGTGCGCCAAATCATGGCCGATAGCCGATGCTATACCAATGAGGACTAGGGCATTGAACGAAGTCACACCCCATTTATAGATGACATACTGGACTTTCAATTCCCTTGACGATTTAATTTGCCACAGATGGATCGGTATTCTGGGAGAAACGACCCAGGACAACATTTAATGAGATATGCATGGTTCATGAATACCACAGTAGCTCTAGACGCTGTAAAATGCAAGGCCTTCCCGATTTATCTAGAAGATGTGGCGTTGATGTGGTTCACCCGACTCCTTCCATGATCGATATCAACTTTTAAAGAACTGAGTGAACGCTTTATGAACCAGTTTCGACTTCATACTCAGAAATCTAAAAGCGTCATTGGGTTATCGAGGATTAAGCAGGCTCCAGGTGAATCTTTGAAATCATAATTAGACCGCTTCAACCTGGCTGTTACCGAAGTCAATGACTCTCATGAACCCACTATTTTGATGGCCTTAATAGAAGGAGCCGAACCTGACACAGAATTCGGGGATTATCTCTCCGGAAAACCACCCACACTAGGGAATTGTTCTACGAAAAGGCCAATATTCGCTTGAGGCAAGAGGAAGCCTATGCAAACAGAAAAAGAAAATCTGAAGGGGTTTCTAAGGAAGATATCCAAAGCAATGTCGCTGTAAAACATTCTGGCGATAGTTCGGGGAAGGTTGAGGTGAACGTTGGCAACAAGAACGAAGGTAATAACAACAGAAATGGAAACAACAATATGAGGTATAGGAACCAAGGAAACAACTCCCGCAAAAGACCTCGATTCCAAACCTTTGAGAACTATTCGCCGATGAATGACACATTGGAAAACATCTATTTGGATACTTACAACGTCCTATAATGTAAAAGCCGCCACCCAGAGACTCAACCAAAAAAGAGATCACGACTGGAAAATTTTACCTATTTCATGGAACTCACGGACACTTAACCAATGAATGTAGGCATTTGAGAGACGTCGTTGAAAAGCTATTATAGGAAGGAAAGCTAGACGAGTATAAAGTCGCTCCGAGAGACGGGGGCAAGGGGGACAGACCCCGAACCAAAATAAACCTGCTCCTAAACCCACAACTCAACAGAAAGGTAAAGGGATTGTTATCAACACTATATTAGGAGGGCCTCATCCAGCCGACCATAGTTACAGAGCGATGGACCAATATGTTAATGCAGCTAAACACATAGATATGGAGGATTGCAATAACCTTGAAGATACCGCTCCAGTGAAGCAACTTAAAATGATGTCTGACGATGTTGTGTTCCGTAGAAGGGACGATGTTGGAGTTCAATCACCTACTAAAGACCCATTGGTCATCACTACTACTATTGGTCCCGCTCTAGTTCATAAGGTATTGGTGGACAATGGAAGTTCAGTCAATATTCTTTTCAAGAAAGCATTCGATCAGATGAAACTCGAACCGCAAGATTTGAAGCCTTGTGAGGGATGGATTCGCAGCTTCAATAGGGCATCGATGGCTCCAATGGGATATATAGAATTGTCGGTGACATTGGGGTAAGGAGATCGTCGGAGAGTAAGAATTTTTCAGTTTGTAGTTTTAGACATCGACTTGCCCTATAACGCTTTCTTGGGAAGACCGGCTCTCGCGGAATTCAGGGCTTGCATCGCGCCCTGGTGCCTATTGTTAAAGTTTCCAACCGAAGCTGGGGTGGGAGTAATGAGAGGTAATCAAGTCTCCGAATGAGCCTACTACATGGACGAGCTGAAGATGTTTATGAAGGGATTAAGTATAGATGCTAAAGGTGCTTCCTTTCCTCTGAGGGAGGGTTCAGCATAGCAATTAAAGGGACTAGCCCAGAGGGAGTCGCCCAGAGGACTGTTCGAGGACATAGATCCCAGAGAAGATAAAGAGCTTGAGGACAGAAAGGCGACCCCCAATGAAATGACTGTGGACATCTCCATTGATGATATTGATCCGACAAAGGTGTTAAAGATTGGATCCCAACTAGATCCGTTCCGAGCAAAGGAATTGACTGACTTCTTAATGGCAAACTTGGATGTGTTTGCTTGGACCCATGCTGGCATGTGTGGGATATCTCCTTCCGTTATGAGCTTCTCATTGAGTATCAACCCAAAGAATCCACCTATTAAACAAAAAAGACGTACATTAGGCCCGGAAAGGTCGGCAGCCCTAAAGGAAGAAGTGAAGAAGTTGAAAGATAACGGGTTCATTAGGGATTCAGTGTATCCTGACTGGATATCGAATCCTGTTTTGGTCAAGAAATCAAATGGAAAATGGTGGATGTGCATTGATTTTTCGGACTTAAACAAAGCTTGTCCAAAAGATAGTTTCCCGCTCCCTAGGATTGACCAGCTAGTGGACTCAAAAGCTAGACACGAGCTCCTTTCCTTCATGGACGCATACTCAGGATATAACCAGATACCCATGCATGTGCCAGATCAAGAGCACACGAGTTTTATAACAAATTTGGGATTATACTGCTATGTGGTGATGCCGTTCGGACTAAAGAACGCCGGAGCCACATATCATCGCCTAGTAAATTGAATGTTCTATAACCAGATTGGAAAAACCATGGAGGTTTATATAGATGACATGCTCGTGAAATCCAGGCAGTCCTATAGTCATACACAAGTTCTAGCGGAGATGTTTGATATCTTACGGAGGTACGGGAAGAAGTTGAACCCCTTAAAGTGCTCGTTTGGGGTGGCGTCTGGAAAGTTTCTCGGTTTCATCGTGAGATATCGAGGAATTTAAATTAATCCTAGCCAGATAGCGGCAATAAGAAAAATAGAAGAAAGATGAAAGATTAGGGATGTTCAAAGCCTGGCAGGGAAGGTCGCCGCATTAAGCAGGTTCATCTCCAAGGCCACAGACAAGTGTGCCCCATTCTTTGACTTAATAAAGCGGGGGGAAACGTAATTTCGAATGGACTCCAGATTACGTAGAGTCCTTCCAAAACTAATTGGATTTATTGGAGAAACCCCTGATATTTCAAAGCCGGTGGATCATGAAGATCTGTTCGTCTATCTGGCGGTGTCATCTCATGATGTCAGCACAACTTTAGTGCGTGAAAAAGACAAAGTCCAGAGGCCAGTGTATTATGTAAGTAAGAAGGTAGCAGCAGCGGAATGTAATTATCCAAGAATAAAAAAGCTTGCTTATAGCCTCTTGATTGCCTCCCGAAAGCTCCGACATTATTTCCAAGATTATCCGATAGTTATATATACTGATCAACCTCTAAGACAGGTCTTGCAAAGACCCGAGGCATCGGGATGATTACTTAAGTGGAATGTCAAATTGAGCATATTTGATCTGAATTTTCAACCAAGGAGATCAAAAAGGGGGAAGTCCTTAGCTGACTTCATAGCAGAATTCACGATTCCCGAAGAAGAAACAGTCGATGACAAAGTTGTTACTTTAGAGCACGAGTTAGAACTTAGTCCGTGGAAGTTATTTATGGATGAGGCCAAGAATGATTGAAGATATGGTGCCGGAGTTGTTTTAATCACTCCTAAAGGACGATCCATTTACTACGCTCTATGATTGGAATTCCTACCACCAATAATGATTCCAAGTATGAGGCCCTGATTGCGGGGCTGAAACTCGCTAAGGAATTAGGAGTAAGAACATTGGATATATTCTATGACTCCAAGATAGTTGTCTGCTAGGTTCGGAAGGAGTTTTTGACTAAGGGACTTCGACTCATTACTTATCTTGGAAAAGTAGAAGAGTTGCCAGGCAATTTGGAACATTACAGTATAACACACATTCCGAGAGTGGAAAATCAGAAGGCAGACCGACTACTAAGCTAGCAGGTTCTAACAACCCTGAAGGAATCGAAATGGTTCCAGTTGAGATATTGGAGTCACCAAGCTTCGACCTAATGGAAGTCGAATTAGCCCTAGAAGCTGAGCCAGAAAGGGAGTCTTGGATGACACCAATTAAGAACTTCCTCAAGAGCGGAATTCTCCCATCGAAGAAGAGCGAGAGGCAAGCTATAACACGTAAAGCTGCACGATATGTTTTATAGGACGACGTCCTTTATCACTAAGGATTTTCTATACCTTTGTTATGGTGTATAGCACACGACGACATCAAGCGTGTACTAAGAGAAGTACATGAAGGTGAGTGTGGAGATCATATCGGGGTCAAACCCTAGCAAAGAAAGTTTTGCGGTATGAATATTTTTGGCCTACCGTGAATAAAGATGTAACTGATCACTCACGATGCTGTGACAAATGTTGGAGGTTCACAAAAGTTCCAAGAGCACCTCTAAAGAAACTCAAATCAATGGTCAGCCCGTGGCTATTCGTGATGTAAGGATTAGACATCATCGGGACCCTGCCAATTGCTAAGGGAGGACCTATATACGCGATCGTCGTCGTGGATTATTTCACAAAGTAGGTTGAAGTTGAACCTTTAACCACGATCACGGTAAGGAAGGTGATAAGCTTTGTGGTAAAAAATATTATTTGTCGATTTAGGATACCGAAAACCATTATAACTGATAATGGAACCCAATTCGACAGTGTCTAATTTAGAAACTTCTGTCAGAAATATAAGATTGATAAGAGGTACACCGCCGTAGCTCACCCGCAGTCGAATGGACAGGTTGAAGCAATAAACAAAGTCATTATGTCTATTCTCAAGAAGCGGTTGGAGTGGGCCAAAGCCATGTGGGTGGATGAGTTGTCATTAGCTTTATAGGCCTATCGAACAACCTTTAAAACGGCTACTGTCCATACTCCTTTTTCACTCTCCTTCAGATCAGAGGCGGTGATCCCGATGGAACTTAAACTTCCCTCTCATAGGGTGACATACTATGACCCAATGATGCATAAAGCACTCCTCCTAGAGTCCCTTGACGCGGTTGAAGAAAAAAGGGACGAAGCAGACTTGCGTGCTTCAAGGCCTCGACGCCAAGTGGCATGTTATTATGACAGAAAGGTTCGCTTTAGGACTTTAGAACCAGAAGACTTGGTACTGAAGCGAGTCTTTCCACCTCCAGTCCATCTAGGCCCAAAGTGGGAAGGACCATACGCCATCCAATGGAAATTTGAAACGGGAGCCTTCAAGTTAACGACCATGGACGGTGAAGAAGTACCTAGAGCTTAGAACGCTCAACATTTGCGGTGATATCTGAGATAGATATGTAGTGTTTTCTTTTGTTTCTATAAACCATGTAAAAAGGCATGACTCGCCTATAAAAGTCTGTTTATATGAACAAAAGATTATAAAGTGGATGTAGGCTACGACTTAGCTGAACCACTATAAAAATATCATGTGTTGTTTATTTTCCTGCATTATTTTTACCCTCTATGACTGTTCTGTCCTGATTATGAAACGCTAAACATTAAATTAAGCTTGAAAGATTGAGGATAATTCATGTGCAGGAGCAAATGAAACGTTTGCGTAACATGATAGAAGGAATGGGAAGACAATATTCCTAACTCTAACTCTCATGAAACGAGAGAGAGTATAAAGGATGGGAAGACGACATCCTTGAGGCATGAAGGTGCACCCCGATAAGAGACCGCCCCAACGATACTCTAACCTGGTTATGAGACATGAGAGTATAAAGATGCTAAGAGGATAAGCATCAACAACAAAGGAAAGTTAACCCCGCTAGAGAGTCAAGGAAAACTGAACGCTAAGCTTAATCAATCTCGAACAAGCCATAGCCAGTCAGTCTATTCAAGATTGATTGGGGGCATACACATACACATGTCCCCAATGTATATTGTTTACTGTTCAGTAATAATGACTTTATTATATAACTGTGATATGACATGTTGTTTATATGCATTTTTAACTTAAATGATGGATTTGCAAACATTTGACATTGTAGGGAACAAACTACTTTATTCACAAACACGTGAGTTTATACAGGAAAACTAAGCGAAAGATGCAAGGTCCGCACTCGCTACAACAATAGCGGACCAATGGAATATCAAAACAAAAGACAAAGCTCATTTTCACTTGGAATTTAGGGTAGACTTAGCCTTCTTAGCATCCTTAAGAGCATCTTTTGCTTCTTTTTCAGCATCGGACATGAGGCGTTTCTGCTTCTTTTTTTCCCAAAGTTAGAGAGCTAGGATCGACATGAGACTCTTTGGCGAGCTCCCCAGTGATCGACCTGGTTGATAATTTGACAATCACCTTAGACTTGGGATCAACCATAGCAAGAGGTTTCGGATCTTCGAGTTCCACATTTTCAAACTTTGATTTCAGATCCGTATCCTGGTTGGCTTTTATCTCCACCAAAGTCATATTGTCATCTTTCCCCGGATCCCTAGTCACAACAACATCAACATCTTCTTCATGCCTGTCGTCACTACCGTCGTCTCTCAAAGAAGCTATTATCTCCTCATCACGAGGAGTTTCAGTGTTAGGCAGTACGATACCTTTGTCGATAACCTCCTCCTTCTCGCCCTCATCTCCTTTTCTAGGTTTTGTAGCAATGACGTCATCCCATTTCTCCCGAGTCTCTTCTGCATACCCTTCACCTGGAGTTGTCTTCTGTGAACCATCAATCTTCTTAGTTGGCTTGGTACCTACAGAACGAGAAGTAACAATTATTAACTCAGGAGAAAACGCAGGACCTTCAATTATTTGTCCAATAATGCGACAAAAGGTTGAGATAGCTTTGAAAAAGTAAGGTGAAAAAGTAGAAATACCCTCAGCAGATTTCTCGACTTGAGAAGTAGGAACTTCGGGAGTCAATCCGATAGTAGAAGGTAAGAAAGAAGGCCCAGGGATCTCTGGCCTTTCTGGATCATACCCCTCTACTACAGCAGCCTCAATTGTGGCAGAAGAAGAACCAACTTCAAGGGTATCCTTTCCCTTGGCCTGACGCCTTTCCTCCTCCATAGCGGCAACAATAAGTTTCCGCCTTTCAGCTAAGCAGGCTGTCTCTTCGCCCCTCAAGTACTTCTCCATCAACTTGTCCTCATCAAACGAATCCACTCTAAATTCTGCTTTTTCCCATTTGACCAATTGGTCCCATGCATACACAAGGGGAATAGGATAGTCCTTAAGCCAAGCAAGGTTTCAGTGACGGATCACCTGAGCAAAAAATCCAACCATGGTTTCACCACTCTCATCCAGCTCCCTTTGAGCGTCTTTAAGATGTTTGTTGACTTTCTAAACTTACTGCAAAGCCATGTTTGCATTCCCTTCGGCAAGAGCTGACCTCGTTTCAGCCTCCAGTAATTTAGCCTCAAGCTCTGCGTTCTTTTTGGCTAAGTCTGATTTCTCTTCGGAGAGACGAGTGCTTTTAGACTTAGCATCCTCAGCCTGCTTCTTTAAATCTATCCGCTCCTGAATATGGGACTCAATCTCGGAATGATAGCACTTTTGTAATTCTTCAAGTTGCCGCTTATAATTATCTGCATCACATTGTACAAGAGCGAGTTTGCTTGGGCATCCTCCAGATCTTTCTTGGAATTTTCGATAGCCCTTGTGTCATTCTCAGCGGCATCGACCATGGTTTTTGCAACTGCCATGAGATCGTTAATGATTTTGGAGAGGGTCCTTGCATACCTCTTCATCTCCTTATAATGTTTAATTTATGGAAGCCTTAACGTAGTTGGCCCAATCAGGATTTACCGATTTAAGTTTTGGGACGAAGTGCATATGCCCGAAATGGTGATTGGGAAATTGTTGCTTCAAAACTTCCAATCTGGCTTGGTTTTCATAATTAAGAATAACTGGCCTCGTAGTGGTGATGTCGACGGTGCGACGCTTGAGTTTCACGATGGGCCTATCCTTTCCTGTTTCTTTCCCCGATTCCTTTTGTTTTTCTGTTGGATCGGGTACTTTCTTCGAAGAACTGTCTTGAGGAGTTTTATTTTTGGATGAGACAGAAGGTTTGATGCCATGCTTTTCCCCTTGTGATGTGAAGGCTGACTCGTACGTTTGTCTGAGTCTTTGCGGTATGGGGATCGAGAATGAGAGGACCAATATGGCCTTGGAGGTTGATCCCTCCTATTATCTCTGCCTCTACCCTCATGCTGTTCATGCCTCTCATTAGGATCCATTAGGGGCATACTCGAATGAACATCCCTCATATAGTAACGCTGCCTCACCATTTGTCCTATAAAAAGACATAAGAGAATACTAGAATCAGCGTTAACATAAAACTCAAGTGTTGTGACGTACGATACTAAAGTGCTATGTGTTTCCTAAGTAGTGATTTCAACCAAACAGACCAGAGCCAGATTGAGGTTGGTATGTGCAGTTTCCCTGGACTTTACGGGAGTAACTTCTTCCTCAAAAGTTGGAGCAAGAGGATTTGTTGCGAAATCTACTGCAGTATAAAGGGTCTCAGGCAAGGGAAGATTTCCTAAACCTCGATATATAGAGTCATCCACTATAGTATTATCTCCTAAAGGAATGACTAACGACAACTCTTTTGGAGAGATTGGCCTTTCAGGGATAGCCGCATCCTCAGGAGTGATATATTTATCTCTGTCTTTCTTAGCTATGTTTGCTAGTTCATCATCCCGAGTTGAAGATGGAGAAGGGGGGTCCCTTAGGGGTACCGTTGGACTCCCGTCTCAGGAATAATATCGACTGGGGGTGTGTATACATAAGGGCCTTTCTCATGGCCTATACTGCGGGTGATAGATAACAACCTGTGACGATGGAGGTACACATCTTTAAGGAAGTCGTCGATAGTCAAGAACTTTTGATCACCGGTGAGTAGCTGGTGCAAGTGATCGAAGTATACTTAACCTGTCACTTGCTTTGGATTAGGAACTGCGAATACAAATAAGAGTCATTTAATATGCTGACACAAGTATTTGAGGTTGAAATCCAAAAAGTTGGTGCCTTACTTGACTTGAGCCATCTCCTGGCGCACCCAGGTTGCTGTTTAATATAAAACCATTTGGGCTTTGAGTCACCAGCCTTGCTGCTATATGGGACGGTGATGATTTTCCTTTTTGGAACTGATTCAAAGTATGAAAAGGATGGAGTCTCTTGGGTCCAGTGCCTTAAATTATAAAAGAAATGAAGTCGTCAAAAGAAGTTCTACACCCAGAATCTCTCTGTATGCTATGTACAGAGTGTACAAATAAGTATAGGAGTTAGGATGCAGTAGCATGGGGGCAATCCGCAGTTGTCTCAGAAAATCGACGATAAAAGGCGGAAACAGAGGTATTGCCCCAACTAAACAGATTAATCTGGTGATATCCTTGTATCATTCTGGCAGATTATGGGGACGATCTATTTTCGAAGGCAACTGAGTAACTCTTTGATGAATCCCATGCTCTAGGCATCTTTGCTGGCTCAACTGAATCCTTAGGCGATTCCAAAATAGTGACATTTCCAAATTCGTCGGGAGCACGGTTATCTCCTACCCCTCCTTCCTCTTCCTCGCCTGAAGAAACGTCACCCCCGGATGATACCTCACTATCACGAGTACCCATTTCGTAGTCTGGGACCTCACTATCCCAATGGCTCTGAAGTAGAAGATACACCTTCAATAATGGGATTTTCAGATGTTCTTATGGCTTCTTTTTTCTCTGCTAATCTAGACGAGCGTCTCTCGGTCATATCTGGTTTATTATTGGAGAAACAATAACAAGGATTAGAGTAAAGTTGCCCATGTCCCCCTGTGCGTGTGTGTGAACTAAAGCGTGCAAGTGTGTACCCAATAATACAAAGAAAGCATATAAGGATGCAAAGCAAGAAACTAGCAAAGAAGTTATGTATTTGCGACAGCTTAGGCAGTTTAGGCATGATCATAAGGCTCTATCCTCGTACGAGCCACAGGTCAGAGTTAGCGATATTTCAAATGTTCAAATCTTGATCGAATCAGTCTAAATATTTCATCCATGCGAATCGGTTCGGAAATATATATGAGTAAAGGCAAATTAGTCCAATTGTTGTTTTAGAGCAAGTGGGTTCGAATATGTGTGCAGATTTCAGATCGGATTGGATGTGTAGGTCATGAGTGGATAGGTTGGGATGCTCATGTTATAATCGGATCAGTTCGAGCATCCTTGAGCAACGGATCAGATAGAAGACCCGCATTGCCCGCGGATAAGACAACACCGATCCGAACCAATGCTATGTGTCAAAACCCAAGCTTTTCTGGATCATTTATTCTGCCTCGATCCGATCCGATTCCCTTTCTTCTTCCTCTACTCCTGTTTCACCTTCTCAGCGTCACCAAACCTATTTTTCTTGGAAATTCACTCACAGCGAAGCACCCTTGAATTAATATGTCTACCGCTGACTTCGACCTCCTCCACGACCATCTCGAGATGGCGACGAGCACTTTAAGAAAACACTGATTTAGCATCAAATATTTAGAAGTGGAAATTTCTGTTGCTAATTTGCGATGGATTTCCATGTGATCTGCAAGGGACATTTTTTGTTTTTTCAACTTTTTTTCTTTTATTTATTACCGTGGTCTTCTACCATCCCTCACTAAGCCACTGCAAATTGCATCAAATTACCGATAGAAAATTTCTGCCGCTATTTTCCACTGCAAATCCAGGCAGAATACCGACGAATATTTATCGAAGCTATTTTGCAGCAAATTCCAACAAATTTTCAAGAGTTGTTTATATTATTTTTCTAAGATATACTTTAGTGTTATTTTTTCATAATTATTAATATGTTTAATAATTAACTTGTCCTAAATAATGATTTATAAGTAATAATAAATAATAATTTACGTTCTATTATAAATAGCTTATAATCATTGCTTATTTAGAATTAGCAAAATAATCTTTGCTCACGACCAATGTTTCAACTTTTGGCTATAGAAAATTTTAACTTTGCTTGGAAACTGTTTTAGCTCCACGCACTCGAAATTTTAGCTCTGTAACATGAAATAATAGTTTAGTACTTGATAAATAATAACTAGTTAGGATTAGTATTAATTTTATCCAAATTATTTTTATTTTTAATTTTGGCAAACACAAATTTTATTTTGGTTTCGAATGCAACATTGCGGCTCTAGCTCGAAAATTTGGCTCCAACCTCCCTAAAATTTGGCTTCAAATATGTGCTTCATCCAAATTAGATTTTTGTGCCGCTTAGCTCTACAATAAAGCATCATCCAGAACTCCCAATTCGACGTCTCCTAACTAAGAAAAAAACCCTAATTTTCGGATTTCTCCATGGCACGTACAAATCTAACAGCGCGCAAGTCGATAGGAAGTAAAGCTCCAAGGAAGCAATTGGCAGTAAAAGACGCTCGCAAATCTACTCCGGCACAGGTGGATTAGAGGCGAATAGTGGTGCTTCGTGTACTTATTTCAAAGAAGGTAATCCTACTGACTGCATAGATTTTCTGGCCATTGAATCCCATCGACTACATAAATCTTTTGGCTTTTAGAGCTTATCGGTTTCATAGATATTTGGCTGACATCATCAATGGATTAAAGTCTGTTGACGTCATAAGCAGTTGTCTATTGACGATGGTATTTTCAATGTTGTCGACCTTAATGTTTCCAGTGTAGGGTGTCGAGTGTGATGTTTTCTAGGTATCGATCTTCTGTTGTATAATGTCGACTTCTTAAATTTGAAGAGTGTTGGCATCTTTTTTAGAACAAAGTGTTTTAGATACATCACTTTTACTCACAAGCCCAACGTCCATTTCAAAACTGTTGAATCTCACTTCTGATTTATAGAAAAGCTACAGGTTTCTTAACTCATTAATTCAAAATTATTATTTATTTTGCTTTGGATGATAAGGTTTGAGTATTATAGGATGTGAGATATGTAACAAAATTCTCTAAATGTCACCAGATTCATTTTTAAATTGGGTTACCCATTTCTGAAATAGTGATGTTCAATTTGCATTTCAGGTTACAAACCTCTACCAGGTTTTACTATTTACCTTGAGGATAGTTGAAACTATTGTAACTTTTTTCATGTTTTTCAGCCCTTGATGTTTTATCTTAACACCATCGTTTTGTGTAATATATTGTTATGTTCTTGGATAAAGTTTTTATTGGAAATACCAGATGATCATGTTTTATCTGTCGATAGCTGATATGCATAGCAGACCGCAATGACAAACACATACCTGAAACATCATACTGTGTAAATAACTCATTTCTTGCATCGCTTTGGGATTATTTAGTGAATATTTAGTGCTAGTAGTATTCATAGGTTTTTCATGAATATTACCAGTAGTATTCATATGTAATTCATGAATATTTAGTGCGTTTACTATCTATGTATGTTGGTGCAGCCAGTTGAATCGCTATGGGAGAACTTAATTATTGGGACAAGTGATACTGAGGGAATAAAATTATTGCAAACAGGTAACAAAAACATGGTTTCTCCTCCCTTTCTAGGTTGGTATTTATGACCCCTGACTCTGTGCATTTCGTTTTGATAGAATTTAAAACCATAATGGTGGTGGAGAGAGGAATCCTTCAGGATCCATATCCACTAAACTCGGGTGGATATATTAAGACGAAACTGCAATTTTCGCTTAGCGAGGGAAAAATCATGCAAATTCGTAGAATGGTAATTTAGAAATTTACAGAAATTTTTAAGCTGGATTAAGTCGCTAACATATTTTCATTGTTGAGCGTATAGAGGGAGTATGCACTGAAAAGAAAGTGTGAAGAGCAACTAAAGACTGGAACTATAAACTCAGATTTGGGTAATGTTGATATACTACATCAATGTAATTTTTGTCATGTTTTTGATGAATTCCTTAAACATGTTATTCTGGTTAAAAAAATATAATAGGAATGGAATTGGCAGCCAAGTTTGCACCATTTAACTTGAAAGAAGCACACCCTAGTCAATTATGACATAGTGATCTAGTTAAGTATTCTTTTAACTTCATGTATTGCAATCATCTCAACCTAATCAGGATATAGCAATTTTAATCACTATTGTTTAAATGGTTGCTTTAGTTGAGAAAAAGGCAACAAAAGGATATGAACAAGAGAAGTACAGTAAGTTCTATAGGTAAAAGAAGAGCTTTGGCATTGTGTTGATGTCATGTGAGGAATGTGGCGAACTGGTCTTAGACGAGGGAGTGTTTGGTTTTGGTGTAGGGTTGCTTGTTTTGGGTCGGGTTAGGGGGGCTGTGCATGTGCGTAACAGCATTGCTGCAGACATTGTCCGAATCCATTACCAACTTCGGTTCAAAATTGACATACAAAACTTACAAGGTATGACCAACATGAAAATAGATTACCCATTTTGGTTCAAAACTAACATTTAGTTTGGCTTATAACTGATTTAATCTTGTGAACTCATTATAGGATGAGTGGGTGGTATGTAGGGTATTCATGAAGAGGCAAGGAGCGAAAAAGTACACCACCCAGCCGCGAGCAATGAACCAGTACATAATCGACATGCCGAACGGGTTAAATTAATTTAGAAAGGTATGGAATTTTGAGGTGCTTGTTTCAGTTATGAGATGATTGGTGTGAGGGCTAGTAGATGATGATGTTTCTATTGCTAACTACTTTGTGATGGCAAAAAAGAAAGTGAACTTGAGATGTTGACCGTAGCTTGATTGAGAGGAGCTTGGTTTAGAGCATTGGTTTTTTAACGGTTGAGAGTACAATTGTATATATATATATTGCATTGATTGTAAATGACATGTATGATATTGTACTATTTTCTGTTAAATATTAGTAAATCTGTGTATTGTATTCATAACTGCATTTTTGTTGTTGTGCTATTTTTTATTATTATTGATAGTTGAACGATAGTATTTGGTAAAGCTGTAAGAAAGAAGCATGAAAGAATGTTCATTGGCAGAATGGAAAGGGAATAACGACGGATTACCTACCGGAAATGTTTGGTTTAAAAAATATTTTGTCGCTAATCCCTTGCTAATTATCAAGGTTTTACCGATGTTTTTGCATAAATAATAAATTATTATAAATTAAATATCCGTTAGTAAATAGTCGGTATATAAATTAAAATTAAATTAATAAATAAAATTTTATTTTTATTATATAATTAGTAAAATGACGGAAAACTGTTGGAAAAATCATGCTAAATTCCGTCGCAAAATCTAACGTAAATACCGTCATGGTTTTTACCGACCATACCATTATGTAGGAAATCCGTCGCTAAGGCCTGTTTAGCGACGGATTAGAAGCGGATTATGCCGCTGCTATATTCAGTTTTTCTTGTAGTGGAGGCCATCAACGACGATGGTGAGGGGATGGACGA
Organism: Allium sativum; assembly: GCA_030737875.1. Classification (NCBI taxonomy): domain Eukaryota; kingdom Viridiplantae; phylum Streptophyta; class Magnoliopsida; order Asparagales; family Amaryllidaceae; genus Allium; species Allium sativum. The sequence continues at coordinate 708,540,474 of CM060915.1, forward strand.
CAAACATCGACATTAATGTGATAGCGAATGAAATCATTTAAATTACTCCTAAATTCAGGTTAGATTCGGTTAAAGCAGAGCTAATCAAAGATTGAAACCCCACCTATTGAATCGATTGGAAAATTGGAAGGAATACTAAAATTTGGGGGCTAGGGTTTGTGCTGAATTATAAAGAAGAGGGCGAACTAGAGTGAAGAAGGAAAAGAGGATTCTAACGAATTTATATAAAGTGAAGGGGCTCTTCGTATATCCTGTGGGCCCCTAGTGCTTGGGCCGACCCATTGGAGGAGAAGCCCACACCCTTCCAACCTAGTGATGCTACATGGATTGATTTCGGGTCAGATCAGATGAATGTGATATCCAAGATACAAGTCAACACGCGAGACTGACCCGAAAGAAGATATAACAAGCTAACAAACATATATCGTAAGAATTTACCTGGAGGAGCTACTTGAACATCAAGCAAAGTTCTTACAACGCTACTTGAACATCAAGCAAAGTTCACTGATGACGCAAATCTCACAGCGGAATGGACAAAATATGATACATAACATCATTTGATAGAAAGTAGAATAGAAGAAAAAGAAGAAAATAATAGAACAGAATCAAAGTGACGCAAATCTCACAGCGGAATGGACAAAATATGATACATAACATCATTTGAAATACAAAATAGTATCAGTACTTACATATGTCATCAGAGTACATCACATATACAATATAGCAGAAATAAAACTATATATCTATCGACAAAGCCTTCTGCTCCAAGCTCCTTCTAGGATATCTGTAAGATCCTAAACTACTTGAATGCCCGTACGAATTTGGACACCCAAGAGTTTAGGGAAAATATAGAAAAATAAACTCTGGGTCAGTCATGGGACTGGTGTGAGTAAACTATTTTAAACAGATTGATTAACTTGGAAAAATTCTTTTGAAAGAAAAGATAATCGTAAGACCGATCCATACATAAACACGGATGGTTTTTATCTTACAATAACCCAAAACATTTTGAAATCATATTATTCTAATATTATGATAATGTCTAGGGTTTCTACAAATAAATTAGAATCTAGCGGAATGCTTGCATCTCACGTTCTGCGTATATATTATACAAACAAAACCGCGGACGGTTATTGGAGATTGGATTTCTGACTATGACAAGGTATGGAACCACCCGCCGACAGTGTATCTCTAGAGGGGAATACATTGGGTTCAACAAGAACGTCTTGCAACCCGGCCCACACATAACCGACCATTCTTTTCGCTTGAGTGTATCAAATGTATATCACCAACGGTTGGGATCAGCAACCGTTCCCTGAAGGAGACAACATCGAATAGAATAAAGAAGGAAACAAAATTTCTCTAGATAGATGATTATACACCTTAATGGGAGCGACCCACATAGCCATGCTGCCTACCCGATTTTTGTCATTTCCCGGTTGTGAGGCTTGAGGTAAAAACTTACCTTTAGAACAATATATCTTTATTCACTTTGAATGCCACATTGTCAAACCCGTCAGATCATAAATTGATTTCTTCAAAACAACGAGTATAAAGCTAAGAGAAACGAATTCCTATGCCACCAAACATAGTTTTGAAGAGATTAACTTACGCGATCTATTAGCTATACTCTGTCAGACATTCGTCCATACAAGTTGTCCTGGGTCTGGACTAGCCGAAGGCACTATTCTGTAAACAGAATAGTTCTTGCATAAACTCCATCTTCAAGGATCTTCATCTTGTCTTTAAACTAATCAATGCCTAGGTCGAAACAAAGTGGTATTTGGATTTCGTTAGAAAACCAATCCCGGTCTCTTTGAATCGATGAACGTTAAAATCTTTTAGGGCCAGGTGATTTTTAAAGTAATCAGATTATCATATCCAAATAGATTTCAATATTAAAATTGATTATTAGGACTTATCTGCTAAATATATAAACTTCCAGGTTTTAACAACAGTTTGATTATATAAAATTAAGACATATAAATGTTTAAATTGAACTAATAAGATCAATAAGTCATACCATGTCATTATAAAATAAACCAAATCAGCAGATCAACCATCACAACAAATATTGTCTATAACAATTCAAAAATTCAAATTCAACAAATAGTTATTTATAAATTAGTCAATCTTGGAAAACAATTATTTCCAAATCATAACTATCCAAATTTTATTGATTTAATAATCCTATTTATTTTCATTTCTTATAACAGTATTATAATAATACCCAGTTCAATTTATCTGACTTATATATTATTTCATTTCCTTAGATGAATATAAAATACAATATATAATTGATTTAAATCTTATTTAAAAGGGAAAGTAAATAATACTTTCTTGAATTCAATTTAGTTGATAAAAATTCAATGTCTCCTTTTATGTGTATTAGAATTGATTAAACATAAAAATACGCTTTTTATGTTAACATGAAATGTTAGAATTGATTTACTGTAAAGATATTCTTTTTACATTGACGTGTAACGTTAGAAAATATTTTGTATGTTAAAACGTTATTTTTAACATGCTAGTAAAGAAGTAAATGAGAAGCGCATAAAATGTACATGTTTTGGAATATGTTTGTATGTGTTAGAAATATAATTTTTAACATAATCCTATTTTGTTGTAGCGATATTGCATATGAAGTATAATCCTATTTTGTTGTAGCAATATTGCATATGAAGTATAATCATATTTGGTTGTAGCGATATTGCCTATGAAATACATTCGTATTTTGTAGTCATGAAAATGCATATGAAATATATTCATATTTTAGAGTCAAGAAAATGCATTAGGAAGAAAAAAACATATTTTAACGTTACGTTAATGCAAAGGAAATACAAACATATTTAGTGTTATGTCTAGGATGTGTATGTGAATTAAAATAAAATAAACATTATTGTGTGTTAGGTTATATATATCAAAATGTTATGAAACCAAGTGTTCTTTACTTGTTATGTTAATCACAATGATGAAATGGACGAAGGAATTATTTATATATAATTATATATAAATAAATTAAAATTTAACGAATCGAGCGTGGTAGTTCGCGTTTTGGTATTGTACTTTTGAACGGTTATACCGAAAGATCCGACCGTCGGATTTTCCCAAAACTGAAACCGTTAGGTTCGCCTTGGGAAGATCTTACCAACGATATAAATTGTGTTAAAATCCAATGGTAGATTTAGAGAAATGTGTAAAACAAATTTGGGTGAAAACAGCGCCAAGGTCGCCTCTTGACTTGAAGCGTCGTTATATTGATTTGAGCTATTTTTATATAAGTAAAAAAAAAGCAATTGAACATTATTAAATACTAAAAACGATAAGAAATGATTTTTAAATTATATATATATATATATGCGAGGATCATTTGGAAAGTCTGAGTTCAATCTCATTTCAAATGATTATACGTCGATCTAAGTCGAAGAGTTGAAGATGGCGATTGAAGACCGGCGATCTTCATATCGAATGGATGATGACTGCTAATGCCCGTGATTGGAGTAGCTACCTTGAAGGGGTTGAAGTGGAAACTGTCCGGACGTATAGGTTGATTGCACGGATTTGGTTTTCGCTCAGAACCAGAGCATAAGCTTGTAAATGGATGTGTGTCCGACGTTGAATTTCATTCCATGTAAATAAGATTGATTTTTATTAATGTATATCAACTTTGGAAAAATATATAAAATTTTAAAGTCTTACTTGAAATAAGATAAATTTTTAATCGTGATTATTTAAAATAAATTATTTTAAATATCCAAAACTCATTAAAATAACTTAAAATAAATTTTTAAGTTTACCCCAAAATTCAGGGTTGTTACAGTCTCCCCCACTTAAAAGCTTTTCATCCTCGAAAACGAACGAAGCCAAAAGTGTTTGATTATCCTACTCAAATATTTATTATTTATTATTCATTCATTGGTTTAAATAATTTTATAGTTGAACTAATAATTACACTACACAGTCATCAATCAATTGGTTGTTTAACTTTTTAAATATTTATAACTTTTATATATTCAAAAATCATATTTTCCAAAATAGATTATATATAATCACAAATACGTTAATTATAAACTGGGCACTCTCAACTCATTCTAGGGCATTACTAACCCCACCTCTAATGAGTTTTCTCATTCTAGGATACTGCTGATCCTATCTCTAACGAGTATTCTTACTGGATATTACTAATCCAATCTCTGACGAGTCTTTTGTTCAGTTCTAATGAGTTGTATCCCAATGATTTGATCTAACCAAAGCTCTGATACCAAAATGTGACAACCATGGGATTCGAACCCCCTATTCCAGACTCATCTAGCTATGTCCTACACGCCCAAACGATAATCTTGACCCAGTTTTTCTTATTTTAAAATTTAAGTCTTTTAATTCTAATTCAACCGTACAAATAAATTTACCGGGGCCACAAATTAACTTCAAAAATTCCCGAAAAATATATCTAGCTATGTTTTGACACTGCGGACCTAGAAAAATTAATTTCGTTCAATTCTGGGCCTATTTGAAAAATGGCCCTTTTCAAGGCATATATATTAAATATTAAAAATACATTTTTAAACAAATAATTTCTGGAACTCAAAATATATAAGTATTTACTATTTTTCAATGCAGAAACATCATTCCGAACTCAATGGAAGTGGTTTCGAGTTCAAATTCCTTCGTATGTAAAGTAGCATTTTTGACCTTATATATAATATAAATAAATTTCATATAAATAAATTTCATAGCGACCTTTCTCAATTTTAATTTTGACATAACTTATAAATTAGAAACTGAAATCTAAATTTCTTAAATTCATTATAAAGATATCATCGATACGGTTCTAGTGTTTCTTGTTTCATCCAATTTTGACTTATAATGAATTTTATATATTTTTCCAAAGTTGAAAAACAAATTTTGAAATTACCGCGCCCTTTCGGGCTTGGAACAGAATTAGTATAAAATTTTAAAGTCTTACTTCAAATAAAATAAATTTTTAATCGTGATTATTTAAAATAAATTATTTTAAATATCCAAAACTCATTAAAACAACTTAAAATAAATTTTTAAGTTTACCCCAAAATTCAGGGTTGTTACATTCTCACAACTATCCTCATCTTCAAAACTGTTGCTTGTTCCCTTGAATATTATTTCTTCTTGACTCATTTAATTCAATCTACTTGATTTCATTGCGAAATACTGCTACAAGTGGTCCATCGAGATTATTTTATAAATTTACATTTAATCGTTATTAATTCGATTTCTTATTTCCTAATCTGATTATGAAACAATTTTTGTCTTTAGTCAGACCACATCAGCGTATATTCCAAAACATTGAACTTGATTAAGTATAATTCATTTTAGATACCCTTTATTTATGAGCGTCAGCCAACAGAACTGTTTATGTCTGCATGGTTTAAATCCAGACATTTTGACTATCTTTTACAAATGAACAACCAAGCATGTGCATCGCACACGGTATTTTACTCTAAAATGTTAACTTACTTATACGACATTTAATAACTTTGTCACTCCTTGTAAATTATCTTTATATAATTATAAATAACTTAATTTATAATTATCTCTCCTTTTGTTTTATTTTTAAACTTCTCGAAAACTCTTAACCCAAGCTCCTGCGTTCGATTTCCCTGCTACTACCGTTCTTTCCACTTTCCTACAATATTTGGTTTTATATTAAATTAAAATCTCTTTTTATTTATTTATTTATTTTTCTTTTTCCCTATTTTTGTTTTATTTCCTATTTCCATTTTAAAACACGTTTTAATTAAAACCCCTTTCTAAACTTCCTTGCCAATGTACCAGAGTATCACCTCAAAAACTCCATGCCGCGCACGTAAAATCTGCTCCAGAACCCATGCTCCAGCCAAAACACCAAATGCCAGTACCAATTGCCAAAATACCAGTCTCCTTACTTCAATTTCCTGTGTCACACACGTCTTGATCACCTAAAACCTCACGCTCCATCCAGTGCCACTTTTCCCGCACCAAATTACCAAAGTACCAAATACCACATCCCAAAACTCCTTGCCACACACGTCCGTTCACCTCCAAAACTCCATGCCCGGCCAAATACCATCTCCAGAGTACCACATGTACACGGTGAACGTGTACAACTAGTCGAGCCTCCTCTGACCTCATAGGATCATCCAGACACATCACTCATCACCTCTGTACCTCGCCACCACCTTCAGATCCGATCACCAAAGCCTGTATAGTGTTTTCACTGTTTTACTTCATCTTCTTTGAATGGGTTCCATCGAAGAAACTTTCGATTTCTCTCACCTCAGACCACCAGAGTACCTCCGACTTCACCCACGTTAGGCCGACAACCTTCTGCATCGATCCCCCTCTGCGCTACCTCCGTTCATCACCATGGCGGAGCAGCTTCGTCGAGAACATCGGGTATTCAAAAGAACCCATGAACCCTAATTCTAACTCGTTTGCAAAATCTACACACTCGGAAATTTCTTTTATATTTTCCCTATAATCTCCTGACCTCCATGTTGCTTTCCTCTTTATGGCATGGACTTCGATGGCTTAATTCGATGGAAATTGATCAAAATGCATTTTCTGATCATCATGACATATCTCGACAACCACGACGTTAAAAATCATGATATGATCATCAAAAATCATTGTTCTGCAATACGATTCTATTTATATATGTAAATCAAGATTATAAGAGGGTTGAAAATTTCATGTTTATAATGTGATGACAGTATCAGTATGTTTCCTGTTTTCGTTCGTATATAAATATACATTTCAGGGATTCATTGGTTGTATTACTGGAGTATTTAAAGTATACATCAGATTTTAGCATTCAAATACATTCACCATGAGCATTTGGTATGATTCTTTTCTAGAAAACAGAGGTGTGTACGATGTTCAGTTTTTACATAACAGAATAGCAGGGTTTTTATCTAATGTTTAAACTAACAACAGAACTTATGAAAACATACTGGCATTCTCTATACATGAAACAACAGTCTGGAAACAGATGTTAACCAAAGTTTTCTAGCATCAACTATTAGTTATTTGCCAACAAATGATGGTGTTCACAGCAGGAGCTTGCAACTTAATCAATAGCATTCAGACTGATGTATTCTAACTCAATCCGTTTACAACAGTAATTCAAAGAAGTAAACAATAATATAGAAGAGGTTTACTCACTACTATTGGATCATGTTTAGGCATTTCAGTTTTTTGGCACAAAGAGATGAATGCATGAATGTCTGCATAAAACAATGAGCACAAGGAAGGATTTATTCACCTAAAAGTATACTGCTATTATGGTGCCATTTATTCAACTCAGGTATATTTCATTTCCTAGTTCTTAGTCCATTATAATAACAATATCAACAATTTGCAGTGATTTCATCCTTAACTAACATTAGTATTTTAGTTCAGCATGATGGCATCTAACCATATGTACAGCAAACATTCGTATATACCTAAAAACAGTAGAAACATTTATGTGCTTACTCACGAATACACTGCTGCTGCTTTATAATTTGTTTACTGGTTTTTAATTCTGTTTCCAGTTTTGACATGAAGATTTAATTCGCTAGATTCAATACGATATTCATAAACATATATAGCTATATATATCTATATACACACACACATATATCATACAAACATAAATACTTTAAAGTAGAATACAAGGGAAGAGTTTGCTCACCGTTTTCAGTTTCAAGACCCTTGTTTATTCTTAGATTTCCCTTTCTTTCTTCTGCTATTTATATCCTAGTTCAAACCTGGTTTTTGTGTGAAAAACGTGGTGGTATGTGAGCGTATTTATAGTTGAAACAAGTATTAAAATTTGTCCTAGCTTGGGCTATAACATGGTAGGTATGGCGCTGTTTGAGTGATGTAAAGGCTGCTACAGAATGGATTGAAAAGAGGTGCATTGTTAACTCATTTCTCATTTAATTCTCTCAAAGTGCATGCCAAGAAATGTAGCATAAAAAACAGTGTATATATGTGTACTAGCTATGTATCAAATGTTTGTAGGAGCTAGGCTATTTAAGGGTAGAGATGGGGCAGTCTGGAGGGTAGGCTGCTGCTGCCAAAGTGATTTAATAGTGATGTTACATGAGGTCTTTTCAATTGAATTCCTTTCAGGCTATAGCATATGCATGGCTAGATCTTGAATTACATTAATATGTCTCATCTATGTGCAAAGATGCTTTAAAAAACTAGGCTTTAGGGTAGAGATGGTGATGGTTTTAGTCTATCCAATATGATTGAAAAGAGGAGTATGCACGACCATGTTATGAAGCAGAAGTTTGTGTATACAGTTGTCTACAAATTTGTTTACTTTGCTGTTAAGCTACACAGGCAATTGCTGTAGCATGTCTTTGATTGAGAGGAAATGGTGTCAAGGCTTGTCACATTTAAGTTTTTCCCTAGTCATGTATGCACGCAACCTTGTATTGAAGTATATATGCAAATGTCTACAAAATTTTACTTGAGTTATTAATTAGTTTCTAATAAAGTTTAGACAATTTATAGCAAAATAACATTCAAATATTTGACAAAGGTTTACATACATATTTATGTTAAAAGACATTACAATAGGTGTCCCTATACTTATTGTTTAGGATTTAAAAATAATAATACTTATTCTGATTTTTCACAAATATTAAAATGCAAAAATAAAAATGTTAAAATAACATATCCTTAAATATATATATGACCATATCAAAAAGTGAGTTAATATGTATATACATAATGATTTTAAAATAATTTCTTTATCCAGAATTCTCTATAATATTTTTTAAAATAATTTTTTTATCCAGAATTCTCTATAATATTTCAAATCCAACATTATCAATATCAAATTAAATTTCCAGATATAACCTATAGTTTATAGATTATATGGTTAGTAAAACCTGGGACATTACAATCTAACCCCTTAAAAGAATTTCATTCCCGAAATTCGAGAGTAGCGAGGAGATTCCAATTGTATTCAAAATTATAGATTTATCCGTATATCAATAATCATAGCAAACCAGTCATCCAAACACACAAGTTACATATAGACAATTCATATTAGGTAGTTTCAGTACCCAATTTTCTATTTTATAAAATATCTTTGATTATATTTGGAAAATACATTTTGAATCTTATCTACTTCATTAATTTGAATCAAACCTGATCAACATATTTATCGGTTTCAAATTCCAATTTAACTTACTCCAGTTAAAATTTCAAATTCCAGAATCCAAATTTCAATTTTTATTTCAACCCTTATGAAATCACATATCTCAGTTCTATTATAAATTCAAAGCCTTTGAATTTTCCTAAACCATTTGTTTTACCCAACAAATCTTTCTGTTTGCATATTTCATTCTTATACTATTTTAATTTGGTTCAATATATGCCTACTTCAATTTATAATCTTATGAGATTATAACATTAACTATGGACACATTCATATATATTAATAGTTCCAAACAAATATCCTTTTTATATCAAAATATGATTTCTGGATAAAATTATTTCATTTATCCAGCCTTTAAAACAATATTGTGTCGAACTATTTTGTTATAATGTTTAGAAATCCCTATTGACTACGTCGGGTAGACGCGTCGATTTGAAATTTTTATACCACTCAACAAATCAATCAACGCATTATAAAATCATTTTTATATAAATCTACAAATACGTTCTCTCGTATATACACTCAAACTCGATCTAGGGTATTACTAATCCTATCTCTATCGAGCTACGCCACAGAGCCAAGGTTATTACTCAACCTCATGCTCTGATACCACTGTAACGACCCAAGGATTTTCGATCTTGAAAATCGATGCAAATACGTCTCATGTATAACCTGTCGGCCACTCAAGTATCGGAAATACCGGATCAATAATAGAAAGAAGTTAGAGGGTGAGAAATAGAAAGATAGAAAAGTAGAATAGAAGAAAAAGAAGAACATAATAGAACAGAATCAGAGTGATGCGAATCTCACAGCGGAATTGACAAATATGAGACATAACGTCATTTGAAATACAAAATAGTACCAGTACTTACATATGTTATCAGAGTACATCACATATAAAATACAGCGGAAATAAAACTATATATCTATCGACGAAGCCTCCTTCTACAGGCTCATTCCAGGATATCTGTAAGATCCTGAACTACTTGACTGCCCGTACAAATTTGGGCACCTAAGAGTTTAGGGAAAATATAGAAAAATAAACTCTGGGTCAGTCATGGGACTGGTGTGAGTAAACGATTTTAAACAGCTTGTTTACTAGGAAAAATTCTTTTGAAAGAAAAGATAATCGTAAGACCGACCCACACATAAACACGGTTGGTTTTTATCTTACGATAACCCAAAACATTTTGAAATCATATTATTCTGATATTTTGATAATGTCTAGGGTTTCTACAAATAAATTAGAATCTAGCGGAATGCTTGCATCTCACGCTCCATATATATAGTATACAAACAAAACCGCGGGTGCTTTTTGGAGATTGGATTTCCGTCTATAACAAGCTACGGAACCACCTGTCGATAGTGTATCTCTAGAGGGTAATACACTGGGTTCAACAGGAATGTCTTGCAGCCCGCCCCACACATGGCCGACCACTCATTTCGGTTGAGTGTATCAAATGTATATCACCAACGGTTGGGATCAACAACCATTTCCCGAAGGGGACAGCATCGAATATAATAAAGAAGGAAACAAAATTTCTCTAGATAGGTAATTATACACCCTAATGGGAGCGGCCCACATAGTCATGCTGCTTGCCCAATTTTTGTCATTTCTCGGTTGTGAGGCTTGAGGTTAAAACTTACCTTTAGAACAACATATCTTTATTCACTTTGAATGCCACATTGTCATACCCATCAAATCACAAATTGATTTCTTCCAAACAACGGGTATAAAGCTAAGAGAAACGAATTCCTCCGACACCAAACAGAGTTTTGAAGAGATCAACTTACGCGATCTGTTAGGTATACTCTATCAGACATTCGTCCATACAAGTTGTCCTAGGTCTAGACAAGTCGAAGGCACTATTTTGTTAACAGAATAGTCCTTGCATAAACTTCGTCTTCAAGGTTCTTCATCTTTTCTTTAAACTAATCAGCGCCTACGTTGAAACAAAGTGGTATTCAGATTTCATTAGAAAACCAATCCCGGTCTCTTTGAATCGATGAACGTTAAATTTTTTTAGGGCCAAGTGATACTTAAAGTAATCATATTATCATATTCAAACAGATTTCAATATTAATATTGATTATTAAGAATTTTCTGCTAAATATATAAACTTCCAGGTTTTAAAAACAGTTTGATTATATAAAATTAAGACATATGAATGTTTAAATTGATCTAATAAGTTCAATAAGTCATACCACATCATTATAAAATAAATCAAATCAGCAGATCAACCATCACAACAAATATTGTCTATAACAATTCAATAATTCAAATTCAACAAATAGTTATTTATAATTTAGTTGATCTGGGAAAACAATTATTTCCAAATCATAACTATCTAGGATTTTATTCATTTTAATAATCCTATTTATTTTCATTGCTTATAACAGTATTATAATTATTCCCAGTTCAATTTATCTGACTTATATATTATTTCATTTCCTTAGATGAATATAAAATACAACATATAATTGATTTAAATCTTATTTAAAACGGAAAGTAAACAATACTTTCCTGAATTTAATTTAGTTGATAAAAATTCAACGTCTCCTTTCGATTTATCACTATTCCCTTTATCTCCAGAACTCCGGAATAATTCCATCGTTATTGGTCAATAAATTTCTCTTACCAACATTTCTCACTACCATCCTCATCTTCAAAACCTTTGCTTGTTCCCTTGAATACTGTTTCTTCTCGACCCGGTTAATTCAATCTACTTGATTTCATTGCGAAATACTATTACGAGTGGTCCATCGAGTTTATTTTATAAATTTACATTTAATCGTTATTAGTTCGATTTCTTATTTCCTAATCTGATTATGAAACGATTATTGTCTTTAGTCAAACCACATCAGTGTATATTCCAAAACATTGAACTGGATTAAGTATAATTCATTTTAGATACCCGTCATTTATGAGCTTCATCCAATAGAACAGTATATGTCTGCATTATTTAAATCCAGACATTTTGACACTCTTTTGCAAATGAACAACCAAGCCTGTGCGTCACATATGGTATTTTACTCTAAAATGTTAGCTTACTTATACGACATTTTATAACTTTGTCAGACCTTGTAAATTATCTTTTTATAATTATAAATAGCTTAATTTATAATTATCTCTCTTTTTGTTTTATTTTTAAACTTCTCAAAAACTCTTAACCCAAGCTCCTGCGTTCGATTTCCCTGCTACTGCCTTTCTTTCCACTTTCCTATAATATTTGGTTTTATATTAAATAAAAATCTCTTTTTATTTGTTTATTTTCCTTTTTCCCTATTTTTATTGTATTTCCTATTTCCATTTTAATGTAGGTTTTAATTAAAACCCCATTCCAAACTTCCTTGCCAAAGTACCAGAGTACCACCTCAAAAACTCCATGCCGCGCACTTGAAATCTGCTCCAGAACCCGTGCTCCAGCCAAAACACCAAATGCCAGTAGCACTTGCCAAAATACCAGTCTCCTCACTTCAATTTCCTATGCCATACACGTCCTGATCACCTCAAACCTCACGCTCCACCCAGTACCACTTTTCCAGCACCAAAGTACCAAAGTACAAAATACCACATCCCAAAACTCCTTGCTACACAAGTCCGTTCACCTCCAAAACTCCATGCTCGGCCAACTACCACCTCCAGAGTACCACATGTACACGGTGCACGCGTACAAGCAGTCGAGCCACCCCTGACCTCATGCGATCATCCAGACACGTCACTCATCACCTCTGGACCTTGCCACCACCTTCAGATCCGATCACCAGAGCCTGTACAGTGTTTTCACTATTTTATTCCATCTTCTTCGATTGGGTTCCATCGAAGAAACTTTCAATTTCTCTCACCTTAGACCACCAAAGTACCTCCGACTTCACCCACGTCAGGCCGACGACCTTCTGCATTGATCCCCCCTATGCTCAACCTCCGTTCATCACCATGGCGGAGCAACTTCATCGAGAACATCGAGTATTCAAAAGAACCCATGAACCCTAATTCTAACTCGTTTGCAAAATCTACACAATGGAAAATTTCTTTTATATTTTTCCTATAATCTCCTGCGCTCCACGTTGCTTTCCTCCTTATGGCATGGACTTTGATGGCTTAGATCAAATGAAATTGATCAAAATGCATTTTCCGATCATCATGACATATCTCGACAATCACGACGTTAAAAATCATGATATGATCATCAAAATCATTGTTTTGCAATACGATTCTATTTATATAAGTAAATCCCGATTCTGAGAGGGTTGAAAATTTCATGTTTATAATGTGATGACAGTACCGGTATATTTCATGTTTTCCTTTGTATATAAATATACATTTCAGGGATTCATTGGTTGTATTACTGGAGTATTTAAAGTATACATCGGATTTTAGCATTCAAATACATTCACCGTGAGCATTTGGTATGATTCTTTTCTGGAAGACATGGGCATTTATGATGTTCTTTGTTTACATAACAGAATAGCAGGGTTATTATCAAAGGTTTAAACTAATAATAGAATTTATGCAAACATACTGGTATTCTCTATACATGAAACAACAGTCTGGAAACAAATGTTAATCAAATTTTCTAGCATCAACTACTAGTTGTTTGTCAACAAATGATGGTATTCACAACAGGAGCTTGCAACTTAATCAAAGAGCATTCAAACTGATGTATTCAAACTAAATCCTTTTACAGCAGTAATTCAAAGAATTAAACAATAATATAGAAGAGATTTACTCACTACTATTGGATCATGTTTAGGCATTTCAGGTTTTTGGCACAAAGAGATGAATTCATGAATGTCTGCATAAAAACAGTGAGCACAAGGAAGGGTTTATTCACCTATAAGTATACTGTTGTTATTGTGCCATTTATTTAACTCAGGTATATTTCATTTCCTAGTTCTTAGTCCATTCTAAAAACAGTATCAACAATTTGCAGTGATTTCATCTTTAACTAACATTACTATTTTAGTTCAACATGATGACATCTAACCACATGTACAACAAGCATTCATATATACCTAAAAACAGTAGAAAAATTTATGTGTTTACTCACGAATACACTGTTGCATCTCTATAATTTGTTTACTGGTTTTTAATTCTGTTTCCAGTTTTGACATGAAGATTTAATTTGCTAGATTCAATACGACATTCATAAACATATATAACTATATATATATCATACAAACATAAATGCTTTAAAGTAGAATACAAGGGAAGAGTTTGCTCACCATTTTCAGTTTCAAGACCCTTGTTTATTCTCAGATTTCCCTTTCATTCTTCTGCCATTTATATCCTAGTTCAACCCAGGTTCTTCTGTGAAAAACATGGTGGTATGTGAGCGTATTTATAGTTGAAACAAGTATTAAAATATGTCCTAGCTTGAGCTATAACAGGGTAGGTATGGGGCTGTTTGAGTGATGTAAAGACTGCTACATAATGGATTGAAAAGAGGCGCATTGTTTACCCATTTCTCATTTAATTCTCCCCATGTGCATGCCAAGAAGTGCAGCATACAAAATAGTGTATATATGTGTGCTAGCTATGTATCAAAGGGTTGTAGGAGCTAGGCTATTTAAGGGTAGAGATGGGACAGTTTTGAGGGTAGGGCTGTTGCTGCCAAAGTGATTGAAAAGTGTAATAACCCGGAAATTCTGAGCCAATTTGAAAACTTTATTTTGGCTATTTTAATGAACTTTGAATATTTAAAATGGATTATTTTAAATATAACGACGAGAAATTTATTTGAATAGAAATAGAACGTATATATTTATATAGATCGTTGTTAGAATATAAATATTTTATTTTAATTGTAAAAGGAATTGAAAATGGCGCGGTAGTTTGAAAATTCGATTTAAAATTTCAAATGAATGTACAGGATTCAAAATAAACCGAATTTTAGCGAAACAAGAAATATTTGAATCTATTTGAGAATATCTTTCCAACGAATCAGAAAAATCAAAATTTCATAGCGCGGGTAAAAAGTTATGTCCAATTGAAAATTCAAAATAGTCGCTATGGAAATTTTGACCCTTAAAAATGGAAATTTTGCAAACGACCTCGGTTTTCGTCGAAACCACTTTTGTTGGATCCGGGATGCCTAATTATTGCTAGATTCCAAAATTCATAATTTTCTGAATCAATATGTGAGCGTGGCGAAGTAAAATGTGTTTTAACAATTTTAGTCAATTTCGATCGACCAGAAAATGGCCATTTTTCAAACAATCTCAGAATTCGATGAAATTAGTTTTGTTAGGACCGTATCATCAATACAAAGCTTGAAAATATTTTTCGGGAATTTTTAGAGTCCGTATGTGACTCTGGAAAATTGAAATGTGCGTTCAAATTCAATGTATAGAGATATATTTTGATTTTGACGGAAACTGATCATAATGGTCAAACTGGCTTACGATACATATCCTATTGTGTTCGGAATAGGGGTAATTAGCTAGGGATGACAGTCGGTGGGTTCGATTTCGAGCTCAAAATAAAAAGTTACCTTTTTGAAAATAAAACAAATAAATTAAATAAAAACTCTCTCCCTTATCCTCTCTTGGTCAACGCCCCCACCCCCCCAATCCTCCAAACCCGATTAGTTCAAATTAA
Organism: Allium sativum; assembly: GCA_030737875.1. Classification (NCBI taxonomy): domain Eukaryota; kingdom Viridiplantae; phylum Streptophyta; class Magnoliopsida; order Asparagales; family Amaryllidaceae; genus Allium; species Allium sativum. The sequence goes on from CM060915.1 coordinate 708,556,250, forward strand.
ATAAAAAAGAAAAAGAAAAAGAAAAAAGGGGCTCGTGCCCTAGCCGCAATCCGCCGTCGCTGGTGGGGAGCCACCGCGCCTGCCCCCTTGCTCCTCCCCTCCACCGCCTCCATCTCCAAATCGAACCCCCCTCTTGTCTCTGTTAAAGTTGCGAGCCCCTTGCCCTACCCCCGTCTACGACCGGCGCCACCACTCCAGGCCGCTGCCGCCTGTCTCCGTCCTCCCCTTCTCCAATTAGAACCAGCGATAAAAACCCCCTACTCCTCTGAAAACTGAAATCAAAGTAAGTTTTTGCCTTATTTTTATTTATTTGTTTTAATGTAAAGTAAGTAGAGAATAGCGAAGTAAAGTTTATGTTTTGTAAGAATAAAAATATGATTTTTATATTTTAGAGATAATAAAAATATGATTATTATATTTTAGAGATAATAAAAATATGTTATTTATATTTTAAAGATAATAAAAATATGATTTTTATATTTTAGAGATATCAAAAATATGATTTTTATATATGTAGTGAATCAATAATATGATTTTTATATATGTAGTGAATCAAAAATATGATTTTCATATATGTAGTGAATTAAAAATATGATTTTTATATTATAAAAATATGATTTTTATAATTTGAAGAGCAATAGGAAGATATGGTTTTTAGTTAGAGAAAAATATAAATTTTACCATGTGTATCCAATAATATAGAAATTCGATTTTTTATATATATGGAATAGCAATAAAAATATAATTTTTATATAGAAAGAAGTGTTGTAAATATATGAAGTAGCAACTTAAAAATATAATCTTTATATAGAAAACTAATTTATAAAAAATGTGATTTTTATAAATATAGTAGCGACATAAAAATATGATCTTTATATGGGAAGTAGCGTTGTTAAAAATATAATTTTTAACATATACCGCGGGAAACAGATCTCATTAGAGACATGATGAAGATTTCCTACATATGAAGAGTCACGATGAACTGGTTTAGTTAGTCGGTGGGAACTTCTCACTTTAAATTTTAATTTCTAGTTTGAAATATATACTAGGATGAAGACGGTGCTTAGCAGCACCTGAAACCCGTTGTCCACAGACCATGGACGACTTGTGTGATTGTTTGCGTTGTGAAATTTGACTGTTGATTGTGATGTGAAAAATATATATTCATGTGTTGAAACAAAATATATATTCATGTGTTGAAATAAAATATATATTCATGTATTAAAATAAAATATATATTCATGTGTTGAAATAAAATATATATTCATGTGTTGAAATAAATATATATTCATGTGTTGAAATAAAATATATATTCATGTGTTGAAATAAAATAAATATTCATTTACAAATCGAAGGATTTGTTTATGTACACCCATTTGACTGATATTGATTGAGACGATAAATTTCACACATCGCCCAACTGCACAAATAAAAATCTGTGTATGTTGATTTGAAACCTCACACGGGTATTGGGATGATATTTGACGTACACTAATCCTGATTGTTTAGTTGTATGTCAATCGATAGGTTGACAGACTGTGTAAGCGTTAATTATTTATATTTAATGCTTATGTAGTTGTGTGGTGCACTCTGGATGATGGTTGATGATTTATCATTGCTATTATATACATGTGTTGTAGGGAATCCATATAATTAACATTATATGGTAATTGATTGGGCCTCATTCCAATTTGGAAAATAAGGAATATTATAAAAGAAAATTCATTTGTTGAATAGAAAGAAAATTCATGTGTTAAATAGAAAGAAAGTTCATGTTTGAATAGAAAGAAAATTCATGTGTTGAATAGAAAGAATATTCATATGTTAAATAGAAAGAAAATTCATGTGTTGAATAGAATAAAAATTCATGTGTTGAATAAAATAAATTCATGTGTTGAATAAAATAAATATTCATGTGTTGAATAAAATAAATTCATGTGTTGAATGAAATACATATTCATGTATTGAATAAAAATATATATTCATGTGTTGAAAAAAATATTCATTTGTTGAATAGAATAACGAAGTTATTGAAATATATAAAGCCGTGTTGGTTAGATATGCGCCATTTTGACGCGAACGATATTTATATCGATTATATTCGTTTTTATAATGATTATAGAAAACAAAGTGATTTCAAAATATAACGTTTTGAAAATATTATCATTTGTATATCGATGATGTGGAATATTCAATTTTGATTCGAAATTGAATATGAAGTTGAAATCGTTTCAAAAACGAATTTAAAACGATTTATAAAATACGTTTTAAAAGGAAATCGACGAAATATATAATATATATATTATATATATTCAATGGCCTGAATAGAGAGTGCAGCGCCACGGCGGTTCGCGAATTTTGACCATTGACTTCGAATGGATATTACGGGAGATCCGACCGTCGGATTCTCCTAAAGCTGGAACCGTTGGGTTCGTATCGAAAAGAGCTTTCTAAGGATATTAGAGATTTGAAATCTAATGGTTGAATTTGGAATTATGTCCAAATAAAATTTGGAAAAGGTCACTATAAGTGTAGTTCGATGGCCGTTGATGGAAATCGACTGTACGGGCCTTGATAAAATTATTAAAAATAGTAATAATTTGTGTAAAATCATAAGAAATGATTTGGAAAGAATTGGGATGAAAAACTCCATATTTGAAAAGATAAAAATAGTTTTTTTTCGAAATGAACTAGTTTTGAACTAGAATTATAGTTCTATTTATTTTAAAATAAATAAAGTGGATTTGAAATGGTTTTAAAATAACCAGAATTTCCAATAATTGAATTGGAATGGATTTGAATCGAAATTGTCTGTGGAATATTTCGATGTTGGATTTCGTGATTATATAGATATTGTTATGGAAATTTGAAAGATATATTTATATCGTTATTTCCAATACGATATTTGTTGGTCGTTGAATTTGATATTGAATATAAGTCGATATATTTTCTATTCAGAGCCTTGTATTTAATATCAAATGTGATTTTGGGTTTATCGTGAACTGTGTTTTAGATGACAATGGTTCTTTAACCCAGTTAAACACAGGATATTGAATTTTGGGAAGATTAAAACTAAGTGGAGTTTTAATGAATCTTTAATTAGATTGAAATGATTAAGAATGGAGTATCACCAGTTTTGCTCCAGGCAATAGTTAAATCTTTAATTAGATTTAAACGTGATATGGTAATTGAATTTACCGATAACACTATGGTGTTAGATATGAAGTATGACCATTTTTACTTCATGGGATGAATAGGTTGGGATTGGGAAATAAAATAAATGATTACTTCGGTGTGGTTCGCTAATCCCGACTAATTTGAATTGATATTCAAAGGAAGAATAAAGAATAAATTTAAAGAATTTATCTTTGATAAAATTAATGGGAACATTTCCCATAGTGTAAGAATATTTGAATAAAAGAATATTCTGAATTGGAATGAGGCGTATGTTGTGTTTGTGTAACACTTGTTTATTATATACGCGAGTTATTCAGAAAGACCGGGTTATCCTATTCTGAATAACTGATTCGACTTGGTGTCGAGGATGAAGACGGTGGTCGAAGACCGGAGGTCTTCACATCGTTTGGGTGATTACTGATGATCTTGATTGGGCTGTACACCCAAGAGGAGGGAATCAGTTGGTGATCGTCCAGACGTACTTGGAGATCGATGGATATGCGAGGTACAAAGTACCTCCGGTTTCGATCAGACCCAAAACGAACTTGTATGGACTGTGTGTCTGACATTAGATTTTGCTCTGTGTTGATTGATCTCTATTAAATATACATCTTCCTAGTGAAGGGGAATTCATTCCCTTACTTCGCCCTTCTCTGAGACGTATGGGATCAGAGGTTGTATATCGATAGACATCAGTCGCATGGTGTGAATTGCCTATGTGGCATGCCTAAGTGGCAGTTGATCAAGGCTTCTGTTGAAAAGCAGAGTCTTGTGGTTGATGATCAAAGCACGGCCTGTGCGGCATAGCTTTGTGTAGCGTTGATACGCGAGCCTCACACACCGGTTTGAACCAGAAACGGGAGAAGGATCCAGGGAGAACGTGCAACTCTTTCTAGCTAGAAGTGGTATCAGTGGTTTTACGCGCCCTGACGAGTTTGACTTATGTGGTTGTTGCTGTTGCGAGGCGCCTCAGATATATCGGTGACTGTGTGGAGCCGATGGAGTCATTTGTCTCATTTACGCCCCCATAGGGCGGGGAGACGTAGTGTTCAGGGTTTTGTTTAATCCACATCGAGTGGACCGGCCTTGTGGCTCCAAGGGACAATGCGTTCTGCCCCTGGGACATGGGCTAGATTGTCTTGAATTCGGTAAGGACGATCCCTTGCCTTGGTTCATAGATGGAAATCCAACTTCCTATACGTGACTTTGCGGTTTTGATTGTAAAGCCTAGTATGGTGACATAGTAGGATGGGGCACTTATGCCGTCTACGATTGATACTTATGATTGAAATTGTTTTGACACTATACACTTATAGTAAAAATAAAACATGAAATTTAGCGTATCAAGCATTCTTTGGCTATTATAAGGTAAAACCCTATCCTCCTACTTGTGTTGCATTGTGTGATGGGACCTGGGTCTTATAATAGCTTCATTATTCTTTATTTAGCATTGAGCTGCTGTTTTATGCACTGGTATTCTTGGGAGGAAACCCGTTCCATGTTATACGGCGTGGTCCGTTGATTTACCTAACTTTAAAATAAAGATAAATAACCGTTTTAGTTCTCACACCAGTCACACGACGGACCTGGAGTTTATTGTTTTAACCTAAACTCTGGGTGCCCTTATTTTGACACGGGCAACTTGTAGTTTTGGTTTTGCAGATTTATATTCATAGGATCCTGATTTACAACTGAAGTGATATTCGGAAAGCTCTGTATCCGTGTATCTGTTTTCAGTTGTGTATTGTATTGTTTTTCCACTGCGATGTATTTAAATGTAATTTAAATCTATGATATTTTTTGTGTAATATTTATTCATACTCTGTATATTCTTGTATTCTGATGGAATTGTTGTAATAAACAATGAAATGTTCTTCTGTTTGCGTTCCGATGTGGCTTGTTCTCAAAGCAATCCGGGCTTTCCTTACCGGGGAAGTTACGGGTCCTTACAGTGGTATCAGAGCTTTGATTTACAAAGCTCGGAGAACAAGACACATTAGAACCAAACGAAGGAATTCATCAGAAATTGGATTAGTAATATCCAATAAGAATGACTCGTTAGAGATGGGATCAGTTGTATCCTAGAACGAGCGTGAAGAGTATATTTTTAAAATGAAAACAATTTTTGTTTTGAAAATTTAAATCAATTATTCGTATTTGAATGTTTATTATATATTGATTTGGACAATCCATTATATAGAGATTTTGCATATACGTCTGAACCACGTGTATTTGAAGTTTTAATATACTAGGTAGATATAGAATCACACTCTAGTCGTCCGGAGATGATTTCGATGATTGATCGATCATCATCAGACTTTATGTTCGAGTGACGAAAGTGTGATATCTATATATTTCCGTTAGACTGGCGTGAGAACCAAAATTAGATAGGGCTTATTGTTGTGATTTGGCACCAAAAAAAATCTGATTTTTTAGATATGTATCAAAGTTATGTGATTGAAAAGTTAATCAACTAATTGATTGCTGGTTGTGTTGTTTGATTATTGTCTGATTAATTAAATTTGAACCATATAGACAAATTGATCAAATAGTGAGTTGTAATGAAAATTTGTCGCATTTGCATACATATACATGTACTTACGTTAAACAGGTCATAGCAAGGAGGCTAGAGCAGAAGAATAAAATTGTTTGCCCGACAAATAGGTACATGTTTGCAAATTTATTGGGTTTGGATGATTTTATGAGCCGATTGGCTAGCCGTTTGGCTGATTCTTTTTCTTTTTGGATTGATGAGGGCCATGGGAGGCTATTTGAAATATCCCAAAGTCCCCGGTGCAGAGGAGGTTATGGCGAAATTTTTCGAAAATTTAGGGTGTTAGCCAAATTTTTGAAGAATTTGAAAAGTTCTTAGAAACTGAAAAGTAGAAGAACTTAAGCCATAATGAAAATAGTAAAAGTTGAGTTGATTAGTTAAACAACTTTCGGCTTCGTTCCTTTTTGGGGACGAAAAGTTTTAAGTGGGGGAGATTGTAATAACCCGGAAATTCTGAGCCAATTTGAAATTTTTATTTTGGCTATTTTAATGAATTTTGAATATTTAAAATGAATTATTTTAAATAATAACGACGAGAAATTTATTTAAATAGAAATAGAATGTATATATTTATATAGATCGTCGTTAGAATATAAATATTTTATTTTAATTATAAAAGGAATTGAAAATGGCGCGGTGGTTTGAAAATTCAATTTCAAATTTCAAATGAATGTATAGGATTCAAAATAAATCGGATTTTAGCGAAACAAGAAATATTTGAATCTGTTTGAGAATATAATTCCAACGAATCCGAAAAATCAAAATTTCATAGCGGGGATAAAAAGTTATGTCCAATTGAAAATTCAGAATAGTTGCTATTGAAATTTTTACCCTTAGAAATGGAAATTTTGCAAACGACCTCGGTTTTTGATGAAACCACTTTTGTTGGATCCGGGATGCCTAATTATTGCTAGATTCCAAAATTCGTAATTTTCTGAATCAATATGTGAGCGTGGCGAAGTAAAACATATTTTAACAGTTTCAGTCAATTTCAATCGACCAGAAAATGGCCATTTTTCAAACGGTCTCAGAATTCGACGAAATTAGTTTTTTTAGGACCGTATCGTCAATACAAAGCTAGAAAATATTTTTCGGGAATTTTTAGAGTCCGTATGTGGCCTCGGAAAATTGAAATGTGCGTTCAACTTCAATATATAGAGTTATATTTTGATTTTGAAGGAAACTGATCATAATTGTCAAAGTCGCTTACAATACATATCCCATTGTGTTTGGAATGGGGGTAATTAGCTAGGGACGACAATCGGTGGGTTTGATTTCGAGCTCCAAATAAAAAGTTACCTTTTTGAAAATAAAATAAAAAAAAAAATTAAATGAAAACTCTCTCCCTTATCCTCTCTTGGTCAACGCCCCCCCCCCCCCCCAATCCTCCAAACCCGATCTGCTCAAATTAAATCAAAAAGAAAAAAAAGAAAAAAGGGCTCGTGCCCTAGCCGCAGTCCGCCGCCGCTGGTGGGGAGCCACCACGACCGCCCCTTGCTCCTCCTCTCCACCGCCTCCATCTCCAAATCGAACCCCCGCCCTCTTGTCTCTGTTAAAGTCGCGATCCCCTTGCCCTACCCCCGTCTACGACTGACGCCACCACTCCAAGCCGCTGCCGCCAGTCTCCGGCCTCCCCTTCTCCAATTAGAACCAGCGATAAAAAACCCCCATACTCCTCTAAAAACTAAAATCAAAGTAAGTTTTTACCTTATTTTTATTTATTTGTTTTAATGTAAAGTATGTAGAGAATAGCGAAGTAAAGTTTATGTTTTTGAAGAATAAAAATATGATTTTTATATTTTAGAGATTATAAAAATATGATTTTTATATTTTAGAGATAATAAAAATATGATTTTTATATTTCAGAGATATCAAAAATATGATTTTTATATATGTAGTGAATCAAAAATATGATTTTTACATATGTTGTGAATCAAAAATATGATTTTTATATATGCAGTGAATCAAAAATATCATTTTTATATTATAAAAATATGATATTTATAATTTGAAGAGCGATAGGAAGATATGGTTTTTAGTTAGAGAAAAATATAAATTTTACCATGTGTATCCAATAATATAGAAATTCGATTTTTATATATATGGAATAGCGATAAAAATATAATTTTTATATAGAAAGAAGCGTTGTAAATATATGAAGTAGCAACTTAAAAATACAATCTTTATAGAGAAAACTAATTTATAAAAATGTGATTTTAATAAATATAGTAGCGGCATAAAAATATGATCTTTATATTGGAAGTAGCATTGTTAAAAATATAATTTTTAACATATACCGCGTGAAACAGATCTCATTGGAGACGCGATGAAGATTTCCTACATATGAAGAGTCACGGTGAATTGGTTTAGCTAGTCGGTGAGAACTTCTCACTTTAAATTTTAATTTCTAGTTTGAAATATATACTAGGAAGCAGACAGTGCTTAGCAGCACCCGACACCCGTTGTCCACAGACCATGGACGACTTGTGTGATTGTTTGTGTTGTGAAATTTGACTGTTGATTGTGATGTGAAAAATATATATTCATGTGTTGAAATAAAATATATATTCCTGTATTGAAATAAAATATATATATTCATGTGTTCAAATAAAATATATATTCATGTGTTGAAATAAAATATATATTCATGTGTTGAAATAAAATATATATTCATGTGTTAAAATAAAATAAATATTCATTTACAAATCGAAGGATTTGTTTATGTACACTCATTTGACTGATATTGATTAGGGAGATAAATTTTACACATCACCTAACTGCACAAATAAAAATCTGCGTTTGTTGATTTGAAACACCACACAGGTATTGGGGTGATATTTGACGTACATTAATCCAGATTATTTAGTTGTATGTCAATCGATAGGTTGACAGACTGTGTAAGCGTTAATTATTTATATTTAATGCTTATGCAGTCGTGTGGTGCACTCTGGATGACGATTGATGATTTATCGTTGCTATTATATACATGTCTTGTAGGGAATCCATATAATTAACATTATATGGTAATTGATTGGGCCTCATTCCAATTCGGAAAATAAGGAATATTATAAAAGAAAATTCATGTGTTGAATAGAAAGAAAATCCATGTGTTGAACAGAAAGAAAATTCATGTGTTGAATAGAATAAAAATTCATGTGTTGAATAAAATAAATTCATGTGTTGAATATAATAAATATTCATGTGTCGAATAAAATAAATTCATGTGTTGAATGAAATACATATTCATGTATTGAATAAAAATATATATTCATGTGTTAAAGAAAATATTCATTTGTTGAATAGGATAACGAAGTTATTGAAATATATAAAGCCGTGTTTGTTAGATATGCGCCATTTTGACGCGAACGATATTTATATCAATTATATTCGTTTTTATATTGATTATAGAAAACGAAGTAATTTCAAAATATAACGTTTTGAAAATATTATCATTTGTATATCGATGATGTGGAATATTCAATTTTGATTCGAAATTGAATATGAAGTTGAAATCGTTTCGAAAACGAATTTAAAACGATTTATAAAATACGTTTTAAAAGGAAATCGACGAAATATATATATTATATATTCAATAGCTTGAATAGAACGCGCCGCGCCGCGGCAGTTCGCGAATTTCGACCATTGACCGCGAATGGATATTACGAGAGATCGGACCGTCGGATTCTCCTAAGACAAGAACTATTGGGTTATCGAAAAGAGCTTTCTAACGGATATTAGATATTTGAAATCTAACGGTTGGATTTATAATTATGTCCAAATCAAATTTGGAAAAGGTCGCTATAAGTGTAGTTCAATGGCCGTTGATGGAAATCGATTGTACGGGCCTTGATAAAATTATTAAAAATAGTAATAATTTGTGTGAAATCATAAGAAATGATTTGGAAAGAATTGGGATGAAAAAAAATCCATATTTGAAAAGATAAAAATAGATTTTTATCGAAATGAACTAGTTTTGAACTAGAATTATAATTCTATTTATTTTAAAATAAATAAAGTGGATTTAAAATGGTTTTAAAAGTAACCAGAATTTCCAATAATTGAATTGGAATGGATTTGAATCGAAATTGTCTGTGGAATATTTCAATGTTGGATTTCGTGATTATACAGATATTGTTATGGAAATTTGAAAGATATACTTATGTCGTTATTTCCAATACGATATTTGTTGGTCGTAGAATTTGATATTGAATATAAGCCGGTATATTTTCTATTCCGAGCCTTGTATTTATATCAAATGTGATTTTGGGTTTATCGTGAACCGTGTTTTAGATGACAGTGGTTCTTTAACCCAGTTAAACACAGGATATTGAATTTTGGGAAGATTAAAACTAAGTGGAGTTTTAATGAATCTTTAATTAGATTGAAATGATCGAGAATGGAGTATCACCAGTTTTGCTCCAGGCGATAGTTAAATCTTTCATTAGATTTAAACGTGATATGGTAATTGAATTTACCGATAACACTATGGTGTTAGATATGAAGTATGACCATTTTTACTTCATGGGATGAATAGGTTGGGATTGGGAAATAAAATAAATGATTACTTCGGTTTGGTTTGCTAATCCCGACTAATTTGAATTGATATTCAAAGGAAGATTAAAGAATAAATTAAAAGAATTTATCTTTGATAAAATTAATGGGAACATTTCCCAAAGTGTAAGAATATTTGAATAAAAGAATATTCTGAATTGGAACGAGGCGTATGTTGTGTTTGTGTAACACTTGTTTATTATATATACGCGAGTTATTCAGAAAGACCGGGTATATCCCATTCTAGATAACTGATTCGACGTGGTGTCGAGGATGAAGACGGTGGTCGAAGACCAGAGGTCTTCACATCGTTTGGGTGATTACTGATGATCTTGATTGGGCTGTACACCCAAGAGGAGGGAATCAGTTGGTGATCGTCCAGACGTACTTGGAGATCGATGGATATGCGAGGTACAAGGTGCCTCTGGTTTCGTTCAGACCCAGAACGAACTTGTATGGACCGTGTGTCTGACATTGGATTTTGCTCTGTGTTGATTGATCTCTATTAAATATACATCTGCCTGGTGAAGGGGAATTCATTCCCTTACTTCACCCTTCTCTGAGATGTACAGGATCAGAGGTTGTATATCGATAGACATCAGTCACATGGTGTGAATTGCCTGTGTAGCATGCCTAAGTGGAAATTGATCAAGGCTTCTGTTGAAAAGCAGAGTCTTGTGGTTGATGATCAAAGCACGACCTGTGTGGCATAGCTTTGTGTAGCGTTGATTCGCGAGCCTCACACCGGTGTGAACCAGAAATGGGAGAAGGATCCAGGGGGAACGTGCATCTCTTTATAGCTAGAAGTGACGTCAGTGGTTTTACACGCCCTGACGAGTTTGACTTATGTGGTTGTTGCTGTTGCGAGGCGCCTCGGATATATCGGTGACTGTGTGGAGCCGATGGAGCCATTTGGCTCATTTACGCCCCCATAGGGCGGGGAGACATAGTGTTCAGGGTTTTGTTTAATCCATATCGAGTGGATCGGCCCTGTGGCTCCAAGGGACGATGTGTTCTGTCCTTGAGACATGGGCTAGATTGACTCAATTTCGGTAAGGACGATCCCTTGCCTTGGTTCACAGATAGAAATCCAACTTCCAATACGTGACTTTGCGGTTTTGATTGTAGAGCCGAGTATGGCGACATAGTGGGATGGGGCACTTATGTCGTCTATGATGGATACTTATGATTGAAATTATTTTGACACTATACACTTATAGTAATAATAAAACATGAAATTTAGCGTATCAAGCATTCTTTGGCCATTATAAGGTAAAACCCTATCCTCCAACTTGTGTTGCATTGTGTGATGGGACCTGGGTCTTATAATAGCTTCATTGTTCTTTATTTAGCATCACGCTGCTATTTTATGCATTGGTATTCCTAGGAGGAAACCCGTTCCGTGTTATACGGCGTGGTCCCGTGATTTACCTAACTTTAAGATAAAGATAAATAACTGTTTTAGTTCTCACACCAGTCACATGACTGACCTGGAGTTTATTGTTTTAACCTAAACTCTGGGTGTCCTTATTTTGACACGGGCAGCTAGTAGTTTTGGTCTTGCAGATTTATATTCACAGGATCTTGATTTACAGCTGAAGTGATATTCGGAAAGCTCTGTATCCATGTATCTGTTTTCAGTTGTGTATTGTATTATTTTTCCGCTGCGATGTATTTAAACGTAATTTAAATATCTGATATTTTCTGTGTAATATTTATTCATACTCTGTATATTCTTGTATTCTGATGGAATTGTTGTAATAAACAATGAAGTGTCCTTTTGTTTGCGTTCCGATGTGGCTTGTTCTCAAAGCAATCCGGGCTTTCCTTACATAAAGTGATGTTACATGAGATCTTTTCAGTTGAATTCCTTTCAGGCTATAGCATATGCATGGCTAGATCTTGAAGTACATTAATGTGTCTCATCTATGTGCAAAGATGCTTAACAAAATTAAGATTAGGTTAGAGATGGTGATGGTGTAACACCCCACCTCCGCTAGGGTCACTCACAAAGGGAATGCACTAGTTTTGGTAGAGTATTATCTTGGTAAAAATACACAGAGATATCACAAGGAAGAACATAAATAAAGCAGCGGTAGAAATTAAAAACCAACTTTTTATTACTTTCAAGAAAAGAGTCAAAATCTCATATATCCAAGATACAAATTATTCCATTACATCAAGTTCCAAATAAAGAAGCATAAACTTAAGATAACAAAAGTAGATTATTCCCCATAAATAGCAGAAGCAGCCATAGCATAGCTCAAGACCAAACCGTACATGCGTTGTCAGAGAGCAAGCTAAGTCCAAGCTAAGAGCTAGTGTTTCCTCCCTGAGAACCTAGGGGGGGAACGAAAGAAAAAGAGGCGAAAGAAAAAGGGTCAGTCATAAAGACTGGTAAGCCCTAGTGATTTTCAGTATGAAAACTAGTAAAGGTAACATGATATGTGAAAACTGGAATTAAACATAAGGATGATAACAGGACTGATATGATAATTAAGATAACAAGATAAGTCTAGTCTAGCATCACATATTCAAGGTTTGCTGCACCAACTGTACTAGTGTTCTAACCCAAGTCGAGTATTAATCATGAAATGATCCCTTGGCCCAGTATCATGAAGTGACCTATTACAGGGTCCTACGGTACGATCTACTAATCGATCGGCTCCTTACAAGTCCTAGCTCGTCATGTGTCTATGTCATACGGCCCTATCCTGAAATGTAGTTACCTGTGCTAGGTCCACCATAGGGTGTATCAAGTCCTATGGTGCCAACCACCGACACGAATCAAGCACACACAGTGTAAATCTACGGGTGCCCAATGCCTGCTTTTTCAACTCCGGACTACATGCACGAGCATAGTCCGCCTGAACCTACAATGGCGCACCTACTCAGCCGTCGTTCTGGTCGCTTACAATCAGCCCAATAATCGTGCCCCGCCCTGCCTAGTTCCAGGGTATCGTGATACATCCAAGTGGGTTACTGCTGAAAAGGACCGCGTAACTAGGGTTTCTAGTGGGTTAAGTGTTGTCATTCAAATTCGTGACTTAACCCTATCCAAATCATGTATCAAGTTGGTTAAGTGTACTCGAGCGGTTCATGACTTAACCCTATCAAATCATCGTGTCAAGTTGGTTAAGTATATTCAAGTGGTTCATGACTTTACCCTATCATGTGGCATTAATTCATTAATGCACCCCAACCTCTCACATTAGACTAACTGTTGTGGTCACTGGATTTGCCGGGCGGTTCCGGGCAGATTTACACCACAACATAGTCTAACCTCGGGTTTTTCGTGCGATATGACCAACTACCCACATTGGATCCTATTGTTTGCAGTCACTGGATTTGCCGGGCGGTTCCGGGCAGATTTACACTGCAAACTCAACCCAACCTCGAGTTGGCCATTTTAAAGTTTATCTAATTGTCATGCCCACGTTCAAGTTTTCATGTCAAAATTCATGTCAAGTTTTCATGTCATGTTTCATGTCAAATCGTGTCAAATTCATGTCCATATCCAGGTTCAAGTTATAATAACGTTCATGTTCAAAGTCAATTCATGTTTTACCTAGTCTACCCAAATCGTATTCCCATCGCACGTAAGCTCGAATCGATACAAGTAAATCAAATTAGGGAATAACATAAAAAGGGACGGGTATAAGGTGGCTAAAGTGATTACTAGCATAGCATGGTATGGCTTGAGATAAAAGATTATAACATTACTGGCATATGGAATATTGGCCTCAAATATAAAGATTCCAAATCTAGCAAAATAAGGTACTAGTCAAGATAACAGTTGCCATAAGGTGATAGTATAGTCATGGTAACGATTGACATAAGGTGATAGTATAGTCATGGTAGCTATTGATATAAAGTGATAGTCATAAACTTGTGACTAATAGCAGATTCAACATGATAATATGAGGGGGTTTTCTTTTTGATTTACAACATGAATAGGCCCCAAATCAATGTCATAGTACTATCCAAGAGTCAAGATCCAAGATGAACAAGAATGGATGTAAAACAGTCATCATACATAGGTCCAATTTCAATTTACAACATATTCATATTACATTTACAGTTTAAATCTAAAAATAACTGGGGCTTACAGATCGTGGTTCGAGAATTAGAAAAGAGAGTCGATGTTGAATCTTTATATGCTTAGTCAAGTCCTAACAGAAATCCGCAAATCAGCAACGTAGTTTCGACGTAGAAGAAGTAGTCCCTTTCTCTAACTTCTCAACCAGAATCAGAGCAGCATAAGGTCAGAAAGAATTTTGTGTAGAGAGACTAGTGTGAGGGGCTGTATATATAGGGTCAGGTCAACTAATGTAGACAGAAACGAGGCCAGAAACATCAGAGTGAATCCAGCTTCAAAAGTGGACTTGGTAACCAGGTCGACCCCCAGGTCGACACTATGGTCGACCTGGTCCTGGGTAGGTCGACTACATAGTCGACCCCCAGGTCAACCTGGTCCTAGGCGGGAAATTTCCCGCCCAGTCCATTCTGAGGTTTGAATTTCGAATTTTGAATTCGAATTGAGCTGTTTTGGACTTGAAAACTTCTAAAAACTTCGAAAGGTCATAACTTGGTCATACGGACTCCGATTTTCGAAAACTCGGACTCGTTTCCAAGCATAATTTCGAGATGAACGCAATGGAGTAACCCTTTCCCTTGATTCTTATTTTAAAAATTAATTCTGCCTTGATTTATGGTTATTACACGTTATAAAAATACGGGTTGTTATAGATGGTTTTAGTCTGTCCAATATGATTGAAAAGAGGAGTATACATGACCATGTTATGAAGCATGAGTTTGTGTATACGGTTGTCTACAAATTTGTATACTTTGCTGCTAAGCTACGTAGGCAATTGCTGTAGCAGTTCTTTGATTGAGAGGTAATGGTGTCAAGGCTTGTCACATTTATATTTTTCCCCTAGTCATGTATGCACGCAGCCTTGTATTGAAGAATATGTGCAAATTTCTACAAAATTTTACTTGAGTTATTAATTAGTTTCTAATATAAAGTCTAAACAATTTATAGCAAAATAACATTCAAATATTTGATAAAGGTTTACATACATATTTATGTTAAAGGACATTACAATAGGTATTCCTGTATATATTGTTTAGGATTTTTAAAAAAATACTTATTCTGATTTTTCACAAATATTAAAATGCAAAAATAAAATTGTTAAAATAACATTTCCTTGAATATATATGACTATATCAAAAATCGAGTTAATATGTATACATATAATGATTTTAAAATAATTGCTTTATCCAGAATTCTCTATAATATTTCAAATCCAATTTTATCAACACCAAATTAAATTTCCAGATATAATCTATAGTTTATAGATTATAAGGTTAGTAAAACTTGGGACGTTACAGATATGGGGTGGTGGTAGACTGTGAGGGATCTTTGGCGACCATTTGAGCGGACGATGGGTGGAGGGTACTGTTTGGTTTCCTACCTAGTGATGGGGTGATGGCTAGTTTTCTAAATTCCCTCGGCATCCCGCATGATGAGTTGTCAGATGTGCCTATTGCTGGCGAGTATCCGGACATCTTCGGGGAAGTGACCGGACTTCCACCACACCATGAGATCAAGTTTCAGATTAATTTAGTGAATGATGCCCGACCTATAGTGATGCCTCTTCATCGTGTGGCGCCAAGGGAGCAGCGAGAGCTCGAGATGCAAGTAAGTGATCTTTTGAAGAAGGTATTTATCCGAAGAAGTGTTTCTAAGTGGGAAGCACCAATTGTGTTTGCCACTAAGGCAGATGGTTCCCTTCGCATATGTGTAAACTACCGCAAATTGAATAAGATGACAAGGAAGAATAAGTATCCTCTTCCGCGGATAGATGATATGTTTGATCAGTTGAATGGAGCAAAAGTGTTCTCCTACTTAGATCTCGCGACAGATTTTCATAGGTCCGAGTAGCAGCTGAGAGTATTCCTAAAACGACCTTTCAAACGCCGTCTGGATTCTATGAGTGGTTGGTCATGCCATTCTGGTTGACCAATGCACCAACATACTTTGTGGATCTTATGAATAGGTTATTTAGGGATCGATTGAATAAGTTTATTCTTTTGTTCGTGGATGATTTCTTAGTTTATTCGAGGGAGGAGGAAGAACACAAGGAACATTTGAGGACAGTGATGGAGGTGTTGAGAAAACACCAGTTGAAAGCGAAATTTTCTAAGTGTCACTTCTGGAGGAGGGAAGTGAGATTCTTGGGCCATGTTGTTTCAGAGAATGGTATTGCCGTGGATCCTGCAAAGGTGGCTATGGTGGAAGATTGGTCTACGCCCAAGAATGCAACAGACGTGAGAAGTTTCTTAGGATTGGCTGGATATTATCGTAAGTTTATCCAAGACTTCTCCAAGATAGCTGCACCGTTAAATCAGTTGACCAAGAATAATCAAGCTTTCATCCAGGATGGAAAGTGTGAAAATGCATTTAAGAGTCTAAAGGAAAAGTTTACGTGTGCACCCGTGTTAGTTATCCCCAAACGGAATGAAGAGATGGCGATATACACGGATGCCTGTGGTACCGAACTTGGTGATGTACTGATGCAAGGAGGTAGGGTTGTAGCTTATGCTAGTCGTCAACTGAAACCACATGAGAAAAGATATCCTACCCATAATTTGGAATTGGCAGCGATTGTGTTTGCGTTGAAGATGTGGAGACATTATCTCTTGGATGAAAGATTCAAGTTGTTTACCGATCATAAGTCGTTAAAGTACATTTTCTCTCAAAAGGATTTAAATCTTCGTCAGCAAAGATAGTTAGAGTTCTTGGCTTCGTATGATTTCGATATCGCATACACACCCGGGAAGGGCAATGCGGTAGCTAATGCATTGAGTAGGAGACATGCCAATTTGGGGGCTATGTTTCTGGAATGGAAGCAACTAGAGTATATCGCGAGATATGATTTCAGACCTAAGTGTGAACTAGATCCAGAGATGTTAACAAGTTTGACGATCAGACCCACCTTGATTGAGTGAATTGGTTCCAGTTAGAGGGATGATCCTAACCTATTGGAAATCATCTCGAAGAGATGGGTGTCGATGATGAGGAGATGAATAAGTATGGGTTTGATCGAGAAGGATGGCTTAGAAAGAATAGGAGACTAGTTGTACCCAATGTCAATGGATTGATAGATGAAGTGCTTAGAGAGTGTCATCTCTCGAACCTGACCACACATCCCAGTGGTAACAAAATGTATCGAGACATGAAGCAGACATACTACTGGGAGGGGATGAAGAGGGACATTAGGAAGTTTATATCCAAATTCATGAATTGCCAACTTGTTAAAGCTGAGAAAAAGAAGCCTAGTGGTTTGTTACAACCATTGGAAATTCCCGAATGAAAATGGGAACAAGTCTCAATGGATTTCATTGATGGTCTACTAAGGACTAGATCAAGTCATGATAGTATTTGGGTGATTGTGGATTGATTGACCAAAAGTGCAAGGTTTATACCGGTCAAGTCGAATAGAACGGCAGCTAAGTTAGCAGAACTATATATGAAGTGGGTAGTGAGATTTCATGGAGTTCCTAAAGGTATTATGAGTGACCGAGATCCATTATTTACTAGTGGGTTTTAGAAGAGCTTACAAGAAGCTTTAGGGTCAGAATTACATCTCAGTACCGTGTACCATCCTCAAACCGACGGTCAAACAAAGAGAGTGAATTGTGTATTAGAGGATCTCTTAAGAGCTTGCATATTGGATTTTGGAGGATCATGGGATGACCATTTGCATTTGGTTGAGTTCGCATATAATAATAGTTATTAGTCCAATATTGGCATGGCTCCATTTGAAGCTTTGTATGGAAGACCGTGCAACTCACCATCATGTTGGTTAGAGATCGGTGAGAACTTTGTGCTTGGACCAGATGTAATAAGAGAAACTTCAGATTAGATCAAGGTTATCAAACAACGAATGAAGGCTGCCCAAGATAGGCAGAAGAGTTATGCTGATAAAAGGTGAAGAGATTTGAAATTCTCCATTGTGACTTAGTATTCATCAAGATCTCTCCATTAAAGAGTGTGATTCATTTTGGCAAGAGAGGTAAGTTAGCACCAAGATTTGTTGGTCCATTCCCAATTCTCGAGCATGTTGGGAATTTGGCGTATAAGGTTGGATTGTCTGACAAGATGGCGGGAGTTCACCTTCATGTTTCCCAGTTAAGGAAGTTTGTGCATAATTCTGATATATTATCTGACCAGATCAGTTTGATGATGTCGAGATAGAATCCGAGGCAGTTGGGAGTCGCAGGACAATCCACATTGTCAGACACGATATGAAGCAACATCGAAAGAAGACGGTGAAACTAGTCAAGGTCCAGTGGCGTGATGATGAGAAAGACTGTACTTGGGAAACAGAGGAGAACATAAGGAAGTCGCGTCCAGAACTCTTTGCCTCATAAGATTTTAACAATAATAGTTATTCCCTTGTTAGTAAACCGCATGCTAGGATAGGCTTGTTGTATTATTATGTGTGTTTGATTATTGCAAATGGTTGATAGGCATGCGGGACCTTTTGACTGTTTTCTTGATTAAGGAATTTCAGGGGCAAAATTTCTTAAGAGGGGAGAGTGTAATGACCTCCATTCTATGCATCAGAGGATCGTAGAATATTTATTTTATTTTCATACGAAGTCATATAGTCGTGTAACTTTGGGAAACGACTATTAGGGTCATTTCCCATGTTCATGATTTTTGCCGAATTTTGACTTATAACTTTTGGTTGGTAAGGAGTTTTGACCTGAAACCACTTCATTAGATTCAGATGATGGTTTACCTTTCCGTAGAGTGATCATATTGTCAAACGAACTTCCGTTTAGGAGATATGGCTGAAACAAGGTTTGGAAGGTGAAAAAGAGCTTAATCGGGCCAAATATGGTGATTAACAACTAAGCCCATAACCCATTTCGGGATTAAGGTTATGGGAGGGCTGATAAGATTTGGGAAATCAGTTTATTTCATTTTTCCAGCCACCATTTACATCCTTGAAACCCTAGCATTGGCCTCAACCTTTTAAATTTATCCTAAATCGCACTCTTATCGCGTATTAGCTTAATCTACATGAAATCAAGGAAGATTAGCATCGAATAAGAGTTGGAGTTGCTGTGTTGCATTGGAAATTGCGCCAAAACAGTAGAGTTTCAGATCTAAGATTTTATTTGTGGCTAAGGTGAGCGATTTGCATTGTTTTTCACTAATTAGGGGTGATTAGTGATAATTATCAAAATTATGCTAGATAAAATTCTGGAAAATTATGTAAAAATTCTTAAATATTATTTTAGGACCCCAATAGAAATTTGGGTTAATTTGTATATGTTTTGCTAATCCTATCATTAGTTATGGTTAAACATGATTAAGGGGAAAACCGTGGGTTTTGGGTATGTCTGATCCATATATACATGATTATTCATCGTTTTGGTGTTTATGGTTGATTATACATGTTGCTATTACTGTTTGGAGTGTTTTGTGATTGTTTAGAACTGTTAGATTGGTCAAAAATGCCGTCGTGTGGCGTAAACAGTTACTGGAAAAAAGAGCAGGAAGCTGGACCGGATCGGGCTCGTGACCCCTGAACTGACCCCATCTCCGACCCAGCTCGTGAATGAAGATCACAAACCACCTGCACCACTCACAAAGCACCCAAGCCGATGGCATCACCGAACTGCCTGGATGGAGCTGCCACGAACCGCCCCTCCGATCCGATGCACCACGAAACGATGCTTGGAGGAGCCACGAACTGGTGGAAGGATGCAACTCGATCCGAACTGGGTCGGAGAACACGAACCGAAACAAATGGAGGAGCCTGGATTCCGAACCATGACGACCTAATGGAGGACCCACGAACCAGAGGGGTATTCATGACCCGAACCCCAGTGATGATTACGAATCGAGATGATGACCAAAACCCGAGATGCAATGGTAGTTCAAATTGGAAGTTAGAACTCATGATCCAGATGGGGGCCAACGAGTTAACTTCATGAGTCGGACTTTACTGCGGGACGTGTGCAAAGGGGTTATCGATGTCTGTAGCTTTGACTCACTACTGAGCAACAGATTATTGGCTATGGATCAGTGCAGTGGAGTTTTCATGACTCCATGGGGGCAAAGTGATCGTAGCATGACTATGAGCCAGTGCAGTGGAGTTGTCATGACTCCATGGGGCAGAGTGGACATAGCAAAGGATTAGTGGCTATGGATCAGTGCAATAGGGTCATTATGACCCTAAGGGAAAAGTGATCGTAGCAAAGGATTTAGTGATCAAGTGGTGGATATCGTATACTTTACGCACTGAGTGAGAGATGTGGGGATGATTGCTATGTTTGATGTTTGCTATCATCATGGCACGCACACTCCCATTTTACACTTTATGTTAGTGTTCCCTCAGAGTACTGTACATCTTGTTGTGCTAACTCTTTAGTTGCAGGTCCAGGTTTTGGTACGATTATTTATATCTGTTATTGTTTTGTTTTGCTGCTATCGCTCATACCAGACTTTTGTCTGACCTAGAGTTTTATGTCTCTTCTTATTACTCTAGGTGCTCCTAAACGGGAAGACTAGAGACAGGTTAGGTGGTATGCACGAGTAGCTATCCGGAGACGAGCATGAGGCTTACAGTACTATTTACATATATTATCCCTGTGTTGTTGCTGGTCACTACTTTTAGCATTAGTAGTGTACCTTTTCTATTTTTGCTTAAGGGACAATATTTTGAAGTTATAATGACGGTTTAGATCACAAGCTGTATTTTGAATTTTTCTGCTGTTATGATGGTTTAGTTCTCAGCTTATGCATTGTCTCGCCTGTTTATATCAAGTTATATTATTATTATATTTTGTTCCATGCATTGTGAGATATACTACAAGTTCTTTGATGATTCATCGTTTCAAAACCCTTTGACGACCGTCCCGTGCTGGTTGGACATCAGCACAGTGCATTTCAGGGAAATGTCGGCTGGTGCAGGGCGGGCCGTCACATATTATCAAATATATTCTATCTTGGATATCGATATGATTTTGTTGGAAATACGATATTTGAATATGAAGTACACCCCTTTGAAATGTAAAAGAACTGACCGGTGTGAAAAATGTAAACGTTTGGTTGCTATAGAGATCGAGATCGGATATTGTCATACTCTCTGCCAATACCGAAAACCACTTTAACAAATTTGTACGTGGTGGAGTTCCAGAATGAAGTAGGATGATTTGGAGACAATTACTGGATTGAAGAAAGAGAACGATGATGGATAGCCTTGACCTCCAATTGGACACACTTCTTCGAACCATATCTATTACTTTGTGATTTGATTGGTGCCCACCCTTGATTATGGGAGTGTTGTTCGAGGGGCGGTAGTCGCAGCTATGCGTTACCACCGGTCCAGGGATGCATTGGTTGAATCCTATCGTGGGTATTCCTCGTGTGCCTTGTCATATTATCCTGATCGGTCCCTTATGATTTTGATTTGTATCGTACATATTGAGTGCCCTCTGATAGCCACTACGTTACCGTGGACTTTACAGTATCTTTATAGACTATGGTATTATAAACGGTGTAAGGGTAAAAATGTAATCCCGCTTACGCTATTTTGATAGTTTATTTTACTGAATAGACACTATTATAATAGTGCATTATATTATATTGTATCTAGTTTGTTGAATCCTTAGGAGATGGAAATTCCCGTAACATCTCTTAAGTTATTGCACCCACGAACACATTGGATAAGAGATGTGAATTACCATAAGCATCTTTGATGCCTTGACACTCATATTATTACCTGGTTTTGATTTAACTGATATGAGAATATTTTAGTTCTGGTCTGAGTATTTTGAATTTTCATTGTGCTTGGGTCAGCCAGAGTTTTTCAGTTAGCGAATACCACATTATATTGAAGATGGAGATGGAGCTTGATAGACATAATTACTTGTATTATTCCGCTACATATTGGTATGGTTTATGATAGTAAATCTGATGTATTATTGTAATGTATAATCAAATGTGTAATTTAAAAGCTTCATGAACTGTTATTTAATGATTATATTTTGTCCTTCTGCTGTGAGATTCTATGACTGTTTTTCTTTTTTCCTCTTTTTCTTGTATTTAATCCCAATAACTATATGTATTTTGATTTGTTTAAGTTGACATTTAAGGTTTATTGTCAAATTTGAACGGTCAGAAATGCAGGTTGTTACATTAATTGTTTCAAAATTATTAGATATATTATTCAACTTTTCTTGAACTTTTGTGCTACATTATTGTACACACTTGAATCAGTCCAAGGACATAATGCATTAGTTTTATTTATACTTACATCACGTCAAAGTCACACTAGAATTAATCCAAGGACATAATGGTTATACACACTAGAATTTCCTTGAACTTATTTTAGTAGTTTTAGTTTTATTTACACTCACATTACGTCACAATCGTCATTAATTATTTTTAAAATAGAAAACAATATATATTTCGTAAAGG
Source organism: Allium sativum (assembly GCA_030737875.1). NCBI lineage: Eukaryota > Viridiplantae > Streptophyta > Magnoliopsida > Asparagales > Amaryllidaceae > Allium > Allium sativum. The sequence continues at coordinate 708,579,037 of CM060915.1, forward strand.
CAAAATCTTCTTAAAGATGATAATTACTTCGAGGACATAATGCACCAATGGTTTAGATGTCTTCGTATTTTAACATTTTAGCCTTTGTATTTTTTACATAATTTATATGTCTTTTTTAAACTATTGCTCTCGCCTATATATTAAATTTTTACAATGTTTAGATGATAAATAATCTAATAGCATTTATGTTTATATATTTTGAACCATGCATTGCTTAGTAAGTGTATAATTTTAATTTTATTGTGAACATCTTCCATTCTACTTGCAGACTAAGGCATCTCAAAAGGAGTATGAAAAAGCGCATGACAAAGCTAAAATAAAAGAGCTTAGAACCATGGTTGAGTAGCTGCAAGAGCATGATTGTCTTCACGCTATACAGATGGAGCAGTTCAATTAATGTTTAAGGGAGTTTGTGTGACACTATGATTCCTTATTGTCGTCTAGTGCATCTATAGACAACGATGATGCTTGAAAGTTACGCTTTATTGTGTTTGTGCTTGGATGATGTACATATTGACTTGAAGTTGGTGATAATTGTGTTTTGTTGTTGTATATATTGACTTGGAATCAGCTAGAATGTTATGTTTATATGTTTTATAAGGGTATACTCTTGTTTTGATGATGTGTGACGTTTATAGGTTTAGTTTGAGAATGTTTGGATGTTTGATTTTGTATATACACTACTAGAAAATGTTGTTTTAGCAATGGGAAGTACTATCCTAAATCCATCACAAAATAATATTTTGCCACGGAAATGTGATGGATATTACCCTCCTATTTCATTAGGCGCTAGATCCATCACAAAATGGTTAGTTACAGAAAGTCAACAAAGTTTGTGATGTTTTTGTCAAGATACGTAGCAAACCATTTATTTTTCTATATTTCTGTTTGAAAAGCATATAAAATTATTTCAAATTTCCATCACAGATCCATTGAAAATTTTCTATGTATTTGCTACGAAACATTTATTCTTTCGAACAACAAATTATTAAATACATTTTAAAATTTTCCATCGCAAACCCATGACAAATTGTCATGGATTAGCATCAAATTTACCATGGACAATTATTATTCTTCCAACCAATAAAGCATGAAATAAAATATAAAACCCTCCATTGCAAACATATTACAAATCGCTATGGATTTGCAGTGGATTAGATATGAATACTAATATTTTTCTAATCATTGAATTATTAAATAAACTAGTGCGTACCCATGCTATGCACACGGGCTTAGTCTCACTACAATCCGAAAGAATGAATGCAAATTGACATACAGATGGAAAATAACTATTTCTTAATGCATTGATAAGTATCATTCCATAGTCCAAAATTTATAAACGAAGAAATGAAAATATTTTAGAATTTGTAGGACAATATTAAGTGTAAATTGACAGCCTAAGACACTAAATCTTGCATTTCTTATGCAGGAGACACAACAAGAGTTTTTGGTATGCCATAAACTTAAAAAAAGGAACAAAAATAGAGAATCCACTTCTTAGCAAACTAAACGGAATTAGGGATAGCAAACTAAACAGAGAGTCAGCTTCTGTAGCAAACCAAACGGAAAGAGTCACATACCTTTAGTGAATCGAAGGATTTCTCATAAACATGGTGGTAAATTTCGGTTGAAAACTTCAATTCTAGGGTTTAATGGGAAATTTCAGGAAACAAGAGAGTTTGGCTAAGAAAACACAGATAAAATGAAGGGAAAATGGGATATTAAGAATGATACAGATTTTGAGGTTTGAGGCGGCGAAATTTATTTGGAGCCAAAATTTTTACATTGGAGCCAAAATGAACTTGTGTATGTCAGAAGAAGATCACCGCAAAATTAAATCTGTAAATATGTGCATAAGTAATATTTTGTATCATGCGCAAGTTTAAATCTTTAAAATATTTATATATTTTTCAAAAAATTAAAATATCTTATAAAATTTAAATTACTTTAAAACTTATATCTTTTTACTTTTTGAACTTTATGCACATTGATTACTATTTATCAAGTATTAAATTAAGTACTAAATATTAATAGTAGTTATTTAACATTAAATACTAGTAGCTATTACTATTTAATATAATTGTTAATAGTTTAGTATTAATTATTATTTATCTTTGTTAATTATTCAGTGTACTTAATAGATATTAACCGTAATTTACTAGTTATTGGCAATTAGTTATAATAAATTGTTAAATATTACTTTTTTTGTTAATTCTTAGTTATTAATTAAATTTGCTCAGATTAAATTTGTTAATTATAAAATTTAATAAAAACTAATTATTTACTATGACGTCCACTGCTCTCCCCTGTTAAACAAGATCATTAGTAAGTTTGAAGGATGTGACTATAGTTTTTTTACTACAGCTGGTAGAGCTAAACTTATTCATAGCACAATAACTCCTATACTTATGTACTGGCTATTAATTTACAATCTACTAGTTTCTGTACTTAACAAAGTAGATAAATTATGTGCAGACTTTTTTTGGAAAGGGAACATGCATAAAATATCATGGGATACATTATGCAGATCAAAGAGTGAAGGTGGCATCGGTCTGCGTAGGTTTATAGACCTAAATATTACTACACGTTTAAATTTCTCTGGAAGTTACTCACAGAAAACTCGTTATGATTGACTTGGATGCGAGCGAAGTACCTGAAAGATACAAATTTTTGGACTATTCCCATCAGTAATAATTATTTAGGGACTATGAAGTCAATTCTTCGATTGCGTGACATGGCCAAACAAGTAATGAATAGAATTATAGCGACTGGTGAACAAATAGATTTATGGTTCGATTCGTGGATAAACCGCAAATCGTTGGTGGATTTAATCAGTTAGAGCCGTGTACATGTGAGTTCCACTAGAAATTACAAAGTTAGTCGTATACTACATAATCGCCAGTGGAAACCACATCTGTTTTCGGAAACTAGGGAAGTAGCGGATCAAATTACTCAAGTTGGTGTGCATTTTGACAACAATCATGACTAGTGGAAAATATCTGACAGTACCCACTTCAGGTTTTCCCAAGTATGGGATGCGATTAGAGAACATAAAGAATACGATTAGAATCTTAAGCTTTTTTGGAATGGAAAAGTAGTGAAGAGGTTTTCATTTACAACATACATGGCATATTTAGGGCGTTTATCAACTGCAGAAATTAAACAATTGGGGGATTAATGTTGACCGCCTGTGCGTCTTATGTGGTAACTACAATGAAAATCATGATCATATTTTCAACAAGTGTGACTACTCGACTTATCTGTGGAATTATTTATGCTCAAAATTGGAAGTGCCTCCACTCGCAGCATCCAGTCTCCAAGATCGACTGTCAAGCTTCGATCGCGTCTTCCATCTAGTGTGCTATACAAGACCTTCACTTTTACTGCGGCAGCTACCATTATTCATCAGATCTAGGTAGAGAGGAACCGATGGCGATTTGACGCCAAATCACTGTCTGCGCCACAAAGATTGAAGCTAGCCGAGATTGAAATTCGGCTTCAATTTAGTCGATAATATTTGGATAGGAAAATCCATGGCAACGAACGATTGCTTCTTCAACGGTGGGGTGTTGAGCTTAAGGATGCTGGCTGATCTATTTTTGGGTGAAAATATTTGTTTCCAACGTTTAGTCTATAGGAAGTCTAATCGTCTTTTGTGGTTAAGAGATGGTGTCAACTGTTTTGGGATCTGCAAAGCCCATGGTCACTCTGTTGTTTTGCTTAATTCTAGAGTCTGTTGCAATCTGTACAAAGCTGTATAATAGCTGATGTCGCACTCTTTTTTCCTTACTGCGATGGTAAGGTTTTTTAAGGAGGTGAATCATGCTATTTGTTCTTTCGACGTCATCAATAAAGAACCCATTTTCAAAAAAAATTATTTACTATTAACTATATTTATTAGTTATAAATTTTGTAAATTAATTATTATCAAATTTATTAATGGTTAATTATGTGTAGTTGTTTATTACTTTTTAAGTATAATTGAATACTAATTATAATACATATTATTAATTATTAAATATATACTATTAAATTATTATTTTTAATTATTTAATATTTATTATCAATTATTAGATAATCAATGTTAATTATTTAATAAATATTAATATATTTAATTAAGTACACATTAATTTTTAATTAGGGGATTTTCACTTAAAGGGCCTCCTTTATTTAAAATGTTAACTTCTAGGACACAGGCCATGAATAATTAGTTTCCAGGACAAATTAAAAAACACATTTCCATCTTCGTCTCCTATTTCTCAAAATAGGCAATTCCGTAAAACCCTAAATCCCAAATTCGATCTTCTCAAACGAATTGATCTTCTCATACGAGTCGACATTCTGAAACAAGGCAAAATTGTAAAATAACTATTACCTTACAGGTCAGAATCTAGTTTTTCATCTTTTACCATTCAACATTAATCGAAGCATCTAAGCATTATAAATCCCCGCTTTTCAACTATTATTATCTTTTCTTGTGTGCTTGTAACTCCTTTTTTTGGTTCTTTGATTATTACTGACGTTTTTTGCCTCTTTGATTACTCAAAAGATAAATACATTTAACTTTTAAGTAATTACAAGTAATTTTTAAGTTTAACTAAACTATAACTAAGCGTTTAGTGTCTGTTTGTCTTACTTTATACCAAAATAGAGAACCTAGTTATGAAAATTATCGTAAAACTTCCAGTTTTAACAACACTGATTCAGTATGTTCAAACTAAATTGTTACATCACTGCTTTAGTATGTACAAACTGCACAAATATATTAAACTAAATAACTGTTTGAGATATCATTTTATCTTTTACTACTAAAAATACAAAAGGATTTATCTTTAAGTTTTTACAGCTGATACAATAATTATGATTACTTTATACCAAGATAGTAATTATGTGTAATTTTTGGCTGTAAGGACAGTTGATGTTATATAATCATTATTATCTTTTATTCTGCTATAAGGATAAAAGAAGTTTATATTTCTATATAGTGTAATTAAACAAGTTTATCTTTCTATATAGGTATTGTATTTTAAATTATTATTGTCTTTACACAATCAGATATACAACTTATTAATTAAGTTTTGTTAAATTACTAAGGAAGTAAAATTTAATAAAATCTATTTTTTTTTTAAAAGTTGAACCTAGAAATATATTTGGCTTAAAAAATAAACTTGTTTATCTTTCTATACAGATATTATAATTTAAATTATTATTGACATTAAACAACAAGATATACAAGTTATAAAAGAAGTTTTGTTAAATTATTAAGGAAATTTTTTTAATAAAAATTATCTTTATGAATATTTTTGAAGCTATAAATGTATTTGGTATAAAAAGAGAAACAAGTTTATCTTTCTATACATATATTGTATTTTAAATTATTATTGTATCTAACAATCGAATATACAAATTATTAAAGAAGTTTTGTTAAATTACTAAGGAAAAAAATTAATAAGAAATATCTTCATTAAAAATTTTGAAGCTACAAATGAGTTTGGTCTAAAAAGTTTAATAAATTTATTTTTTATACAAATTGTATTTTTTTATAAAAAAACCAATAACTTCATAATATAAATTTTGGTAAATTGTTAAATAATTCTTCTTTTAAAAAAAGATTATCATTTGAATAGCTGTGTTTTATTAATAATTAAAAATTAGCAAAAAAATATAAATGTTTTTATCTTTTTAAACAAAAAGTTGTTTTTAAATACTTTTATTGCTAATAACTTGAATAGTCAACGTAATTATTTATGGTTGATCGTTAATTTTAGTATGCATATATGTTTATAGTAAAAAAAATCCATTAACAAAATTGATCTTTCAATGCAGGAAATATGCATAGAAGAAGATCAACGAACACTAATGAAAACAAAGCAATTGAAAATACACAGCAATGTATCTTTATTCACATTAGTGGAAAATAATGTTCAAATGTAAGGGATCAGTCAGATTCTTTTTGTGATAAACATTGCGATACGATGCAGAATACAACACCTCCACGTACTCCTATTATAAGTAAACAAAATTTTATACTATTAACTGCAATCGTTAGACTATATTATCATTATATTCCGGTAAAATAATTTGATTAACAGACAATAGATGATTATATAACAAATGGTAATGATAAAATATGTATATCATATTGTGAGTAAACATATACATTGTGTAAAAAGATAAATTTTTTTATCTTTTTTTAAAAAGATATATTATTCATGTGGTCATCTAAACTTATTTTAATTGTTTTCATGCATGCCTAACCATAAGCTAAATAGAAATATTCTTTTGCATATAAATTTACATTATTTCCATTTATTAATTTGCTATAACAGGTTCATACAACCAACTTCAAAGAAGTAGAGAAAAGAATACTGCAGTCAGAGCCAGAGCTTCATGAATGTGTCTACTCTCCTCCAGAAGGATGCTTATATGCAAATTTAGACAACAATTCCGACCCCGACACTGAAGACGATGCTAAACAATATAAAGTGGAAAAAGGGGTGAGGAAAAATATAAGGGAACTTATAGGTATAATTTAGATGCATTCTTTAAGGTGATGACTAAAATAAAGAGAAAAAACATATTCTATTATGCTGCAATGTCATATATAGAGAGAACACCTTTCAAGAATTTATTTCATATATTTTTGGAAGGTAAAATCAAAAGAAAGGATATTAGAAAAACTGCAAAAAGTTTAGATGAAGTCATTACATCATATGATAGGGAAGAGAAAGCATCTAAAATAGGAGATGTTAGTCTTAAGTTGATTGAATAGGATATTAGTTTAATACTTCGAATTCCATTGGACGAAAAGAATATACGGGTTTTTAGCCTCAAAGACAAAATGAACAAAAAATTGTTCCATAAGGACAAGGGGCTAAAATTTTTTCCATAAGGACAAATTTTAGTGTAGAGGGAGGAATTCAGGGGCCCACTATAATTTCTCCTCTTACATTAAAATTCGTCCTTATGGATAAAATTTTAGACCCTTGTCCTTATGGAACCATTTTTTGTTCATTTTGTCCTTCAAACTATTTTCTTGAAGAATATATTCCCAATTGGAATTATTAGTAGGAATAACTTGGATGAGGAGTACTTAAGTTTTCTAAATCGACATTTTGAGTGGAATTAGAGGGTAAATAAGAAAATTTTGAGTAAGAGAATCAAGATAATGATTGAAGAAAGGAACGGAAGTGAAGATTTAATGAAATTGCTTCTTTTGTTACTAATTATCACATACTTCTTCCTTAACAAGCAATTCTACTCACAATGGGGATTTATTCCCAAATTGTTTAATTTAAAGAACATAAATTCCATTCCTTGGGCAAAATTTATTCACACACACGTGCCCCCAAAATATTGAAAATTTTGCTAAAGACCCAAGAAATATGCCCGGATGCTCCATGATATTATTGGTATGTGTTATAAAATAAAATAGAACATATCATAAAAGAGAAGACATTAGAGAGAACATAAGAGATAAAGGAGGAAGCTTTTTATTTCTCTTGATTCAGTGTACATAATTCTATTACATTGGCTCCCTTGTATATTGGCTTTGGAGCTGATGTTAGCCTTACACCCATAATGTGGGACTAAAAATAATATGACAAATGCATATTCACTTATATGTATTACAACACTCCCCCTTGAATATGCGTATGTAAAGATGATAATATTAATTGCCTCATTAAAAACCTTTTTATGAAAAACCCTGTACGAAAAATCATAAACAAAGAAAAGAGCACAATTTTATTTCATCTCCAGGAAACATATTGACAATGTTCCAATGAGGGTTGATACTTCTGGATCGAAATAATGCCTCGTTAAAAAACTTATTTATAAAAACCCAGTGGGAAAAATATTAGTGAAGGAAAAGAGTGCATTATAGCATAATATATGCTCCCCCTGATTCATAACGCATTATTCAAATAGTTTGGTGATGCAAGCTGCGTATACCAATTTTATATATCGCCTTCTGCAATGTTGATTATGGAAGTGCCTTCGTGAATAGATCTATTGGATTTTCTTGAGATTGGATTTGCTTCACTTCTATTTTGAAGCTCATGCGTGAAAAAGAATTTAGGAGAAGTATGTTTTGTCCTATCACCCTTGATATATCCTGCTTGAATCTGAGCTACGCATGCTGCATTGTCCTCATAAATAATAGTTGATCTTTCTGTAGTTAATGGAAGTTGACATGTGCTTTGAATATGTTCAATTAATGACCTTAACCAAACACATTCTCGACTCGCTTCATGTAGTGCTAGAATTTCAGAATGATTGGATGATGTTGCTTCCAATGTTTGTTTTGTAGATCTTTATGAAATAGATGCATTGTTGTTTGTAGACACATATCCAGTTTGTGATTTTGCTTTATGTGGATCAGAAAGGTAACTTTAACACTCCACCATGAATATGTGTCTTTAAATTCTTGAATGCTCTTATAGTAGCTTGAAATTATCCCCCTTGAAAAATTATTGCTTCCCCTCATAGATATTGTCATATTAAAATGATATTTCTTATAAGAGTTCGATACTTCAGGATCGATGTAATGCCTCATTAAAACCTTACTAAGAAAAACCCTATGGGAAAAATCTTAGTGAAGGAAAAAGAGTACAAAAACATATTTTCAATAATTTACTACATTAAATGTAGAATGATACTTTTGTATCAATATAATTCTTCAGTAAAAACCAACAAAGGAAAATTCAGTGGGAAAAACCTTTGTTAAGGATAAAAATACAGATTAACTTAAATAACATATTTTAGATGTTATTCCTTGATGTGGTGATTGATTCTTCTAGATCAAGATAATGCCTCGTTACAGCTTTCAATATTACTTTGAGGATGATACTTCTGGATCAATATAATATCTCATCAGAACTTTACTAAGAAAAATCCGGTGGGAAAAATCTTAGTTAAAGAAAAAGAGTGCATACTTTTTGATATCTATAGATACTTCTGGATCCATAAATATATATATATATAAATATATATATATATATATCATTGATAACATTACTTAAGCAAATCTTGTATGGAAAATAAACTCAAGAGATAATAATCTTTACTCTTCATACTTCCGATGTTCATCATTTATTAATATTTGCCTCATTAAAACCTTCACAATGGAAAACCCTATGGGAAAAAACCAAAGTGAAGGAAAAAGAGTACAACATCACAAGAAAATTCTTAATGAACTTTTCTTAAATGACTTTTGTGTGCATTTTCATGCTTCAGGCATGTTTTCTATTCAAAACAACTTTTGTTTGTGCTTGCTTGCTATACACTTCGAGTGTTTACAATTTTGTGCTTTAATCAGGTTTGCACACTGCAATACATTTGTAATGAACAATAATAGTTTCATTATAGCAATACTTATAAGCAGGAAGTAATCTACTCATCTTGAATTATATCAAGATTTTCATTACAACAATACTTAGAAGCATGTTGTAATCTATATTCTATGTTCTTTGCATTCTTTATAATCACTAAAGTTATTTATGTTCTTCAGGAACTTGTACACTTCAATGAATTTTACATATCGTAACTATACTCAAAAGTATATTAAATGTTTCATTACAACAATACTTAAAAGCATGAAATAATCTACTCATCATGAATTATATCATGATTTTCATTATAACAATACTTAAATGAATGTTGTAATCAATTTTCTTTGTTCTTTATATTATATATAACCAACAAAGTAGTTTATGTTCTTCAGGAACTAATATTCTTTCATCATTTAGTGTGATTTAACAAATATTCATACCTTCGAGGTTTATTCACTACCTTGTGGACTACAGGTCTATATTTCTCAATTAGAGAAGGATTCATGATGGCCAATCATGATTTAATATAAGCGCTTTACTTTTTATAAATTTATCATCGATGATTATATATTGTCAGTTCTAAATATAATTTACTGAGATCTCTTTATTTATCTATTTTATGTATCTAAACCACTTCTGGGGTTATTTGACAATTTTGTCATGGATCCCTTCAAGAGACTCCTTAGGTGTTTCTTTAAGAATACTCACCTCCTTCATCTGGCATCTTTATTACTTACTTCAAAAGTGTCTCGAACTGACTTTTAAACCAATCTTTAAATGTGGTTTATGCATTTTGATCCTTCAGGGATTCAAATATATATTGAAGCAAGTCTACAAGGGATATTATTTATAATTTATTCGTGTGTCAATTATACTGATACTCAAAATGAAATTTTATCCCCTTATCCTCCCCCTCAATGTTGACAAACATTGTCACACTAAATGATAATGATCATGGGGATTCTCATTTTGATTCATTATCACATTGCTGTTGGCAAGTATTTTATATGTATATCCATTGTTGGAGGATAACCCTTTAATTAGTCGATAAGATGCATTCATCATTTTTTTTATTACTTATTCTCTTTCATTGATCTAGCAATATTGGAGGAATTTTCTTATTATATAGGTTATTTGAATACACATATGACTTTAGGTCATTCAACATTCATGTTGACTGCAATTTAAATCACTAAATAATATTTATGCATAATTTATAAAATATGCTTATAACAAACTTCATGTTGTTAGTTAAATATTTACAGATATGAATATATAAATACGTGCGTCCACGTATTCTAAATTTGCATAGTCTTTCTCTTTGAGTTAGTGATTTTAGAATAAATTATTACAAAGATCAAACTATTGATTTCAATGTATTGATCAAAATCATTACAAATTCTTCAGGATCGTATGATAATGTTCAAAACTTCTGGTTTGAAAACATATCGAACTTCTGGTCCAAATAAATATATGAACAACTTCAAGTTGTTAAGTTGATGGAGTTTTAATATCGTTTTTTAATTGTAGAAATATCTTCTGGATATATTTTATTATTTTCACATAAACGGATCTCTTCTAGAGATATCTTATCATTTCCAAATATACAAATATCCTCCCAAGATATTTTGTTATCACCGCTTCTGGGATGAACTTATCTCCTCCATACAAACTATTGAAATATCATATCAATATACAAAAATACATATCAAACTTTAAGTGCAGTAACGAAATTAGATGCATTAAATAAAAATAAGATTCAAGAAAAGAAATCACTACTTCTCGAGTGTATGATATTCCTTCAAGGTACATAATTTTTTATTTATTTATGTAAACAATCATAGTTGATCTAGAATGACATAAACGATCATGCCAAAGAATCAATTTCTTTGTATCTATGAGCTTCTAACTCATGTTTATAAATGAGATTAAACTATGCCCATTTTGGTAAAGTATAATCTAGTTGAAATTGTACCAAATTTTTCTAAAATAAGCTTCTGGCTTTAAATTTTAGAAATAACATAAAGATATTCTTTGTTGTTTTCATTTATAGTTTCAATATGATATCCATTCATTCTTATATCTTTGAAGACAAGCAGATTTTTTTAGAATTGCATGAATATAGTGCATTTTGAATGAATATATGTGTACCATTTGGTAACAGTATATGGGCTCTTCTGGACCCTTCAATTATATTGGCTAAACCAACTATAGTTGAAACTTTATATGAAACATTTTCGGATAATTCAAAGAAAAACTTCAGGTTTTTCAATATCGTATGAGTAGTTCCACTGTCAACCAGACATATATCGTCACTTAAACACTTCGATCCATACCTTTAGAATTAAAAGCAATACATCTAGTTGATAATTGAAATAACTTATAAATACAGATAAATGTGGAATAAACTGCTTATCATGTCCAACGTTACATATTATTTCTGCAATTCCATAAGCACAAGCTAAAAAGAAAGATAAATAAACAAAAGTTTCAAACTAATACATGTTGAAAGGCAACGAATCACATATTGAGTTTCAGGCTACTTGTTACCATCATAGAAACTACAGGCTCTAAGTTTTCCATTTTATAATAAAAATTACTTTTGCATTCACTTCCGGTGTGCAAAATTTAGATCATTATTTAGATCTTAACTTAATATGATCTTCAGAATGCATATTTTCTTTATAAAAGTTTTCCTATGAAACAATAAATTATTTCTTTTAGAAATATAATACGACTATAATAAAACTTCAAGTTTTATCATAATTCATATAATGTTATTATTTATTTTTAAATTGAAGCAACTTTTCTAGAAAGCGCCCCTTTTTTTTTACATATGAGAGTCATTTTACTATTTTTCTTCAAGAAAATAGTATTAATTATAAATGTAATGATCTCTTCCAATAATTAGTTTCTTCAAGAAATTATTTGTAGCATAAAGTTGGAATATAATGCTTTTTCCTCTTGTTAAAACTTTTCCTTTCATTGATTTTTCAAATCCTTTCCTATTATTGGTCATTTGCTGTAAGCAAATATTAAATGCAATTATAGGCTTTTATGTTTTATTTCATGTTTCTCAATTGAATATGAACTTCAGGTTCTTCGGAACTTCAGGTCCCTCATTTGAAAGGATTTGTATATGAACTTTAGGTCATATGAACTTCAGGTCATTTGCATGTGAACTTCAGTTTCAACCACTCTTGCCTTGTGTTTGAAAGTATGACCGTCTTCTGGTGGTCATAACGATTCTTCAGGGAGTTCCATAAGTGGATAGGATCTTTTTTAGTTAAATATTTAGATCATCGCGGGTGTGGCATCTTAAAAAAATATCAGAGCCTTTGATTTGTCCTGCTGGGACATAGTATTACCATTTTTATTGGTATCCTCTAAGCATTGAGATTGTAAATGAATCTCAGTGTTCGACATTTTTGTGAACTACACAAAAAAAATTGCAGATGCTTAATTAAACAAAATTCACATATCAGTATACATGTTCTATAATTAAATTGAATATATTACGACACAGAATCATAAAAAAAAATTAATCCAAATCTGCAAGTCTTTCTCTATACATTTACAATGAACTAATTACAATAATGAAACAATACAAACCGTCAAGGAGCCATACACCATATAACAAAAATAATGGCCACAGTAATACATATGATGGCTAACAAGCAGCTTGCTTATATTGAAATATGAAAAACCATATAAAAGTAAGCCATACATGGAAATGTAATTCTAAATATTTGAAGCATCTCATCTTGCGAGATGAATCATTAAAAAAATGAGAATAGGTAGCCTATTATTACAAAGTTGAAGTTGTACAGCAAGCATTAGATTAAAAAAGAAGCAGCCTGCGGTTTACATATATGCATACCTATTATCAATGGCTTCTCTGTTATTAAAGAGATATAGTAGCAAATGAAGATTATTTATGTATAGCGTATGGGGTAAAAGATCCATATATAATATTATAAAAAGAAAATGAATGGATCTTCCTAAAAATAAATTTGGTATACAATAATACCAGATCAAATATGAATAGGTGGATATCTAAAAACCACTAAGTGAAAAATAATTAGATCTAAAAAGTTAGATCCACTTGAACATAATCTAGATCTACAAAAAAAAATATGGATCCACAGATCAAATATTCTCAAATAAAAATCACTTACATGACAAATTCATAGATGTAGATCTAGAAGATCTCAACAAATAACAATAAAAGAATCTCGTGCTGATAACGTGTTATAAAATAAAATAAAACATATCATAAAAGAGAAGACATTAGAGAGAACATAACAGATAAAGGAGGAAGCTTTTTATTTCTCTTGATTCAATGTACATAATTCTATTACGTTGGCTCCCTTATATATTGGCTTTGGAGCTGATGTTAGCCTAACACCCAAAATGTGGGACTAAAAATAATATGACAAATGCATATTCACTTATATGTATTACAACAATATGTAATTTATATTTAATAATATACATTGAATTTATTTAATATTAAAAATTAACATGTTTTAATTTTTTGACAGTATTGGCTTTGTGAAAGGACACAAATCATAAAGGTTAAAGAGAGATGTGGAAGCGAAAGGCCAAGAATATTAAAATGGGATTTATCGTTGTTGAAAAACATATCAATTAAACCCATTAAGTCAGAAAAGGTAATTTTTTTCCTAAACTTCCGTGCTGATTATGTCATTTTACTGTCATTTTTAAATTAAAAAAGCTTAAATTTTAACACATGTAGAAAAAGATAATCTAACGACCCAGAAAATGACAACCAATTTAAATTTTTTAATTTGGCTAAAATAGTGGATTTTAAATATTTAAAATAAATATTTTAAATAATAGCAATGAAAAGTGAGTTTGAATCGACGTTTGAAAATAAATATAATTAATTCTAATTATAAACAAGGCCTGAAATGACGCGGTAGTTTCAAAATTTGAATTCAAACTTTGACTGACTGTACCGGGTGCAAAACAAAACGGGTTTGAGTGAAACCAAAAATATTTAAATCTGTTAGTGAATACCTTTCTAACGAATCTGAAAAATCGAAGTTTCATAGCGGAAAGCAAAAGTTATGGCCAAATGAATTTTCAGAAAGGTCGCTATGAAATTTATATAGCTCGTGAAAATGGCCATTTTGCAAACGACCTCAGAATTCGACGAAACAACTTTGTTGGATCCGGGATGTCAAATTATTGCTAGGTTTCAAATTTTATAATTTTTGAAGCTAGTATGTGAGCGTGGCAAAGGAAAATGTGTTTGGTCGATTTCTATTAAATTGGATCGACCAAAAAAGGGCCATTTTTCAAACGGTCTCAGAATTTGACGAAACTAGTTTTGTTGGGACCGTTTCGTCAAAACATAGCTAGATTAATTTTTTTGGAATTTTTAAAGTTAGTATGTAGCCTCGGTAATTTTAAATGTGCGTTTAAATTGAATATATACTGATTTATATTTTAAATTTAGCAAAAACTGATCATAACAGTCGAATTGGCTTACGAAACATATCCCATTGTGTTCAGAATGGGGGTAGTACGCTAGGGGCGGCAGTCGTTGGGTTTGATTTGAAGTTTGAATGTGAAATTCACCTTTTGGAATTCAATTGAATTAAATAATAACAAAAATTTATATAAATACCCCCCATTTATTGCTCAAACCCTAATTCCGCCGTCAGCTTTGAAATCAAAGGCGGAAATCGCCTGAAACTTCTTTCCCCCCGATCTCTTCATGCACGCCATGGTTCCACGAGCTCTTGAAGACGAAATCGAAGAGCTCCATGCTCTCTATCCATCCAACGGTGATGATGGATTTTCGTGTGGGTTGTGGCTCGAATTTCGAGCGGGAAGTCAACCGCTTCGCACGTGGTTTTAGGTGGCTGGTGGCCACCGAGTTGGTGGCGGCGCTAGCAGTAGGGAGGCGCCACGTCGGTGGTCAGAGAGGTGGTGGCCGATCGGGTTTCGGCGTGGAGGAGGCGGCGCAATATCAAACCCTAGAAATGGGCCAATGGGTTCTTACAGGCGACGAGTTACAGTAGAGGGAGGAAGAGAGACTAAGTGGAAGGTTTATTTTAATTAAAGTAATTAGTTTAGTTAATTAATTATTTAGGTCTCAAATGTATTAAACCTCATAACTTTTTCGTACAAGATCGAATTGGGACGATTTCAGTTGCGTTGCGATCGTGAAGCCGAACACTACAACATGGAACTAATTGACCAGAAGTGGAACAGAGCAGATTAGAATTTCAGGAAAATTCAAAATCAGAACAGAACGGAAATTCAAAAATTAAAATTGATGGAGTGGAAAACGAATGTGAGAATTCTCTCACTTTAAATTTTCTGTACGGTTATTTATTTCATAACTGCATATATGAACTATTCCTCGTCGTCCACTGACCATGGACGACATCTTTGATTGTATTCTGTGTGAAAATTGATCGTGAGATTTCTAATTTATAAACGATATGGAAAACGACGATGTATAAATTATATAGTCGATGTATGAGTTATATAAGCGTTGTACACCTCATGTATAAGCGTTGTATAAGTTGTACGTTCGATGTATAAGTTATATATGCGTTGTAAAAATTATATATACGTTGAAATAGAAGTGAAATGCTTATATATAAATATATATATATATATACGCCCCTCATCCACAAACCATGGACGATATTTATTGGTTGTAATTGGTGTGAAAATTGATTGATAGCGAATGCTTGATTGAAATTGTTTGAGGTTGAAATTGATTGATTGTGGTTGAAAAATACCCGTTTGTGGATGAGAAATATTTGGTTGAAACCACATAGGATTAGTTTGTGGAAATGAAAAATATACATGCCGCCTGCGTGCGAACTAGATGCATGATTCCCTATTGTCAAAAGCTGCGAGGCTTTAAGGTAGAGCGAGGAGCCGTACTAGGGACGGCCCCGGTTTTAACTACCCTGCCGTTATGCTGCCGAAATTTTGAATAATATTCATGTGTTAGAATTATTTTCATGTGTTGAAACTATATTCGTGTGTTGAAGAGAAATTCATTTATTGAACGACATTCATGTTTTGAAATAAATTGTTTTGCAATAAAAATCAGCTTTTTATCTATATATATAGACTATAGAAAACCTTCATGTGTTGAATCGAAATTCATTCGTTGAATAGAAATTCATGTGTTGAATGGTATTCGTGTTTTAAATATAAAAATCACCTATATATATATATATAAACTATAGAAAGCCTTCATGTGTTGAATCGAAATTCATTCGTTGAATTGAAATTCATGTGTTGAATGGTATTCGTATTTTGAAAGAAATTGTTTTATATTAAAAATCCTATTTTTATCCTCAATATGAACTATATAAAATAATCTTGTTTTGAAATAAATTGTTTTATAATAAAAATCCTATTTTTATCACCTATATTAACTATATAAAATAGTCGTGTTTTGAAATAAATCGTTTTACAATAAAAATCACATTATTACTATATACATGAATTGTTAAAAATAGTGAAGTGTAGAAGTGAATGTATGTTGGATAAAAACATCATTTTTATCAAATTTATGAAAAGAATATAGCTTTGAAATCAAAGAATCGATATATATATATATATATTTATAAATAGAATTGAAATATATCGGATAACAAAGCTGCAGTTCGTGTTTTGAAACCGTGATTTCAAACGATTAGTGCGGGAGATCCGACCATCGGATTTTCCCGAAACCGAAACCATTGGGTTCGCCTTGGAAATACCTTTCCAACGACACCAACTTTGTAAAGATCCAATGGTTGGGTTATCTGGAATGTTTAATTCAAAACTGAAGAAAAACAGCACCAGAATCGATTATATTTATATATATATATAAATTTAATTATATTAAATCGAATAACGACGCTGTAGTTCGTATTTTGAAATCGAAACTTCAAACGATTGTACCGAGAGATCCGACCGTCGGATTTTCCCAAAACTGGAACTGTTGGATTCGTTTTGAAAAGATCTTTCTAATAATGTAAATTTTGTGAAGATCCAACGGTTAGATTTTCAGATATGTGTAAATCAAATCTGAAGAAAAACAGCGCCACGGTTGCGTTATGGCCCGAAGCGTCATTTGAATAAATTGGCTATTTTAAATAAACAAAAATAGCGATAAATCATTATAAAATATTATAAACGATATGGATGTGAAATTTAGAAATTAACTAAAGGTTAGCTAAGTCAAATGGTTTCCTGGATTTTGATCTGATGTTGGTTTCGGCCTTCGGGGTTAATATTTGGGAAATCGTTCTCTTACTGATTGACGGTTAGTGACTAATGAATTGAAATGACGCGTATGTTGCGTTTGTGTAGCACTTGTTAATATATACGCGAGTAGTTCAGAAAGACCGGGTTTATCCCATTTTGAATAACTGAATCGACGATAAGAAATCGAAGATGAAGACGGTGGTCGAAGACCGGAGATCTTCACCTCGTTTGGATGGTAACTGATGTCCTGATTGGGAGGCATCCCGAAATATGGATAATGAGTGGTGATCGTCCAGACATACGTGGAGGTCGATGGGTTTACGAGGTATATAGTGCCTCCGGTTTCATTCAGAACCAGGACGGACTTGTAAATGGACTATGTGTCTGACATTGGAATTTATTCTGTGTGATTGATAGCCATCAGTTGCATGGTGTGAATTGCCTGTGTGGCATGCTAAGATGCAGTGATCAGGGCTTCTGTTGAAAAGCAAATTCTTGTGGTGATGATCAAAGCACCGCCTGTGTGGCGTAGCTTTGTGTATAACGTGAATTCGCGAGCCTCACACCCCGATATGAACCAAAAACGGGAGTTTGGACCTCAGGGAGGGTATGCATTTCTTCCTAGCTAGGGTGGTGTCAGTGACCTACCAGCCCTGACATTTATATCATTTTCATCTATGTGGTTGTTGCTGTTGCGAGGCACCTCGGTTATATCGGTCGATCCAGGACCGATGGAGTCATTCGTTGGCTCATTTACGCCCCAAAGGGCGGGGAAACGCAGTGTTCAGGAATTTTAATCCACATCGGTGGACAGGCCCTGTCGCTCTAAGGGGCAGTTGTGGCTGTTCCTAAGGCTCGGGCTAGGCAGTCTCGAATTCGGTAAGGACTATCTTTTGCCTGGGTTC
This sequence comes from Allium sativum, assembly GCA_030737875.1. NCBI lineage: Eukaryota > Viridiplantae > Streptophyta > Magnoliopsida > Asparagales > Amaryllidaceae > Allium > Allium sativum. The sequence continues at coordinate 708,597,527 of CM060915.1, forward strand.
AGGACGGAAATCCAATTTCCTAATACGAAACCGTGCGGGTTTGATTGTATACCTATATATGGCGACATAGTGGTATGGGGCATTAATGTCGTCTATGATTGATACTTATGATTTGAAATTGTTTTTGAAACATATAAACACTAGTAGTAATATCAAATGCTTTTGTTTTATTCGTATCAAGCATATTTTGGCCGTTATAAGGTAAAAACTCTATCCTCCGGTTTGCGTTGCATTGTGTGATGGGAACTGAGTCTTATAATGGCTTCATTTTGTAAAAAAGCATTGCGTTGTTTAAAAGAATTATTTGTTTTAAAGCACTAGCAATCCAATGGAGTAAACCCGTTCCACGAAAGTGGCGTGGTCCTGGGATCAGCCATATTTTAAATGTGTTGAGTAGATTTCTCATACCAGTCCCATGACTGACTCGTTGTTTGTTTCACTTTCAAACTCGGGTGCCCCCTTTTTCCACACGGGCAGCCTTGTATTCAGGTTTTAGCTGGCCCTTTCTGGATAGCTGGAGCTGAATATGGGTTCTATTATTTATCTCTTTTTATGCTGGTCAGCTCCTATTGTACATATTATGTTTGTTTTTCGCTATAGACATTTATGTATAGCTGAACTGTATTTGTACTAAGTATGATCCTGTATACTGTGTAACTCTGATGATTACGTTTATCCAATATATTCTATTGTTCATTATCTGTTGTATTTATTTATTTCTGTTCTGCTATTATCTGTTTCTGTGTTATATTCCAAAGATTACCCTTGCCACCGTCAGTACGGGGTTCGGGGTCGTCTCATTTTGGTATCAGAGCTTTGGTTAAGCTTAGTTCTAGAATATAACATATTAACGAACTCGTCAGAAATAGAACCAGTAGTGTTCTAGGACAGGTAACTCATTACAGATAGGAACAACAATATCCTAGTATGAGTATAGCAGAATCAGAACAACTCGTTAGAGATGGGGTCAGAAGTGCCCCAGAACGAGTCGAGAGTTATATGTTTATAAATAACGTATTTGTGATTATGTATATAGTCTGGTTTTAGAAATATAATTTTTGAATATATAAAAGATATATATTTGAAAAGTTAAAAACAATTTGATTGTTGTTTGCATTGTGTGATAGTAAATTTGATTAATTAAATTATTCAAACGATAGTTAATTTAATTAATAGGAGAATGAATGGTAGGATTTATTCGATTAAATCACATATTGAACTGATTTAAAAATAAATAGAAATATATACATGTGCATATATATGTTGGAACAGGTAAATGGATAGTTGTTGAGTAAAGAAATTATTTACGTGCCCGACAAATAGGTAAACCTTAATGAGTTGGAAGCGAAATATTATTATATCAACTCCTGTGAATGCCATTGGATGCGGAGTGTTGGTTATTCTGTGTGTAAAAATAAATGTCGCCATAGGATAGTAACAATTAATTTTGAACTACATTACATGGCATACTTCTGGAAGATAGGCATACTTCATCATATACCACATAAGCATTTAGAGCTTGTGTGACGAGGTGGAAGATTTACCATACGAGCGAGAGGCTTGTATGGCGATGACTATATATTACAGGTTGAACTGATGACTGATATGACCATATAAAATTTGTAATGATAAATTGCCAGATTAATAAAAAACCCCACACGGGTCGGGAGTTGACAATAATCACATCTCTCTAGTTATTAGATATGGCACATGGATTATTTATTTCCCACACGGGACGAGGTGACGAGGATTTATCCTCTGGAGCAATTAAAATACACACTACCTCAGGCTTTGACAGGGTGACGAGAATTTATTCTCTGGAGTTATTATCTATACACGCTCCCCTATAAACACCAAATTATATCACTATAAATATGTGTATGCTTTATGGGATTTATTGGGTACCTAATACGGCCCAATAAATTTCCAAACCCCTCCCCGTACAAAGGAGGTTATGGCAAAAAATTTCGAAAATTCCGGGTGTTAGCCAAATTTTTGAAGAATTTGAAAATTCTCAGAAACTGAAAAGTTGGAGAATGGAAGCCAGATTGAACGTAGAGTTGATTAATCAAACCACTTTCGACTTTGCTCCTTTTCGGGGACGAAATTTTTTAAGTAGGGGAGATTGTAACGACCCGGAAAATGTGAACCAATTTAAAAAATTTAAATTTGCTAAAATAGTGGATTTTAAATATTTTAAATTATAGCAATGAAAAGTGAGTTTGAATCGATGTTTGAAAATAAATATAATTAATTCTAATTATAAACAAGGTCTGAAATGGCGCGGTAGTTTCAAAATTTGAATTCAAACTTTGACTGACTATACCGGGTGCAAAACAAAACGGATTTAAGTGAAACCAAAAATATTTAAATCTGTTAGTGAATACCTTTCTAACAAATCTGAAAAATCGAAGTTTCATAGCGGAAAGAAAAAGTTATGGCCAAATGAATTTTCAGAAAGGTCGCTATGGAATTTATATAGCCCGTGAAAATGGCCATTTTGCAAACGACCTCGGAATTCGACGAAACCACTTTTGTTGGATCCGGGATGTCAAATTATTGCTAGGCTTCAAATTTCATAATTTTTGAAGCTAGTATGTGAGCGTGGAAAAGGAAAATGTGTTTGGTCGATTTCTATTAAATTGGATCGACCAGAAAAGGGCCATTTTTCAAATGGTCTTAGAATTCGACGAAACTAGTTTTGTTGGGACTGTATCGTCAAAACATAGCTAGATTAATTTTTTTGGAATTTTTAATGTTAGTATGTAGACCCGGTAATTTAAAATGTGCATTTAAATTGAATATATACTGATTTATATTTTAAATTTAGCAGAAACTGATCGTAACAGTCGAATTGGCTTACGAAACATATCCCATTGTGTTCGGAATGGGGGTAATACACTAGGGGCGACAGTCGTTGGGTTTGATTTGAAGTTTAAATGTGAAATTCACCTTTTGGAATTTAATTGAATTGAATAATAATAAAAATTTATATAAATACCCCCCATTTATTGCCCAAACCCTAATTCCGCCGTCAGCTTTGAAATCAAAGGCGGAAATCTCCTGAAACTTCTTTCCCCCCGATCTCTTCATGCACGCCATGGTTCCACGAGCTCTCGAAGACGAAATCGAAGAGCTCCATGCTCTCTATCCATCCAACGGTGATGATGGATTTTCGTGTGGGGTGCGGCTCGAATTTCAAGAGGGAAGTCAACCGCTTCGCACGCGGTTTGAGGTGGCTGGTGGCCACCGAGTTGGTGGCGGCGCTAGCAGTAGGGAGGCGCCACGTCGGTGGTCAGAGAGTTGGTGGCCGATCGGGTTTCGGCATGGAGGAGGCGGCGCAATATCAAACCCTTGAGATGGGCCGATGGGTTCTTACAGGCGACGAGTTACAGTAGAGGGAGGAAGAGAGATTAAGTGGAAGGTTTATTTTAATTAAAGTAATTAGTTTAGTTAATTAATTATTTAATTCTCAAATGTATTAAACGTCATAACTTTTTCGTACGAGATCGAGTTGGGACGATTTCAGTTGCGTTGCGATCGTGAAGCCTAACAATACAACATATAACTGACCAGAAGTGGAACAGAGCAGATTAGAATTTCAGGAAAATTCAAAATCAGAACAGAACGGAAATTTAGAAATTAAAATTGATGGAGTGGAAAACGAATGTGAGAATTCTCTCACTTTAAATTTTCTGTACGGTTATTTATTTCATAACTGCATATATGAATTGTTCCCCGTCGTCCACAGACTATGGACGACTTGTTTGATTGTATTCTATGTGAAAATTGATCGTGAGATTTCAAATTTATAAACGATATGGAAAACGATAATGTATAAATTATATAGTCGATGTATGAGTTATATAAGCGTTGTACACCTCATGTATAAGCATTGTATAAGTTGTACGTTCGATGTATAAGTTATATATGCATTGTAAAAATTATATATGTGTTGAAATAGAAGTGAAATGCTTAATATATATATATATATATATATATATATATATATATATATATATACGCCCCTCGTCCACAAACCATAGACGATATTTATTGGTTGTAATTGGTGTGAAAATTGATTGATAGCGAATGCTTGATTGAAATTTTTTGAGGTTGAAATTGATTGATTATGGTTGAAAAATACCCATTTGTGGTTGAGAAATATTTGGTTGAAACCACATAGGATTAGTTTGTGGAAATGAAAAATATACATGCCGCCTGCGTGCGAACTAGATGCATGATTCCCCATTGTCAAAAGCTGCGAGGCTTTAAGGTAGAGCGAGGAGTCGTACTAGGGACGGCCCCGATTTTAACTACCCTGCCGTTATGCTGCCGAAATTTTGAATAATATTCATGTGTTAGAATTATTTTCATGTGTTGAAACTATATTCGTGTGTTGAATAGAAATTCATTTATTGAACGACATTCATGTTTTGAAATAAATTGTTTTGCAATAAAAATCACATTTTTATCTATATATATAAACTATAGAAAACCTTCATGTGTTGAATCGAAATTCATTCGTTGAATAGAAATTCATGTGTTGAATGGTATTCGTGTTTTATATATAAAAATCACCTTTTTATCTATATATATAAACTATAGAAAACCTTCATGTGTTGAACCGAAATTCATTCGTTGAATTGAAATTCATGTGTTGAATGGTATTCATATTTTGAAAGAAATTGTTTTATAATAAAAATCCTATTTTTATCATCAATATGAACTATATAAAATAATCTTGTTTTGAAATAAATTGTTTTATAATAAAAATCCTATTTTTATCACCTATATTAACTATATAAAACAGTCGTGTTTTGAAATAAATCGTTTTACAATAAAAATCACATTTTTACTATATACATGAATTGTTAAAAATAGTGAAGTATCGAAGTGAATGTATGTTGGATAAAAACATCATTTTTATCAAATGTATGAAAAGAATATAGCTTTGAAATCAAAGAATCGATATATATATATATATATAGAATTGAAATATATATCGAATAACGAAGCTGCAGTTCGTGTTTTGAAACCGTGATTTCAAACGATTAGTGCGGGAGATCCGACCATCGGATTTTCCCGAAACCGAAACTGTTGGGTTCGCTTTGGAAATACCTTTCCAACGACACCAATTTTGTAAAGATCCAACGGTTGGATTGTTTGGAATGTTTAATTCAAAACTGAAGAAAAATAGCGCCAGAATCGATTATATTTATATATATATATATATATATAATTATATTAAATCGAATAACGACGCTGTAGTTCGTATTTTGAAATCGAAATTTCAGACGATTGTACCGGGAGATCCGACCGTCGGATTTTCCGAAAACTGGAACCTTGGATTCGTTTTGAAAAGATCTTTCTAATAATGTAAATTTTGTGAAGATCCAATGGTTAGATTTTCAGATATGTGTAAATCAAATCTGAAGAAAAACAGCGCCACGACCGCGTTATGGCCCGAAGCGTCGTTTGAATAAATTGGTTATTTTAAAATAAACAAAAATAGCGATAAATTGTTATAAAATATTATAAACGATATGGATGTGAAATTTAGAAATTAACTGAAGGTTAGATAAGTCGAATGATTTCCTGGATTTTGTTCTGATGTTGGTTTCAGCCTTCGGGGTTAATATTTGGGAAATCATTCTCTTACTGATTGACAGTTAGTGGCTAATGAATTGAAATGACGCATATGTTGTGTTTGTGTAGCACTTGTTAATATATACGCGAGTTGTTCAAAAAGACCGGGTTTATCGCATTTTGAATAATTGAATCGACGATAAGAAATCGAAGATGAAGACGGTGGTCGAAGATCAGAGATCTTCACCTCGTTTGGATGGTAACTGATGTCCTGATTTGGAGGCATCCCGAAATATGGATAATGAGTGGTGATCGTCCAGATGTACGTGGAGGTCGATGGGTTTGCGAGGTATATAGTGCCTCCGGTTTCGTTCAGACCGAGGACGGACTTGTAAATGGACTGTGTGTCTGACATTGGAATTTATTCTGTGTGATTGATAGCCATTAGTTGCATGGTGTGAATTGCCTATGTGGCATGCTAAGATGCAGTGATCAGGGATTCTGTTGAAAAGCAAAGTCTTGTGGTGATAATCAAAGCACCACCTATGTGGCATAGCTTTGTGTATAACGTGAATTCGCGAGCCTCACACCCCGGTATGAACCAGAAACAGGAGAGAGGACCTCAGGGAGGGCATGCGTTTCTTCCTAGCTAGGGCGGTGTCAGTGACCTACAAGCCCTGACATTTATATCATTTTCACCTATGTGGTTGTTACTGTTGCGAGGCGCCTCGGTTATATCGGTCGATCCGGGACCGATGGAGTCATTCGTTGGCTCATTTACGCCCCAAAGGGCGGGGAAACGCAGTGTTCAGGAATTTTAATCCACATCGGTGGACCGGCCCTATCGCTCCAAGGGGCAGTTGCGGCTGTTCCTAAGGCTCGGGCTAGGCAATCTCGAATTCGGTAAGGACTATCTTTTGCCTTGGTTCAGGACGGAAATCCAATTTCCAAATACGACATCGTGCGTGTTTGATTGTGTACCTATATATGGCGACATAGTGGTATGGGGCATTAATGCCGTCTATGATTGATACTTATGATTTGAAATTGTTTTTGAAACATATAAACACTAGTAGTAATATCAAATGCTTTTGTTTTACTCGTATCAAGCATATTTTGGTCGTTATAAGGTAAAAACTCTATCCTCCGGTTTGCGTTGCATTGCTTGATGGGAACTGAGTCTTATAATGGCTTCATTTTTGTAAAAAGCATTGCGTTGTTTAAAAGAATTATTTGTTTTAAAGAACTGGCAATCCAATGGAGTAAATTCGTTCCACGAAAGTGGCGTGGTCCTGGGATTAAACATATTTTAAATGTGTTGAGTAGATTTCTCATACCAGTCCCATGACTGACTCGTAGTTTGTTTCACTTTCAAACTCGGGTGCCCCCTTTTTCTACACAGGCAGCCTTGTATTCAGGTTTTAGCTGGCCCTTTTTGGATAGCTGGAGCTGAAGATGGGTTCTATTATTTATCTCATTTTATGCTGTTCAGCTCCTATTGTACATATTATGTTTGTTTTCCGCCGTAGACATTTATGTATAGCTGAACTGTATTTGTACTAAGTATGATCCTGTATACTGTATAACTCTGATGATTACGTTTATCCAGTATATTCTATTGTTCATTATCTGTTGTATTTATTTATTTCTGTTCTGCTATTATCTGTTTCTGTGTTATATTCCAAAGATTACCCTTGCCACCGTTAGTACGGGGTTCGGGGTCGTCTCAGATAAGAACTTTTATCTTATCAATTATTTCCTGTTGTTATTGTCTAAACCTTTGATTAGCCTTATTCATATTAACCAATATTTTGTATTTTCACCTAGAAGCCAAATAAATTAGCACATAACAAATTAATCAACAATATGAAGTAACATTATTCTTTTCCTAATTTTGTTTTTTCAGTTCGCAAAGAGATTCAACAAAATTATGAAAGATGAAAAAAATATTCTACTGAAAGTGAACAAGACTTTAGAAGAGGAGAAAAAAAGTCAATGAAAAAAGTTGTCTTCTAACACAAGTCGAAGGCAAAGTTAAAGAAATTGCAAAGTAAAAAAGAAAAGTTGAGCAGTTGCAAAAAAAGCTTCAATCCATAGAAAAACAATTATAAATTGGAAAAAAATAAGAGAAAGGAATTGGAAAGTTTGTTAAAGTATGGCCACAATTTAACTGAAATTCCAGAAAAAGAATGTGAGAAAAAGGATGATGAAGAAAGCAAAAATACAGAAAAAGATCTGGACATAATGAAACCGACAAATTGAAGAAAAAATATGTGAGAAAATTGATGGTGAAGAATTGGAAGATGTAGAAAAATAAATAGAATATAATGAAAAGGAAGAAATTGAAGAAAAAGAATGTGAAAACATGGATGGTGAAGAAAAGGAAGATAAAGAAGAAGAAGTAGAACATAATGACCCTGAAGAAATTGAAGAAAAAGAAAAAAATAGATAAAGAGAAAAGAAAACGCAAAAAGTGTGAAAGCCAAGAAACTATAGATGTGGATAATCTCAACACACCAAAAAGTATAAAAATGAGAAAAAGGAAAACGAAAATAGAAAATTCTGAATTTTTTAAGTAATTACCCAATAACGAACAAAAGTTCATAACAGATTACTTCAACAAAGTTGGTGATGTTAAGTAAGCTTATATACTTTTTAAATTATATACTTTATAAATGAATAAAAACAAATTTCTTAAATTATAACTTTGTTTACTTTACAGTGTAGAGATTTGAAATTCAAACGACGAAAACAATATTGTCATACATAAGGACATGATTGAAGAAATGATTTCCGGTGAATTTGTTTCTGGCCAGGTAAGTATATAATATTATTCGACTTATGATACTAATTGATTTGTACATATATGATATTTATTCCAATTACTGAAACATAAAAGCTCTACTGATCACATAATTTTATTTCTTGTAACAATATAAAAAGATAAAAACATATATCTTTTTTTTGAAATAATGTTTTCATGTAGATATTTTACATAATAATTTTATATCATATGAGATGTTTTCATATGATTTTGATTAATAGAATTTACCATATGTTGAAACAAATAAGTTCAATTGATCATATGTTTTTAATATTTTTGTCATTATAAAACTATAAATACATTTATCATTTTAAAAATTAAAACTTACAAAGAAAAAATGAACATATATTATGATAATTGCAAAGTGTTTTACTATCTTTATGTCAATAAACTTTAATTTATGTCACATATAATTTTCCATTACTACCATATCAAAACAATAAACAATTGCTTTATTGTATATGTTTGTTATTGCAACTACTCTGATATATTGCCTGTGCAGATAATTGATTGGTTCTTGTATAAAGTAGCAAAAGTGTGGGATGTCAATTCAAACGTAGCTTACTTTAATACCACAATGACACTAAGATCATTATTCTAGACATATACGTAATGATTCATTATTAAATTTGTTTTGTATAACTACAATATTACTTTGTTTTTACAGAAAAGTGCTGTAATTGACATAGAAAATGTCAAAACTCATTCTTTTATTCCGGCTTTGACAGCAACACTACAAGATTCACGATGTGATGTATTCTTATTTCCAGTCCATGAAAAGTCACACTGGGTACTTTTAACATTTGAACCAGAATTTTCAAATTGGACACTGTATGATTCTTTGTCAAACAGATGTAGAAATGGAAGATTTACCAGCAAGTACAGAAAAAGCGCATTAAAAATCGCAAGACATTTTGAATCTTTAATTTTTCTACTGCAAAGGCCCGAAAATCCGTACAAATTTGAGCTGACTAATATCCCACACATTCAATTCAAAGAGCATGAAAATACAGATCTTTAATAGAAAGAAATAAGAGGATGAGAAAAATAAGACAGAACTAATAGAATAGAAGAATAAGAAGATCATCAGAGTCAGAGTAAACATGAACCTTACAGCAGAACGAATAAAATATATATAACATAAATTTGAAATACAAAACTATATTGTATATAAATAACATCTCATAGTATAACACTTGTACATCACAGCGGAAATAATCTCTAAATAACTAGCGGTGAAACCTCCTTCTTCAAGCTTCTCCAAGTTTATCTACAAAAGCTTGAAACACTTGACTGCCCGTACAAATTTGGGCACACAAGAGTTTAGGTAAAACAAACAAAATAAACTCTGGGTCAGTCATGGGACTGGTGTGAGTAAATTCAGACCATATCGTTTAACCTTGAAAATCCTTTTTAAAAGAAAAGGATAATAGTAAGACCAACCCACACATAAACATGGATGGTTTTTACCTTACTATTACCCAAAATATTTTGATATCAAAATCCAGTGATATTATAATAATGTCTAATCAAATAAATAATCAAATAGCAGAACGCTTGCATCTCACGCTCCACATACATAGTATAAAATCAAAAACTGCAGGGCGCTTACTGGAGATTAGATTCCAACTATGACAAGGTATGGGACCACCTCCCGATCAGTGTATCTAGAGGATATACACTGGGTTTCAACAAGAACATCTTGCAACCCGGCCCACACATGACCGACCACTCATTTCTCTTGAGTGTATCGAATAAATTACCACCTACGGTAGAGCCCACATAACCGTTATCCGAAGATACAGAAACGAAAGAAGAACAAATACGATTTGTCTCTAGATGGTGACAATACACCCTAATGGGAATGACCCACATAGCCATGATGCCTGCCCGATTTTTGTCATTTCCCGGTTGTGAGGCTAGAGGCTACGTCTATCTTTCAGAACATCTGTCCACCATTCACTTTGAATGCCACATCGTCAAACCCGTCGAATCACTAATTGATCTTCTCAAAAATATTACGGGTATAAAAGCTAAGAGAAACGAATTTCTCCACCACCAGACGTAATATCTCATAAAGATCGTCTTATGTGATATGTTAGGAATACTCTGTCAGACATTTGTCCATACAAGTTTTCCTGGGACTGGACAATTAGAAAGCATCATTTTGGCATAGGACGACCCTTGCATTTCACTCCGTCTTCAATTGTCGTCAGCAATACCTAGTTCGCAGCGTTTATGCCTATACGTAGTGGTTTTCGGATAATATATCCAACCGGTCTCTCCGTATTGACAACGATGGTCAAATCACTTCAATAGTCGGTTATTTAACTATCGAAGTAAAAACAAACATTCATTCAAATGTACAACTAAACATCACACAACCACGGGCACTTTTATTTAACATTCGTTTTATTATTCAAATTCCCATATTTTAAAGAGCCCCTTTCAATACAGGTAATATATATCAAATCTCAAATATTAACTTCTATTTCCAACTTCGTATAATTCATTTACACTTCTTCGGGGAAACATAGTTATTTTCTTATCGCTTGGGAAAAGTGAATTTCAAACCTTTCTAGGGAATAGTGTTATATATAATAATTACGCTTAAGCTTGGTTAACAACATTAATTTATTGTTATAATTCAAAAACTTGCAATAAGCTATAACATTCCCCTTTATAACTAATTTCAACATAACAGTCACGCTTAAGCCTAGTCAACAACGTTATTTTATCGTTATAGTTCAAAACTTGTCATATGCCGTAATATTCTCTTTATAACTAATCTTGACATCTCTTTCCGTTACAAACTGATATCATTCTTTGATAATAGTGAAGTCGTTCAAGTTGGGATATTTTATTTACCTCTCAGACCTTTATCGACAACGTACTTACTTTAGAACAGATATAAGTCCGTAACTCTAAACTCCTTATTGCTTATAATATCAACTAAACTGTATTTCTTGCTTTATTTTAAATATGGGTTTATGATGCCATATTCTTATTTGAAAACTCGGTTGTTTATTATTATTTACATTGGTCACTAACTCTTGGATTCATCTCCCTTATATACTTTCATCTAAAACTTCTCTTATCAAAAATTGATCATGTTCTTTGTCTTTTGGAAATTTACTTCTTGTTCGAATTATTATACCCAATTCAAGAAAACATCTCAATACAAACTTAATACTATCTTAAATGGAATCCATTTAAGAACCAATTACTTTAATCAAATAGTGATTAACTTGATCATTTGCTGACGTAAAACAGTTTACTTGATGACTAATAAACAATACGAATTATACTAGTTCAAATAATTATTTAAACTTCATTAATTAAAAAGGTAATTAAATCTTATTAACCTTGATTAATTTATTTCTAAACTATTTTCATTAGATTAATTGAAGACCAATTAATCTAAAAATCAATTTCGAATAAACAGTTGATTTAATAAACTTCAAACCATCAGTTAATTTGTTAACTGATTTTAATTACTTCTCTTCATTTGATTGATATAATTAATCAAATAATATTCTTTAACCGATTGTCTTTAAAATAATTATCCAGTATTTATTTGCAAAATTATTACAGCTTTGTAACTTATCAAATAATCGTTTATATTTACTTTATAAAACGAACCATAAAAAACCAGTTTATAATAGAACGTCTATTATAATTTAAAACTTCACTTTAATTATAAAAATATAATTTTTATAATTAACTTCGTTGATTTGCCTAACGGTCAATCAACTTTTTAACAAAACGATGGGCTTATGGTTGACTGTTGCCATTTTCTTAATTGACATTGCCTATTTATTAAATCAACATAACGTTGAATTTCCATTTAACATGGTTCAAACAGTGCATATATAAATAACATAAAACAAACATTACATATAAATATTTAGGAATCCGGTTGGGTTCCACCAACTGGTTTCTACATCCACAGATGTTAGTCAAACAATTAACTCTAATTCCATACTAGAGAATATTATAATCGATGGAATCAGTATCCGGTCGATGATGTGTACATATGCAATGATATATATATATATATATATCTCAACCAATTTAATTTTAATCTATCTAAACGATCATCACACAGCATCCAACCAATATTTAAAATATAATTATAATATTTTAAATAGATCAGAGTTAGTGAATTTACTCACCTTGGCGCGTTAACCGTTAAATAACGATTTGCGTCAATCGATCCAATCCGGCGTTTTATTCTGCCATAGTTCGTAACGGTTCCAAACTATTCCAAATCAATTTTATAATGTAGCCGATATTTCCAGCCGGTTCCGTTCAAACCGACCGCAGTGTCTTCTTCTTATATTTTTGAAACTGTGGCTGCTACTATGTCTTCACCCCATGAATGAACATTTATAGTCCATAATTTCCCTTCACATCATTCTAAAACCATTCATTTCTCCCTTTCCTGATGCTAATACCCTTGCCAGTATTCACCTTCATGTCCATACCAGCTTTAGACTTGTACTATATGAACTAAAACTGCCTTTCTTACAAAATATTTTACAAACTAAAATAACAACTTTCTTCTTTCCTTTTCTTATTATTTCAAGATAATGTTTTCACTTCAATCACTGTAGTACCTTTCTTTACATGATCCATTTGCACGTCCTTCTTCGTGTCCATGTCTCACTCCACTGTATCATCAGTTCAAATAGCGATCAACCGTAAGCTACTATATACACACGACTTTGACATAAACAACGATCGAGCTTCCATATATCCTCAGCTGTCAATGCTAGCCGACAAATCCATTCGAGACCAACCATAATTCTTTAAGTTTAACGATAACAAGTTAGTCCTACCATAACCGCATAGTCCTTTATACCCAATGATTTGTTAGTTCGTTTACCATGTACTAACCATTTCACCTCTCCCCTGTACTGAAATATCCCTGTAGTCTTTCACGTTTGCTCTCCCCATTTGATTTCCTCTATCTATTATTAACAGCTTCAACACGCACTTCTTTTCTCCTTTGCTAATGTAACCGGCTTCCTCCTTGAACACTCCCCTTACACGTAACACAACAGCGTATCCCCCTGAATATGCCTAAACTCCACTTCAGTCCACATTTGCATGCCAGGTCCATGCCTATGTATTCACTTTCTCCTTACAACGTCACACACTTTCAGCTAGAATAACCATTAACTCTCTTTGCAAGCTCGTTCCCTCATCGCTGTACAATTAGCGCACCTCATTTGGACAGAACACACCCAGATTTATATAAAATAAGCTCTTCCCTTCACCATTTCAACGCAATACCTGTTATGCTCCACTTCCGTGATTTTGCCTCCCACCCCCTTACATTGTATCACGAAAACAAAGCCCCATCTCCATGTACAAAATACCATCACTTCAGACAATCTCTTCTGCATGTGTGATGCGACGTTCCTCTTGTCTACAGAGCCTTTTGCACGCACAGATTCTTACTCCGTCCTTCATGAAATTCCCACACAGCTTTCACCATGCTTCTTCTCCACACGAGATCACATTGGATAAATATGATCACACACCACTTCGATTTACTTCCATCGCCTCATCTTCATGATGTTCACCTCCCTTTGCAATGCTAACACATCCACTGTGCATGAAAATCCATGCACATACACTTCGCTCCACCTTCTTCATTTAGTTTGAACGCTGCTCACCATAATACTACCGCCTTTACCCACTTTTCTGTCTTACATTTTGTCATGCAATATCTTCTCAGCCAAAAAATGCTCCTATCTACACCGTCACTCTCTCTTCTTTTCCATATGATCACGCAAGCAGATCCTCCGCCATACAACAATATCGTCTTCCTCAACTACACATGCCTGCTAACCTGTCGACCAGTCCTCCCTTCGCTGTAACGAGATCTCTACACATGATATTTTTACATAGATTTTTAGATGTGGTTTGTATTTGATTTTTCATTGAAGAATTTCGTTAGAGATTGGTTTTTTCGAAGCCATGAATTTCTTTCGAGTTCTTTGTTCTTACTGGGGATGAAGAATGTATTACGTGTGTATATATGTAGTCTCAAATGCCTTGGTTTCAAAGGAATAGCCGACAATAGGATGATGTATGTAGGAGATAGGTTAACAGTTGGTTGATTAGAAATCATGGGGTATATAAAACTTAACTACGAAGCTATAGGAAAAACATAATTCATGGGTCTCCATTGTCCTTTGTATCTGCGTGATGGGTTTGAGTTTTCTTTTCATTAATAGTTATTCTGATTTTGAAAGCTTTGATAAAGATAGGTTGACCTATTTTCATTTTCTGGGGTAGGTGAATTTCGAAATATAAGCATGTGCTTCAGCTTTTAATGTCTGTATTATGTTCCTTTACTGCGAAGCATTAGGAAAGGTATAGCTCTGTGATTAGAATATACATAGCAGTAGGAAAAGAAAGGCGGTAAGGTAATAAAACGAAACAGACAGTACGCCAAACTTGCAAATGAAGGAAAATGAATTTCATATTATATGCATATATTTTAGTTTAAATGATTTCGGTACACATTACTTAAAACTTCGTTACTCCACAGGCTATTATCGACAAATTAAAAATACCGTTGTGGTGAGCAAGGTGCCACGATCCTAAAAATATAATAATATCGGTAGGTTAATTCATATTGTGAAACCCCAAAATGTTGTTGCAGGGTGCAAAATTCCTCAAATAAAAAGTTGCGTATTTAATTAATTAAAAATTTCAATAAAATTCTAAAAATTAAATCACCACTACGTCTCAAAAGAATCTTATCTAAATTCAAAACCAGTATCTAGTTATATCAAATAAACCGTTACGGTCGATAAACGATCCCATAACTATTATTTGGAAATTTGATTTGGACGTAACTCGCGATCTATAAAGCAAAATCTTGATTGTTCACTTCTATTAGAAAGATATAGTTTAACAGATTGCAACATTTCTTGTTTCGAATAAATCCGATTTATATCGAATCTTGTACACTCAGTTGAAGTTCAGAACATTAAATTACGAACTACCGCGATATTACGGCTCGATTATAATTAATATATATTTTTATACGTTCAACTTCATTTTAATTAATATATAAATCCACTCATATTCACGAATTCAATATTTAAACTGATTTAAATATTCAAATATAATACGATAAAAATGCGGGACGTTACATTCCTTCCCCCTTAAAAGAATTTCGTCCTCGAAATTACTGAGGTAGGGATAATGCTACAATTCATATTATAACCAGGTTAAAAGTCTTTTATTTAATTTCTTAAATTCGGTATTCAACAAACCGATTAATTCTAATTAAAAATTAAATTTCTTCTTATTAACAAATACTTTCAGAAATTTTGAAATTTTCCTAACAGCTTAAATTTTTGGAGAATTTCGTCAGCATCTCCTCTGCATGGCTCATTTGGTACTACTACAACTTGCCTCTTTGGGCCTTCTCCAATCTTTTTGTTGGGCATCCAATTCTTTCTCTTTCACTTGATACCACTTCAGTATTCCAAGTATTGATCTTTTATCAATTTATTCTCCAAATCCAATCTTCCTCTTTTACCAAGCCAATATTTCATTTCAATCTCCCATTCCAAAAGATCATTCAACCTTCCAATTCCATAACCAAACTCGGTTCTAATCCAATATCTCATTTCATAAATTTACTTACTTCACCAAGTTTAATTCTATTCCAACATGACTTCTACTTACTTGGTTTCTGTTCAACTCTAATTTTATTCAACTTAGTTAAATTTCTATTTATTTACTTCATAAGTAAATTTTAAATTTCAGAATTCAAATTCCTGAGGTTTTTATTTCAAATCAATTTGAAATAATATATATATATCAATTCAAAACATTTGAATTTTTGGAAGCTTATTTCAAAACAAAATCTTTGGTAGTAACCCGCCACTTAGAAACTCAAAAATGAACACTGATGATGGCGTGCACATCGTCGGAATTATTTTCCAGTTATCAAAGTGAGTACAATACTATACCACTTTTCAAACTCATTTTTAAACACTTCCATTTTGAATTTTACTTCAAAACACCTTTCACAGCACTTGGAAAACAATTTCAAATCTCCCAGGATTTTAAAATTCCCATGTATTTAATCCAAACATTATTTCCAACTTTTTCCAATTTTCTAGAGTTTTATTTCAATTTGGGTTTTAAATTCAGATTCAGTTCATCTGATTTTGCAAATTATACTTATATAATATTTCGACTGGTTATTTATATAACCAACTCAATTATAAATCTTATTCGATCATAATTTCAACCAACACATTCAATATATATTAAATAATTCCCACATATATGCTTTCTTTATATCAAAATAAATTTTTGGGTAAAATAATTTTATTTACCCTCTTTTCAAAACATACTGTGTCGAATTACTCTGTTCAAGAGTTTAGAAACACCTATCGACGCAGTTTGCATTACTGTTTCGACCAGAATTTATAAACCACTCGCCAAACCAATCAACACAATATAAAACAGTTTTTATATAAATTTACAAATACGCACTCATATATACACTCAAACTCAATCTAGAGTATTTCTAACTCCATCTCTACTAAGTTACGCCACAGAGCCAAGGTAATCACTTAACCTTCATCTCTGATACCAACTGTAAAGGCCCGAAAATCCGTACAAATTTGAGCTGACTAATATCCCCCACATTCAACTCAAAGAGCATGAAAATACAGATCTTTAATAGAAAGAAATAAGAGGATGAGAAAGATAAGATAGAACTAATAGAATAGAAGAATAAGAAGATCATCAGAATCAGAGTAAACACAAATCTTACAGCGGAACGGATAAAATATATATATATATAACATAAATTTGAAATACAAAACTGTATTGTATATACATACCATATCAGAGTATAACACATATACATCATAGCGGAAATAAACTCTAAATAACTAGTGGTGAAACCTCCTTCTTCGAGCTTCTCCAAGTTTATCTGTAAAAGCCTGAAACACTTGACTGCCTGTACAAATTTGGGCACCCAAGAGTTTAGGTAAAACAAACAAAATAAACTCTGGGTCAGTCATGGGACTAGTGTGAGTAAATTCCAACCATATCGTTTAACTTTGAAAATCCTTTTTAAAAGAAAAGGATAATAGTAAGACCAACCCACACATAAACATGGACGGTTTTTACCTTACTATAACCCGAAATATTTTGATATCAAAATCCAGTGATATTATAATAATGTTTAATCAAATAAATAATCAAATAGCAGAACGCTTGCATCTCACGCTCCACATACATAGTATAAAATCAAAAACCGCAGGGCGCTTATTGGAGATTAGATTCCAACTATGACAAGGTATGGGACCACCTCCTGATCAGCGTACTTTAGAGGGGATACACTGGGGTTCAACAAGAACATCTTGCAACCCGGCCCACACATGACCGACCACTCATTCCTCTTGAGTGTATCGAATATATTGCCACCTACGGTTGGGCCCACATAACTGTTATCCGAAGATACAGAAACGAAAGAAGAACAAATATGAATTGTCTCTAGATGGTGACAATACACCCTAATGGGAATGACCCACATAGCCATGATGCCTGCCCGATTTTTGTCATTTCCCGGTTGTGAGGCTAGAGGCTACGTCTATCTTTCAGAACATCTGTCCATCATTCACTTTGATTGCCACATCGTCAAACCCATCGAATCACTAGTTGATCTTCTCAAAAATATGACGGGTATAAAAGCTACGAGAAACGAATTTCTCCGCCACCAGACGTAATATCTCATAAAGATCGTCTTATGTAATCTGTTAGGAATACTCCGTCATACATTCGTCCATACGAGTTGCCCTGGGACCGGACAAATAGAAAGCACCATTTTGGCACACGACGACCCTTGCATTTCACTCCGTCCTCAATTGACTTCAGCAATACCTAATTCGTAGCGTTTATGCCAATACGCAGTGGTTTTCGGATAATATATCCAACCGGTCTCTCCGTATTGACAATGATGGTCAAATCACTTCGATAGTCGGTATTCAACTATCGAAGTAAAAACAAACATTCATTCAAATGTACAACTAAACATCATACAACCATGGGGACTTTTATTTAACATTCATTTTATTATTCAAATTCCCATATTTTAAAGAGTCCCTTTCAATACGGGTAATATATATCAAATCTCAAATATTAACTTCTACTTCCGACTTCGTATAATTCATTTACACTTCTTCGGGGAAACATAGTTATTTTCTTATTGCTTGGGATAAGTGAATTTCAAACCATTCTAGGGAATAGTGTTATATATAATAATCATGCTTAAGCTTGGTTAACAACGTTAATTTATTTTTATAATTCAAAAACTTGAAATACGCTGTAACATTCCCCTTTATAACTAACTAATCTCAACATAACAGTCACGCTTAAGCCTAGTCAACAACGTTATTTTATCGTTATAGTTCAAAACTTGTCATACGCTGTAATATTCTCTTTATAACTAATCTTGACATCTCTTTCCGTTACAAACTGATATCATTCTTTGATAATAGTGAAGTCGTTCAAGTTGGGGTATTTTATTTACCTCTCAGACCTTGATCGACAACGTTCTTACTTTAGAACAGATATAAGTCCGTAACTCTAAACTCCTTATTACTTATAATATCAACTAAAATGTATTTCTTGCTTTATTTTAAATATGGGTTTATGACGCCATATTCTTATTTGAAAACTTGGTTGTTTATAATTATTTACATTGGTCACTAACTCTTCGCTTCATCTCCCATATATACTTTCATCTAAAACTTCTCTTATCAAAAATTGATCACGTTCTTTGTCTTTTGGCAATTTACTTCTTGTTCGAATTATTATACCCAATTCAATAAAACATCTCAATACAAACTTAATACTATCTTAAATGGAATCCATTTAAGAACCAATTACTTTAATCAAATAGTGATTAACTTGATCATATGTTGAAGTAAAACTGTTTACTTTATGATTAATAAACAATACGAATTATACTAGTTCAAATAATTATTTAAACTTCATTAATTAAAAAGGTAATTAAATCTTATTAACTTTGATTAATTTATTTCTAAACTATTTTCATTAGATTAATTGAAGACCAATTAATCTAAAAATCAATTTCGAATAAACAGTTGATTTAATCAACTTCAAACCATCAGTTAATTTGTTAACTGATTTTAATTACTTCTCTTCATTTGATTGGTATAATTAATCCAATAATATTCTTTAACCGATTGTCTTTAAAATAATTATCCAGTATTTATTCGCATTATTATTACAGCTTTGTAACTTATCAAATAATCGTTTATATTTACTTTATAAAACGAACCATAAAATACCAGTTTATAATAGAACGTCCATTATAATTTAAAACTTCACTTTAATTATAAAAATATAATTTTTATAATTAACTTTATTGATTTGCCTAACGGCCAATCAACTTTTTAACAAAACGATGGGCTTATGGTCGACAGTTGCCATTTTCTTAATTGACATTGTCTATTTATTAAATCAACATAACGTTGAATTTCCATTTAACATGGTTCAAACAGTGCATATATAAATAACACAAAACAAACATTACATATAAATATTTAGGAATCCGGTTGGGTTCCACCAACCGGTTTCCGCATCCACAGATGTTAGTCAAACAATTAACACTGATTCCATACTAGGGAATAATATAATCGATGGAATCAGTATCCGGTCGATGATGTGTATATATGCAATGATATATATATATATATATATATATATTTCAACCAATTTAATTTTAATCTATCTAAACGATCATCACACAGCATTCAACCAATATTTAAAATACAATTATAATATTTTAAATAGATCAGAGTTTGTGAATTTACTCACCTTGACGCATTAACCGTTAAATAACGATTTGCGTCAGTCGATCCAATCCGGCGTTTTATTCTGCCATAGTTCGCAACGGTTCCGAACTGTTCCAAATCAGTTTTATAATGTAGCCGGTATTTCCAGCCGGTTCTATTCAAACCGACCGCAGTGTCTTCTTCTTATATTTTTAAAATTGTGGATGCTACTCTGCCTTCACCCCATGACTGAACATTTATAGTCCATAATTTCCCTTCGCATCATTCTAAAACCATTCATTTCTCCCTTTTCTGATGCTACTACCTTGCCAGTATTCACCTTCACGTCCATACCAGCTTTAGACTTGTATTATATGAACTGAAACTGCCTTTCTTACAAAATATTTTACAAACCAAAATACCAACTTTCTTCTTTCCTTTTCTTATTATTTCAAGAAAAGGTTTTCACTTCGATCACTACAGTACCTTTCTTTACCTGATCCATTTGCATGTCCTTCTTCGTGTCCATATCTTACTCCACTGTATCATCAGTTCAAACAGTGATCAACCGTAAGCTACTATATACACACGGCTTTGACATAAACAATGATCGAGCTTCCATATATCCTCAGTTGTCAATTCTAGCCGACAGATCCATGCGAGACCAACCATAATTCCTTAAGTTTAACGATAACATGTTAGTCCTACCATAACCGCATAGTCCTTTATACCAAATGATTTGTCAGTTCATTTACCATGTACTAACCATTTCACCTCTCCCCTGTACTGAAACATCCCTGTAGTCTTTCATGTTTTCTCTCCCCATTCGATTTCCTCTATCTATTATTAACAGCTTCAAAACGCACTTCTTTTCTCCTCTGCTAAAATACGTATCATTATGTAATCGACTTCCTCCTTGAACACCCCCCTACACGTAACGCAGCAGCATATCCCCCTGAATATGCCCAAACTCCACTTCAGTCCACATTTGCATGCCAGGTCCATGCCTATGTATTCATTTTCTCCTTAAAACGTCACACACTTTCAGCTAGAATAACCATTAACTCTTTTTGCAAGCTCGTTCCCTCATCGTTGTACAATTAGCGCACCTCATTTGGATAGAACACACCCAGATTTATATAAAATAAGCTCTTCCCTTCACCATTTCAATGCAATACCTGTTATGCTCCACTTTCGTGATTTTAGCCTCCCACCCCCTTACATTGTATCATGAAAACAAAGCCCCATCTCCATGTACAAAATACCATTGCTTCAGACAGTCTCTTCTGCATGTGTGATGCGACGTTCCTCTTGTCTACAGAGCCTTTTGCACGCACAGATTCTTACTCCGTCCTTCATGAAATTCCCACACAGCTTTCACCATGCTTCTTCACCACACGAGATCATAGTGCATAAATATGATTGCACACCACTTCGGTTTACTTCCATCGCCTCATCTTTATGATATTCACCTCCCTTTGCAATGCTAACACACCCACTGTGCATTAAAATCCATGCACATACACTTTGCTCCACCTTCTTCATTTAGTTTGAATGCTGCTCACCCTAATGCTACCGCCTTTACCCACTTTTCTATCTTACATTTTGTCACGCAATTTCTTCTCAGCCCAAAAATGCTCCTATCTACACCGTCACTCTATCTTCTTTTCCCTATGATTACGCAAGCAGATCCTCCCCCACACAACAATATTGTCTTCCTCAACTACACACGCCTGCTAACCTATCAACCAGTCCTCCCTTCATTGTAACGAGAACCCTACGCATGATATTTTTATGGAGATTTTTAGATGCGGTTTGTATTTGATTTTTCATTGAAGAATTTCATTAGAGATAGGTTTTTTCGAAGCCATGAATTTCGTTCGAGTTCTTTGTTCTTACTGGGGATGAAGAGTGTATTACGTGTGTATATATATAGGGTCAAATGCCTTGGTTTCAAAGGAATAGCCGATAGTAGGATGATGTATGCAGAAGATAAGTTAACAGCTGGTTGAATTGAAAACACGGGGTATATAAAACTTAACTATGAAGCTATAGGAAAAACATAGGTCATGGGTCTGCATTGTCCTTAGTATCTGCGTGATGGGTTTGAGTTTTCTTTTCATTAATAGTTATTCTGATTTTGAAAGCTTTGATAAAGACAGGTTAGCCTACTTTCATTTTCTGGGGTAGGTGAATTTCGAAATATAAGCATGTGCTTCGGCTTTTAACGTCTGTATCATGTTCCTTCACTGCGAAGCATTAGGGAAGTTATAGCTTTGTGATTAGAATATACATAGCAGTAGGAAAAGAAAGGCGGTAATGCAATAAAAAGAAACAGACAGTATGCAAAACTTGCAGACGAAGGAAAACGAATTTTATATTATTTGCATATATTTTTGTTTAAATGATTTCGGTACACATTACTTAAAACTTCGTTACTCCACAGACTATTATCGATAAATTAAAAATACCGTTGCGGTGAGCAAGGTGCCACGATCCCAAAAATATAATAATATCGGTAGGTTAACTCATATTGTGAAACCCGAAAATGTTGTTACAGGGTGCAAAATTCCCCAAATAAAAAGTTGCGTATTTAATTAATTAAATTTTTTATTAAAATTCCAAAAATTAAATCACCACTACGTCTCAAAAGAATCTTATCTAAATTCGAAACCAGTATCTAGTTATATCAAATAAACCGTTACGGTCGATAAACGATCCTATAGCGATTATTTGGAAATTTGGTTTAGACGTTACTCACAATCTATAAAGCAAAATCTTGATTTTTCACTTTCATTAGAAAGATATAGTTTAACAGATTGCAATGTTTCTTGTTTCGAAGAAATCCGATTTATATCGAATCTTGTTTACTTAGTTGAAGTTCAGAACATTAAATTACGAACTGCCGCAATATTACGGCTCGATTATAATTAATATATATTTTTATACATTCAACTTCATTTTAATTAATATATAAATCCACTTATATTCACGAATTAAATATTTAAACTGATTTAAATTGTAATAACCCGGAAATCTGAGACAATTTAAAATTTTTATTTTGGCAATTTTAGTGAAGTTTGAATATTTAAAATGGATTATTTTAAATAATAATGACGAGAAATTTATTTTGAATAGAAGTAGATCGTAAATATTTATATATGTCGTCGTTAGAATATAAATATTTATTTATAATTATAAAAGGAATTGAAAATGGCGTGGTAGTTCGATAATTCGATTTCAAATTTCAAATGAATGTACCGGGTTCAAAATAAACCGGATTTTTGTGAAACCAAAAATATTAGAATCTATTTGTGAATATCTTTCCAACGAATCTGAAAAATTGAAATTTCATAGCGGGGATAAAAAGATATGTCCACTTGAATATTTAGAATAGTCACTATGGAATTCTGGCCCTTAAAAATAGAAATTTTGCAAACGACCTCGGTTTTCGACGAAACCACTTTTGTTGGATCCGCGATGTCAAATTATTGCTAGGTTTCAATTTTCATAATTTTTGAATTCAATATGTGAGCGTGGCAAAGGAAAACGCGTTTGACCAGTTTCAGTTGATTTTAATCGACTGGAAAATGGCCATTTTTAAAATGGTCTCAAAATTCGATGGAATTAGTTTTGTTAGGACTGTATCGTCAATACGAAGCTAGAAAATATTTTTCTGGGATTTTTCGAGTTAGTATGTGGCCCCGGTAAATTGAAATGTGCGTTCAAATTAAATATATAGATTTATATTTTGATTTTGACGAAAACTGATTGAAACGATCGAATCAGCTTGCAATACATAACCCATTGTGTTCGGAATGGGGGTAATTAGCTATGGACGACAGACGGAGGGTTCGATTTCGAGTTCAAAATATAAATTTGCTTTTTGAAATCAATAAATAATTAAATATATATATTTTATATGACCCCCCCCCCCCCGCCCCATTTTTTTATTCTCCTATAACCAAAGAACCCCCCCACCCGTTTACTTTTCAACAGAAAGGAAAAAAACTGTGGCGCTCGACGCCTGAGCCACCCACCGACGGCAGGCCTCGCCGCACCCCCTCCCCCTAGTTCCTCCTTCTCCTCCGCTCCCCTTCTCCTTTACCTCTCGATCCCTCTTCCCTTCATTAAATCGCGCTACCCATCGAACCCCCAAACCGAGCCCTAGCCCATCGGACCGCCGAGCGCGCCCACCCATGGCCTGCCTCTCCCGCTCCGACCTCCTCTCCGCCCTCGTTTCTCTCTCCATGCCACTGATGAACGCGATGCCCCCAGACCACCACCGACGAGCGCAGATACTCCCATACTCCCCCCTTTTTTTCCTTCGCTGTAAGTTCCTTCATTGTTTAATTTATTTTGTTTTAATTTATTTTATCTATTTAGTTTATTTAACCAATAGAAAAATCTGATCTTTTAGGAATAAGAAAATACATTGTCTAGCATGTGAAAAGATTTGATTTTTATAGCGATGTTTATATTGTAAAGAAGGGATTTTTTATTAAATAAAAATATAATTTTTATATTAGTGGAAGATAGAAAATATGATTTTTATATAATAGAAATAATAAAGATGTGATCTTTATAGAAGTAGCCACGTAAAAATATGATTTTTATTCATGTAGGGTAATAAAAATATAATTTTTATTAAATTAGTGGCAAGATAGAAACAGGATTTTTATCTATATAGTAGCGGTATAAAAATAGAATTTTTATCCATATAGAGTGATTATAAAAATAGAATTTTTATATGCATAGCAACAATATAAAAATGTGATTTTTATATATGTAGTGGCTACGGGCAACGAAAGTGGAAAAAGGCGAGAACGACGAAGATTTCTACATAAGAAGAATCGCGGTGTATTGGTTTAGCTAGTCGGTGAGAACTCTTCACCTTTAATTTAAATTTCTAGTTAAAAATATATACTAGGATGCAGACGGTGTTTAGTAGCACCCGACACCCGTCGTCCACAGACCATGGACGGATTGTATGCTTATTTGTTTGATTTTGATGTGTAGTTGATTGTGTGATGTGATGTGAAATGGAATAAAATATTTGTATAGTTAAAAATATTTTTATAGTTAAAAATACAATTTTTAACGTGTATATGTAATGAAGTAAATTAATATAAACAAATCGAACAATTTGTTTATATACACACATTTGACTGATATTGATTGGGACGATAAATTTTACACATCGCCCAACTGCACAAATAAAATCTTTGTTTGATTGTTCGAAACCCCACACGGGTAATGGGATGATATATGACATACACTAATCCCAATAATTAGTGGTATGTCGATCGATTGATTGACAGACTGTTATGAGCGTTAAATATTTATATCTGATGCTTATACAGTGTAGAATGCACTTTGGATGATGGTTGATTATTTGTCATTGTTGATATATACATGCGTTGTATGGAAATCCATAGAAATAAAATCTATGGTAATTGATTGGGCCTCATTCCAGTTTTGAAATAAAATATTTGAATGAAATATTCGAGAATAAAATATTTGAAAAGAAATATTTGAAGAGAAATATTTGAGAATAAAATATTTGAAAAGAAATATTTGAATAAAATATTTGAGAAGAAATATTTGAAACGAAATATTTGAATAGAATATTTGAAATAGAAGTATATAAAGCCGTGTTGATTAGATATGCACTATTTTGATGCGAACGACATTTATATCGATTATATTCGTTTTTATAATGAATATTGAAAAGTGATTTCAAAATCGAATATTTTGAAATGAAATTCGAATTAAATTGAATTGAAATGAATTAGAATTTGAAATGAAAATAAAGTGAATTCGAATCGAAATGAATTCGAATTGAAATCAATTTGAAATGAATTCGAATTGAAATTGAATAGAAATGAATTCCAATTGAAATTGAATTGAATTGAGAACGAACTGGAAATTGAATTAAAAATCGATTTAAATTGAAATCAATTTGAGATGAATTTAAAACGAATTTATATTGAAAAATTCAATCTTGATTTGAATTTGAAAAATGAAGTTGAAATCATTTCGATAACGAATTTAAAACGATTTATATAATACGTTTTAAAAAGGGAATCAACGAAGTATATATTATATATATTATATATATAATATAATGGCCTGAATAGAACGCGTAGCGCTGTGGTAGTTCGTGAATTTTGACCATTGACTTCGAATGGATATTGCGGGAGATCCGACCGTCGGATTCTCCTAAAACCGGGACCGTTGGGTTCGTATCGAAAAGAGCTTTCTAACGAATATTATAAATTAGAAATCTAGCGGTTGGATTTGGAACTATGTCCAAATCAAATTTGGAAAAGGTCGCTGTAAGTGCAGTTCGATGGCCGTTGATGGAAATCGACTGTACGGGCCTTGATAAAATTATTAAAAATAGAAATAATTTGTGTAAAATCATAAGAAATGATTTGTGAAGAATTGGGGTGAAAATTTCCATATTTGAAAATATAAAAATAGATTTTTATCGAAATGAACTAGTTTTGAATTAGAATTATAATTCTATTTTTTTTAAATAAATAAATTGAATTTGAAAGGGTTTTAAAAGTAACCAGAATTTCCAATATTTGAATTGGAATGGATTTGAATCGAAATTGTCTATGGAATATTTTGATGTTGGATTTCGTGATGATACCGGTACTGTTATGGGAATTTGAAAGGTATATTTATATCGTTATTTCCAATACGATATTTGTTGGTCGTAGAATTTGATATTGAATATAAGCCGATATATTTTCTATTCAGTGCCTTGTATTTAATATCAAATGTAATTTGGGTTTGTCATGAATGGTGTCTTCATTAACACTGTTCTTAAGCCCAGTTGAGAAAAAGATTAAATCTTTTTATTTAGATTTAATGAAGTGTACCAATTAAATAATATTTAATTGGAATTGAATTGGTATTGATTTTTGGGTTTATCATGAACAATATTTTAAATAACACTTGTTCTTTAACCCGATAATTAATGGAATGTGATTTTGGGTTTATCGTGAACCATGTTTTAAATGACACTGATTCTTTAACCCAGTTAAGTATTAAAACTAAGTGGAGTTTTAATGAATCTTTAATTAGATTGGAATGGTCGAGAATGGAGTATCACCAGTTTTGCTCCAAGCGATAGTTAAATCTTTAATTAGATTTGAACGTGAAATGGTAATTGAATTTACCGATAACACCGTGATGTCAGATATGAAGTATGACCAGTTTTACTTCATGGGATGAATAGGTTGGGATTGGGAAATAAAATAAATGATTACTTTGGTGTGGTTCACTAATCCCGACTAGTTTGATTTGATATTCAAAGAAGATTAAAGAATAAATTTAAAGAATTTATCTTTGATGAAATTAATGGGAACCTTTACCAAAGTATAAGAATATTTGAATAAAAGAATATTTTGAATTGGAATGAGGCGTATGTTGTGTTTATGTAACACTTGTTTATTATATACGCGAGTTATTCAGAAAGACCGGGTTTATCCCATTCTGAATAACTAATTCGACGTGGTGTCGAAGAGGAAGACGGTGGTTGAAGACCGAAGGTCTTCACGTCGTTTGGATAATTACTGATGATCTTGATTGGGCCGTACACCCAAGAGGAGGGAATCAGTTAGTGGCCGTCCAGACGTACTTGGAGATCGATGGATATGCGAGGTACTAGGTGCCTCCGGTTTCGATCAGACCTAGAACGAACCTGTAAATGGACTGTGTGTCTGACATTGTATTTTATTCTGTGTGATTGATTTCTATTAAATATATATCTGTTTGGCGGCGGAGAATTTATTTTCTTGCTTAACGCCCTTCCATGAGACGTACGAGCTCAGGGGTTATATATTGATGGATATCAAACGCACGGAGTGAATTGCCTGTGTGGCATGCCTAAGTAGCAAATGATTAAGGCTTCTGTTGAAAAGCAGAGTCTTGTGGTGGATGATCAAAGCACAACCTATGTGGCATAACTTTGTGTAATGTTGATTCGCGAGCCTCACACCCCGGTTGTGAACCAGTAAAGGGAGAGGACCTCAGGGAGGGCATGCGTTTCCTTCTAGTTAGAAGTGGCGTCAGTGGTTTTACACGCCCTGACGAGTTTGACTTATGTGGTTGTTGCAGTTGCGAGGCGCCTCGGCTAGATCGGACGATCTGGGTCCGATGGAGTCATTCGTTGGCTCATTTACGCCCCAAAGGGCGGGGAAACGCAGTGTTCAGGCATTTTAATCCACATCGGTGGACCCGCCTTGACGATCCAAAAGCTTGACTGAGTACTTGCCTGAGACATGGGCTAGAGCGTCTCGAATCGGTAGAGGACTATCTTTTGCCTCGGTTCACAGATGGAAATCCAACTTCCAAATACATGACATTTGCAGTTTTGATTGTAGTGCCTAGTATGGCGACATGATATATGGTACCCATGCCATCTATGATTGATATTTATGATTGAAATTGTTTTAACACTATACACTTATAGTAATAATAAAACATGAAATTTAGCGTATCAAGCATTCTTTGGCTATTATAAGGTAAAACCCTATCCTCCGGCTTGCGTTGCATTGTGTGATGGGACCTGAGTCTTATAATAGCTTCATTGTTCTTTATTTAGCATTGCGTTGTTGTTTTGTGCACTGGTGTTCTTGGGAGGAACCCGTTCCGCGTCATACGGCATGGTCCCTTGATTTACCTAACTTTAAAATAAATATTAATAACTGTTTTAGTTCTCACACCAGTCACATGACTGATCTGGATTTTATTGTTTTAACCTAAACTCTGGGTGCCCTTATTTTGACACGGGCAGCTAGTAGTTTCGGTTTTGAAGATTTATATTCACAGGAACCTGGTTTACAGCTGGAACGATACTCGGAAAGCTCTGTATCCGTGTATTACTTTCAGTTGTGTATTGTATTATTTTTCAGCTGCTATGTAATTTATTGTAATCTCTGATATTTATCGAATGTATTTTATTTATTCATACTCTGTATATTCTTGTATTCTGATGAATCGTTGTAATTAACAATGAATTGTTCTTCTGTCTGCGCTTTTTGTGTGTTGTTCTCAAAGTATCCGCTCTTTCCTTACCGGGGAAGTTACGGGTTGCCGCAGCTGGTATCAGAGCTTTGGTTTACAAAGCTCAGAAAACAAGACACATTAGAATCAAACGAAAGAATTCATCAGAGATTGGATTAGTAATATCCAACGAGAATGACTCGTTAGAGATAAGATCAGCAGTATCCTAGAACAAGTGTGAAGAGTAGTGTTTTTGAAATAAAAGTGAAAACAATTTTTGTTTTGAAAATTTAAATCAATTCTACGTATTTGATTATTTATTTTATATTGAATTTGGACAGTCCAGTATATAAAGATTTTGCATATACATCTGATCCACGTGTATTTGAAGTTTCAATATACTGGATAGATATAGAATCACACTCTAGTTGCCTGGAGATGATGCTGATAATGACCATGACATCATCAGTGTTGTGTTCGAGTGACGAAAGTATGATATCTATATATTTCCAATTGACTGGTGTGAGAACCAAAATTAGATAGGGCTTATTGTTGTGATTTGGCACCAAAAATGTGATTTTTGACTATATATCAAAATTATGAATTTGAAAAGATAATCAACTAATTGATTGCTAATTGTGTTGTTTGATTACTATTTTGATTAATTGGATGTTGAACCTTTAGCCCAATTGAATCAAATAGTGGATTGTATTGAAAATTAGTCGCATTTGCATGCATGCACATGTACTTACATTGAACTGGTCATAGCAAGGAGGCTAAAGCAAAAGAATAAAATTGTTTGCCCGACAAATAGGTACATGTTTACCATAACTTACTGTTTTGTTTGGGTGATGATGATTTTGGGAGCCGATTGGCTAGCCGCTTGGCTTTTTCTTTTTCTTTTGGATTGAAGAAGGCCATGGCAGGCTATATGAAATATCCCCAAGTCCCCGGTGCAAGGGAGGTTATGGCGCAATTTTTCGAAAATTTAGGGTGTTAGCCAAATTTTTGAAGAATTTGAAAAGTTCTTAGAAACTGAAAAGTTGAAGAACTTAAGTCGTAGTGAAAACAATGAAAGTTGAATTGGTTTGTAAAACAACTTTCGACTTCGTTCCTTTTCGGGGACGAAAAGTTTTAAGTGGGGGTGATTGTAATAACCCGGAAATCTGAGCCAATTTAAAATTTTTATTTTGGCAATTTTAGTCAAGTTTGAATATTTAAAATGGATTATTTTAAATAATAACGACAAGAAATTTATTTTGAATAGAATTAGAACGTATATATTTATATACATCGTCGTTAGAATATAAATATTTATTTATAATTATAAAAGGAATTGAGAATGGCGCGGTAGTTCGATAATTCGATTTCAAATTTCAAATGAATGTACCGGGTTCAAAATAAACCGGATTTTTGTGAAACCAAAAATATTAGAATCTATTTGTGAATATCTTTCCAACGAATTCGAAAAATTGAAATTTCATAGTGGGGATAAAAAGATACGTCCAGTTGAATATTTAGAATAGTCGCTATGGAATTCTAGCCCTTAAAAATGAAAATTTTGCAAAAGACCTCGGTTTTCGACGAAACCACTTTTGTTGGATCCGCGATGTCAAATTATTGCTAGTTTTCAATTTTCACAATTTTTGAATTCAATATGTGAGCGTGGAAAAGGAAAATGCGTTTGACCAGTTTCAGTTGATTTTAATCGACTGAAAAATGGCCATTTTTCAAATGGTCTCAGAATTCGATGGAATTAGTTTTGTTAGGACCGTATCGCCAATACGAAGCTAGAAAATATTTTTCTGGGATTTTTTAAGTTAGTATGTGGCCCCGGTAAATTGAAATGTGCGTTCAAATTCAATATATAGATTTATATTTTGATTTTGACGAAAACTAATCGAAACGATCGAATCAGCTTGCGATACATAACCCATTGTGTTCGGAATGGGGGTAATTAGCTATGGACGACAGTCGGAGGGTTCGATTTCGAGTTCGAAATATAAATTTGCTTTTTGAAATTAATAAATAATTAAATATATATATTTTATATGAAACCCCCCTTTTTTTATTCTCCTATAACCAAAGACCCCCCCCCCCCCCCCGTTTACTTTTCAACAGAAAAGAAAAAAAATATGGCGCTCGACGCCTGAGCCACCCACCGACGGCGGGCCTCGCCGCACCCCCTCCCCCTAGTTCCTCCTTTTCCTCTGATCCCCTTCTCCTTCACCTCTCGATCCCTCTTCCCTTCATTAAATCGCACCACCCGTTGAACCCCCAAACCGAGCCCTAGCCCATCGGACCGCCGAGCGCGCCCATCTACGGCCAGCCTCTCCCACTCTGACCTCCTCTCTGCCCTCGTTTCTCCCTCCACGCCACTGATGAACGCGACGCCCCCAGACCACCTCCGACGAGCGCAGATACTCCCCCTCCATTTTTTCCCTTCGCTGTAAGTTCCTTTATTGTTTAATTTATTTTTTTTTAATTTATTTTATCTATTTAGTTTAGTTTAACTAATAGAAAAATCTGATCTTTTATGAATAAGAAAATACTTTGTTTAGCATGTGAAAAGATTTGATTTTTATAGCGATGTTTATAATGTAAAGAAGGGATTTTTTATTAAATAAAAATATAATTTTTGTACTAGTAGAAGATTGAAAATGTGATTTTTTATATAATAGAAATAATAAAGATGTGATCTTTATAGAAGTAGCCACGTAAAAATATGATTTTTATTCATGTAGGGTAATAAAAAAATAATTTTTATTATATTAGTGGCAAGATAAAAACAGAATTTTTATCTGTATAGTAGCGGTATAAAAATAGTATTTTTATCCATATAGAGTGATTATAAAAATAGAATTTTTATATGCATAGCAACAATATAAAAATGTGATTTTTATATATGTAGTGGCTACGGGCATTGAAAGTGGCAAAAGGCGAGAACGACGAAGATTTCTACATAAGAAGAATCGCGGTGTATTGGTTTAGCTAGTCGGTGAGAACTCTTCACCTTTAATTTAAATTTCTAGTTAAAAATATTTACTAGGATGCAGACGGTGTTTAGTAGCACCCGATACACGTCTTCCACAGACCATAGACGGCTTGTATGCTTGTTTGTTTGATTTTGATGTGTATTTGATTGTGTGATGTGATGTGAAATGAAATAAAATATTTATATAATTAAAAATATTTTTATAGTTAAAAATACAATTTTTAACGTGTATATGAAATGAAGTAAATTAATATAAACAAATCTAACGATTAGTTTATATACACACATTTGACTGATATTGATTGGGACGATAAATTTTACACATCGCCCAACTACACAAATAAAATCTGTGTTTGATTGTTTGAAACCCCACACGGGTATTGGGATGATATATGACATACACTAATCCCAATAATTAGTGGTATGTCGATCGATTGATTGACAGACTGTTATGAGCGTTAAATATTTATATCTGATGCTTATACAATGTAGAATGCACTTTGGATGATGGTTGATTATTTGTCATTGTTGATATATACATGCGTTGTATGGAAATCCATAAAAATAAAATCTATGGTAATTGATTGGGCCTCATTCCAGTTTTGAAATAAAATATTTGAATGAAATATTTGAGAATAAAATATTTGAAAAGAAATATTTGAAGAGAAATATTTGAGAATAAAATATTTGAAAAGAAATATTTGGAGAGAAATATTTGAATAAAATATTTGAGAAGAAATATTTGAAACGAAATATTTGAATAGAATATTTGAAATAGAAAATATATAAAGCCATGTTGATTAGATATGCGCTATTTTGATGCGAACGATATTTATATCGATTATATTCATTTTTATAATGAATATTGAAAAGTGATTTCAAAATCGACTATTTTGAAATGAAATTCGAATTAAATTGAATTGATATGAATTAGAATTCGAATTGAATTGAAAATAAAGTGAATTCGAATCGAAATGAATTCGAATTGAAATCAATTTGAAATGAATTCGAATTGAAATTGAATAGAAATGAATTTGAATTGAAATTGAATTGAATTGAGAACGAACTGAAATTGAATTAAAAATCAATTTAAATTGAAATAAATTTGAGATGAATTTAAAACGAATTTATATTGAAAAATTCAATCTTGATTTGAATTTGAAAAATGAAGTTGAAATCGTTTCGAAAACGAATTTAAAACGATTTATATAATATGTTTTAAAAAGGGAATCGATGAAGTATATATTATATATATTATATATATAATATAATGGCCTGAATAGAACGCGCCGTGCTGCGGTAGTTCGTAAATTTCGACCATTGACTTCGAACGGATATTACGGGAGATCCGACCATCGGATTCTCCTAAAACCAGAACCATTGGGTTCGTATCGAAAAGATCTTTCTAACGAATATTAAAAAGTAGAAATCTAACGGTTGGATTTGGAATTATGTCCAAATCAAATTTGGAAAAGGTCGCTGTAAGTGCAGTTCGATGGCCGTTGATGGAAATCGACTGTACGGGCCTTGATAAAATTATTAAAAATAGTAATAATTTGTGTAATATCATAAGAGATGATTTATGAAGAATTGGGGTGATAAATTCCATATTTGAAAAGATAAAAATCGATTTTTATCGAAATGAACTAGTTTTGAATTAGAATTATAATTCTATTTTTTTTTAAATAAATAAATTGAATTTGAAAGGGTTTTTAAAGTAACCAGAATTTCCAATAATTGAATTGGAATGGAATTGAATCGAAATTGTCTTTGGAATATTTCGATGTTGGATTTCGTGATGATATAGGTACTGTTATGGGAATTTG
The DNA here is from genome assembly GCA_030737875.1 of Allium sativum. NCBI lineage: Eukaryota > Viridiplantae > Streptophyta > Magnoliopsida > Asparagales > Amaryllidaceae > Allium > Allium sativum. The sequence continues at coordinate 708,631,634 of CM060915.1, forward strand.
AAAGGTATATTTATATCGTTATTTCCAATACGATATTTGTTGGTCGTAGAATTTGATATTGAATATAAGCCGATATATTTTCTATTCAGAGCCTTGTATTTAATATCAAATGTAATTTGGGTTTGTCGTGAATGGTTTTTTCATTAACACTATTCTTAAGCCCAGTTGAGAAAAAGATTAAATCTTTTTATTTAGATTTAATGAAGTGTACCAATTAAATAATATTTAATTGGAATTGAATTGGAATTGATTTTTGGGTTTATCGTGAACAGTATTTTAAATAACACTTGTTCTTTAACCCGATAATTAATGGAATGTGATTTTGGGTTTATCATGAACCGTGTTTTTAATGACACTGATTCTTTAACCTAGTTAAAGATTAAAACTAAGTGGAGTTTTAATGAATCTTTAATTAGATTGGAATGGTCGAGAATGGAGTATCACCAGTTTTGCTCCAGGCGATAGTTAAATCTTTAATTAGATTTGAACGTGAAATTGTAATTGAATTTACCGATAACACCGTGGTTTTAGATATGAAGTATGACCAGTTTTACTTCATGGGATGAATAGGTTGGAATTGGGAAATAAAATAAATGATTACTTCTGTGTGGTTCGCTAATCCCAATTAGTTTGAATTGATATTCAAAGAAGATTAAAGAATAAATTTAAAGAATTTATCTTTGATGAAATTAATGGGAACCTTTCCCAAAGTATAAGAATATTTGAATAAAAGAATATTCTGAATTGGAATGAGGCGTATGTTGTGTTTGTGTAACACTTGTTTATTATATACGCGAGTTATTCAGAAAGACCGGGTTTATCCCATTCTGAATAACTAATTCGACGTGGTGTCAAAGAGGAAGACGGTGGTTGAAGACCGGAGGTCTTCACGTCGTTTGGATAATTACTGATGATCTTGACTGGGCCGTACACCTAAGAGGAGGGAATCAGTTAGTGGTCGTCCAGACGTACTTGGAGATCGATGGATATGCGAGGTACTAGGTCCTCTGGTTTTGTTCAGACCCAGAATGAACTTGTAGATGGACTGTGTGTCTAACATTGGATTTTATCCTGTGTGATTGATTTCTATTAAATATATATCTGTTTGGCGGCGGAGAATTTATTCTCTTGCTTAACGCCCTTCTCTGAGACGTTTTGATGGATATCAAACGCATGGAGTGAATTGCATTTGTGACATGCCTAAGTGGCAAATGATCAAGGCTTCTATTGAAAAGAAGAGTCTTGTGGTAGATGATCAAAGCACAGCCTGTGTGGCACAGCTTTGTGTAACGTTGATTCGCGAGCCTCACACCCCGGTTGTGAACTAGAAACGGGAGAGGACCTCTGGGAGGGCATGCGTTTCCTTCTAGTTAGAAGTGGCGTCAATGGTTTTACACGCCCTGACGAGTTTGACTTATGTGGTTGTTGCAGTTGCGAGGCGCCTCGGTTAGATCAGACGATCCGGGTCCGGTGGAGTGATTCGTTGGCTCATTTACGCCCCAAAGGGCGGGGAAACGCAGTGTTCAGGCATTTTAATCCACATCGGTGGACCGGCCCTAACGATCCAAAGGCTTGACTGAGTACTTGCCTGAGACATAGGCTAGAGTTTCTTGAATCGGTAGAGGACTATCTTTTGTCTCGGTTCACAGATGGAAATCCAACTTCCAAATACGTGACATTTGTAGTTTTGATTGTAGTGCCTAGTATGGTGACATGATATATGGTACCCATGCCGTCTATGATTGATATTTATGATTGAAATTGTTTTAACACTATACACTTATAGTAATAATAAAACATGAAATTTAGCGTATCAAACATTCTTTGGCTGTTATAAGGTAAAACCCTATCCTTCGGCTTGCGTTGCATTGTGTGATGGGGCCTGAGTCTTATAATCGCTTCATTGTTCTTTATTTAGCATTGCGTTGTTGTTTTATGCACTGGTGTTCTTGGGAGGAAACCCGTTCCGTGTCATACGGCGTGGTCCCTTGATTTACCTAACTTTAAAATAAAGATTAATAACTGTTTTAGTTCTCACACCAGTCACATGACTGACCTGGAGTTTATTGTTTTAACCTAAACTATGGGTGCCCTTATTTTGACACGGGCAGCTAGTAGTTTCGGTTTTGCAGATTTATATTCACAGGAACCTGGTTTACAGCTGGAACGATACTCGGAAAGCTCTGTATCCGTGTATTACTTTCAGTTGTATATTGTATTATTTTTCCGCTGCTATGTAATTTATTGTAATCTCTAATATTTATCGAATGTATTTTATTTATTCATACTCTGTATATTCTTGTATTTTGATGAATCGTTGTAATTAACAATGAAATGTTCTTCTGTCTGCGCTCTTTTGTGTGTTGTTCTCAAAGTGTCCGCTCTTTCCTTACCGGGGAAGTTACGGGTTGCCACATAAATATTCAAATATAATACGATAAAAATGTGGGACGTTACATCTACGTTAACTAAATTAATAAATATTCTTATTATTATATACAACAAAATTTAGTCAATGACATAAACAAGAAACTTCAGAAGGAACAAACTAAGGAGAATACCAAAAAATCATCTGTACTTACAGTTGGAGAATGTGCTCAACAGCGTAATGGGTAGTACTCTATAATTGCTATATTGTTTAATTTATTAATTTTTTAATATATGCATACAAATACATAATTTCAATATAAAAAAAAAATTGGTATATTTATTACTTACAATACATGTACATTATTTTTTTAGTACTTATATTATAAATGAAGTTTAAAAAATAATAAATTTAGTTATCTTTTCAAATAATTTAATTTTTTCCCACATATAATCAACAGTACAAAAAGATAAATAGTTTTATCTTTTTCACAATATACTTTTTATGTTATACATACATACATAAAAATACATTCTTTTGAAGAGAAAAACTTATTTACTAAATGTTTTAATACTATATTAAATTATATTATAATAATATTAATCTTTGCTATTATAAAATAAATATATATTAATTTTTAATTAAAATATGCAATAAGATAAATACAATTATCTTTTTTAATAACTTCTATTTTTTTATACACTAACTTATATATATTAATTTTGTAATAACAATTGTAAACTTGTTTTACATTTAACCATCTTAAAATGGATTTATCTTTCTTACAACAGATATGATTGCGGAATATATGTGATTAATAACATAAATATAGTTAGCTTTTTTAATAACTTTTATTTTTTATACACTAACTTATATATATATATATATATATTAATTTTTCAATAACAATTGTAAACTTATTTTACATTTAACCATCTTAAAATGGATTTATCTTTCTTATAACAGATATGATTGCAGAATATATGTGATTATGAACATTTCAAATCTGTCTCAAGATATATGTCTTCTTGCAACCATACCTCAAATAGAAATTAATCACCTAAGAGCTAGTATTGCATCCAGAATATTCCGTAATGAAGATTTCTGCTGGACAAAGGATAAGTCATCTGTTGAAGATAACAACTTTGTTTGTAGTTCATAATGCTTAATGGTGAACAATGGACAAGATCGTTATATACGTGATGGATTTATTTGTTTGTACTCTGTCTGGATATGTCGTTAATGACTTTTAATTGTTTGTATATGTTGATTGTCTGTGTATTGTATTGGATTATGAAAATTATCGTAAAACCTCACGTTTTAACAACACTGCTTAAGTATGTTCTAACTGCGTTGTAAAATCACTGCTTTAGTATGTTCAAACTGCATAAATATATTTAACTAAATCACTGTTCGATATATCAATTTATCTTTTACTACCCAAAAATGTAAAATCATTTATCTTTATGATTTTACAGTTGATGCAAAGCTATACTTAGGGTTGGTTTTACAATGAAGAAGTATAGTATATAAAACTAATGTACTGCTTGTCTTATAATACAATTTTTTTTAACTTATTAACTTATGTAATCTATGTTGCAGTTAAAATATAAAAGATAATTTTATCGTTTTTAAAATATTTACCAAAAACATCTTCCAAATAACAATTAATTTGTAATATCTAATGTTAACTAGCAAGCTGTAACATAAATTCTGTTAATTTGAAGATGAAATTATGATAAATGATAAATTTTCAATACTCATTTTTATTCTGTAGCTAAGCTAAGAAAGATAAAAGCTTATATATTTTGTTGAATATATGTTAGTACAACATAGTATTATACAACCTTACAAACATAATAATAAGAGATAGTATATTCAATATCATCGTATAAATACAACATAATCTTAATAACATAGTGTGTCACGGCCTAAAAAATAATATAAAAAAGATAAAATGGTTTATCTTTCTTCAAAAATCAATATAAACATTTTACATATTACAAACTCATGTCATCAGATAATACAAATTCATTATAAAGTTTTCAACATCATCCAACACAATAACATCACTAAAATCAGGTTAACTGAAAATATTATCAATAAAAGATAAAATCATATATCTTTCTTCAATATCAGCATAACCATAGTATTAATAATAAAACACCACTCCTAAATTTTTTCAAAACATACAACATTACACATCACAATTCATCAACTCCCACAAGATGAAACATGAAAAAATATATGAAGAAAAGTTGTACTTCACTGCACTATATTGCCAGAAGTATACAAAAAATTATCCCAAACATGATCCAGAACATAGCTAAAGCTCTTGCAAAGAATTTTTCTCCTTTCTCGTGCTTTTCACATTTAAAGCACATCAGGGTCAACTCTACCTTCGTATAAACAACAAACTCATTGGCTTTTTCCCTCTTTGGCTATTGCTTTAGGAGCTTGTCTTTAAGTGTCTTCCTTTTCATAAGCAATTTCGATATAGTATTTTATTTTTTTCACCAATTTAATAGTAATATCTTCCATTTTTGCATTGCTATTTATTTCATACACTTCGCCATGCCACATAAAATACCCACAATCGTCATTCTACGCATATTTTAAATTCTCAACTAAAACGTCAATGGAAAATACGATAATCAATAAAGCAACCAATAATACTTAACTTGTACTTATAGGCCACAAGAAGCAACCAACAAACTTCTTCACCCACTGTGACGACCCAGAATTCCGACCTTCGAAGATCGACATATAATACATATTTGTATTCCTAGTTATCTGGGGATATAACACATTAGAACAATCACAATAAAATAAAAAAACTTCTCATTTATATAACATGAGATTATATCAGAGTTTACCATGGATACAACATCAAGGTGCAACATTATTTACAATAACAAGATAACACAGAAGCAACGGAAACAACTAATCAAGGAGAATCCAAAACCAAACTTCATCTTCACCTGGATAGCACCAAATCACTGATGTCCACAAAGTCCAAACGCTCCACGAAACAGCTAACGATGCTCCATGGCAATAGCAACTCTACCACAGCAAAGACACACTAGAAAAGTGAGACGACCCAAACTTACCCTTACGGGAAACCCCGGATTGGATTGAGAACATGACAAATCAGAACACAAACGATAGAACATTTCATTGCTATTACAACAATTACACCAGAGTACAAGAATATATAAGAATATGAATAATTATACAACAGAAAAATATCAGACATTTAAAGTACATAGCAGCGGAAATAAAATGTATAAATACAATGTGTTGCGGAAAATAACAACTGACACAACTGAAAGAGATATACGTATACAAAGCTTTCCGAATATAGCTCCAGCTGTAAAATCCAGGATCCTGGAAAAAGAAATATCTGCAAACCAAAACTACTAGCTGCCCGTGTGGAAAATATGGGCACCCAGATTTTAGGTTAAAACAATAAATTCCGAGTCAGTCATGAGACTGGTGTGAGAATTAAACAGTTATTGATATTTATTTTAAAGTTCGGTTAATCACGGGACCACGCTGTATAACACAGAATGGGTTTACCCCCAAGAATACTAGTGCATAAAACAAACAGCGCAACGCTAAATAAAGAAAATGAAGCTATTATAAGACTCAGGTCCCATCACACAATGCAATGCAAGTCGGAGGATAGAGTTTTACCTTATAATAGCCAAATATGCTTGGTACGCGAAATTTATTTTTTATTATTACTATAAGTTAAGAAATCAACTTCAAATATAAATGTATCAATCATAGACAACATGAGCGCCACATCTCACTATGTCGCCATATATAGGTTTACAACTAAAACCGCAAAATATCGTATTGGAAGTTTGGATTTCCATTACTGATGGCTCCTAATTTGAAAGACCTATCGCGTAGTGCAATACACAATGGCTTACATCCCAGCTAGAGAGAACACCGTAATGCACATCCTCACTATATCCAGGATATCAAGTTTCTCAACGGCTTACGTCCCATGTAAGAGAAAACTCTGTGTACTCTATCCTTCTGGGAATCGAAGGATGTGCCCTATCCCTCTAAGCGTGGAGCGACCACACTCAGCTCATCTCGATCGACCGAATCCATCCTCATATCGAATGTATACATATCTAACCAAAAATTCACCATCATACTGATGTGTGAGGCTCACGAATTAACGCTACATAAAGCTATGCTTTGATCATCATCCACCAAACTTTTCTTTTCAACAAAGTTTGGATCACTGCATCTCATCATAACACACTATCAATCCATACCGTACCACTGATTTCTGCCAATATATAACCTCTGAGCTCGTACGTCTCAGAGATGGATGTTAAGCAAGAGAATAAATTATCCGCCACCAAACAGATATATATTTAGCAGAGATCAACAAATACAGTATAAAGGAATACAATGTCAGACACACCATCCATTTACAAGTCCTTTCTAAATCTGAACGAAACTAGAGGCACCTTATTCCTCGTCCCGTATGTCCAATACAGGAGAGAGGCCCTCGCATATCCGAACAATCAATAAATACGTCCGAACGGCTACCACTATATCCCCTTCAAGGTAACTACTTCAATCATGGGCATCAGTAGCAACCCATCCATTCGATGTGAAGATCATCGGCCTTGCACCTCTTCAATCTCTTCGACTGTTAGTCGTCGTATCAATTATTCAAAATGGGATAAAGCCGGACTTTCCGAATAACTCGCATACCTTATAAACAAGTGCTATAAAAACATAACATATGCCCCATTCCAATCCAGAATATTATTTTATTTAAATATTATTTTCACAATTTAAACCAAATTATGGTTTTCCAAACTAGTCGGGATTAGCGAACCTTACCGAAGTAATCATTTGTTTATTTTCCCAATCCCAACCTATTCATCCCATGAAGCAAAACTAGTAATATTCCATATCTAACAACACGGTGTTATCGGTAAAAATTAATTACCATTTCACATTCAAATCAAATTAAAGATTTAACTATCGCTTAGAGCAAAACTGGTGATACTCCATTCTCGATCATTTTCCCAAATTTGATAATTAAATTATCACATTCACATTTCAATCTAATTAAAGATTCATTAAAATTCCACTTAGCTTTAATCTTCCTAAAAATCATTATTAATGATTATTTAACTTTGGAAATACAAACATGTCACATCGACAATCTACACCGTACCACTGATTTCTGCCAATATATTACCTCTAAGCTTGTACGTCTCAGAGAAGGGTGTTAAGCAAGAAAATAAATTCTCTGCCACCAAACAGATATATATTTAGCAGAGATCAACAAATACAGCTCGAAATACAATGTTAGACATGTAATCCTATCTTTAACTGGGTTAAAGAACCAATGTAATATAAAACACAATTCATAATAAATCCAAAATCACATTCCATTAATTATGGAATCTTCATGAAAAATAGATCAATATATAATTGATATAAATTTCTGCATCTGACTAATAATATGAATGGAAAAACGGCTAAGCCTTTTAAATTCCATATATAGTAACAGTCTTCCTTCATAGAAGCTCATCTCGATTATTGCCAAATCGAATTCCATCCAATTCCAAATTAATATATTATATTGGAAATCTTTACTTTGGAAAATTCCATTTATCTTTATTAAAAATTTATAAATTCCAAATCATATTCTTCACTGTTAATTGGATTAAAGAACAAGAGTTATTTAAGACACCGTTCGCGATAAACCCAAAAATCTAAACCTTTTATTCAATTCCAATTAAATATTAATTAATTGGAAAACTTCACTAAATCTTAATTTAAAGATTTATTCTTTTCTCAACTGGATTTAAGAACAGTTGAAACACCCATAATTTTGTTAACATTAAAGAGGATAAATTAAATAATAATTAATTTAATATTCAGAATTAAGGAAACAGACCGCGTCATTGCGCCCGTCTTGAAATTTTGGTCAACGTAAACATTTGGTTTGCGGGAAACGGACACCGTATGGAGAAGGTATGAGGGTTTTAAGTTTGTATACACGCAAAAAGAATATATATATATATATGTATATATATACACACATATACATATGAGTCATATAGGAGTGGCAAATTTCTCGCTCTAGGGGGTCGACACCCCTAAAGGGTTTCGACACCAGGGTCGACCCACCCACAGGGGTGTCGACACCCCTAAGGCTGATGTGGCATAGTTGGTTTGGAGGCTGGCAGCTATAAATAAAGGTCCATTTTTCATGTTTTCTATCCTGGAATGCAATGAAAGCCAAATGCTGTCAGTGACTGGAATAAACCTAATTCTATTCATCTTTTGCAAATCAAATTCTGAGATTCAAGCATAGATTCAACACCTACAACTTCTCTTCTATCATATTAACAATCCGAACACTGTGAGTTGGTTACTTTTAGGTTTAAATGAATAAAAGTAGTTTGTGAAAGACTGTGACTTGTATATGTTGTAAATTATGAATCTATATTGTTATTGGATCCTAAGCTGTGTCATATAGATCTACTATTCTAGATCTAATTCAATTGTGGTTAATATATTACATCACCTTTGTGGTTCTTGGTTTATATCTATATTATGGTTAATGTAAATCTGTCGTTTTTGGATAGGTAAAACCTTTTTTAGATCTAATACTTTATGTAGATCATCTTATACCTGTCATATTGTGGCCAACTTAGATATGTCATTATTTGGGCATATAAATCTTTGTTTAGACCTAAACATGCTTGCTATGTCATCCTAATTATGCTAGATCTGTTTTTATGTCCACATTATAATTATGTTAGATCTAGTTTATCATTGCCTGTTCACTAAATCTATTTTTATGTCCACCTTGTTATTTTGCCAAAACGTGTCTATGCTGGTATGTATGTTCATGTCACCTTTGTTAGAATGATCACTATTGTCATTTTCCAATCACCTTTCCCTTTTTACTGTATATGCCTAGGCTACTTTCTAGCCTAGGTATGCCACCAAATATATGCGAATGCATTAGTTATGGGACGGGGAAAAATATTAGATTTGGCATAACTTGATATGAGTTTGGACATATAATCCATTATGAGTATAATCGGACATTTAGGCATAATTGGAAATTTGAATGTTAATTTGAATATTAATTGGAGTAATGAATATGAATAAATTTGGCATAAAATCAATTTTGGACATAACTGGGAAAAAGGGGCATAAAACCTATAATTGACATAGGTATAATTAATAATAAATGCCTAGGATTACAATTAGAAATTGTAGTGGCACTTATGACACGAGGTTAGGTTGCATTAGTGGTGGAATTCCGCCCAGACCGACCGACATATCCAGCAGCCACTAATGTTGAACCTAATGTGGGAGGTCTAAGTGTGGAAATACGAACCAGGCTACGACACGAGGTTAGGCCCAACTTGTGGAAGAAGTCTTCCGGGACCCTACTGGCATATCCAGCATCCACAAGTTGTAGGCCTAACGTGGGAGGTCTAGCCCATTATAAACCATAAATGGACATGGTAATAAATTGGACTACTTAAGCAAATCTAATCCATAGGGATTGTAAGATTGTGAACTAAAGTTAGGGTTAAGTAAATTTGTTTGGATAATGGATGGGTTAAGCAAATCTGGAGGGGGTGGATAATATTTATATATAGGCCCACAAACTTAACCCGATGAGGTTATGTAATTAAAGACAAATAGTGGTATACATAACTTGAGTAAATAATAAAGTTATGTAATTAAAGACACCTTTTTGGGTAATCATAACTTGTTGAAATAATAGGGTTAAGTAATTAAAGACACCTAGTGGTATACGTAGCAAAAGAAAACCTAGTGGGGATAGAAGACGAGGGAGAGAACTTTATCGTATTGTGTGGGGTCCGTTTCAGTCGGTAACCCGAAGTAAGTATCAAAACATGTACTCCATACTAGGCAGAGAAGGGGCACGCTCACTGACTGATTGTAAGAGAACCAAATGTGGAGGATGGTGTGGGTGGCGCAAACCGACCTGGCCATGTGCGTGCATGAGCCGGGCAGAGGGGGATAAGACGACCGTGACACCTATAGGTATGGGGCTGTTTGTATCAGTGAGGGGTTGCCACTTTAGGACGTGATACATCCTACCGTGGGGCCGAAACAGAGTATTTACGGAGTAGGGAGCCAATCGATTAGGGTAGTAGTCAGGGTATATTTGGACGTATGCCCAAGTCTACCACTAGTGTAAGGGATCACCTCATTCTAGTTATGCAAGTAATAGTGCAGAGTAATTATTAGGGAAGCATATACACCTTATCCTTTCTACTTTGCCACACCTGTCATCTATGTAGTGATCTCTCTTATCCACTTTATATGCCTGTCATGCTACATTTATTTATTTACTTGCTAAAAGTCACTAGACTCGCCAGACTTTATGTCTGACCCTTTTTGTTTCTCCTTCTTTCTTCCATCCCCCTCCCCTAAGGTTCTCAGGGAGGAAACACTCAGGCTTGACCGTGAATCTTCTTACTTTTGCTAGAGCTGCTGATATGTATGGCTTAAGCTATTATCCTTGTTGCTATAGCTATATTTTGTTCTTGGGGAATTTTACTTCTTTTATGTACTCTGATATTTTTGAAGTACAAGACAATAACTTTTATGTTGTAATGGGCTTTTATGTTTCAGACATGTGATGTTTTTGGACCATGGTATCTTATGATAAATAAAGTTTTTATTCCACTATGATTATATATATATATGTCTTGTAATATTCTATGTTTGTTTACCTATGGCGCTTCACGAAACTTAATGCATTCCCTTTGTGAGTGACATTAACTGACATGGGGTGTCACACTTGGTATCAGAGCTGAAGGTATTGGATAAAGTTTTTGAAAATTATTTTCAAAAAGGTTTTTAAAAAAAAGCATTTTCAAAAAGAGAAGTCTGTTTTGAGAAAAATATATTTCCCCAAAGCCATATGTAATATCCTTCAGTCCTTTGTCTAAATCTCTTCCTTTTTCTTTGTAGCATATCTGGGGAACAAAACATTCTTAACATCCTAGAGGGCGTTACAATACCCGGATGGTTCCGTAGGTATTTGGAGGCCATGGCGCCTGCCGAAGGCCAAGGAAATGTTCCTCCCCCAGCGGCACCAGTCATTCCTCCTCCCTCCAAGAGTAGATAACTTCTCCAAGATCTGCAAGGACTTTTGTGCTATGGGAGGGAAGCCATTCCATGGGAATGAGACATTTGTAGAAGCGTGGAATTGGCTCAAGGAGATCGAGGACTTGTTCGTAATCTTCGAAGTAGAGGATAGAAGGAAGATTCAGTTAGCTGCTTGGCTACTGAAAGATGAAGCCACATTTTGGTGGGAAGTCACCCAAGCTGGACGTCCGGTGGAAACTTGGGAAGATTTTATATAGAGGTTCAAAATGAAATTTTTTTTCCCAAGCTGATAGAAGCATGCAGATGGAGAGGTTCTTAGCACTCAAACAAGAAAACTTGATGGTGAAAGAGTATGTGAACAAATTCAACTAGCTAGCAAGGTTCGGGTTAGAGTTGGTGGACACGCTGCACAAAAGGGCTTTGCGGTTTGCTAAAGGGCTAAATGAACCTCAACATGGGTTAGCCATGTCCGATATTCCAATGGGGCCACTTTTGAAAAGCTTGTCGATATTGCCCTAATGCATGAGGATGACAAGGGAGAAAAGAAGGAAGTGAAGGTTGAGGAGACATCCAAAAATAGGAAGGTTGGCTCAAAAAGGGGCAGTAGCAACAGCAACAGCAACCGCAGCAACAACAACAACAACAGAAGAAAGGAGGGAAGAATGACAAAGGCAAGGATAAGAGAAAATGTCACAATTGTGGGAAGGAATATCACTTGATCAAAGAATGTAAGAGAAGGAAGAACACTTGCTTTAATTGCGGAGAGGTCGGACACTTTGCTAAAGAGTGCCCGAAGAAATAGGGATCATAGGGACAGGGTCAAAGGACGGGAACTTCTGGGGGGCAGGTGCATGCTCTCGCGATTAGTGCTCCAAATAGAGGTAGAAAAATTTCTGTGGAAGATTTAATTTCACTTTCAAACCACCCTATTAGAACACTTTTGATTCTAGCGCTTCACATTCATTTATATCTAGTTCTGTGGTTGAATCTCTATAGTTAATTACTAGTATGGCAGTGGATCATGTAGTTGTTTCAAACCCTATTGGTGGTTCGGCTCATTTATCTATGATTTATCAGGGTTCGAAAATATATGTGTTAGGCGTCGAGTTTGGATGCGACGCGTATATGCTCGAGTTTATGGGCTATGGGTTGATTCAAGGAATGGATTGGCTTACCATGTATTGTGCTATTCTGGATTGTGAGAAGAGGGTTGTTAGGCTTTTGACTTGTCATGGGAGGACCCTCAAGATTTCTTTTAACCCACAAGGGTCAGTTATGCTTAGTTTCCTAGAGTTTCTTGATGCATTTATTGATGACTTGCAATCTGTTCCACTAGTCCGAGATTATTCAGATTTTATTTGTTGAGGTTCGGGGTTTACCTCCGAGGCGCGAGATCGACTTTCGTATATATTTGGTGGACAATGCAAAGCCAATTGTATTGCCAGTGCACCACATGGCTCCGAGGGAAAGGAGGGAGCTGAGTAAGCAAGTAGGGGAGCTACTTATCAGACGAAGCATATCTGAATGGTGTGCTCAAGTAGTATTCGCGACTAAGACGAATGGTTCGCTTGCTTGTGTGTTGACTATAGAGAGCTGAATAAACTCACTAAGAAGAATAGGCACCCGCTTCCGAGGATTTATGATTTATTTGATCAGCTTGTTGGTGCCTGGGTATTTTCTCAGTTAGACTTGGCCAAGGGGTTCCATAGTTGAGGGTGGCTGAGGACAGCATAGATAAGACTGCTTTTAGAACTCCGGACAGTTTCTTTAAATGGCTAGTGATGCCTTATGGGCTGATGAATGCACCCGCCTATTTTGTCGATATGATGAGTAGGGTGTTTCGGGAGTTCCTAAATAAATTTGTTGTAGTCTTTGTTGATGATATTTTGATCTTCTCCAAAAGCGAAGAAGAGCATGCCCAACATTTGAGAGAAGTTTTGAAAACTCTCAGTGACCATCAACTTAAGGCAAAGTTCTCCAAATGCCATTTTTGGAGAAAAGAGGTGAGATTCTTAGGACATGTGGCCTCCATAGAAGGGATAACTATAGATCCCGCCAAGGTGGTTGCAGTGCAAGTTTGGCAGATACCTAAAAATGCAACCAAGGTGAGAAGCTTTCTTGGGTTGGCAAGTTACTATAGGAAGTTCGTTAAGGACTTCGCAAAGATATTAGCCCCACTCACCAGGCTGACGAAGAAGAACTTGGCATTTTCATGGGATATAAACTATGACGTTGCTTTCCAACGACCGAAGAGGGCTCTGACAACAGCCCCAGTCTTGACCTTGCCTGATGGGAGTAAGGTGTTTACTATTTACACTGATGTGTGTGGTACAGTGCTTGGTGTAGTTCTGATGCAAGAAGGGAAAGTGGTATGTTATGGGGGTAGACAGTTGAGAGTTCATGAAAAGAACTTCCCCACCCATGATCTAGAGCTAGCTGCCATAGTATTCGCATTAAAGACATAGCATCATTATTTACTTCGAGAGAAGTTCTAGTTATACACCGATCATAAATCTCTCAAGTATTTGTTATCATAGAAAGACCTTAAGTTAAGGCAACAACGGTGGATGGAGTTTCTAGCTTCTTATGATTTTGAGATTGCTTATACCCCTGGCAAGGGTAATGTGGTGGCAGACGCACTAATTAGGCAGAGGATGGCCCGTTGTCCACTGTTTGTGGAAAGAAAGAACTTGGAGTTCATATCCGCTTTTGATTTTAGACCCTTCATCGAGATTTTTCCTCATTTGTTTGCATCCTTGAAGATACGACCAACTCTTATGGACCAGATAGGAGCTTCGCAACAAGGTGACCCACAGATTTTAGACATCATGGGGAAGCTCAAAAAAAGGAGACTTCTAGTCACCTCAGTAGATATGCCATATATGAAAAGGGGTGGTAGCGACGAGATGGAAGGCTATGTGTTCCTCAAATTGGAAGCTTAATAAGGGCAGTCCTAGAAGAAGCCCACTATTCTAAGATGACCATCCATCCAAGCGGGGATAAGATGTACAGAGACACGAAGAGGGTTTTCTTTTGGGCTGGGATGAAGGAAAATGTGGTCGAATTAGTTTCTCAATGTTTAGTTTGCCAGCAAGTTAAAGCTGAGCAAAAGAAGTCTGGTGGATTACTTCATCCTTTAGAGGTTCCTCAGTAGAAATGGGAGAGCGTCTCTATGGATTTCATAGATGGTTTGCCTAGGTCAAAGAAAGGCAACACCAGTATCTGGTTTGTGGTGGATAGACTCACTAAGAGCGTTCACTTTATTCCATTAAGAGTAAGAGGACGACATCATGATTGGCAGCAATTAATGTTCGTGAGATAGTTCGTCTTTATAGGCTGCCTTCCAGCATCGTAAGCGATCATGACCCCATCTTTACCAGTGAATTTTGGAGGAGCTTGCAAGAAGCATTAGGTACACAGTTTTGTTTGAGCAACGCTTATCATCCTTAGACCGATGGACAGACGGAGAGGGTGAACAAGATTCTTGAAGATCTTTTGAGGCTGTGTATCCTAGACTTCGGAGGGACTTGGGAAGAGCAACTTTCTTTAGCAGAGTTTGCCTATAACAACAGCTATCAGTCCAGCATTAGCATGGCGCCCTTTGAAGCATTGTACGGATGACCCTGTAGATCATCAACTTGTTGGTGGGAATCTAGAAAAAATTTATTACTTGGACCAGATAAGGTTAGAGAAATGTCCGAAAAGATTGACCTTATTCGAGGCCGATGAAGGCAGCTCAAGATAGGCAAAAGTCCTATACAGACAAGAGAAGGAATGACATCGAATTTGAAGTGGGAGACTTAGTTTTTATCAAAGTATCACCTTTGAGGAATGTAGTTCGCTTCGGATCAGTAGGGAAGTTGGCACCTAGGTTTGTGGGACCATTTCCCATAACCGAGAGGATTGGCCAAATGGCCTACAAAGTAAAGCTTCCAGAAAATCTGTCTGGCGTTCATAATGTTTTCCACGTTTCCCATCTACGGAAGTGCCTGCATGACACCGCAATAATTGTTGAGCCGAGTGTGTTGGAAGAAGTAGAAGTGGAACAGGAGGCGACAGTCATGCGAGTCCCTACCCGTATTTTTAGATCAGAAGTTAAGAAGCTACGCAATAAAGAGATCAAGTTGTTAAAGGTTCAATGGGGAGATAACCTAGAGGATGCGACTTGAGAGACCGAAGACAAGATTCTTGCTTCGTACCCTTTCCTTTTCGAGAGTATGTTCTTAACTCCTTTTTCCAAAAGTTTTATCAGTACTTATTTCTATCATTTGAATATATCATATCCATAGTATTTTCTACCTTTAGCTAGGGATCCTATGGATGTAAACTTGTTTTTGAGACATGTTATGTTTGATGGATGCAAGTGGATGCAAGTGTTTGCTAGTGGTTGTTTGTGGATGCATATACACACACATTAGGCACTAGCTCGGTTCAATCACTCTCATACTGCATATGGATATGTGTGCATTTTCTTTTCTTTTATGGATGGAAATGCATGAGTTAGCATATGGATGTTTCACTTGGACGAATGAGTGTGCACACATATAGAACTCACATGTTATGATATGATTATTTGCATACATATTGGATTCATAGCACTAACATACATTGCATTAAGGGGGTCAACTGAATCAGTAGACCACCTAACTTTCGCATTAGTATTGGACATATACACACACCTTTGCATATATTCATATAAGCATTAGAAAGTTTTAAGGACAATGGATGCCTGTGATTGGTGGATGAGTAGATGGATGATGGATGGTAGGATATGCATTCTTCTCAACTTGGAGATTTCGGGGACTAAATCCTTTAAGTATGGGGAATGTAACACCCTATAATTTTGTTAACATTAAAAAGGATAAATTAAATAATAATTAATTTGATATTCATAAATAAGGAAAATGGACTGTGCCATTATGTCCATCTCGAAATTCTGGTCAAGATAAACATTTGATTTGGGTAAAACGGACACCGTATGGAGAAGTTATGAGGGTTCTAACTTTGTATACGCGTATAAAGAAAATATATACACACATACACACACATATATATACATACATGTAAGTCATATATGAGTCAGATATGAGTCAGCACCTTATCCAGACTAGTTCGAATTTGAAAAAGAAAAAGAGGCGGCAGATTTCCCGCTCTAGGGGATCGACCTCCCTAGAGGGGTGTCGACACCGGGGTCGACCCCCCTTAAGGGGTGTTGACACTAGGGCCGACCCACCCACAGGGGTGTCGACACCCCTAGGGCTGATGTGGCATAGTTGGTTTGGAGGCTGGCACTTACAAATAGAGGTCCATTTATCATGTTTTCTGTCCTGGAATGCAATAGAGGCCAAATGCTATCAGTGACTGGACTAAACCTAATTATATTCATCTTCTGCAAATCAAATTCTGAGATTCAAGCATAGATTCAACACCTACAACTTCTCTTTTATCATATTAACAATCCAAACACTGTGAGTAGGTTACTTTTAGGTTTAAATGAATAAAAGTAATTTGTGAAAGATTATGATTTGGATATGTTGTAAATTATGAATCTATACTGTTTTTGGATCCTATGCTATTTCATGATAGATCTACTTTTCTATATCTAATTCAATTGTGGTTAATCTATTACATCACCTTTGTGGATCTTGGTTTATATCTATATTGTGGTTAATGTAAATCTGTCGTTTTTGGATAGTTAAAACCTTGTTTAGATCTAATCCTTTATGTAGATCATCTTTTACCAGTCATATTGTGGCCAACTTAGATATGTCATTATTTGGACATATAAATCTTTGTTTAGACCTAAACATGCTTGCTATGTCATCCTAATTATGCTAGATCTATTTTTATGTCCACATTATAATTATGTTAGATCTAGTTTTATCATTACCTGTTCCTTAGATCTGTTTTTATGTCCACCTTATTATTTTTCCAAAACGTGTCCATGCCAGTATATATGTTCATGTCACCTTTGTTAGAATGATCACTACTGTCATTTTCCCATCACCTTTCCCTTTTTACTGTATATGCCTAGGCTACTTTCTAGCCTAGGTATGCCGCCAAATATATGCGAATGCATTAGTTAAGGGACGGGGGGAAATATTAGATTTGGTATAACTTGATATGAATTTGGACATATAATCCATTATGAGTATAATTGGACATTTAGGCATAATTGGAAATTTGAATGTTAATTTGGTTATTAATTGGAGTAATGAATATGAATAAATTTGGCATAAAATCAATTATGGACAATATTGGGAAAAAGGGGCATAAAACCTTTAATTGACATAGGTATAATTAATAATAAATGCCTAAGATTACAATTAGAAATTGTAATGGCACTTATGACACGAGATTAAGTTGCATTAGTGGTGGAAGTCTGCCCGGACCCGACCGACATATCCAGCAGCCACTAATGTTGAACCTAATGTGGGAGGTCTAAGTGCGCGAATACGAATCGGGATATGACACGAGGTTAGGCCTAACTTGTGGGAGAAGTCTTACCGGACCCGACCGGATATCCAACATCCACAAGTTGTAGGCCTAATGTGGGAGGTCTAGCCCATTATAAATCATAAATGGACATGGTAATAAATTGGACTACTTAACCAAATCTGATCCATAGGGATTGTATGATTGTGAACTAAAGTTGTGGTTAAGTAAAATCTGCTGGATAGTGGATAGGTTAAGCTAATCTGGAAGGGGTGGGTAAAATTTATATATAGGCCCACAAACTTAACCCGATAAGGTTATGTAATTAAAGACACCTAGTGGTATACATAACCAGAGGAAATAATAAAGTTATGTAATTAAAGATACCTTTTAGGGTAGGCATAACTTATAGAAATAATAGGGTTATGTAATTAAAGAAACCTTTGGCATACATAGCCAAAGAAAACCTAGTGGGGATACAAGACGAGGGGGAGAGCTTGTATCGTATTATGTGGGATTCGTTTCAATCAGTAACCCGGAGTAAATATCAAATTATGTACTCCGTACTTGGCGTATGCCTGTCAACAGATGCAGTCGAATACAGATAGTGTTGTATCCGAATCCGTATCTGAAAATAAAAATCCGTATCTGAATCCGTATCCGATATCCGCGAATATCCATTGAAAAATATCTGTATTCGTATCCGCAGATATCCCAAAATATCTGTATCTGGCCTAACAAATACGGACATATTCGAATATCCAAAAATATCTGTATTCAAATTTCAAGTTGCATATTCAAAAATGCATAATTCATAATTTGCAGCAAATACAAATAATCATAGCAAATTCATCATAAAAAGAAATGCATAAATTCATGCAAATACAATAACAAATTGCAACAAAACAAATTCTTACATTTCTATCACTAATTCACACTTTGGCATTCACTACATATCACCATACAATCTGAATCATGCCTAAAAGTATTCCATAGCAATAAAAGCTTTCTCAAGTACAACAAAGAAAAACTTTTATAAAAGAGTTGCAACTCAGTTTGCAAATTCTGTGTTTTGCAACTCAATTGCAAACTGAGTTGCAGCTAAGTTGCAAACTGTGTTTGTAAACTCATTTTGCAACTGAGTTTACAAACTACATTATCCATGTGAATAATTATTTTGTAGTATGTACATTTTGGCAAAACGTAAGGGATATACAAGCTATATTGTCCAATGTAAGCAACTTGCTCCAAGTATTAAAACAAGAATTGGACGATGAATCTTTGGTCTCTTTTTTGAATATGTGTCTCACCAGCTTAACTCCTTGAAGCTCAATAACTATGATTTTCATCCTCTATCCACTCAATAATCCATCCTGTTTACTGAAATCTGAATCTATAATTTCAAAACAAGGTAATTTTCATCCTGCAACGAAGCAACAATCACACTAAAACATAACCCCTTTTTTGTTACACTGGCAACACATGCCAAGGCTTTGGAACCGACAAATACCTAACCTTTCCCAACCAGCTTCAAAAGGCAGTACAAACACAAATCCGACATTGACAACAAACTCAACTAAAACCTCAGCCTCACCAGACCCTAATCAATTTCCAGAATGCCCGCCAAAGACAAAACCAATCATGAGAAGATATATGGATTCAGGCGCGGTTTCAGTTCTAGGTCATCAGACCCCAACATTCGGGATTTCTACATTCTAGGCAGAAAACTAGGGCAAGGGCTAGGGCTGGTTGAGGAATAACGAATAGGGTTCCACTGAAATGGCTGGAGATCGCAGGAGAATCAAATGCTCAAAGCCGAAATGGAAGGCGCCATTTTTCTTTTTTGGAATTAGGTTTTTGGAACGAACACCAGAATGAAAGTGTATGGGAGTGGCGGCTGTATTTGCGTATTGGAGTAAGGTTTGATAGCAATGGCTTGATGTTGATTAAGCAAATCTAATGGCTGTAATAGTATTTGGTCTTCTAATTATTTAATTTTCTTAGTTGAAAAATTAAGTATATTTTGAAAATGAAAAATGGATATTCAATTTCACAACGGTTGAATATATTTCGGATATGGATAGTGTCATATCTGTATTCGTATCCGAAAATATTTTCAGATATCGGATATCTGTATCCACTTTTCGGATATCGTATATTATTCGAATTTTCGAACACGAACGGATTTCGGATTTTTCGGGTACTCATTACCAGCCCTAACTAGGCGGAGAAGAGGCACGCTTACCGACTGATTGTAAGAGATCCAAACATGGAGGACGGTGTGGGTGGCGCAAACCGACTGGGCCATGTGCGTGCATGAGCCGAGCAGAGGGGGATACGGTGACCGTGACACCTGTAGATATGGGGCTATGCATATCGGTGAGGGGTTGCCACTTTAGGACGTGATACGTCCTACCGTGGGGCCGACATAGGATATCTGCGGAGTGCGGAGCGATCGATTAGGGTAGTAGTTAGGGTATATTTGGATGTATGCCCAAGTCTACCACCTTGAAGTGTAAGGGATCACTTTATTCTAGTTATACTAGTAATAGTGCAGAGTAATCATTAGGGAAGCATATACACCTTATCCTTTCTACCTTGTCACACCTGTCATCTATGTAGTGATCTCTCTTATCCACTTTATATGCCTGTCATGCTACTTTTATTTATTTACTTGCTAAAAGTCACTAGACTCGCCAGACTTTATGTTTGACCCTTTTTGTTTCTCCTTCTTTCTTTTGTTCCCTCCCCCCTCCCCCCCCCCCCCCCAAGGTTTTCAGGGAGGAAACACTCAGGCTTGACCATGAATCTGCTTACTTTTGCTAGAGCTGTTGATATGTACGGCTCAATCTCCTATCCTTGTTACTATGGCTATATTTTGTTCTTGGTGAATTTTACTTCTTTTATGTACTCCGATATTTTTGAAGTACAAGAGAGTAACTTTTATGTTGTAATGGGCTTTTATGTTTCGGACATGTGATATTTTTGGACCACGGTATCTTATGATAAATAAAGTTTTTATTCTGCTGTTATTCTACATATCTGTCTTGTAATATTCTATGTTTGTTTACCTATAACGCTTAACAAAACTTAATGCATTCCCATTGTGAGTGACATTAACGGACGTGGGGTGTCACAACAGTGTTATTAAAGACACTGTTCACGACAAACCTGAAATCCAATTTTTTTTATTCAATTTCAATTAAATATTAATTAATTGGAAAACTTCACTAAATCTTAATTTAAAGATTTATTCTTTTCTGAACTGGGTTTAAGAACCGTGTTATTAAAGACACCGTTCACGACAAACCCAAAATCCAATTTGATATCAAATACAAGGCTCTGAATAGAAATTATATTGGCTTAAATTCAATATTAAATTCTGAAACCAACCAATATCGTATTGGGAATAATGATATATATATATGTATGTATATATATATCTCTTCCAAATTCCTCAACAATATCCGTATAATCATGGAATTCAATATCAAAATACTCCGAAGATTATTTCTGCGCAAATCCATTCCAATTTATTCATTGGAACAATTGTGGTAATTTTAAAAATATCTTCAAATCCGATTTATTTATTTCTAAAAATAAATGGATTATTATTTTATTTATAACTAATTCATTTCGATAAAAATATATTTTTATCTTTTCAAACTTGGAATTTTTCATCCAAAAACTTTCCAAATCATTTATTATGATTTTACATAATTTTTCCGTATTTATAATAATTTTATTAAAGCCCTTACAGTCGGTTTCAATAACGGCCACCGAACTGCATTCATAGCGACCTTTTTTGAAATCGATTTGGACATAATTCCAAATCTAGCCATTAGATTTCAAATCTCTAATATTCATTGGAAAGCTATTTTCGATACGAACCCAACGATTCCGGTTTTAGGAGAATCCGACGGTCGGATCTCCCGTTACGTCCATTTGAAGTTAATTGTCGAAATTCGCAAATGGTCGCTGCGCGGCGCGTTCTATTAAGGCCATTATATATATATATATATATTCGATTTCGTTTAAAACGTATTCTATAAATCGTTTTAAATTCGTTTTAAATACGATTTCCACTTCCGTTTCAATTTTAAATCAAAACTGAATATTCCTTTATAATTCGTCTTAAATTCATTTTAAAATGATTTACACTTCATTTCAATTTTCAAATCAAAATTGAATATTTTATTATAAATTCGTTTTAAATTCATTTCAAAACGATTTCCACTTCATTTCAATTTTCAAATCAAAATTGAGTATTTCATATCGTTATAACATTAAAATGATAATATTTTCAAGATATCAGATTTCGAAATCACTTTTCAATATTCATTATACAATAAACAAAATCGACAGAAAAGCCCGTTCGTGTTAAAATGGCGTTTTACTACTTAACACGGCTTCACATTTCAATATTTTCATGTCCATCCAAAATCGGACATCAAAATCACATTTTGATTATTCACTGAATATTATTTTACAATATTCATTAATTATGAACTAGAATTAGACTCAATCAATTACCATCTAATTTCAGTTATATGGATTTCATACATCGCATGTATACAACATTAATGATAAACAATCATTAAAAATTCATACAACATCTAGAGTGCATTTTATAACTGTATAAGCATTAAAATAGATAAATAACGCTTATACAGTCTGTCAACCCATCGATTGACATACCACTAATTATTGGGATCAGTGTATGTCACATATCATCCCAATACCCGTGTGGGGTTTCCAAACAACAAATACTGATTATTATTTGTGCAGTTGGGCGGTGTGTAAAATTTACCACCTCAATCAATATCAGATAAATAAGTGTATATAAACAAACCGTCCGATTTGTGAATGAATATTTATTTTTATTTTCATTTCATGATAATTTTTATATACAGTTTATATAAATAATTTTATACACAACAATATCAATCAAATCACACGAATCATCCATGGTTTGTACAAAAAGTAGTGTCAGGAGCTGCTAAGCCCCATCTGCAACCTATTATATATAATAACTGTAAAATAATTTGAGTGAGAGAGTTCTCACAATCAGTTTCCACTCCATTAGTTTTTATTTCTGAACTTCAGTTCTGTTTGATTTTAAATTTGCTTCAAATTCTGATTTTCTCCTTTTCTATTCCAACCAATTCTATGTTGTAGGGTTTTTCACCATGATTCCAACGAGACTGAAATCATCGAATTCAGTCGAGTATTGAATGAGTTACGATAATTTTAATATTTAATACATTACTTGGAAATTTTAAGATAATTAAATATATTTTTATAACCTTAATCCCAAAAAATATGGTCGTCCCTTTTTTCCCATCTTCCTCGTGTAAAGCCCATCCATCTTCATCTCCCAGGTTCTCAAATTGCTTCCCCCATTCTCCTCGAACTGCACACCAGTCCAGGCCGCCTGACGCTGATCAGAAGCCACCACACCAACCACCCACTCATCGCCTCCCTATGCTGGCCATAAAGGAAAACTCGATGGCCCCTTCTGACCCCAAGACGCGTGCAAACTCAAACACTTCTAGCTCGAAATTCGAGCAGAAAACTCCATAAAACCCAAGCTCGCCCGCCAATTATATAGATCTCAACCTTCTCTACAATATTTGTGCTTATGATTTCTCGAATTAGTGCATGTATTAGGAGAAAGAAGACGAAGAAATTCGGAGCTTCTGGGCCATTATTTCAAGAGAGCGACGACTGGCTTTGTTAGAGGAACTAAGGTTTCAGATTATCCTTATATATAAGAAAATAAATTATTATTATTTAATATTTAATTCATTTAATTGACTCAATTTCGTTCGAACTCCAAAAGAGACCCAACGTCTGTCGCCCCCAGCCAAATACCCCCATTCCGGACATAATGGAATATGTTTTGTAACCTAATTCGGCTATTACAATTAGGTTTTCTTTAAATTAAAATATAAACCAATATATATTGAATTCAAACGTACATTTTAATTTATCGGGGCCAGATACTGACTCCAAAAATTCTAGAAAAATAAATCTTGCTATGTTTTGACGATACGGTCTTAACAAAACTAATTTCGTCGAATTTGGAGATCGTTTGAAAAATGACCATTTTCCAGTCGATTAAATTCAAACTGAATTGACCAAACACGTTTAAATTTGTCACGCTTACATATTAAATCCAAAAATTATGAAATTTGAAACCTAACAATAATTCGACATTTCGAATCCAACAAAAGTGGTTTCGTCAAAAACGGAGGTCGCTTGCAAAGTGGCTAATTTTTAAGGGCTATATATCATATTAAATTTTATAGCGACTATTTTAAATTTTAAACTGGACATAACTTTCAATTCTCGTTATGAAATCTGGATTTTTCACATTTATTAGAAAGATATAATTAAAGAGATTCAAATATTTCTGGTTTTACAGAAATCTGATTTATTTTGAATTCTATACATTCAATTGAAATTTAAAATCAAATTTTCAAACTACCGCGCCATTCCAGGCTGGTTTTATAATTAAAATTAACTTATACGTTCTAACTTCATTTAAAATAATTTTTAGTCGTTATTATTTAAAATAAACCATTTTATATATTCAAAATCCATTAAAATAGCTAAAATAAATATTTTAAATTAGTTCCGAATTTCCAAGTTGTTACAAAAAGGCTCCAAGATGTAGGCTCCTAACACTGCTACTAAACCTGACACTAGGCTGCCTATGTGGAAAAATATGGGCACCCAGAGTTTTGTGGGAAAAGAAATAAACTCCATGTCAGTTATGGGACTGGTGTGAGAACTCAATAAATATTTGTTATGTGCAATAAAATTCGCAATGCTTTTTAGAAAATGAAACCAACATAAGGTCTCACGGCACACACACTAGGCAAATGCACACATGGGCGAGGTTTCTCCTTATGATAGTAAAACATGTTTGATACGACAAAACCATTTTCCATATTATTAGTGCATAATGTGAAAATCAATTTCGCAAATAAATTTATTAATCTTAGCCAACATAATTCCCCATCCCACCATGCTGGCATATTCCCGCTGGTATCCAGTAGGCTATACAAATGAAATCGTAAAAGCTCGTAGTGGATAATGAATTTTCAACAAATAACCAGGCAAAGGAACTTCCTTATTGAACCGATGGGTACGCCTCTAGAGGGATGCCCCGAGAACCAAATCGGGATCTCTACCAACATGAGGTCGGGTTACCTCTGTAACTAGGTAACTTAAAGCACGCCTGAGTATATCACTTCCCGATCGTTACCAACCTTTCACCGAGGCCTCGCAACATCAACATCCACATAAGTAGAAGTCACCACATAAGTAATACCTGGGCTCCATATCATGGTATACTTTTTATCTAGAAGGAAATGACTACCCTTAACCTTGCTGCATTTTTCTTGTTTTGGCTATTTTCGGGTTGTGAGGTTTGCCGAAGTTTCGTTATATACAAAGCTACGCTTCAATAAGCCATGCTTTGATCTTCACTAACTCATAACTTAAGTATGCCACATTGTCAATTCACAACACATAATTGATGTCTATCAATATATAACCTCTAAGCTCGTACGTCTCAGAGAAGGGTGTTAAGCAAGAGAATAAATCATCCGCCACCAAACCGATGTATATTTAACAGAAATCAGTTGCTATGCAGTGAATTACAATGTCAGACACACAATCCATACAAGTCCGTTCTGGGTCTGAACGAAACCACAATCCGGAATTCCTTCACATACGTTCGAGCTTCTTGCCACTTAGCTGATATAAAATCCATCTTCAAATGGGAGCTACCCATTTGAGACATTCAGCAAGTTGTCCTTACGATATGAAGGGCCCCGGTCTTCAGTATCGTCTTCAATGCCTTCAATTTCTCCACAACGTCGTATTATTACTTGAAATGGTTTTCAGACATAAATCCAATCCTGGTCTTTCTAAATAATAAACGCAACTTTAAAACCATGTGGATATATAGGACCAAATCAGGTCTAAACTCATACTTCATGTTTGCAAACTCAAATTATAGTTCAAAATACTTTATTACTTGTTAGAAATCATTTAATAAGGCTTGGAAAAGATTTATAAAGCTAGATCACTTTAAAACTCAATATTTAACAAACAACGTTACAAAAGCGTTTCAGAGTGTTTCAAAATACTAATATTGGCTAGGTTAAGTAAAATGACTTTTTTTGTTATCCAAAACTTCATGATTTTACCATATATCATTTTTAAATAATTAATTATGATTTGACAAATTTTTTCTATAGTTTTAATAATTTATAGCAGTCATTTTATAATTATAGTTAACTAACTCCACTTATAGCGAACTTTTCTAAATTGTTTTAAACATAACTTGAAAATTATAAGTCAAAATCAAAATTTGCTTTCACTCATTTGAAAGCTCTTGTTGATGAAAATCAAACGTTTTTCGTTCCATGGAAATCTGATTTAAGTTGCAAAAGTTATAAGAGTTTAAAGTTTTTAACAAAAGCAATATAAATTCTACTATAAATTCAAATAGTTCAAATTAAATTTTGAATTAACCATCCCGTTCGTCGAATCAATTAGGGATAGCCAGGGAGAGCAGGAAACTATATTTTCCAGACTCAAGCGTAGATACTATCCTCTCCGCCATCCTAGAACGTTCCGGTATTTATTTTGACAAACTTTATTTTTGACCATAATATAAATTCCTTCAAAATAATTTAGAAAAGTCATTTTCAACTTTCAAATTGAATAAAATATTCATTTACAATATCGACTTGGTTCGAGACTTATTTGATATCCATATAAATCCACATATGTGTGTATAACAAGTATAATGCACATATTATCACTAATAACAACCACGAAACATCCATTCATCCATCACACAAGCATATATCAGTATATATATAACAGTGTACGTACAAGCGTTTTCCGCTAAATGCTTATATTGCAATAATTACTAATTAACCATATCATCAATAATAATTCACATAGTATAAAAAGTGAACAAATATAAGTGTCGAGTTCTCACCTTGGGGTTCCACTCCACCAATCTTTATTGTAGGACCACTAGACCGATTATAGCTATCCCGGACTTCCTTTCCGACTCTATAAACTAAAATAATGATTAGCTTCTTTTTCTTTTCCTTTTTAAGGGAAGGAAAATCATAATTTTGGAGGAGGAGGCGGAGGAAACTTTGGCCAAATTTAGGGAGAAAGAGGGAGGAGAACAAGGAGATGAATAAGGAAAAAAGGCTTAGGAAGCCATGGATTTAAGATAAAAAAGGAGAAGAAATGGAAGAGAAGAGTGGAATGGTGTTTAAGGGAGGAAAAAACGTATATTTATGCATGGAATGGAAGAATATGGTAATGACACCTCGTAGGACATGTGTAAATCATGCGTGGAATGTTGCATGCAAAATTACAAGTGTATTAACACTTGTAATAAAGAGAAGGGAGGTGCTTTTAGTAGCATTTTCCTTAAACTATTATGGAAACTAAGAGCAACGCTTAATTCTAGTGTTACTAATTCATGTTATCGTTGACAAATCCGATCGAACGACAAATAGTATTAACAAATCACAAACTTAATAATCATTTCCATATATAAATTCTATCATTTAACTTGTCAAAATTTCTTGACTGTTACATTCACCCCTCGCTAAGAAAGTTTCGTCCTTGAAACTTCATATGAAGTGAATAATCAAAGGAAATAAATAAAGAAACATGCTTACCTAAGGGTCGGATTCATCTTGAATATCGACTTTACATTTCGGGTAGAATTTCTGCATAACCTCTTCTGTTTTCCAAGTACAATCTTTGGGATCACTGCTCCATTGCACTTTAACTAGCTTAACCGTATGTCTTATCCCTTAGCCTCTTTTTATCTCAGCCGATGATCTTTATGGGGTCTCTTTTAATGGCTGGATTAGGTGTAATTTCTAGATCTTGTTAAGTGGCTTCTTCCACAATATCAGGGTCATGAACATACTTTCTCAGATTTGATATGTGAAAAACATTATGCACACCTGAGAGCCATTTGGGTAACTGAATGCCAGTGGTCCAACTTTTTCCGGAATAGGAAATGGTCCAACATAGCGGGGGTGCTAATTTTCCTTTTCTTCCAAATCTTATAACTCCGCGCATTAGAGAGACTTTTAGGAATACTGAATCCCCAACTTCGAATTCTAATGCCCTCCTTCTATGATCTACATACCATTTCAGCCGATTATAGCTGTTTTCAGCCTCTACCCAATCAGAACCACCTTCTTTGTGTCCTCTCTGATCATACCAAGTCCTAGAATAATTTTATCTCTAGACTCAATCCAACAAACTGGTGATTTACATGGTCGTCCATACAATGCTTCGAAAGTTGCCATCTTAATACTTGCCTGATAACTATTGTTATAGGAGAACTCAACTAATGGTAAATAATTTTCCCATGAATCTCCGAAATCGAGAACACATGCTCGTAATAAATCTTCCAAAATTCTGTTAACTCTTTCTGTTTGTCCTTCTAATTGTGAATGATTAGCAGTACTAAAATTTAACTTAGTTCCCAAAGCATCTTGAAAAGCTTCCCAAAAACGACTGGTGAAAAGAGGATCGCGATCACTCAAGATGTTGCTTGGTATCCCATGCCATCGAACGATTTACTTGATATACAATTCTACCAAACTTGCAGCAGTTCTAAATGAACTTATTAAGATAGAACGGGCACTTTTAGTTAGACGATCCATAGTAACCCAGATGCCCTCATTCCCTTTGAGAGTGCGAGGTAAACCATCGATGAAATCCATTGAAACTTGATCCCACTTCCATTTTAGTACTTCCAAAGGCTAAAGTAATCCTGACGTTTTCTGTTGATCACTCTTTATTTGCTGAAACGTAGCACAACTGCTAACATAGATAGATATGCCCCTTTTAATCATCTTCCATCAAAATGTACGTTTAACATCATGATACATCTTATTAACTCCTAGATGGATGCAAAATTTGGACTTATGGCATTCATCCAATACCTCCTGCTTAAGTTTTTTAATATTGGGCACACATATTCTTCCTTTTAATCTTATGATGCCTTTATCATCGATTCCAAAACTCAAATTTTCACCTACCTGGATTCTTTTAGAAATTTCTTGTAGAATTTATCCTTTTTTTACTCGCGGGCAATCTTCTCTAGAAGAGTCGGAGTGATAACAAGGTAGGCAAGAACAACATACTTTCGACTCAGAGTATCTGCAACAACATTAGCTTTCTCAAAGGTATACTGAATATCTAGATCGTAAGATGCTAGAAATTCTAACCATCATTGCTGCCTTAAACTCAAGTCTTTCTAAGTAAACAGATACTTCAAGGGCTTGTGATCAGTGAATAATTCAAAATTTTCTCCAAGCAGATAATGTTTCCAAATTTTTAAAGCGAATATTACTACGAGTAGCTCAAGGACATAGTCGGATAATTCTTTTCATGCGGCCTCAATTGTCTGCTTGCATAAGCAATCACTTTTTCTTCTTGCATTAAAGCGGCACTAACTCCTCCTTTACACGCATCCGTATAAACGAATAATCCTTTATTACCATTGATGATAGCCAGAACCGGGGTAGTGGCCAATCTCTTCTTTAACTCATTAGATGCTTCTTCACAGTTAGGAGACCAAACAATTTGGCATTCTTCATGGTCAACTTTGTCAAGGGAGAGGCTGTTATTGAGAAATCTTGGACGAATCTACGGTAATATCCTGCCAATCTTAAGAAACTTCTAACTTCCTTTGGAGTTGTTGGTTGCTTCCAATCCAAAATACAGAAATCTTTCCAGGATCTACTGAGATTCCTTCTTCAGATACGATATGCCCAAGAAATTTTACTTTTTTTTCTTTTCAAAATGACATTTGGTAACGACCCGGGTTTTCGACTCCGAAAATCGACACAAATACCAATGTCAACTATTCAGACACCATGTTAAACATCCAAGAACCAAAAATACTGAATAGTTAATAAAAAGAAGTTAGAGGGTGAGAATAGATAAGGTAGAACTATTAGAATAGAAGAATAAGAAAAACACAACAACATCAGAGTAACACGAATCTCACAACAAAATGAATAAAATATAGTATACAAAATAATATTGAAACACCAATCTGTATTTGTATATTAGAGCACAACACTTACATCACAGCAGAAATAAACAATAGCTATAAAATCCTGAAGCCTCCTGCTCCAGCTCCTCCAAGAATATCTGAAAATACCTGAACTACTTGACTGCCCGTACAAATTTGGGCACCCAAGAGTTTAGGGAAAACAGAACAAAATAAACTCTGGGTCAGCCATGGGACTGGTGTGAGTAAACTCCAACCACTTGTTTTAACTTTTAAAAATCTTTTTGAAAAGAAATGATAATCGTAAGACCGATCCACACATAAACACAGATGGTTTTACCTTACGATAACCCAAATCATTTTAAAAATCAATACTTTTCTGATATTATAATAATGTCTAATCACAAATAATTAACAATCTAGTAGAACACTTGCATCTCACACTCCACATATATATAGTATACAATCAAAACCGCAGGTGCTTATTGGAGATTGGATTCCGACTATGACAAGGTATGGAACCACCTGCCGATAGTGTATCTCTAGAGAGGAATACACTGGGTTCAACAAGAACGTCTTGCAACCCAACCCACACATGACTGACCATTCATTTCTCTTGAGTGTATCGAATATATTGTCACCTACGGTTGCTAGCAACATAACCATTCCTGGGAGATACAGAAGAGAAAAGAAGTAACAAATATGAATATTTTCTAGATGGTGACAATACACCCTAATGAGGGCGACCCACTTAGCCATGCTGCCTGCCCGATTTTTGTCATTTCTCGGTTGATAAGGCTTGAGGTCATAACGTATCTTTTGACAGATCATACATTCATTTACTGTGAATACCGTATCGTCATACCCACCAAATCAAAAATATATTTCCACAAAAATACCACGGGTATAAAGCTAAGAGAAACGAATTCCTCCGCAACAAAACGTGGATACGTTTGAAGCGATTAACTTATGTGATCCATTAGATATACTCTGTCAGACATTCGTCCATACACGTTGTCCTAGGTCTAGACAAACCGAAGGCACTATCCGGTAAATCCATCTTAGGAAATTTCTACCAAGCATTGCCAAAACAGCCCTTGCACAACTCCGTCAATTGTCTTCATCATATTTGATTCGCAACGGTAATGCCCATACGGAGTAGTTTTCAGACAATGAATCTGATCCCGGTCTCTCCGTATTGACAATGGAAAATGGTCAAATACTTTGATAGTCGGTGATTTAACTATCAAAGGAAAAACATACAAATAATAGTTGTATTTCCAAATGGAAAACTCACCGACCAATCATCAATCAACACTGACCCCTTTAATTTAATTTGCCATTCAATTATCCATTTCCCTATTCCCGTTTTCCACATATTTCTTAAATCCCGTTTACCACATAGCTTATATATTTAGAAACTATACGTTATTAACATTGGAAAACATTTCCATATTTACTCTCATTTCTTATTTCCTACATTAGACAACATTTTTTACTCTTATTTGGAAAACATTCCCAAAACTCCTTCATTGGATTTAAGCAGTTGTTTAAATAAAACATCGTTATGCCCACTCAAACCATTACACTCATTAACTAAATTCACTTAACCAACCTTCATTATCGAACCTTAACCATTCCTTAGTTAAAAACGAAGTCAATTAGGTTGGGGTATAACTACCTCTCAGACCTTAACTGAACAACATTTCTAACCTCGAAATAGACAAAGTCCACACTTTAAATCTTCACCAAACTTCCCTACGAAACACTCAGATTCTATTTACGAATCCACTTCTTTTACAGAAATCATTTGAGTATAACAATAGTGTTATAATCCCGTGCTTCCGAAATATAATAACTTAGATACACTTTTATTTCTTAATTTAAATAAATGAATAAATGTTTTATTAAATAAACAAATCTTGATTTAAAATCCTAAAAGTAAATAATACTTTCCTACATTCGATATAGTCGAATCCCAATGTATAATCCATTCTCGAATAATCTCTATTCGATAACTCTTTTCTTCGAATAGACTACATTCGATAACTCTTTTCTTCGAATAATTATATTCAATAATATCTCCTTTTTTGAATAAACTATATTCGATACACTCTATTCGAATGACTAATGTTCGAATAACTTTATTCGATTAACTAATTCGATTAACTCTAATTTGATTAACTCTATTTGATTAATTCTAATCAATTAACTCTAATTGATTAACTCTAATCGATTAACTCTAATTGATTAACTCTAATTCAATTATCTAATATTCGATTTAACTCTACTTGATTATCTAATATTCGATTTAACTCTAATACCTAACTCATTCAAACCCCCATTTGAAATTTCTATTTCAAAACCAAATTTTCCTTATAATGTTTAATTTATAAAATATTCATTTTAATCCATTATTCACATCGAATGTGAACATATTCCTTTTATATGACCCATTAAGTTTGATTTCGTATTTTAAAATAATATTCCATTTCCAAATTCTATTCATACTTCTATTTATAGGACTATTCATATGAAATCTCCTTTTAATTTCTAACACTTAAATCTCATTTATAAATCCTTTATAAATGCTAGATTAAATTTCAATCTCAAAAATCGGTGTTAAAGCCGATTTTTAATTTTATATAAATTCAGACTTATATATTCAATTTATCCAATGATTACTTAATTTATATAACATTACTTATAAATTAATCTTCTCCAATTTATCTGTTAAAACAGATTTCTACTTAATATTTATTTTCCATTTATTTCCTTTTATAAAATTCTATTCATTTTATAAAGTACTTCCTTTTATAATTCTATTTATATCCTATAAATATCCCTTTTATAATATCCTATTTATTTCATATAAATATTTCCTTTTCCAGTTCTATTTGTTTCCAAATATTTCTATTTCACTTCCATTTGTTTTTCAAATTGATTCTTTTTATAAAATCCATTGATTTTATAAAATTCTTAAATTCCATATCCACTTTGAAATTCCTTTATATAATTCTACTTATTCTCCAAATAGATATTCCTTTCTATAATTCTATTTATTTTCTAAATAAATATTCCTTTTATAATTCTATTTATTTTCTAAATAAATATTCCTTTTATAATATCCTTTGATTTTATAAATATTTTATTTTCAATATAAATTTGAAAAATTCCTTTTACACATTCTAGTATCACTTTACGATATTAAAATACCTAATCAAAAGGATCAATCATCATCAAAACATACATAATCAATAACAGATTATAAACCACATCATATATCAGAATATATGAAAGCAAACAGTGTTATAAATATTGAGGAATCCAGTTGGATCTCTCAAACCTGTTTCCCTGCATCCACAGATGTTAAACAACGAAATACATTGATTTCATTTCAATATGAAATATTCTGATAAACAGAGTTGATATCTGGTTAACGATATGTATGTAAATCTATATCGATAATTTCAACTAATCAATCAACAGTTCAACCAATCAACACACAACAAGTAACCAATATTTATCAGTTTTAAAAATATGTTATGAAAATATAAACTGAGCAGAGTTAGTGAGATTTACTCAAATTGGACAGTTATCGTTAAATAACGAATAACGATCCTTGATTTGGATCCGACAATTTATTTTGCTATAAATTGTAACGAGCTCCAATTCACTCTCAGTCAGTTCCATTGTGTAGCTCCCATCCATACGATCCCAATGGATCTTTTTTCGTCAGATTCGAGTATCGTATGTGAAATTTATTGACATTACAAGATTGCATATGTTATTTAAATTAAATTAAACTAAAATTTTACTTTGTTTTATCCTATTGGGCCTTACCACGTTTCACATGGCCCATCTTCCTTTCTGAAAACTCACCCGAATACCCTTCTTCCTCCTCACCAATAAATCGCGAGCTCCCTGTAGTAAATACACACCATTTCTGCTACTTCACCCTCTATGTTTTCACATTCCTCTCAATCATTTTCCAAATGGTTTCCACCACTGGACTCCCCATCTCGACCTCCTCCTTGTCAACATGAACTCAACCAACTCGCACCAATCTTCGTCATCCCGTTCTCCAGGTGGTTCTGCACCTGTACAGTGTATAATCGACACTTCTAGACACCAAATCCCACCAAAATAATACACGAGGTGCACCTCACCTCCACAAGGCCAGCGCCACCCACCCTTTTTCCTCCTAACGCCTGTAGCCTCTTCGACAACAAACCCTAGCTAACGCTGAGAAAGATGAGCAATAGGAAAAGGACGTCGAGCTCCACAATATTCATACCAATGTGAAGAGAAACCTTTCAGCATCGTCAATATAAATTTGTTTTGATTTATAACATTTTATTCAAATTGTTATAAAATTTCAAAGTAGAATTTTGTTTATTGGAAGAAAGAAATTCAAGATGGTGGATTATCTTTTGACTGGAGGAAAGGTAAAATTAGGCTTACAGTGAAAGTGGTGTACTTATAGGATGTGTATGGCTTGTTAAGGAAGCTTCATCTATTTTTTTTAATATTTATTTTTATCACTTTATATTCGTTTTTGCCTTCTAAAAATCCATGTGATCATACACGATATCCAAAAATCATGAAAATGGGCATGCAATTACAGTTTGACATTACGGACCCAACGAAACTAGTTTCGTCGAATTCCGACTTCGTTTGGTCACACAGCATATTTTTAACTATCAAACTATGGATTGTTTTTCACATTAAAATTCGATATGGCCACATACTGACTTCAAAAATCACGAAACTTTAAATCTAACAATAATTTAATATTCCGGATCCAACAAAATTAGTTCCGTCGAAAACGGAGGTCGTTTGCAAAACTAGCTATTTTTAAAGCTTTAAATAAACCAATTTAAATATTAAATATATTTAAAAATAATTAAATAAAATATTTATAAATAAATATTATTGTATATATTCACAATAGAATATCATACAGCTCCAATTGGATTTATAACTCGATATTCAAATCTGGTTGATCGATATTCAATTTATATTGGAAAATTCATTTGTAATATAAATAAATCATTATAAATTATAAAGGAATTCCATAGCGACATTTTGAAAATTTGATTTGGACATAAATCAAAATCTGCGTGACGAAATCCCGAATTTTCTCTTCCATTAGAAAAATATACTTTAGTAGCTTTGAACGTTTCTTGTTTCACAGAAATCCGACTTAAAACCGATTCTGTATATTCGTTTAAAGTTCAAATCGCCAAATTACAAACTGCAGCACCATTTCGAGCTCGATTATAATTATATTATAATTTTACATTCAAATTTCGTTTAAATAATATATTCGTTATTATAATTCAATTCTAAGTTCAATTAAATCTTTTAATTGATCCAATTCGCACAATATTGTGAATTCTACTATTTTCGACTAACTCGGAATTATAATATTTTTTTATATTATAAATATTAATTAAATATTCAATATTATTTAATTAAACCATTTTAAATCTCTAAATTACTATTTAAATAAATAAATTATTATACCATAAAAATACGGGACATTACATTCTTCTCCCCTTAAAATAATTTCATCCTCAAAATTGCTAAGGTAGAAAATAAACCTTATTGACTGGTTAGAACTTATTTGTTCACTTCTTAGTTCCAGTTTCAACTAAACCAAATTAATTTCAATTAAATATTTATTTATTCCTACTAACGAAAATTTTCAAAAATCCTAAAAATTTTCTAACACCTTAACTTTTCGAAAAATTTCGGCAGCACCTCCTTTGTACTGGTCAATAGCTCAAACTCCAACTCGCCTCTCTTGGCCTTCTTCAACCCAAATAAAAATCAAACAGCTAAGCGGCTTGTCAATTCGACTCATCAAAATCTCAAACCCAATAAATATAAAATGGTACTTTTTTGTCGGGCATATCAATACATTCTTTCTAACTGTTACCAATTCTGCATATACCAATGTCATCCCAATCATTCGGTTATGCCCAAGCGAAATTCTGTTCTTAACTCAGATTCCATTTTTAATTTCAACTCTTAACTTACCAATACAATTTCATTTTGGATTATCTTTAATCCAATCTAATTTGATATTTACTATCTCAATTCATTTTACACTTAACTGATTTCAATTCAATTTCTATTTGCTTTTACAAACTCTAATTTAATTTGTTTTTAATTCAAACTATCTCTCCTAGGGAATTTCAAACAGTTTAGATTTTCTAAAACCAGATATCCCTTTTCAGGATTCAAAATAACTTGCTTTCCACAAAACTATTCAAAAACAAAATCTTTGGTAGTAATCCGTCACTTACAACTCGAAAATGAACACCGATGATGGTCGACTTCATCATTGGGATTTATTTTCCAACGATCGAAGTGAGTTCAATACTATACCACTTTCAAAGCCATGTCTAAACACTTCCATTTTGAAATACATTTCAAAATATCATTCACAATGCTTGTAAAACAATTTAAAATCTCCCAGGATTTTAAAAATTCCGATATATTTAATTCTGTTCCATTTACAAACAGTTTTAATGTTTTCGGAATTTTAAATTCCAATTCTGATTTAAATTCAGATTTAATTCATCTGATTTCATATATTACCCTTAAATGAATCCTGATTGGTTATTTACATACCATTTTATTTTATAGTCTTATTCGATTATAATGATAACCAACACATCCAATATTCTATAATATTTCCAATATTAATCATTATTTATATCAAAATATAATTTGGGTAAAATTGTCTCATTTACCCTTTTTTCAAAACATACTGTGTCGTTTTATCGTATTCAAGTGTTTAGTAACCCTTATCGATATAGTGGATCAAACTAATCGACCAGAATTCACAAACTACTCAACCCATAAATCTCCATAATAAAAATTATTTCTATAAAATCTACAAATACGTCCACTATTATATATATACTTAACTCAACCTAGGGCACAACTAACCTCATCTCTACTGTGTCACGCCATAGAGCCAAGGTAATGATTTAACCTTCAGCTCTGATACCACTGTAACGACCCGGGTTTTCAACTCCGAAAATTGACAAAAATACCAATATCGACTATTCAGACACCATGTTAAACATCCAAGAACAGAAAATACCGGATAGTTAATAGGAAGAAGTTAGAGGGCGAGAATAGATAAGGTAGAACTATTAGAATAGAAGAAGAAGAAAAACACAACAACATCAGAGTAACACGAATCTCACAACGAAATGAATAAAATATAGTATACAAAATAATATTGAAACATAAATCTGTATTTTTATATTAGAGTACAACACTTATATCATAGCGGAAATAAACAATAGCTATAAAATCCTGAAGCCTCCTGCTCCAGCTCCTCCAAGAATATCTGGAAATACGTGAACTACTTGACTACCCGTACTAATTTAGGCACCCAAGAGTTTAGACAAAACATAATAAAGTAAACTTTGGGTCAGTCATGGGACTGGTGTGAGTAAACTCCAACCACTTGGTTTAACTTTTAAAAATATTTTTCAAAAGAAATGATAATCGTAAGACCGATCCACACATAAACACGGATGGTTTTTACCTTACGATAGCCCAAATCATTTTTAAAATCAATACTTTTCTGGTATTATAATAATGTCTAATCATAAATAATTAACAATCTAGCAGAATGCTTGCATCTGACGCTCCACATATATATAGTATACAATCAAAACCGCAGGCGCTTATTGGAGATTGGATTCCGACTATGGCAGGATATGGAACCACCTGCTGATAGTGCATCTCTAGAGAGGAATACACTAGGTTCAACAAGAACATCTTGTAACCCGGCCCACACATGACCGACCACTCATTTCTCTTGAGTGTATCGAATATATTGTCACCTACGGTTGCTAGCAACATAACCGTTCTCGGGAGATACACAAGCGAAAAGAAGTAACAAATATGAATATTCTCTAGATGGTGACAATACACCCTAATGGGGGCGAACCACTTAGCCATGCTGCCTGCCGATTTTTTTCATTTTCCGGTTGATAAGGCTTGAGGTCATAACGTATCTTTTGACAGATCATACATTCATTTACTTTGAATGCCACATCGTCATACCCGCCAAATCACAAATTGATTTCCACAAAAATACCATGGGTATAAAGCTAAGAGAAACGAATTCCTCAGCCACCAAATGTGGATATGTTTGAAGCAATCAACTTACGTGATCCATTAGATATACTCTGTCAGACATTCGTCCATACACGTTGTCCTGGGTCTGGACAAACCGAAGGCACTATTATGTTAATCCATCTTAGGAAATTTCTATCTAGGATCGCCAGAACAACCCTTGCACAACTCCATCTTCAATTATCTTCATCATATTTGATTCGCAAAGCTAATGCCCATACGGAGTGGTTTTCAGACAATGAATCTGACCCCGGTCTCTCTATATTGACAACTGAAAATGGTCAAAAACTTTGATAGTTGATGATTGAACTATCAAAGGAAAACATGTGTGCAAACAACGGTTGTATTTCCAAATGGAAAACTTACCTACCAATCATTAATCAACACTGACCCTTTTAATCTAATTTTCCATTCAATTATCAATTTCCCAATTCCCATTTTCATATATTTCTTAAATCCCGTTTACCACACATCTTCTATATTTAGAAACTATACGTTATTAACATTGGAAAACATTTCCATATTTACTCTCATTTCTTATTTCCTATATTGGACAACATTTATGACTCTTATTTGGAAAACATTCCCAAAACTCCTTCATTGGATTTAAGCAGTTGTTTAAATAAAACATCGCTATGCCCACTCAAACCATTACGCTCATTAACTAAATTCACTTAACCAACTTCACTATCGAACCTTTACCATTCCTTAGTTAAAAACGAAGTCAATCAAGTTGGGGTAGAACTACCTCTCAGACCTTAACTGAACAACGTTTATAACCTCGAAATAGACAAAGTTTACACTTTAAATCTTCACCAAACTTCCCTACGTAACTCTCGGATTCTATTTATGAATCCACTTCTTTTATAAAAATCATTTGATTATAACAATAATGTTATAATCCCGTGCTTCGGAAATATAATAACTTGAATATACTTTTATTTCTTAATTTAAATAAATGAATCAATGTTTTATTAAATAAACAAATCTTGATTTAAAACCCGGAAAGTAAGTATTACTTTCCTACATTCGATATAGTCGAATCCCAATGTATAATCCTCTCTCGGATAATCTCTATTCGGTAACTCTTTTCTTTGAATAAACTACATTCAATAACTCTTTTCTTCGAATAACTATATTCGATAATATCTATTTTTTTGAATAAATTATATTCGATACACTCTATTCGAATAACTAATGTTCGACTAACTTTATTCGATTAACTAATTTGATTAGCTATATTTGATTAATTCTAATTGATTAACTCTAATTGATTAACTCTAATTGATTAACTCTAATCGATTAACTCTAATTCAATTAACTAATATTCGATTTAACTCTACTTGATTAACTAATATTCGATTTAACTCTACTTGATTAACTAATATTCGATTTAACTCTAATCCCTAACTCATTCAAACCCCCATTTGAAATTTCTGTTTCAAAACCAAATTTTCCTTATAAATGTTTAATTCATAAAATATTCATTTTAATCCATTATTCACATCGAATGTGAAAATATTCCTTTTATATGACCCATTAAGTTTAATTTCGTATTTTAAAATAATATTCCATTTCCAAATTCTATTTATACTTCTATTTATAGGATTATTCATATGAAATCTCCTTTTAATTTCTAACACTTAAATCTCATTTATAAATCCTTTATAAATGCTACATTAAATTTCAATCTCAAATATCAGTGATAAAGCCGATTTTTACTTTTATATAAATTCAGACTTATATATTCAATTTATCCAATGATAAATGACTACTTAATTTATAAAACATTATTTATAAATTAATCTTCTCTAATTTATCTGTTAAAACAGATTTCTACTTAATATTTATTTTCCACTTATTTCCTTTTATAAAATTCTATTCATTTTATAAAGTACTTCCTTTTATAATTCTATTTATACCCTATAAATATCCCTTTTATAATATCCTATTTATTTCATATAAATATTTCCTTTTCGAATTCTATTTGTTTCCAAATATTTCTATTTCACTTCCATTTGTTTTTCAAATTGATTTTTTTATATAAAATCCATTGATTTTATAAAATTCTTAAATTCCATATCCACTTTGAAATTCCTTTGTATAATTCTACTTATTCTCCAAATAGATATTCCTTTCTATAATTCTATTTATTTTCTAAATAAATATTCCTTTTATAATTCTATTTATTTTCTAAACAAATATTCCTTTTATAATATCCTTTGATTTTATAATTATTTTATTTTCAATATACATTTGAAAATGTCCTTTTATACATTCTAGGATCACTATACGGTATTAATATACCTAATCAAAAGGATAAATCATCATCAAAACATACATAATCAATAACAGATTATATACCACATCATATATCATAATATATGAAAGCAAATAGTGTTATAAATATTGAGGAATCCAGTTGGATCCCTCTAACCTGTTTCCCTGCATCCACAGATGTTAAACAACATAAATACATCGATTTCATTTCAATATGAAATATTCTGATAAACAAAATTGATATTTGGTTAACGATATGTATATAAATCTATATCGATAACTTCAACTAATCAATCAATAGTTCAACCAACCAATCAACACACAGCAAGCAACCAATATTTATTAGTTTTAAAAATACGTTATGAAAATATAAACTGAGCAAAGTTAGTGAGATTTACTCACATTGGACAGTTATCGTTAAATAACAAATAACGATCATTGATTTGGATCCGACAATTTATTTTTCTATAAATTTTAATGAGCTCTAATTCACTCCCAGCCAATTCCATTGCGTAGCTCCCATCCATACGATCCCAATAGATCTTGTTTCGTCGGATTTTGGTATCGTATGTGAAAGTTATTAACATTACAAGATTGTATATGTTATTTAAATTAAATTAAACTAAAATTTTACTTTGTTTTATCCTATTGGGCCTTACCATGTTTCACATGGCCCATCTTCCTTTCGGAAAACTCACCCGAATATCCTTCTTCCTCCTCACCAATAAATCGCGAGCTCCCTGTAGTAAATACACACCATTTCTGCTACTTCACCCTCCACGTTTTCACACTCCTCTCAATCATTTTCCAAACGGTTTCCACCACTGGACTCCCCATCTCGACCTCCTCCTTGTCAACATGAACTCAACCAACTCGCACCAATCTACGTCATCCCGTCCTCCAGGTGGTTCCGTGCCTGTACAGTGCCTAATTGACACTTCCAGACACCAAATCCCAATAAAATCATACAAGAGGCGCGCCTCACCTCTACAAGGTCAGCGCCACCCACCCTTATGCCTCCTAACAACTGTAGCCTCTCCGACAGCAAACCCTAGCTAACGCTGAGAAAGATGAGCGATAGGAAAAGGACGTCGAGCTCCACAATATTCATACCAATGTGAAGAGAAACCTTTCAGCATCGTCAATATATATTTGTTTTGATTTATAACATTTTATTCAAATAGTTATAAAATTTCAAAGTAGAATTTTGTTTACTAGAAGAAAGAAATTCAAGACGGCGGATTTTTCTTTTGATCGGAGGAAATGGAAAACTAGGTTTACAGTGAAAGTGGTGTACTTATAGGATGTGTGTGGCTTGTTAAGGAAGCTTCACCTATTTTTTTTAATATTTTTTTTTATCATTTTATATTCGTTTTTGCCTCCTAAAAATCCGTGTGATCACACACGATATCCAAAAATCATGAAAATGGGCATGCAGCTACAGTTCGACATTACGGACCCAACGAAACTAGTTTCGTCGAATTCCGACTTCGTTTGCTCACACAACGTATTTTTAACTATCAAAATACCGACTGTTTTCACATTAAAATTCGATACGGCCACATACTGACTTCAAAAATCATGAAACTTGAAATCTA
Organism: Allium sativum; assembly: GCA_030737875.1. Taxonomy (NCBI): domain Eukaryota; kingdom Viridiplantae; phylum Streptophyta; class Magnoliopsida; order Asparagales; family Amaryllidaceae; genus Allium; species Allium sativum. The sequence goes on from CM060915.1 coordinate 708,673,731, forward strand.
ACAATAATTTAATATTCCAGATCCAAAAAAATTAGTTTCGTCGAAAACGGAGGTCATTTGCAAAACTGGATATTTTTAAAGCTTTAAATAAACCAATTTAAATATTAAATATATTTAAAAATAATTAAATTAAATATTTATAAATAAATATTATCGTATATATTCACAACTGAATATCATACAGCTCCAATTGGATTTATAGCTCGATATTCAAATCCCGGTTGAATCGATATTCAATTTATATTGGAAAATTCATTTATAATATAAATAAATCGTTATAAATTATAAAGGAATTCCATAGCGACTTTTCGAAAATTTGATTTGGACATATATCAAAATCTACACGATGAAATCCCGAATTTTCTCTTCCATTAGAAAAATATACTTCACTAGCTTTGAACGTTTCTTGTTTCACAGAAATCCGACTTAAAACGGATTCTGTATATTCGTTTAAAGTTCGAATCGCCAAATTACGAACTGCAGCGCCATTTCGAGCTCGATTATAATTTTATTATAATTATACATTCAAACTTCGTTCAAATAATATATTCGTTATTATAATTCAATTCTAAATTCAATTAAATCTTTTAATTGATCCAATTCACACAATATTGTGAATTCTACTATTTTCGACTAACTCGGAATTATAATATATTTTTATATTATAAAAATTAATTAAATATTCAATATTATTTAATTAAACCATTTTACATCTCTAAATTACTATTTAAATAATTAAATAAATTAATTATTATACCGTTAAAATATGGGACCTTACATTTTAGCTTTAAACACATTTTTCCTTAATATCTGCCGGGCAATCCTTAAATGCTTAGCGTGTTCTTGCTCGGTTTTTGAATAGATTAGGATGTCATCAATGAAGACTAACATAAATTTATTCAACACCTCATGGAATACTCGAGTCATCAAGTCCACAAAATAGGCTGGGGAGTTTGTCAATCCGAATGGCATTACTAACCATTCGTAAAAAGTGTCGAATCCACGAAAAGCAGTCAAATGAATACAATCCTTAGCAATTCTGAGTTGGTAAAAACCAGAGGCCAAATCCATCTTTGAAAAAAAATCGGGCACCAGTTAACTAGTTAAATAAGTCATCTATTCGTGGCAATGGGTACTTGTTCTTAAGGGTTTGTTTATTAAGGTCTCTATAGTCTATGCACAATCGCAAGGAACAGTCGAACTTTTCTATAAATACTACAGCTGACCCCCAATTAGAACGGCTGAGTCGTATAAATCCTTTTCTTAAGAGATCTTGGATTTGCTTGTTCAGTTCTTCTCTCTCTTTCAAAGCCATTCTTCGACTTGAATGAACAACAGGTTCGGAATTAGGTACTAGGTCAATTCTAAACTCAATTTCTTGGTGTGGAGGAAGGCTATTAAATTCTTCATATACATTAGGAAAATCTCTAACGATAGGTATAGTTTCTATGTCAGTATCAGGGTAACCTAAAGTATACATCCAGCTATCTCTTTTTGGGCTAGGGCCAACACAAGATATTTCAATAAAATTTCCAAGACTTGTCTTTACCAGATCTTTCTTATCTACGCAATCTTGTTTAGCCTCATATTTATTTAACCCATCCATTCCAAGTATAATTTCAAATTCATCGAAGTCAAGAATGAATAAGTTAAAAGGGAATTCATAGTGTGAATAGATGATAGGAACATTTTTGCAATACAAACACAAGCTAGTAGGAGCTCGTACTGGATTACTTACACACCAGGGTTCATCAACAAATTTAGGTTTAAGTTTCAATTTTTCTACGAGTGTTTTTGAGACAAAACTATGTGAAGCACCAGTGTCAAACAGAACTCGAGCCGATTTATCATAAATAAAAATATTACCTTCCAAAACATCCTTCCCTTTATCATTATTCGAAGTCGAGTTCTCATCCTTGATTGCATAAACCTTTGCCACATCAGCTTTCTTCATTACATGACAATCTTTAATCATATGACCGGCTTATGGCAGTGATAACATTCCGGGATCCCTTGATTTAGCTTCCTTGACTTCTTTGGCTTCTGAGGGTCGCGGGAATAATGACCGTTCTCTTGACAATTGTAGCAGAGAACATCCTTAAAATGGTCTTCCTTCGTTCCTTTCTTCTCAGCCTTCTGTTTCGGCTTCTTCCCTTGGAACTTTCTCTTCTTCCAATTGTTACTACCATTACTGTGACAGCCCGCATTTTACGTATCGGAAGATCGTAAAATATTTTTATTTTATTCCCTGAGGGTTGGATCATTCTCATCTTTTGATATGTTGCTTATGGGGATGTGTGACATGTCCATAATTTTTACTGATTTTGTTTGTGACCATTTTGCCCCTGTCAGTCTTGTACTGGGCAAAACTTTTGACTCAGGTCGAATCAGAGGGTGAGACCTGTGCCATTGGAAAGGAATTGATGATTCCTTTTCGTAGAGTGGTTACATTAAGGATTTGGTTCAGCGGTTTGGGAGAAATCGCTGTTTTAAGGTTTTTCAGTTGGCTGTTCAGGTTTTGGAAGGCTAATGGGCTGATTTGGAGAAGGCCCATTAGAGGGTGGGTGGAGACTATAAATAGGGGGTAAGGGGTATGGAGAAAGGTTGGCATTTTCCATTCTCTTATGGGTAGGCTTTGATCTCCTTCTTCCTCTAACATCTTTCCACCATTAAAATTCCAAAATCCAAGAAGGGAAATCGAAGACTACACCATAAGAGGCTAGATCTACATCGTCTCATGGGCGAATTCATCGGATTGAAGAGTTTGATTCGAAGTGTTCGCTGTCCGGATTGCGTTTTCATTGCTTTTGCTTAGATTTGGATAATTGGTGAGTGATTTACATCTCTCATTCGGATTCATGCAAGTATATGGGTTTTAGGATGTTAATTTCATCATTTCCATGTTATTTTCCTTAGACCCACACCATGCTAAGTCCATTTTATATATGAATCACCTTAGGATCTGATCTAGATAATTTAAATGGTTAATTTTATGATTTTTCTCAAGATTATGCAAGTTAGATCCGTTTTTATGTTCATATGATTCACTTATCATGTTTTGGGAAATTTATGTGTTTTGATGGAAATTGTTAGATTGATGATATTGTTGGTTGCATAACATGTTTGTGATTGCGTTTGGATGAATCGGATAAGCTGGTTTCGTCGGATTCGTCGTTTGGCGAAGTTTTGGTCGAAATCGGAGTCGAATTGGAGATGTGCAGGTTTCTGGTCGTCCTGGAGTTGGTCGGGTCGGTTTGGAATGAGGTGGTCGGTCATAGTATGGCTTGGGAAGCAAGTCAGGGAGCTGGTCGGTTTAAGCTGGTCGGTCCAGAAGGAGCAGAAGTGTTTCTGGTCGGTTTCAGATGGTGGCATTCTGGTCGGTTTCAGATGGTGGCATTCTGGTTGGTTTTTACTGGAAGCAAATCCTGGTCGCTCTGAAGGAGCTGGTCGGTCAGGTGGAGCAAAATCTGGTCGGTCTTGACGGGGTCGATCCAAAGCTGGTCGGTCCCAAGGAGGTCGAGTCGATCCAAAGCTGCAAGGAGGTCAAGTCGATCCAAAGCTGCATGGAGGCGGGTCGTTCTGGAGCAAGGCTGGTCGGTTTTGGCGGGTCGTTCTGGAGCAAGGCTGGTCGGTTTTTGGCTGGTCATTCTGGAGCAAGGTTCTGGTCGGTTTTGGCAGGGTCGTTTTCTGAAAAAGTACGTTTTCGGGTACGACTCGGGTACGAACCAAAAAGGTCTGAAAAAAATATTTTTCGGGGCCAACCCCCCGAACCCTAGCCGCAGCGCAGTGATGTGTTTTGGTTCGGTGATGGCGTGACTTCGAGGTGATTCAAGTAGGAAGACTCGAAGTGATGAATTTGTTCGTTGATCAAGGTGGAACAACGAATGCGGAGACAACTCAAAGGTCGTGAGTTGGTGGATAATGGCTGCTCGAGAAGGTTGCTTGAGCTATGAAACATCGTCAAGGTTGGACGATTAGAGATGCGAAGGCCGAGAAGTCATCGTTGTCGTAAGTTCTAGCAGGCTCAAAGCAGGGGTACGATGGGTATCGTTGAAAGGCCCAAAAGACCGGTTGTTGGTCGAGTACCCTGGGTCTTTCTGGTTGGGGAAAGGCCTAGTGTCAAGGTTGGACATTGCCAAGGTTGGGCATATGGAGTTCATGCTAGAACTGGGGTTGTCATTAGCCCTTGACATATGGCAAGGTTGGCCGTCATACGATAATGATGGTTTCGAAGCAGGATTGGCAGTGATAGCCAGAGTCAGTCATGGATGATTAGTTGTTCTGTTTGTACTATCTCACATAGATTATCCAAAGTCGAGGGAGACGTTCTTTGAGTGCTTAAGTGATATTGGTCTAGGCCTCTGGCGAGGGTACTTGAGGAATGTTAAACTCGATTAGGGTTGTCTGTGTGAGACTTATATAATCTGGATGTTATGTGTGTTCTCTATGATTGAATGGGTGTTCTGGTTTCTATGGATGAATGGTTGAAATGCTTGGTGTAAAGGCTATCACTGTCCGATGTGGGAAAGATAGGGTTGAGTTCTTCTCTGGTGATGTGGGTAGATAAGTTGTTCATTTACCCATTCTCATATGCTTTCTTGTTGAAGTTTGTTAGCTGTATTATCGCTCACAAAGACTATTGTCTGACTCAAGGTTTTATGTCTCCTCTTATTACCTTGGGCTGTTCATCCGGTTGTGGATGGGCAGACTAAGTAGCAGGTTACAGGTAATGGAGCTTAGTGATACGAGGAAGCTGAGCGATGACGAGCAGGAGGCTGGCGTACCAGTTTTATTCTATCTAGTATTTCTGTTTCCACCGTTTGAGTTGCTTGAGAGTTGTAGTGAGGCCTTATGTACAAACTTGGATATCAGTTGGATAATCTTTCTGGATGTTGAAAGAGTTTCAAAAGTTTGCTATATGATACCTCATTACTATCACCTGTTGTATATGTTCTATTATATTTTATCCTTGCGCTGTGAGTTCTACGACAGGTTTCGATGTGTTCACTTACTATGATGATCGTCCATAGCAGCCTGGCACGCCTTTCAGCACATTATTCCTCTTGTTTAGTGCGGGGGTTATGGGCGGTCGTCACAATTACCTTCCTTAACTTCAGTGCCCTTCTTCTTATCAATAGTAGCATAACTATACCTCATGTCTACCAAGTCAACGAAGAATTGTTTGATATGCACAATCATCCTCTCATGGTATTTCAATGTCATCCCCTTAATAAACCTTTCATTTTTCTTTAACGGGGTGCCCATGAGCTTAGGTCCGAAGCGAGAAAGCTTGTTAAACTTATTTAAATACTCCTTGAAAGACATCGCCTTGCTTGAGATTCATAAATTCCTCGTACATCCTGGAAATTCCTGCCGAAGGCATATAACGTTCTTCGATAACTTCTTTGAAATCCTTCCATGAAAAGTCATCTTCTGGTTTCCCTTGGACGATAGTCTCCCACCATGCATCAGCTCCTTCCTATAATGACCATGTAGCTAACAGCCTCTTTTGGTTATCTTCTAGGTTAAGTCCTCTGAAAATCTTCGTGCATGTGTTAATTCAGGCTTGAGCTTCCATGACATCATCAGATCCCTTAAACGGTTTCCCGCCCTATTTTGCTTAATTCTTGTTCAGAACTGGGAGACTAGTTTGGGTTGGTGCTTGAATCGTAGTCTCATTAACTATGGTAACATTACGACCGTTGGTGGTGGTACTGCTTCCTCCTCGACGTCTTCCTTTATAGCTCATTCTCTACTATTTGGATATAGTATGAAAATGCTGTTAGACATACGGATGAATTAACTTGGGAATTATGAAACAGTTAAACTCTTTGCATTTCATTGGATTCTACTCATTCTAGGCATTATTACCCCCATCTCTAATGAGTTATATCCCAAAGCTTTGTATAAACCAAAGCTCTGATACCAACTGTGAGGACCTGGAATTTTGACCTTCGAAAATCGACATTTAATACTTGTTTGTATTCAAATGTTGCAGATTCAAATGTCGGATTTCTAGTTATCTGGGGATATAACACAATAGAACAATCACAATGAAATAAAACAACTTCACTTATATAACATGAGATTATATTAGAGTTTACAATGGATACAACATCAAGGTGCATTACAATAACAAGATAACACAGAAGTAGTGGAAACAACTAATCAAGGTGAATCAAAAACCAAACTTCGTCTTTACCTGGATAGCTCCAAATCACTGATGCCCAGAAAAATCAAATGCTCCACGGAACAGCTAAATATGCTCCACGAACATAGCAACTCCACCAAAGCAAAGACACACTAGAAAAGACTCCAAGATGCAGGCTTAGCTACTAAACTTGACACTAGGCTGCCCGTGTGGAAGATTATGAGCATCCAGAGTTTTGTTGGAAAACAAATAAACTCCAGATCAGTCATGGGACTGGTGTGAGAACTCAATATATAATTGTTATGTGCAACAAAATTCGCAATGCTTTTTAGAAAATGAAACTAATATAAGGTCTCGCGGCACACACGCTAGGTAAATGCACGCATGAGCGAGGTTTCTCCTTATGATAGTCAAACATGCTTGATACGCGGAAACCATTTTCCATATTATTATTAGTGCATAGTGTGAAAATCAATTTCACAAATAAATTTATCAATATTAGCCAACATAATGCCCCATCCCACTATGCTGGCATATTCCTGCTGCTAACCAGTAGGCTATACAAATGAAATCGTAAAAGCTCGTAGTGGATAATGAATTTCCAACAAATGACCACGCAAAGGAACTTCCTTATTGAATTGATGGGTATGCCTCTAGAGGGACGCCCTGAGAACCAAATCGGGCTCTCTGCCAACATGAGGCCGGGTTACCTTTGTAACTAGGTAACTTAGAGCACGCCTGAGTATATCACTTCCCGGTTGTTACCAACCTTTCACCGAGGCCTCACAACATCAACATCCATATAAGTAGAAGTCACCACATTAGTAATAACTAAGCTCCATACCATGGTACACTTTTTATCTAGAAGGAAATGACTACCCTTAACCTTGCTGCATTTTTCCTGTTTTGGTCATTTCCGGGGTGTGAGGTTTGTCGAAGTTTCGTTATACAGAAAGCTACTCTTCATTAAGCCATGCTTTGACCATCACTAGCTCATAACTTAAGTATGTCACATTATCAATTCACAACACATAACTGACGTCTATCAATATATAACCTCTAAGCTCGTACGTCTTAGATAAGGGTGTCAAGCAAGAGAATAAATCCTCTGCAACCAAACAGATATATATTCAACAGAAATAAGTTGCTATGCAGTTAATTACAATGTCAGACACACAATCCATACAAGTCTGTTCTGGGTATGAACGAAACCACAATCTGGAATTTCTTCACATACGTTCGGGCTTCTTTCCACTTAACTGATATAAAATCCATCTACAAATGGGAGCTACCCATTTGAGACATTCAGCAAGTCGTCCTTAAGATATGAAGGGTCCCAATCTTCAATATCGTCTTCAATGCCTTCAATTTCTCCACAACATCGTATTATTACTTGGAATGATTTTCAGACACAAATCCAATCCCGGTCTTTCCAAATAATAAATGCAACTTTAAAACCATGTGGATATATAGGACCAAATCAAGTCTCAACTCATACTTCATGTTTGAAAACTCAAATTATAGTTCAAAATACTTTATTACTTGTTAAAAATCATTTACCAAGGCTTGGAAAAGATTTATAAAGCTAGATCACTTTAAAACTCAATATTTAACAAACAACGTTACAAAAGTGTTTCAAAATACTAATATTGGCTAGTTTAAGTAAAATGATTTTTTTCTGTTATCCAAAACTTCATGATTTTAATATAAATCATTTTTAAATAATTAATTATGATTTGAGAATTTTTTTCCATATTTTTAATAATTTATAGCAGCCATTCTATAATTATAGTTAATTAACTCCACTTATAGCGACCTTTTCTAAATTGTTTTAAACATAACTTGAAAATTATAAGTCGAAATTAAAATTTGCTTTCACTCATTTGAAAGCTCTTGTTGATGAAAATCAAACGTTTTTCGTTCAGTGGAAATCTGATTTAAGTTGCAAAAAGTTATAAGCGTCTAAAATTTTTAACAAAAATATGCTAAATTCTACTATAAATTCAAATAGTTTCAAATTAAATTTTGGATTAATCATCCCATCCGTCGGATCAGTTAGGGATAGTCAGGGAGAGAAGGAAACTATATTTTCCAAACTCAAGCCTAGACATTATCCTCTCTGTCATCATAGAACGTTCCGGTATTTATTTTGACAAACTCTATTTTTGACCATAATATAAATTCCTTCAAAGTAGTTTAGAAAAATCATTTTCAACTTTCAAATTGAATAAAATATTCATTTACAATATCGACTTGGTTCGAGACTTATTTGATATCCATATAAATCCACATATGTATGTATAACAAGTATAATGCACATATTATCACTAATAACAACCACGAAGCGTCCATTCATCCATCACACGAGCATATATGGGGTGTGTGTGCGTATATATATATATATATAATAGTGTACGTACAAGTGTTTTCCACTAAATGCTTATATTGCAATAATTACTAATTAGCCATATCATCAATAACAATTCACATAGCATAAAAAGTGAACAAATATAAGTGTCGGTTCTCACCTTGGGGTTCCACTCCACCAATCTTTATTGTAGGACCACTAGACCGACTATAATTATCCCGAACTAACAGAATTTCCTTACTGACTCTTTATAAACTAGAATAATTATTAAGCTTCTTTTTCTTTTCCCTTTTAAGAGGAGGAAAGGTCAGAATTCTGGAGGAGGAGGCAACTTTGGCCGAATTTAGGGAGAAAGAGGGAGGAGAACAAGGAGATGAATAAGCAAGAAAGGCTTAGGAAGCCATGGATTTAAGATAAAGAAGGAGGAGAAATGGAAGAGAATAGTGGAATGGTGTTTAAGGGAGGAAAGGAGGTATATTTGTACATGAAATGGAAGAATATGATAATGACACCTCGTAGGACATGTGTAAATCATGCGTAGAATGCTACATGCAAAATTACAAGTTTCTTAACACTTGTAATAAGGAGAAGGGAGGTGCTTTTAGTAGCATTTTCCTTAAAACGTTATGGAAACAAAGAGCAACGCTTAATTCTAGTGTTACTAATTCATGTTATCGTTGACAAATCTGATCGAACGACAAATAGTATTAACAAATCACAAACTTAATAATCATTGCCATTTATAAAATCTTTCATTTAACTTTCAAAATTTCTAGACCGTTACACCCACATTCAACCCTGCCTTAACAGTCCTCATCTTTGGTGGAATTCTGTGGTGGCAAAGCTTACTTCCCGCTACTGTTGTTGAAATTGAAGTAGAAATTGATCGAATGGTCATTGAACTCGAAGAAGGACAAATTAACTACATTAGGCCATATGAACATTAGGAAAAAATAAATTTGTTGCATTAGGCCATTTATGGCGTACTGAAAAAAGATATAATCAATTATCTTTTTCAATCCTATAAGATTTGTTATCTTATTCAAACAAACTTTATCAGGACTACACAAAATCAGAAATCACATACTGTTAATATTCTAGGAGATCATAAAACCTACGCTATAAGGGAAGGAAAAAAAAACTCATGTATTTGTGCTAATGAATTGTGCATAAGACCATTGCTCATTATAATTTTATGTAAATATACATTGAAATGCAGATATTCAGTCAAATCATGTATCGTTTTCTGTCCCACTTATAATCTTCTATAAAGAATCTCATCCATTTATTAATTTTTGTCCTAATTTTTGAAAAAAGATATAATCTTATATCTTTTACGAATCACAAATCAGCAAGAACTAAAGAACAGGTGTTGTCAACTAATATTATTTAAGATCCAATTTCATAACCAAAGTGAGTACAAACAGAATTAACTGACAAAAATAAGTAGTTTGATTGCTCAAGCCAAATATGAAGTTATAGTATAAATAAAAAAACATAATCTAAAGTGAATGATGCAATGTAACACCCCACCTCGCTAGGGTCACTCACAAAGGGAATGCACTAGGTTTGGTGAAGCATTATCGAGGTAAACATGCACAGAAATATTACAAGACAGAACATATATAAAACAGCGGAAGTAAAACAAATTTCAATACCTTGTAAAATAAGGTCTAAAGCCTTTTACATCAAAATACACCAAAACCTGTCTTGCAATAGTAAAGAAGCATAAAACCTTTTCATAAATTATTCCCCAAAATAAAGCGATGAAGCAGCCATAGCCAAGAGAAGACCAAGCTATACATGATGACCTTCAAGCATAAGAGGTCCGAACTAAACAACAGCATTTCCTCCCTGAAAACCTGAGGGGGGGAACGGAAGACAAAGAGGCGAAAGAAAACGGGGTCAGTCATAAAGACTGGTAAGTCCTATCTACTTCCAGCATAAAAACAGGTAAAGGTAACATGACATGCATAAACTGAAAGTAAACATAAGGATGATGACAAGATAGATAAGCTAGACCAAGATAACAGGATGAACCACTGTATCAAGATAAACTAAGGTATCACATTGTCAGGTTTCTATCAAGTATAAAATCCCGAGGTATCTATCATGTATATTTGCTCTGCACCTCCCGTACTAGTATCCCAACCCGTGTTATGTGTTAACTATAAAATGTCCCTTGCCCAATGTCATGAAATGGTCTATGTCGACCTAATATATCACACATATAGGTTTTCTCAACTCGTGTGTTTCTTTCCATGTATAAGTTCAGTCCTTTGCCGTACCTCGTGCGGACTTTCTCACTACTTCAACGTAGTACCATTTGATCCTTGAAATCATTTGGACTGTCATCTTTTATCTAACTATGTTTTCTTATCAAGAACTATCGCGTGTTCAACTAAGGTTTATGCCACCCAGGACCACTGGGGATTATGCTACCTAATGAACGTTTTCGTATCTCGGTTTGGGTTCAAACCACCTAGGTCCACTAGGGATTATGCTACCCGTCAACCACGCCCTTTTTCCCACATATGTATCGTGAATCGTTTTTCCATGTCTAGGTGCACATGTATCTCAATGTGCCATCCGAGTTCTGTGACAGAATACAGGACTCGGTCGGGAGCTTTAGGTTATCTGCCGATGCAGATATTAAGGTCTGTTTTTCTACCGGTGGTTATGGTCCCACGTGACCCCTCCCTCAACTACTGAAAGGCAAAACAAGAAAAATCATGTATGAGAACTACACTACGGCCATCAATGCCCCACTCCCAAATGGCCAACCTCACCCATAACTAGATAGCAAGTATGGTCTGTTGGGTGTTCTCTGCCTTTCCGTACGTACACGATTGACTAAAGATGGTAGGTGGCCGACGATGTGCTATCTAGGGCTACCGTAAAAATATCGCCGACCCCACGCTAATCCACCCCAGTCTTTAGGTTGCTCGCACAGCAACCAAGGCATACCCTTGGCTCTTCTACCACAGACCTTAACCTCTGTGAGCCCAGGAGGATCATCTGCCACCTCACAGAGGGATACCAAGAGTATCCTCACATTCCCCGAAGCTACTGCTTCGTCACCCAAATCGTTGGAGCCTTTATCTAAATCAGATATTGCTCCACCTCGTGTATTCGTTGAAGCGACGACCTACCGAATCGGGTTACTCATCTATTATGAACTGGTCTAATTTCCTTGACTAAGAATTATTACTTAGTTATCCTTAACTAAGGTTTATCACTTAGCTTCCTTTCCCGTCATCCTTGTTAACTATTGTTTTCCACTTAGTCCCCCTGAACTAGGATTTTATCTAATGGGTTAAGCGTTGTCATTCAAGCTCATGGCTTAACCCGTCTAGAAGCATTTCAAAATTGGCTAAATGTTCAAGTTCAAGACTTAGCCCTACAAACCATATGTCAAGTTGGTTAAGTATATCAAGAAGTTCACGGCTTAACCTTATCGCGTTATCGTGGTTGGTTAAATATAGATTATCCTTATCAAATTACCGAGTCGAGTTGGTTAAGTATATTCAAGCGGTTCGTGTCTTAACCCTATCCAATTACTATGTTAGATTGGTTAAGTGTAGGTTAACTTAACCCCATCAAGTTACCGAGTCAAATTGGTTAAGTATTCGTTTAACTTAACCTCATCAAAATTATCGAGTCAAACAGGTTAACCTAACCCCATTAAATCATCGTGTATAATTGGTTAAGTATAAGTTACTTAACCCCATTAAATTATCCTGTTAGATTGGTTAAGTATTGTTTAACTTAACCTCATCAAATTATTGGGTCGGATTGGTTAAGTGTTGGTTAACTTAACCCCCTCCACTAATCGTGTTGTATGGTTAAGTGTCATTAATCTAGCTAAGTTACTTAACCCACCCGTCCATGTCATATCGGTTAAGTGTCATTAGTCTAATCAAGGTACTTAACCTTATCATATGGCATTAATTAGTTTAATGCACCCCAACCTCTCACATTAGACCTTGTTGTGGTTACTGGTTAAGCCGGGCGGGTCCGGGCAGTTTTGCACCACAACCTAGTCTAACCTCGGGTTTCAAGCGCGATATGACCAACTACTCACATTGGGTACTTTTGTTTGTAGCTACTGGATTTGTAGGGCGGTTCCGGGCAGATTTATGCTACAAACTCAAACCAACCTCGAGTTGGCCACTTTCATGTTTTACTACATATCATGTTCATGCCAAATTTAGGCTTGGATTAAGTCCATGTTTTTCACTTATGCCCATTGTCCCATTTCTTGGTATAATTCATGTCAAGTTCACATGTTCCACATTTTTCTAAGTGTCATCCCCACGTTTATTACCATTACATGTTACATGTAATTTCATGTCAAGTTCATAGCAAATTTCAAGCTTTGCCTAGACTACCCAAAACGTATTCCCAACGCACATGAAAGCGAATCAACATAGTAGGAAAAATATGACAAAAGAGGGTATAAGATGGCAAAGGTGAATCACAAGTTAAACATGGTGACTTTTGAGGTAAAAGGTGTTCACATAACTAGCATATTGCATATCGGCCTCAAAACATGTATGATAGCATAAAGGGATTGGCCTCTAACATGCATGGTATCATAAGAGGATTAGTCTCAAGCATGCATGATATCATATCCTAGGTCCATCATCTTATGCACGTGAGCGTCATGAGGGGTTTTAGGTTCTTTTACATGCATAAACCCAAAATGTTTCACAAGTCAAAATGATTCCAAGGGTTCATGCCATCATTCCACATGTAAAGATCCAAACTTGCATGATAAATTAAGTCCAACACAACATAAGTAGCATGATTTAGTCACTAAAACATAGCCCAAAGTCATGGGTTCAAGAAAGGGGCAAAACTAGGTTCACATAGGCTAACACACTTGTGTTTCTTTTCATTTTATTCCATGTTAACACTAAATCTACCGTTTAGATCTAGAAGTAGCTAGAACTTACAAAGCGAGGCTAGGGACTCATGAGCAAGCATTTGTCATAGAACGGTGTTGAGATGACACTCTACTTCCATGATTTGATGTAGAAAGCTTGCACCTTTTGATTTGAATCCGATTTGAATGCATAAGCCCTTGGAGTTGGAGATGGAGGCCATGATCAAGAGAGATTTGGGCAGCACTTCGTGGCAAAAGTGATTTGTGAGGGTTTAGGCTAGGTCTAGGGGTCTTTTTATAGAAGTTTAGGTTAGTTTAGGCCCTAGGATTAACTCTAGTTTAGATCTGAACCATCAAATCCCGAAACAGGCCTTAAAACATGACCCAAAACACTCAGCAGGTGCACCAGGCCAAAGTGGTCGGACCACCCAGGTCGACACCCGTGTCGATTGGGCAGTCGACCTGCCCCTGGGCGTGTCGACTCCCTAGTCGACACCCCAGTCGACCTGGGGCTTGGGCGGGAATTTTTCCCGCCCAGTCTGTTTGGCTCCAGATTTGAATTTCGAACTGTTTTTGAACTTGAATTTTTCTGAAAACTTTGACGGGCCATAACTTGGTCATACGGACTCAAATTTTCGAAAACTCGGACTCTATTTGCGTAATTTTCTGAAACGAACACAATGGCACAGCCCGTTTCCCCTGATTCATATTTTATAATTTAATTCCACCTTAATTCTTGTCTTAACACGTTATAAAAATCCGGGTTGTTACATTCTCCCCAACTTAAAGGATTTCGTCCCCGAAATCTCTAAGTTAGGAAGATCGTATCCTACCATCCATCATCCATCTACTCAAAACATCATCCACGAGCAACCAATGTCCTTAGACGATTTCTAATGCTGTATGTACATATGCAAAAATTGTGTGTATATGTACTTATCTAGTGTAAATGATCAGGCCTGAGTGATCTTCTAAATGCAAAATATGTTTAGTGCCATGAATCCAACATGTATGCAAATAGTCCTAGTCATATAAACACTATATGTGTGCACAACCATTCATCCACATGCAACATCCACATGATAACATATTCAATTTCATCCATAAACAAGTACAAATACTCGTGCATATGCAATATGAAATGTGACTGAATCGACCTAGTGTCTAATGTGTACTCAATCATCCACGAGCAACCACTTGCAACCACTGGCAACCATATCAATCATAACATGTTTCAAATACATGTTTACATCCATAAGGTTCTACCTAAGGTCCTCAAGATAGGATCGAGAAGATAAACTCCTTATGGGGTTTGCAACTGAACTAAGATCGAAAACAGAACCGAGAGGATATTCATAAAAGATAGCCTACAAGTACGTTCTACAGAAAACAGGGATCAAGGATATACTCTTAAAAAGAGATATCATGCGCGTATCTAGTCTTCATCCTTTTGAGTCGCATTCCCTTGAGCTTAGTTCCATTGTGCTTTGACCATATTTTAACTTCATGATTTCGTAGCTTCTTATTTCATGTTTCCATAATATGAGTTGGAACTCATTTTATTGTCGCCTCTCATTCCACTTTCACTTATTCTTCTTCTAGTATACTTGATTCAAACATGACTGCGTACTCATGATTCCAAGCGAGCTCTCCAAAATACACTAGTGAATCTTGGATCTCGTTTACATACTATACGGCATTCCACGCAGAAGAACTTTCTCTTGAAAGTAAACATATGCCAACCAGGTTACCATGTGTACTTACTAGGGTGATTTTTATAACTTATGCATAAGTGAAATGAACCATCCGTCTTATTGGCAAACACCACTCGATCGGGTTTCAAATTTCCAATAAAGGCATCAAGAGATTCTAGATAACTAATCATGATAGAACCCAAAAGGTTACACGAGACTTCGAGGGTATTACCAAGGCTAGTCAAGAATCTAACTACCCTCCTATCAAAACCGAGGGTGGCACCCCTTACTGGATAACCACTTCATCCATAGAATCCATCCATGGCCCAAAACATAAGCATTACTTCCAAACTCAACTCTTGGCATAGACATTCTCAAATCCAAACAAGTTGTGAATAAATGGACTGGTTCTCCAACAAGATTTGAGACAAAATGGGATCCTCTACTACGCTAGTACTAAGGTGCAGAGACTCAACTATCAAAGCAGACTTGAATGATGCAGTGATCAAAACAAAGTCCTGATGGGATGATTTAAAAGAAAGGCTAAACCTTTTCCAAGAAACGGTACCATCCCTTTTTGGTACCCTTGAAATGAGAGCATACAATTGCCCTCTAGATGATCTTGTCCTCGTCCCACAACACTTAACTATCCGTCCCGTTTTACCATACCAAAGATACTCTTCCGTCATGGGTTTTATTATTATTCACCCTTTTCCTCCTTTGTGGATTAAGCCATACCGACAAGTTGCTTATCCTTAAGCTTGTATCCTTTTTCTTACCATCCTTTCTTATAACGCGGTAACAGGTCTCTCGAGAACTCCCTCCATCGTACGGAAAACACTTACATAGCTAGACAAGGATTAGTCGTAGTTAAAACCACTGTGACTACAGATGGAGGAAAGAAAGGAAAGGAGATTCGAATCAAGGAAACAAGGATAGTGCTAATGGCTTTTTGGAGAATAGCCCTTTGAAAACAAAACGTTTCTTGAAAATTGCTTCTTTGTAAACGGTTTTCAAATAGTTTTCAGAAGGTTTTAAAAACTTTTGCCCAGTCTGGTAACCTTCTGCTCTGATACCAAATGTAACACCCCACCTCGCTAGGGTCACTCACAAAGGGAATGCACTAAGTTTGGTGAAGCATTATCGAGGTAAACATGCACAGAAATATTACAAGACAGAACATATATAAAACAGCGGAAGTAAAACAAATTTCATTACCTTGTAAAATAAGGTCTAAAGCCTTTTACATTAGAATACATCAAAACCTGTCTTGCAATAGTAAAGAAGCATAAAACCTTTTCATAAATTATTCTCCAAAATAAAGCGGTGAAGCAGCCATAGCCAAGAGAAGACCAAGCTATACATGATGACCTTCAAGCATAAGAGGTCCGAACTAAACAACAGCATTTCCTCCCTGAAAACCTGGTGGGGGGGAACGGAAGACAAAGAGGCGAAAGAAAACGGGGTCAGTCATAAAGACTGGTAAGTCCTATCTACTTCCAGCATAAAAACAGGTAAAGGTAACATGACAACTGAAAGTAAACATAAGGATGATAACAAGATAGATAAGCTAGACTAAGATAACAGGATGAACCACTGTATCAAGATAAACTAAGGTATCACATTGTCAGGTTTCTATCAAGTATAAAATCCCGAGGTATCTATCATGTATATTTGCTCTGCACCTCCCGTACTAGTATCCTAACCCGTGTTATGTGTTAACTATAAAATGTCCCTTGCCCAATGTCATGAAATGGTCCATGTCGACCTAATATATCGCATATATAGGTTTTCTCAACTCGTGTGTTTCTTTCCATGTATAAGTTCAGTCCTTTGCCGTACCTCATGCGGGCTTTCTCACTACTTTAACGTAGTACCATTTGATCCTTGAAATCATTTGGACTGTCATCTTTTATCTAACTATGTTTTCTTATCAAGAACTATCGCGTGTTCAACTAAGGTTTATGCCACCCAGGACCACTGGGGATTATGCTACCTAATGAACGTTTTCGTATCTCGGATTGGGTTCAAACCACCTAGGGCCACTAGGGATTATGCTACCCGTCAACCACGTCCTTTTTCCCACGTATGTATCGTGAATCGTTTTTCCATGTCTAGGTGCACATGTATCTCAATGTGCCATCCGAGTTCCGTGATAGAATACAGGACTCGGTCGGGAGCTTTAGGCTATCTGCCGATGCAGATATTAAGGTCTGTTTTTCTACCGGTGGTTATGGTCCCACGTGACCCCTCCCTCAACTACTGAAAGGCAAAACAAGAAAAATCATGTATGAGAACTACACTACGGCCATCAATGCCCCACTCCCAAATGGCCAACCTCACCCATAACTAGATAGCAAGTATGGTCTGTTGGGTGTTCTCTGCCTTTCCGTACATACACGATTGACTAAAGATGGTAGGTGGCCGACGATGTACTATCTAGGGCTACCGTAAAAATATCGTCGACCCCACGCTAATCCACCCCAGTCTTTAGGTTGCTCGCACAACAACCAAGGCATACCCTTAGCTATTCTACCGCAGACCTTAACCTCTGTGAGCCTAGGAGGATCATCTGCCACCTCACAGAGGGATACCAAGAGTATCCTCACGTTCCCCGAAGCTACTGCTTCGTCACCCAGTTCGTTGGAGCCTTTATCTAAATCAGATATTGCTCCACCTCGTGTATTCGCTGAAGCGATGACCTACTGAATCGGGTTACTCATCTATTATGAACTGGTCCAATTTCCTTGACTAAGAATTATTACTTAGTTATCCTTAACTAAGGTTTATCACTTAGCTTCCTTTTCCGTCATCCTTGTTAACTACTGTTTTCCACTTAGTCCCCCTGAACTAGGGTTTTATCTAATGGGTTAAGCGTTGTCATTCAAGCTCATGGCTTAACCCGTCTAGAAGCATGTCAAAATTGGCTAAGTGTTCAAGTTCAAGACTTAGCCCTACAAACCATATGTCAAGTTGGTTAAGTATATCAAGAAGTTCACGGCTTAACCTTATCGCGTTATCGTGGTTGGTTAAGTATAGATTATCCTTATCAAATTACCGAGTCGAGTTGGTTAAGTATATTCAAGCGGTTCGTGTCTTAACCCTATCCAATTACTATGTTAGATTGGTTAAGTGTAGGTTAACTTAACCCCATCAAGTTACCGAGTCAAATTGGTTAACTTAACCTCATCAAAATTATCGAGTCAAACTGGTTAACCTAACCCCATTAAATCATCGTGTATAATTGGTTAAGTATAAGTTACTTAACCCCATTAAATTATCCTATTAGATTGGTTAAGTATTGGTTGACTTAACCTCATCAAATTATTGGGTCGAATTGGTTAAGTGTTGGTTAACTTAACCCCCTCCACTAATCGTGTTGTATGGTTAAGTGTCATTAGTCTAGCTAAGTTACTTAACCCACCCGTCCATGTCATATCGGTTAAGTTTCATTAGTCTAATCAAGTTACTTAACCTTATCATGTGGCATTAATTAGTTTAATGCACCACAACCTCTCACATTAGACCTTGTTGTGGTTACTGGTTAAGTCGGGCGGGTCCGGGCAGTTTTACACCACAACCTAGTCTAACCTCGGGTTTCAAGCGCGATATGACCAACTACTCACATTGGGTCCTATTGTTTGTAGCTACTGGATTTGCCAGGCGGTTCCGGGCAGATTTATGCTACAAACTCAACCCAACCTCGAGTTAGCCACTTTCATGTTTTACTACGTATCATGTTTATGCCAAATTTAGGCCTGGATTAATTCCATGTTTTTCACTTATGCCCATTGTCCCACTTCTTGGTATAATTCATGTCAAGTTCACATTTTCCATATTTTTCTAAGTGGCATCCCCACGTTTATTACCACTACATGTTACATGTAATTTCATGTCAAGTTCATAGCAAATTTCAAGCTTTGCCTAGACTACCCAAAACGTATTCCCAACGCACATGAAAGCGAATAAATATAGTAGGAAAAATATGACAAAAGAGGGTATAAGATGGCAAAGGTCAATCACAAGTTAAACATGGTGACGTTTGAGGTAAAAGGTGTTCACATAACTAGCATATTGCATATCGGCCTCAAAACATGTATGATAGCATAAAGGGATTGGCCTCTAACATGCATGGTATCATAAGAGGTTTGGTCTCAAGCATGCATGATATCATATCCTAGGTCCATCATCTTATGCATGTGAGTATCATGAGGGGTTTTAGGTTCTTTTACATGCATAAACCCAAAATGTTTCACAAGTCAAAATGATTCCAAGGGTTCATGCCATCATTCCACACGTAAAGATCCAAACTTGCATGATAAATTAAGTCCAACACAACATAAGTAGCATGATTTAATCACTAAAACATAGCCCAAAGTCATGGGTTCAAGAAAAGGGCAAAACTAGGTTCACATAGGCTAAAACACTTGTGTTTCTTTTCATTTATTCCATGTCAACACTAAATCTACCGTTTAGATCTAGAAGTAGCTAGAACTTACAAAGCGAGGCTAGGGACTCATGAGCAAGCATTTGTCATAGAACGGTGTTGAGATGACACTCTACTTCCTTGATTTGATGTAGAAAGCTTGCACCTTTTGATTTGAATCCGATTTGAATGCATAAGCCCTTGGACTTGGAGATGGAGGACATGATCAAGAGAGATTTGGGCAGCACTTCGTGGCAAGAGTGATTTGTGAGGGTTTAGGCTAGGTCTATGGGTCTTTTTATAGAAGTTTAGGTTAGTTTAGGCCCTAGGATTAACCCTAGTTTAGATCTGAACCATCAAATCCCGAAACAGGCCTTAAAACATGACCCAAAACACTCAGCATGTGCACCAGGCCAAAGTGGCCGGACCACCGAGGTCGACACCCGTGTCGACTGGGCAGTCGACCTGCCCCTGGGCGTGTCGACTCCCCAGTTGACACCCCAGTCGACCTGGGGCTTGGGCGGGAATTTTTCCCGCCCAGTCTGTTTGGCTCCAGATTTGAATTTCGAACTGCTTTGAACTTGAATTTTTCTGAAAACTTTGACGGGCCATAACTTGGTCATACGGATTCAAATTTTCGAAAACTCGGACTCTATTTCGCGTAATTTTCCGAGACGAACGCAATGGCACAGCCCTTTCCCCTGATTCAGATTTTATAATTTAATTCCGCCTTGATTCTTGTCTTAACACGTTATAAAAATCCGGGTTGTTACATGCAACCAAGCAAAATACACAGTGCTTGTTTTATTAGAAGAATACCTTTCAGAGTTCATTATTCCAACTACAACAAACGAAACCATCCTATAATAGATCAAAACTGTCTCCCTTGATAAAAAATATACAAGAGCATCAATAACGACATAAAACATCGAATTGACAATGAAAAATACCAAATAAAATAAAGACTCACCAAAGAACAAGCAATCCAATAGAGAAAATCAATTAGCCAATCCAAATGAAAAAATTCGACTCATGATTTACCACAATAAAAGTAAAATTTGATTTCAGAAGAAAGTAACGCCTAATTTTTGGCCAAAAATTCAACGAGCGATTTGGTTACACAAGAAATGACGCCTTAATGTTGACCTAGTTTCACGAGCACCTGATTTCAGAAAATACGATGGTTGTTTGAGAAGATGAAGACGTACGCTTTGATTTTTGTCCTGAAAACTAATAATTTAAAGCCCATATCCTAGAAAATAATTAGGGCTGACTATTAATCCCTTAACGCAAACTTCCTGTTTTAATTATTTAATAACTATTGATTATTATTTAATTGTACAATTATTAACTATAAATATCGCTTTATAATAACTAAATTTTATTATCAATTAATAACGATATTAAATTGTAATCTTAATTATTATATAATTACTATTAGTTAATTATTTAACAATAACTATTAAAAAGTTAGTTATTAAAAATTATTTTAATAATTTATTGTTAGTGATTTTACTTCTTAATTATAATTTAATATTAATTACTAAATAGAATATCTTATGAATATTTTAGTAATTATTTAATATATGTTGTTAATTAGATTTATTAATCATTAAATGTAATTAATAATTATTAAATATAATTTACACACTATTAATAACTAACCAAGATAATCGTAATTATTAATACATCTCTTATATTTTAAGGGAAAAACAAAATTACAAATCTATGATAAACATGTGATAAATTTGTGACGGATTTCTTTTGATATATTTATTTTTATCAAAAAAGCTAACTGATTATTACATCACAAATCCATGGTAAATCTACAAAAAATTGCTATGGGGTTGTGACTGTTTGTTGCAACAATATTTTACTTAGTTTTAGCATAAATTTAGTGACTTTTTAACTATCAATGACAACTCCATAGCTGATTTGCGATGGATTTTCCATGATCTATGACAAATAGCATTTGATATCACTTTTCCTTTTTCAAGCAAAATTTTAGCTATGATTTCCATATCTGTGACAATTCCATGACTGATTTACCACAGATTTATTAGGAATTTATGTTACGTCACAAAAAATTATGTTGGTCAACAAAAAATTATATTTGAAAAAGAACTTAAAAATTCAACTCAGATCCATCTCAAATCCGATACAATTTTGCTATGATTTTTCCGTTACAATAGTTATGTCACTAAAACAACATTTTTTAGTAGTGATACTGATGTTGATTTGGTTTATATTAGATGTTTATATTGTTTATGTTGTTGTTATAATGTGTTAGGTATATGTATATGTATGTGTGTGTGTGTATATATATAGGGAGGGCTCCGCTACACCTATTATATTGCACGTGAACTCTCCCCCTTAATCTCCACCACTCATTTCCCCACTCATTCTCTCTCTTCCCATTAAGAAATAATATTGAAATGGGAAGAGAGAGAATGAGTGGTGGAGATTAAGGGGGAGAATTCACGTGCAATATATATATATATATATATATACATATATATATATATATACATATATATATATATATACATATATATATATATATACATATATATATATATAGGCAGGCTCGAGAGCACCCTAAACAGTGCAACACCCCAAATGCCCCTCAATCTCCACCAAGTATTTCCCCTTCTCTCTCTTTCCACTCACTCTGTCACTTCCCACTCACATTCTTTAATATAAACGGGTGGTGAAAATCAGGGGACATTTGAAGTGCTCCATTTTTGGGGTGCAACCGAACGATTGCCATATATATGTATGTGTGTGTGTGTGTGAAATGGAGTGAAAATGTATATTGATATACGTAGGTTTGTTGGAAGATGAATGATTTGCTTGAATTTTTTTTTTTTTTTTTTTAAATACTCAAATTACTAATGGTTTGCAACGATTATTTGGTCATTTTTTCAAAGGATATCAACGACTCTCGACGGCTTATAGGTATATCACGAATCAACTCGTGTGTCAATGACCATTGCTAAACGCCGTTAGAGGATGTCGGTATAGCGTCGGAAAGTGCTAGTTGTTTCCATTGGAATTCGTAAGAAAGTGTATATGTTATTCCAACGGCTTCCAACAGTTGTTGACCGCTCTAAGCCATTGGAATAGCGTGTATTCCTTGTGATGCAAATTTGGAAAATTCAGCTGATCTGATAAATCGTGCCCATTTGAGTTTTTAGTAATTTTACGCATCATAGTTAATTCAGCATGACACAAATAATCATGCCAAAGAATTAATCATTGTCTTTGTATTTGTGAGCTTTCTGGCTCATGATTATATAATGAGATTAAATTATACCAATTTTTGTGATGTATAATCCAGTTGAAATTGTATCAATTTTTTTTCTAAAATGAAAATAAATAGTCTCACATCATGAAATAAATTGAAGGAGTGTAATGCAAATATGAGTTGGTAGGCAAGTAACAACAAGGATTCCTTTTGTTACAAGAATGTGTGTCAATTCATATCCATGCGCATTATGCTGAAAGAAATGAGACTTTGTTCCGACCGTCGTTACATAATGCTTAGTTTTTAGCTTTTTCAAATAAATTTGAGGTTGGTAGGGTCTGTATAGATTCATAATTGGTCAGCCATTTGAACCCAATCGGAATATAACCTATCCATTGTACCAACAGTACAACAGCATGAATGTATAACATTTCACAAACTTTGTTTTAAAATTGCTTTTATGCCTATCCAATTTATTTATAACCTTAGGTTATGTGATGTTTTTAAAAAAATAAAAAACAGAGCTGATGATCATGTACTTTAAAAAGAGCAGGTGGATTCAAGTTTGTAATAACCAACCAGTTCTCGCTTTGATTTTTGTAATCGGACTTGGCTTCGTACTTTAAGCCACAGCAACATAATTTAATCAGGTGACAGACCTAGTTATATCTACATCTGCAAGATCCCATAAAGGGATGCAGCACATGCTAAATAGTAATCATGAAAGCAAGAGAATATCCCTCAAAATATATCATAGAAAGAGATCCAGCTCATTTATACAAGATCAAAATTACATTATTTTCATTAAAAACTGATTTTCCTTCTCTTCATGAGGAGGAGTATATGTGGTTCTGGTCAAAAGAACCTTGTAACTGGTGTTATGATCCCATGACATACAGGGAAACAATTGAAGTTGTAGGAATAATGTAAGATAAAATTGTTTATCTTGTGAAGCAAGATTGAACAAGGCTTAGAAATCGACCAATTATAGATACAACAAACTATGAAGTAATTCATACTCGATATTTTCTTTGTATTTCCGGTGTAGGAAGATCAAAGCGAGGCATTAGTGCTGCTGACAGTCTGCAACAGTCCATCAAATTTGGTGCCATAAATATGACCCATCTTTTTCATCTTAGTTTCCAAGTATCTTTGATTTTCTTTGGTGATTGGAGTTAGCAGAGGGACTCTCCCAACTACGCTCAATCCATAGCCCTTCAGTCCCACATACTTCGCAGGGTTGTTTGTCATCAATCTCATTGTCCTAACCCCTATATCATACAGTATCTGCACAGAAACAAAAGGCGGTTAGTTAAATGCATGTTAAAGGACCAATGTATATAAGCAGAAGACTTGGACCACAGGCATAATAGAAGCAATTTGTATGGACTCCAAGTTGCTTCATTGATCCTTGTTCTGGCCATCATTTCTTGTGCTTAATTTGATCTAAATGCCTAACACAACACAGTGGTTGAGATGGCATTAAAAGGAAAGACACATAAAAACGAAAGTGCATAGCCTAAGAGTCCAAAACCACCGGCAAATTATTAAGATGTTTGGACTGTCAAACCAAAGGACTTGGGTTTAAACACCAATTGTCAATTTTCAAACGAAAAGTGCATATAAAAAGAAACATTAATACTTTACAAAGAATTTAATACATGCATGCACACACACATATATGTATCTGTGCACATACATACATACATACATAAACACATAAGTATATATAAACATATGTCTGTGTTTATACACACATATGTATCTGTGGTGTTCCATGGTTTAAGATTTCGGCCGGCTTGCCGGAATCCTGCCCATTCAAGTCCAATTTTCAATTTTCAAAAACCATTTCCGGAAACACAACAGGAAAAAAAAGTTACTTGAGAGAGGAGAAAAAGTAAAAAAAACAGAAGATTCGCGAGAAGGAGAGAAGGTGAATCCGAGAACGAAGAAAGACGCAACATCGGATAGAGGGAGGAAGGTAGCGGCAAAATCTATTTAGTTTCTCTCTCTCTCTCTCTCTCTCTCTCTCTCTCTCCCTCCCTCCCTCCCTCCCTCCCTCCCTCCCTCTCTCTCTCTCTCTCTCTCTCTCTCTCTTTTTCCCCTTCATTCATGCCAAGCAGCCCGCGGATCTTGATTTGGTTTTGGTATGATTTCTTTCGTGGGCTGGGCTTGACAATCTGGACTTATAAAGTTTCAAGCAATTAGTTAATAAAACCTATAGACTGAGAATAATGAGGCTTTTAATATTATAACAAAATACACTACATTATGTAATTATAAGTCGTTGTGCAGCTGGAAATATTTTGTATAACATTTATGTCAAAATTTCATGTATTAAGTTTTATTTTATTTTTCATATATTTGCAAATCAGGCTACCCGAATTTACAAAATGCCATATTCTCTAGGATGGAACAAAGTTATGGTAAATGGCTAAATGATAACTGTTGGATTGTTAGTTACCTGTGCTCCAATGCCATAGTCTCTAGAATCAACAGGTAACCCCAAATCTTCATTGGCTTGCACAGTGTCACGGCCAGCATCTTGCAGATTATAAGCATGTAATTTATGACCTAACCCAATACCTCTACCTTCGTGTCCACGCAAATATACCAAAACGCCCCTTCCATCTTTTTCAATAAGTTCCATTGCCCTTGCTAGTTGATTTCCACAATCACACCTGGCCGATCCAAATATATCGCCCGTTAGACATTCGGAGTGAACTCTCACCAGCACATTTTGTCCATCTCCTATATCGCCCTGGTAACAATAATTTCCATTGACAATATTAAAATATACTTGTGTAGCTCATTTATCGACGGATTGTCAGAAAGTAAGATGCTTACTTTAACCATGGCAATGTGCTCGATCCCATCAAGCACCGAACGATAACAGTAGGCTTGGACATTTTCCCACTTCAAAGGTAAGCGTGCAACCGAAGCACGCTCCACTAATTTTTCCCTCTTCCTCCTGTATCTGCAAATTATTTTTTGTCAGCAATGGTAGGCAATGGTGTCTCTTGTTTCAATATCACTTATCATATTGCCACTAGAAGGTTGGCCCAGTTAGTGTACATACCTAATCAAGTCGGCAATGGTTACAATTTTTAAATTTTCTCTCTGTGCGAATTCACGAAGCTTTGGCAAACGAGCCATGGAACCATCCTCGTCTACTATCTCACATAAAACAGCAGAGGAAGATAACCCTGCAAGCATTGTCAGATCAGCAGAAGCTTCGGTGTGACCAGCTCTTTGTAACACACCCCCTTCCCTGTATTTCAATGGAAATACATGCCCTGGTCTATTGAAATCCCGAGGCTCTGAGTTTGGTGATGCAAGAGCTAGTATTGTATTTGCTCTATCTTTAGCGGAAACACCGGTTGTTGTGCCTTCCTTTGCATCCTATGTAGAATTAATAAGACCGAGTAGTTTCAAATTTGCGTTGAAATTTTGTTCATGACCTCCATAATTGTGAATAAGTAATTCTGCAAGAAAAAAATGCATACCACAGAAATTGTGAAAGCTGTGCAAAGCTTCTCTTCATTTTCCTTGTTTGTAACCATAAGAGGAAGCTTTAACCTCTCCAAGTCATCTCCATCCATACTCACACATACAATTCCCGTTCCATGTTTTACAATGAACGCCATGGCCTCTGGTGTTACTTTTGATGCTGCCATTATTAGATCTCCCTCGTTCTCCCTATCTTCATCATCTACAACAATGACTAGCTGCAACAACAACAGAAAGAAAAACAAGATTCCAATTTGATACTTAGAATTAGATTCTGGATTTGATCAAATGCCTAATCTTGTACGATCTCAATGTGATAAGTGCTAATATATGCTAAAACACCAAAATCCATTTAAGTCGCTACATAGTGCTGAAGGCATATATCAAGTTACTAACCTTGCCTTCACGGACATCTTCGATGGCTTCTTGGATTGAGGAGAACCCTTCTGTAGGGTGATCAAAATCACTTTCATCGTCATAGTCATCAAAATTCTCAGCTTCGTAATCCACAATTGCCACACTTTCAGCAACTGCACTGCTTGTTTGCAATATTGCATTAACCAATGCACTTTTTGGCCCATTAAAAGCATCGGAAATATTGGAAGGATAACCTCCTTGTGAAGCTAAGCTTGTGGTTCTCCTTAAATTGGTTGATCTTAAAACAGTAGCTCTCTTGTTCATCGAAAATGGACTAACAAGCAATGCTTTTTGTGAGTTTCCAATTGTACGTATTCCCCTAAAAATAACAACAGACGGTTTAGTTATGATGAGGTAAAATGCTGATCATAGAGCTGAGGATGAGAAGTAGGAAAAATTGTCATGAAGAAAACAAAGTACTTCACGATGCAACCACTATAAGTTATCAATTGGTAAGATTAGGGAAGTGTCAAATGTGGCACTCAGCATCTGAAAATTTTCAAAGAAGATCAAAATTTCACTAATCAATATTACCAAAAAATATATGTCCAAGAATGTCATTATCAAACATCTCATTTGGTTGCAAATGGCCTAACCTGGTCCCATTATACATAAGTGAGTGATCTATATCATCCGTTTGTGAGTTGTCGAGTAGGATGCAAACCTTTGATTGATCAGAAGTTCAAACTTTAATTGAAAAAACATTTAAATCATAAGTTAATGTGCACTCAAATGATTCTTAATGTGTAAGCACGTTTATACGCTATTAATTTCGCTCTGGCCAGGAGCGCTATTAACTGACATTTGGGTACGTAAAAATATCGATTCTTCTTTCCATTTTTTTCATAGTAAAAGTTTATATATTTGATATCGATAAGCTTTTTTGGCTGAACCTAAATCTCACTTTTCTTTGTTGTTCCACCTTTATATTTTTCAGGAAACAATAAATGTTGAGCCATAAATCGGTTAAATATCTGTTTTACTTCACATTGGATAAAATAACATTTCCTCAAATCTTTGCTTTAACTGGAATTTGAATTAGAATATGAGAACTGAATCATAATAAGATAATTTGTTTTGAAACTAAGATTTTGAGATTTCTGATAAAATGGACGTTCGTGTACTATAAATATGTGCACACACACAAAAATTATTTCTTGCTTAATTCACATGAATAAAGTGACATTTAGCAGTTAGCTTTGGGAGTTCTTTTCTTAGTAATAGTTTACAGATAAACTGCAGAAACTAAAAATGTGTAAAAGCATACTTATGATTACAGATTCCGGTGACAGATGAAAAGACAGCATTAGAAGCCATTATTCTCACAAAGTCCCTGCTTCCACAACCTAGGTAATTCAAATCAAACCCTGCAACAAAATTAGATTCAGAGGAAAAAAAAAAAAAAAAACTTGTTCGAACTACAAAAACAAAATCTCTCCATTTTTAATTCAAATCAGTTCAATCCATCTCACAGATAACCTATTCATTCATGACCACAAGAAGAAGCAAAATACTAAAAACAATTGCAAAATCCTACCAAAGTTGAATGCAAGAAGAAACTTTGCAGTGTGGGATGGTTGGGTTGGAAGACAAGCACGAGCTTCTTTCTACTTGTATTGAGATAGAAACTTCTCTCTGATATGAGAGAAACGGGAAGGAAAAGATATATATAGAGAGAGAGAGAGAAAGGCATGCTGAGGATGAGAGGAAAAATTATCATGAATCATGCCTGGTCTGGCTAGGCAGCTAGTTTTGATTTTGCAGCAGTGCCCGCGAGGGGAAAAAGAAAAAGAAAAAGAAGAAGGCATGCTGAAGAAGTTGACGCGGCCAGATAAAATTTGGTAAATCCCCTCCCTGCCTGCATTAATCATGCCAGATTATGCATGCATGCTCAATGCTGCAATTCTCTTTTTCTGCAATACAAAAATCTAACCTAGTTGGAATTTACCGATTCAAAACATGGCGACTAAGGCGACTAACCTAGTACAGATTCTCTTCCTCAATCGCTAATTTTTCCTTCTTCAAACACGCCACTTTCTGCCGCCCTTTCTCCAAAGCCTCCAGACCCTCCTTCCAAGCTATCTTCATCCCTCCCCGCTGTTGACGCGGTGGGTTCCAGATGGTAGTCTCTCGCCGGAATAGTCGCCTGAGCCATCGATCGCAAAATCAATTTGGGGCTGCTTCTTCACACCAATCGATGCCTCCTACCCTAGAGTTTCCTGGTCCGTCTTCCACGTCCGGTCGGCAATTTTCTGCTACCGCGAAACTTGCTGGATCATTTGCTGGTCAGCGTAACTCAAGGAAGCGGATCCCTTCCTCTTACCCTCCCCAGTTGCCTACACCTTCTTTGCCGATGCCTACACCATCTGGGGTCTGATCATCCCACCGGTGAACGGAATGTCCCCTGAATGCTAGCCATGCTTGGAAGTTGGAAGTATAGCTAATCAAATTCCTATTTTAACTCCCTTTTAAGTTCGATCAACTAAAGAAATATCAAATTGGCAAATTCTATTTATCCCATAAACATGCTGACTAGCCCTGTTTAAAAAAAAAAAAACACGAGGACGAAAATGTTTTTTTTATGTTATATTTTTTTTTTCTTGTTTTCTGAACATCTAGTAGTCCCCTTACGTTGTTCATCAGTACCTCGTAGTAGCACTACGTGGTTTTTGGAAGAACCACGGAGAACTGCTATGAGGTACACTGATGAACCACGTAGGGCTGTTACGAGGTACACTGATAAACCACGCATTCTCTCTACATGGGAGGGTATTTTCGGATTTTTTTTAAATTAATGGGGGGCTACTCAGCAAAATTGGGGGTATACCGGCTTTTTCATGCTTTGGGGAGGCTACACAGCATATTGCTGGGTTCGAATAGAATTTGCCTATCAAATTATGTCAGCAGTACTAGCCCTGCGGTTTAGGACACCGAAAATAAAATAAAATAAACCAGCTGTGTGTCCATGGGTTCTTCCTAATACCACAATTAAAAATAAATAAAACTCATGCTTCCTCATACGACATTACCTTTCCATTTTAATCTCTCACTCGATCATTATTTGTCGAACTAATCACTTACTAAGATAATCCAAAAAAAAACTAATCTCCCGTAATCGTTGTCTTCTTCGTATCTCTCAATTGTTTGGTGATCTCTCAATTGTTTGGTGATCTGAAAACTCTAATCTCTCACTTCCTCTTTTAGTTTGCTTAATTCAAACCTTATTCATGGCTATTGTATATTCCTCGGCATTGCAGCGTCGAATTCGTTAATAGGTTATAGATCTAGTGTTTTGCTTGTTGATCGGTTTTAGTAATGAGGACAAACGAATATCGAGTGAAATAAAAATAGGGTAAAAGAGTGTGGTAGCCCCTATTTTTTAAGTGCATGGTATTAAGAAGAGTGTAATACTAATTCTTGTACTATTTTTTAGTCGTGGTATTAGGAAGAACATATTGGGGCGCCCTTAGCACCACACTAAACTAGGAAGTGGTTTAAAAAGGAACAACAACGGGAGAAATCCATTTTTATTTATGTTTTTGGTTTAAACCCCAGTAGGCAAATTCTATTTAGAATTAAGAGAATTGCTAAGTTTCCCAATGATTTCTGAAAAACTGAAGAACTCGACGTTTTACTGAGTTTCTCTCTATTATAAAAAAGTCGAATATACCCTCTTTTGCAGTACCACTGCGAGATCACTCAGGTCAACATGCAGTGCTATCGGTAACCTGAAGATATAAAAAATAAAAAAACAGAAATTTAAATTGAAAAACACAAAAATTGGTAATTTTGTCATCAAAATTTTTGGCTATAAGAGAGGGAAAGGGGACTCAGCATTTTGGTGAGTTATAATTGAATTTACCTTATCCTTTTTTAAGACTTAAATTTATAGATATGGAAGCCGATAAGTGATTTCTATAGTTATTTTAGGGAATATATATTATCAAGTTTGATAAAAAAAAAGGTTATGACAGAATTTTGGGGGATGGCCCTTACTTTTATAATGAGAAACTAATGACGATGAAGAGATGGTCTGTAGGTGTAAAACTGAATAAAGATCTTTTGCACGTTATTCTTATATGGATTTGTTTATCTAGATTGCCTCTTGATTACTGGATAAAAAAGATGATAAGTCTGATTGTGTCTGATTTTGGAAACTCTCTTAAATTTGACAAGTTTACAAAAGGAAATAGATAAATTACTTTTGCTCAAATGCTTGTTCAAGTTTCTAGTTCATTTTCTTACCACAAGCAAATTCCAATTTTATTAAAGAATGATCATTTAGTAATGCAGGATGTTGAGTATGAGTAGTTCCCTCCTAAATGTTTGAATTTTCGTAGTTTTGACCATCGACAAAATATTTGTCGGTTTACTAAAGTCTGAATTTCTAAGCATATGGCTCCCTACAGTTGTTATACTAAATATATGGGTGCTGACTCTAGTTTGCAATCTTTTGAAACTCAGTTTCCTATTGATCCTTTAGTTCAAGTCTAAAATTGTTCTACTATTAGTTTAAATCCAGCACCCAGAGATCAGGTAGTAGACAAATTACCATTAAAAATTGTTGACAATGATCCACAAGATTTTGATAGCGGGTTCTTGCATCACGAAGGAGTAAGCTGCAGAAGCAACTTCCTTTTCATAGTAAGCGTGTTATACCTTCTTCTGCTCCTGGTGATTTGCACTCAGTGGGCATCATAGATGACATGGAAATCCCTGTTGGCAACGAGTCGGACAACAAAGCTTCAAATCAGGTAGTTTAAAGACCAAAGGTTTATACGCAAGGTTAGACCTAATGAGGCTCCTTCTCGAGTTTAAAACGTCCCATATGGAGTGATTGAAAGTTCCATATGGAAGTCAATGGTTACTCATATAAAGGAAGAAAAAGGTAAAGAAATTTGCATCTGTTTCTTTCTCTGGTCCAGATGTTTCATTTGACTGCTAGTGTAGTCTTAGCTGTGGATTTATGGAATATGTTGGTTATTTTTTAGGTTTAACAGATTTAGCCTTATAGTAGTTTCAGGCTAATTTTAAAAGAATGACGTCAACAACCATTTATACTTTTAGTTTGTATATGTTATTTCAGTACGAGCAAGTTTTCAGGTTAATATGCCAACATAGTGTTGCATAATGGAAAAGCGTTCTCCTACATTGTAAGAGGTCAATAATTTGGGGTTTACCCTAGCCATCATGTTGGCATATTAACCAATTTTCAATATATATATATATATTATATTGGTAATGAAGTACCAATGTTCTAAAAAAATCTACTGGATCACTTGCTGGTCAACGTAACTCAAGGGAGCGGATCACTTCGTCTTACCCTCCCTAGTTGCCTAAACCATCTCTGAAACAACCCGAATTCCGACAGACCGAATTTTTTTCATAATTCCAATCTATCGAAACTCGTGTTGGTTTGCCCTAGTATCCTATAGAAAAGACAGAGACATAAAACATGTCAGAGCTCAGAAAATATCTTACAGCGGAATAGATAAAATATAATGTAATCAAAATATAGCCTTACCATAATAATAATACTGCCTAACCAGTATCCAAAGCTATCATGTCTCTGCTACAAATCTAACCTGCAAGTATGTTATGAGGAGGGGTCAGAGCACAAGTTCTGGTGACTGGATTTAAATTATACACTTTGGATAACACTACATATACCGTTCAATCATATATTTTTTATTTATTAGGTTACTTGGGTTAACAGCACTCAAGACTTACACACACGTCGTACCCATTTACTTCCCAATGGATTAACCTAATATAGTATATATGTAGCTACCCCTCAATATTGAGGTACACCCCATGGTACCCCACTCGCACGGTCTCCACCGTAATACCACGGAAATATACGCAGTCCCGCATCCTACGCCGGAGTGACGTATGGATCTCTATATAACAATGTTACGTTCCGCATATATCTGTCAATTCTATGCTATGTAAACGTACGGACTGCCACCTTTGATCGAATCGGATTCCATATCAGAGTAATGCCCACAAGTCTATGATACACTACCCAAAGCAGACATGCATGTATCTAGACTGTCCCACGTACGTACCGTTAATTGTAGCTCGATGCCTCAACTGCACATCCTCTGATGTGCACCGAGTTCCGTGGCAGGGCGATACAAGAAACACGAAACTCAGCCGGGAGCTTTTCCATATCTATACAAGCCCGCCTTTAAGAACCTCAAAATACAGATATTCCTTGAGTCTATTTTCACGGTGGCTATGGCCCCACCTAGGCCTCTCCCTCAACAAGTAAAGTCTACAAGAGCTAAATAACTTGCCCCTAACAAACAATCTAAACATCCAGTTGGCGTCTTCCCTTAACCACCGTACCTCGATAGTGAAAGGTGAACGGTCTATTGGTTTTAGCTCTAGTCTTTTACGCATCCCACTGGCTGTCGATGACGGGTATCCGACGATCTACTACCCTTGTTGGTCGTGACCGTATGCCTCCCCGTTAAGGCAACCGTCGAATCAACCTGGTGTCACCATGTAACAACATTCTGACTGCAAAGCTACTTTCGTAGTCAAGGCCTACCCACCTAGTAGTTACGCGCAGACCCAACCTCTACGAGCAAAGCCTAAACATCTGCCACCGCACAGAGGACTACCAGGAGCACCTTACGTATCTCAGGAAGTCGCGTGCTTCCCCTTCCAGTCCTTCGGAGCCGACCGAATAATCAGATGAACGTGCGCTCCCCTCGTGCCTTATTACCACGATGATCTACCCCTTTGGGTTATTCATCCTCAAACGTACGGACTGGTCCAAGCGCCTCACTTTAATATGTTATTAGACCCTATGTCTAGATATTCTTTTACGCGCTTGCTTTACCTTATCAAGTTTCCATTTAAGTTGGTTATCTTAACTTTTATTCAGGTTACCAAGTTCTTCCTAGCCCCTTATATCTCCGAGGAATGGGTCCCTCTTGCTTATTAATTTCAGTTATACAACTTAACCCGTTTAAGTTTATTAATAAGCTCACAACATGTTATTCTATAGATTGTGATCCAAGGTGTATAATCCACAATCCCTTTATATTCTCGTTTTATTCAAGGTTACAATATCATGTTCTATTTAATATATAATTATGTGTATCTTAATTCACATGTTTTCTATTTAACATGTCGCTTAATATTTATGATTAAATATAACTCACCTCATTTCCTGGGTTGCCTCATTCTTAATCATAATTCCTTCTTATGCTGTCATTACAACTAAACGTCGTTTACTTATTAACTTAGTTCTTTTAACTAAGGTTTACTAATAAGTCTCTTCTTCCCATAAATATAACTTATGTTGTCCTCATCCGTAGATTTCAGATCCTTGTTCTTTTAAATAACTTTATTTACAATTAAGTACAATTTATCCCATTACATAAGTTATTCAATTCCTTTTTATCGTTTATTATAACCTAAGTTATAATTTCCACTTGTCCATAGGACAAGCCTAAACATGTTATTCTTATCAGCAGATATCATACTTTTAAGTTTGTAGATTACTTAATTAATAATTAAGAACAACTTCTTATATTTCATAATCTTTCCCCCTTTTCTCTACTTACTACAAACAATTGGTTTCAGTTTTCCTCGTTTACTGATTACTTAATTTTACAATTAAGTGTCAGTTATCTCATTTCACCAGTTATCTCATTTCCTTACTAGTTTATTATAACCTAATTTATAATCTTCACTTATCCCTAGGACAAGTTTACCTATTATACAACATACTTATTAATGTAATTTATTTATAATAGGTTATTATCATTCCCCATTCGTTCCCATTTTCTTTGACTGTTGTATCTTTCTTGCAATTCCATTTATTCCCATTAATTACAGTTAGTGTAGTTTATCAGTCCTGCTATTTACATATATTTATATATGCATTTATTGATGTACTAGACCTCTCACATTAAGCCTACACTTGTGGACGCTGGATTTGCCAAACAGTTCTGGACAGACTTCTACCATAAGTCGACTTAACCTTGTGTTTTAGCACCATATGTTTTAATTATGCACTTAGACCCCTCACATTAGATTTACCACTTGTGGATGCTAGATATACCGGGCGGTTCCGGACAGATTTCTACCACAATTGTAATCTAACCTCGTGCCTAAGCGCGGTTATATTTTCTTACTTACTGTAAATCTTCTATATAATCTTGGCATGTCTATTTCTTTCAAATTTCCACTGTAATTTATAATTTACAGATCATCATATTATGCCTATTTTATGTCATATGTTTTTTCTTACATATAATCAATTCCTTTCTAACATGTAATTAATTTGTTGAAATCACATAAACTAATATGTATTGTTCTCAATTTCTCCCGTTAATGGCCTGGGTGCACAATTATCACAATTTAACATGGAATTGAAACAACAGTAACTACTATGCAAAATTTGACAAGCTTACAAATTAATATCTTAGCATATTAATTATTCCTACAAGTCATACTTATCACTTTAGTCATTATTTACATAAGTTAAACATCTCAACATATCATATTTAAATTATACATAATGGAGAATGCTAAACGGAAACATATTATTATCTAAAATGTTATAGCTTAAATCCACTCACCTCATATGCTTTCCAAATCCTGGATCTGGTCCAGATCTAGCATTCCATGGTTTTTCCCCTAATTTGATTCAGAACCTAATAAACGTGGATCTACAATTTTTATTAAAAGAAAAAGGAGAGAAAGCAAAAGAGAATTGAAATAGACCAGATCTAGAAAATTACCTCACTTCGATAAGAGATCTGAACACCTATTTACAAACATACGTTCCTTTCCTTCAGATCTGCATTCAGAATTTTCCTAAACTAATAATCTTAATTTTTTGAATAGATTTGAGGAGAGGGAAAGAAATGGCAGAGCTTCAGCGTAGCCTCAGAAATATGATGTTTAGGGTTAGCTCTACAGACTTATTTGTAGGTATATCAGAGAAACCTGGTCCCTTAGATCTAAATTAGAAACATCAGAACCGACCACTCAAAAGAAAGTTCCAGATCCGTAGTGGGGTCGACCCACCTGTTGTTGGGTCGACCCCAATGGTCTATTTTCCCTCCCAGCTTTCCTGCTCGTGAATTTTGATTTTCTGGATAAATTTTTATTTAATATATACACATATAAGTTCCTTATATGTATACAAACTTCTAACGCTCATAACTTCTTCATACGATATCCGTTTTATGCAAACCGGGTATCTATCTTGACCAGAATTTCGGGACGAACGCAATGGCGCAGTCCGTTTCATTTAGTTCTGAATAATTAATTAATTTATCCCTATTTTATTATCTTGAGTTAAAAGTGTGAGGTGTTACATTCTCCCACCCTTAGGAAATTTCTTCCCCGAAATTTGATAAGGGTAAAAATTCAATAATCCCTCGCATAATATACATCAATCATGTATGCATCCAATTTTTGCAAATATTGTGCACTTGTGCAAACTGAAATACAATGTAATAATAAATGTATGCCAAAGCGGTGCCTCCTATCTGTATGCAATTTTTCAAAAATCCTTTTAAAATATGATGCTCACATCCTAAATATACTGGCAGTTCCACATGAATGCAATATTTTGAAAATCAAAATACTTTTTCATCCAAATTTTCCCTTACTCTCACTGAGTAAGAGCGTAGTTCATTCAAAATTCTACCAACCAACTTTATTTTTCGAAATTCAGAAAAATCTAATTTTCTAAATTCGATTTTTTATGTTACAAAAAGGTGGAAAACGGAAAATTTCACATCTTCTGTTTTTCTTTTATCTACCCTTTTCCAACCGTACTTGGATTTTATGCAACTATTTATAATGATTCCCTATTTTCCTATCCAATCATAGCCCACCTAAGAAAATTGTCTTTTGTTACTGATTTTCCTTTTCATTTTATCTTGGAATTTTTTATCTTCATCCATCTTTTCTCATAATTTATCATGTTTGTTGCTTTACTGAATATGCTGTTTACTTTTTAGTTGTACCATTTCTCTTTTCTTAGCTTATTTGATTATCAGATCTAGGTTTAGTTTTCAAACAAGCCTTCTAGCCTTTCAACTAAAACAGGAGAACTGACACTCTACACAGCTACTACTAAGGGCCAAGAATCTCGGGACTATGTCCCCCCTCAGACAGAAAAGTCCAAACCATGGGATCCACGGTAGCTTTAGGTGTTACCCTAATTACCCAACAAGAACAAAATAACGGAATGATCCCAACAGAAATGTAGTGACGGGTTTTACCCCTAACATGAAAATTAGCAACAGGATCTAAACACTTACTTGCCCTTTACTATCTAGTAGTCACAACTAATTCTAGCTGTGTACCAACAGTCATTTCAAGCAACACTCTAGGCTTTTCAATGCTTACACTATCTACGGGAACTTACCATTATTCCAAGATAATTCTCGCTATTTTCTTCATATCCTTGAATCTTTTCCCGCCTTCCCTGGGCTCTAATCCTTACCTACTCCGTCTTTTTTAAAAACATGGTTTGGCCTTTTTTATTTCAATTTTCTTCCAGAAATTTAAAAGTGTCAGAACTTTATTTTCCTCATCAAAACTTTTTTTTTTCCAAACCATAAAAAACATATCATCTTAAAAAAATGCAAATCATCATTTGTTTCAAATCATAAAATTTGAGTAGGTACGGACAACTATTTCTCAAATGGGTTTATGGCTCGTCCTTGCCTATAAGGTCAGTTCAGTCTCTTACTAAAAGGTGCAACTATCTATTCTATTATTAATTCTTACAACTTAATTTGTCCACCCAACAAAATAATTTATCCAGAAAGGATTGTCATAAGAAGAGAGGTTTCAAATCTTTCTTTATTGAGAATAAAATGCAATAGTTTTTAAGTTTTGCTTTTAAATTCTTTCATGTAATATAACAAGAAAGCTAGTGAGCTATGCATGCTCTATAATATGCACCTTTTACTGAGAGAAATTTACTTTAAACAAAATTTTCGCAAGAAATCACTATTATACCCCCATTTTATTTTAAAACTCGAATGTATACTTTACATATTTAAAACTATAACTTTTAAGATCAAAACTTGAAAACACCATAAACCATCTTCCAAAACTTTTACAATTTCAAGTTCTTAAAAGTTAACAATGGGGTTAGACTCAAAGCGGGTTTCCAATTTTCTAGGCTTTCCTAGACACTTTCCAAGGTCAATGCTCTCCACTATATATATATATATATATATATTCCTAATCCATTTTATTTTTCTCTTTAACCTTTTCCAAGCCTACTAACCCAAAACACTAATCATGTGGGATTCACTTTCCTTCCATACAAAGTACATTGTACACTTTCCACTGAAATTACCTAAGGGCCTCAGATTTCCATATTCATTCCTTTAGTGTACAAAACAGTCATCCCAATTCTTACCATATTATACTCTTTCTATTTAGTGGGTTCCTCTATGGATCTAGATATATATATATATGTATGTATTCGAAAATACAAATACGTTCACTCACTATTTATACAAGAATCCTAAACCTAAGCTCTGATACCAGACGTAACAACCTGAATTTTGACATACTGATTTTTTTTCAAAATTCCAATTTATCGAAACTCATGTTTGTTTGCCCTGGTATCCTACAGAAAAGACAGAGACATAAAATATGTCAGAGCTCATAAAATATCTCACAGCAGAATGGATAAAATATAACGTAATCAGAATATATCCTTACCGTATTAATAATACCACCTAACCAGTATCCAAAGCTATCATGTCTTTGCCACAAATCTAACCTGCGAGTATGTTACGAGGAAGGGGTCAGAACACAAGTTCTAGTGACTGGATTTAAATTATACACTTTGGACAACACTACATATACCATTCAATCAAATTTTCTTATTTATTACGTTACTTGGGTTAACAACACACAAGGCTTACACACACGTCATACCCACTTACTTCCTAATGGATTAACCTAATATAGTATATATGTAGCTACCCCTCAATATTGAGGTACACCCTATGGTACCCCACTTGCACGGTCTCCACCATAATACCACCGAAATATACGCAGTCCCTCATCCTACGTCGGAGTGGCGTATGGATCTCTATATAACAATGTTACGTTATGCATATATCTGTCAATTCTATGCTATGTAAGCATACAGACTGCCACCTTTGATCAAATCGGATTCCATACCAGAGTAATGTCCTCAAGTCTATGATACACCACCCAAAGCGGACATGCATATATCCAGACTGTCCCACGTATGTACCGTTAATTGTGGCTTGATGCTTCAACCGCACGTCCTCTAATGTTCACCGAGATCTACGGCAGGGCGATACAAGAAACAGGGAACTCAGTCGGGAGCCTTTTCATATCTATACAGGCCCGCCTTTAAGAGCCTCAAAATATAGGTATTCCTAGGGTCTGTTTTCACAGTGGCTATGGCCCTACCTCGGCCCTTCCCTCAAATAGTAAAGACTTCAAGAGCTAAACAATTTTCCCCTAACAAACAATCTAAACACCAGTTGGCGTCTTCCCTCAACCATCATACCTCAATAGTGAAAGATGAATGGTCTATTAGTTTTAGCTCTGGTCTTTTTCGCATCCCACTGGTTGTCCATGATGGGTATCCGACAATTTACTATCCTTGTTGGTCGTGACCCTACGCCACCTCGTTGAGGTGACCGCCAAATCACCCTGGTGTCACCACGTCACAGCATTCTGACTGGACAGCCACTTTTGTAGTCAAGGCCCACGCACCTAGTAGTTACGCACAGACCCAACCTCTGCGAGCACAGCCTAAACATCTTCCACCGCACAAAGGACTACCAGGAGAACCTTACGTATCTCAGGATGCTGCATGCTTCCCCTTCCAATCCTTCGGAGCCGACCAAATAATCAGATGAACATGCGCTCCCCTCGTGCCTTATAAAACCATAATGATCTACCCCGTTGGGTTATTCATCCTCAAATGTATGGACTGGTCCAAGCGCCTTACTTTCATATGTTATTAGACCCTACGTCTAAATATTCTTTTACACGCTTGCTTTACCTTACCAGATTTCCATTTAACTTGGTTATCTTAACTTTGTATTCAGGTTAGCATGTTCTTCCTAGCCCCTTATATCTCCGAGGAATGGGCCCCTCTTGCTTATTAATTTTAGTTATACAACTTAACCCGTTTAAGTTTATTAATAAGCTCACAACATGTTATTTTCTAGAATGAGATCCAAGGTCTATAATCAACAATCCCTTTATATTCTTGTTTGATTCAAGGCTACAATAACATGTTCTACTTAATATGTAACTAAGTACATCTTAATTTACATGTTATCTATTTAACATGTCGCTTAACATTTATGGTTAAATATAACTCACCTCATTTCCTGAGTTGCCTCATTCTTAATCATAATTCCCTCTTATGTTGTCACATCGTTTACTTGTTAACTTAGTTCTTTTAACTAAGGTTTACTAATAAGTCTCTTCTTCCCATAAATATAACTTATTTTGTCCTCATTCATAGATTTCAGATTCTTGTTCTTTTAAATAACTTAATTTACAATCAAGTAAATTAACCTAAGTTATAATGTAATTTATTATGTTCCCTTTTATCATTTATTATAACCTAAGTTATAATTTCCACTTGTCCCTAGTACAAGCCTAAACATGTCATTCTTATCAGCAGATTTTATACTTCCAAGTTTGTAGATTACTTAATTAATAATTAAGTACAACTTCTTACATTTCATAATCTTTTCCCCTTTTCTCTACTTATTACAAACAACTGGTTTCAGTTTTCCCCATTTACAGATTACTTAATTTTACAATTAAGTGTTACTTATCTCATTTCACCAGTTATCTCATTTCCTTACTAGTTTATTATAACCTAATTTATAATCTTCACTTATCCCTAGGACAAGTTCACCTATTATACAACATACTTATTAATGTAATTTATTTATAATAGGTTATTATCATTCCCCGTTCGTTCCCATTTTCTTTTACTATTGTATCTTTCTTGCAATTCCATTTATTCTCATTAATTACAATTAATGTAGTTTATCAGCCCTGCTATTTACATATATTTATATATGTATTTATTGATGCACTAGACCTCTCACATTAAGCCTACATTATGGATGCTGGATTTGCCGGGCGGTTCCGGGCATTCTTCAACCACAAGTTGACTTAACCTTGTACCTTAGCACCGTTACATGTTTTAATTATGCACTTGACCCCTCACATTAGATTTACCACTTGTGGATGCTGGATATGCCAGGCGGTTCCGGGCAGACTTCTACCATAAGCGTAATCTAACCTCATGCCTAAACACGGTTACAGTTTCTTATTTGTTGTAAATTGAAGCGACCTGAACTTCCCCGTAAGGGAAAGCGCGGATTGAGTTGAGAACGCGACAGATCAGAACACTACAGAAGAACATTTCATTACTTATTACAACAATTTACATCAGAGTACAAGAATATAACAGAGTATGAATTAATATTACACGTTCGACAAATATTAGAGATTCAAATTACATATAAATACATAGCAGCGGAAAAATAATACAAAACACAACTGAAAGAAATACACGGATACAGAGCTTTCCGAGTATAATTCCAGCTGTGAACCAGGATCCTGTAAGAATACATCTGCAAAACCAAAACTACTAGCTACCCGTGTGGAAAAATAGGGACACCCAGAGTTTAGGATAAAACAATAAACTCCAAGTCAGTCATGTGACTGGCATGAGAACTAAAACAGTTATTAAATATTTACTTAAAAATAAATTAAATTAAGGGACCACACCGTGTAACACCGGACGGGTTTCCTCCCAAGAGTACCAGTGCATAGAAGCGATATCCTTTTTAGAAAATTGAAGGTATTATAAGACTTAGGTCCCATCACACAATGCAACGCAAGCCAGGGGATAGAGTTTTACCTTCTAATAGCCAAACATGCTTGGTACGTTTAAAACAAATCATTTTGATACCATTATAATGTAAAGTGTATGAAAATGTAACGACCCTCAGTCCGGCCCGGCCTAAACCGAACTAGAATGAAGATTGTTTTGAGAACAGAACACATCAGAACACAAACAAGAGAACATTTCCATTGCTTATTACAACAATTACATCAGAGTACAAGAATATGAGTACAAGAATAAATACTTTACAACTTGAAAATATAAAATCCGAGTTATTACATAATACATTGCAGCGGAAAGATAATAATACAAAATAATACAGCGGGAGACTAATATGCTCTGGACACAGCTTTAAGCTTCAACCCAGAATCCTGTTATGAATGAAAATCTGCAAAAACCAAAACTCCAACTGCCCGTGTGGAAAATAAGGGCACCCAGAGTTTAGGTTAAAACAATAAACTCTAGGTCAGTCATGGGACTGGTATGAGAACTCAAAACTAATTTAGCTAATAAGACAAATCCAAGGACCACGCCGCTAATGCGGAACGGGTTTTATTCCAATGGATTGTCGGTGCATAAATTAAAGTAAATTGAGAAATAACGCAATGCCTTTTTTGGAAAAATGAAACCATTATAAGACCCAGGTCCCATCACACAATGCAACGCACACCAGAGGATAGGGTTTTACCTTATAATGGTCAAAAGATGCTTGATACGTATAAAACGGATTTGATATTATTATTAGTGTATATATGTTTTAATAAAAAGATTTGAATCATAAGTATCAATCCTAGACGGCATGGTTACCATATAGCATGTCGCCAATACTAGTTCTACAATCAAAACCGCAAGGGCGTATTGGAAATTTGGATTCCATCATGAGTCGAGGCTAGGGGCAAGATCCTCTCCGATTCGAGACACTCTAGCAAATGC
This sequence comes from Allium sativum, assembly GCA_030737875.1. Lineage (NCBI taxonomy): Eukaryota > Viridiplantae > Streptophyta > Magnoliopsida > Asparagales > Amaryllidaceae > Allium > Allium sativum. The sequence goes on from CM060915.1 coordinate 708,716,288, forward strand.
CTCAGGATTCCCCGCAGTGAACCCTTGGAAGCGGTAGGGCCGGTCCCCGCCTATGGGCAGTGGATTAGTTATGCCTGAACACACGTTTCCCGGTCCCTTTGGACCTATAGTATGACCACCAACGGCCTATAAAAATAACGAGGCGCCTCAAAATCCATCATCCACATAAGTAAAATGTCAGGGCTGGCAGGTCGCTGACACCACTCTAGCTAGAAAGAAACGTGTGCACTCCCTACGGTCCATATCCCGTTTTTGACTCATACAGGGGTGTGAGGTTCGTGAAGTTACGTTATACCCACAAGGCCTGCTTTTCAACAAAAGCCTTGATCAATGCATCTTGGCGTGCCACATTGTCAGACCATACCATATCATTGATCATCTACCAATATATAACCGGGTGTTAAGCGAAGAATAAATTCTCCACCACCACACAGTTATACGTAAAACAGAGATCAACAAGTACAATATAAAGGAATACCATGTCAGACACGCAATCCATTTACTAGTCCGTTCTGGGTCTGAACGAAACTATATCCGGTAGAATTCCCAAATACGTCTGAATGATCACCAACTTTCCCTCATCTTGGGTGTACGGTCCAATCAAGATATCAATAATCATTCATTCAATATGGAAATTTCCCGTTCTTCAATAACCGTCTTCATCGTCGATCTTCAATCATCGTATGAATTTATTCGGAATGGGTTGAACCCGGTCTTTCCGAATAATTCGCGCAATTTAAAAAAACGTGTGTTAAAGTAACACAAACAACGTCTCATTCCAAATCAAGGATGTTAATTTATTTTTGTTTAAATCTAATTAAAGATTTATTTAAATCACATTTAAACTTACTTCTTTCATAAATCATTACTTAATGATTTAATTCACTTTAGGAAATCATTAATTCAAATTTACAACTCTGAATTAAGAAACTCCTCCTTTATTAAATCTCCATTAAATTCTAATTTAATACATTAAATTAGGAAACCTCATTTTTGGAAATATTCCCTTAAAAGATTAATGGATCCTGGATTCAAATTTCATTTTCAATATATTGTTCTTGACCCTTAACAATTTCGTGCATTTTAATAAATTCAGTTATTAAATGAAAATCACATCTTATACTTAATAAAAGAATGAACTTTTATTATCGTCTTATTATTCATTTCATAAAATAAAAGATATACTTTACATTACACGTTCATTCTTATTAAAAGAATAATTTACATTGCACGTTCATTCTTAATAAAAGAATAATTTACATTGCACGTTCATTCTTAATAAAAGAATAATTTACATTGCACGTTCATTCTTAATAAAAGAATAATTTACATTGCACGTTCATTCTTAATAAAAGAATAATTTACATTGCACGTTCATTCTTAATAAAAGAATAATTTACATTGCACGTTCATTCTTAATAAAAGAATAATTTACATTGCACGTTCATTCTTAATAAAAGAATAATTTACATTGCACGTTCATTCTTAATAAAAGAATAATTTACATTGCACGTTCATTCTTAATAAAAGAATAATTTACATTGCACGTTCATTCTTAATAAAAGAATAATTTACATTGCACGTTCATTCTTAATAAAAGAATAATTTACATTGCACGTTCATTCTCTAATAAAAGAGTAATTTACATTGCACGTTCATTCTTAATAAAAGAATAATTTACATTGCACGTTCATTCTTAATAAAAGAATAATTTACATTGCACGTTCATTCTCTAATAAAAGAGTCTCTTTTATTTTCCACGTTTTATTTTTTTAACAAAAGGCTAACTTTTATTTTTCCGCGTAATTAAACCCAAAGTCATGTTTATATGAATAAATAACTATGTCATTTTAAGTAATACATTATTTTCTTTAATGTTTTTACATAAACAATAATAAACTTTATAAAAAAAAAAAAAAAAAAGTTTCTAAACGTTAATCCATTTTCAATGTATTGACATGTCGTTCAAAATATAATTTACTACACTGAAACAAGGTTCATATGTAAATCAAAAAGTATCATTTAATTCGACATTCATTCTTACCATATTCAAAATAAAGTTGTCAAAAGAAATACTTTTGAGATTCAATCTTTAATATTAATTCATAATTAATATTTCATTTATAATATTCAAAATAATATTAATTACTCCTTAATGTTAATCAATCATTAATATTGTATTTATTCTCAATAAATACCTCTTTTTTGAAATTCAATTCTTAAATATTAATTAATAATTAATATTTCATCATTCTTAATAAAAAGAATAACCCTTACTATCAAAATATCTCTCACGTTCTTAATCTAAAAAAAAAACTTTTATTAACAAAATATCTTCAATGCCATAAATTTTAATAAAAGATTTACTTTTATTATTAAAACATGTTTAATGTCATACCTAAATAAAAGGTTTACTTTTATTTTCAAAAACATTAACTTTTGAAATTTAACTTTCAGCATTTATCATTCATTAATGCTGCATTTATGTTTATACTATTAAAGGAAATATTAACTTTTCCAAAATATATATTTTGAATTTCAAATCTCCAACATTAATTAATTAATTCTGCATTAATTATTACATTTCCAAAATGTTACCTCTTGAATTTCAAAACTTCCTATATTAATTTCTTAATTAATTCTGCATTAATTATTACATTTCCAAAATGTTACCTTTTGAATTTCAAAACTTCCTATATTAATTTCTTAATTAATTCTGCATTAATTATTACATTTCCAAAATGTTACCTTTTGAATTTCAAAACTTCCTATATTAATTTCTTAATTAATTCTGCATTAATTATTACATTTCCAAAATGTTACCTTTTGAATTTCAAAACTTCCTATATTAATTTCTTAATTAATTCTGCATTAACCTCTCACATTAGATATGTATTGTTGCGGTTGCTGGATATGCCGGGCGGATCCGGGCAGTCTTATACCACAACTCAATCTAACCTCGGGTTAAGCAATACTCATTTTATTATAATAATTATTAAAAATTCCAAACGTTACATTTCAAATTTCAAATCTTAAATCTTCATTCCTTTATTGTATAATAAATATAATTCATGGAAATATCCATTCACGTATAAAAAGCGCAATTTAACTAATCGGTTTAGTGTACATCAAATTATATTAAAACGCATTAAAATTACATTTAATTCTTTAATTGTAAATTCTTTTGAAAACTTTTGAAATTCCCACCTTGGAATGAGACTCACATCAAATACCATTAAATAATGGATTTTAAATCATACATGTAATCAACAATAACATTCATCACATAATAACATTCATATAATGTCCACATCACATTTAAACAACATTTAAGGAATAATTTATTAACTGTGCACTTGGGCGATGTGTGAAAATATCAGCCCAATCAACACATATGAGACAGGTAACTCATATATGGCAGTGTAGCAAATTCCAATTATCATAATGAATTATCATAAATTAGTTAATTACAGAATTTCAATTCAACATTGAATCAATACACAAAAATCAGGCATTCCATAGCAACAATTTACAACCAAACATGCATATCACAGAATTAATTCTCAGACATTCATCACAGACATTTAAAATATATTTATTTCAGAAAATAAATAATTACCGAAAATAAAAATTGAGTGAGAAAAGAGTTCTCACCGAGATTTGACTTTATCGGGTCCAATTGGGTGGTTTTGGACCCAAATTTGGCCCAAAATTCAACATCCTCAGAATTTAGCGAAATTGGTGTCTATGCATTGCTAAAAATATACCGATCATGGCAAACCCTGTTTTGAGTCATTTCGAGTTCGTTACAAAAAGTTATGATTTACTGAAGTTTGGATAATTTTAAATAATTATTTATATTCATGAAAAATACCTAAAAATTTGACTGTCTTCAAATTGGACGAAATTAGTGTCCACGCGAAGCTCTCGTCACCACGATCGCGGCGAACCTGAAATCGTCGAATTTCGACTTAGTATGCAAAAGTTATGTGCGTTCGAACATTGGATATTAGATTAATTAATTAATCAAATAATCAACCTTTTCTCTCTCTTCATTTTCTGGTCAAACCAGTGCTTTTAGAACTTTGACCGGACTTTCCCGCCACACCGTTGACCTGCACCGCCGCCGCCACCCACCATCGGAACCGCCTCGACGAGGCGAAGCTTCGCCGGAAGTGGGCCCCCCCCAGGCCGCCGCCGACGGCCGGAAATCGCCGATTTCCGTTCGTCAGGTTGCGGGCCCCACAGGCCACATCCTTGCTCCATTCTACCTGAAATTTTTACAGCACCTTCCTCTCGCGCATACGAACAACTTTCGTGTTGGTGACTTCGTCCAGTTCTTCTCTGATTTGCGGGAAAAAATTCATTTGTGTTTGCTGCTCCGTTTTATCAGTTTTGCCGTTGATCTGAGATTCCGGCGAATCCGTGCGACATTAGACGCTGAATTTTTCGTGGAAGGTAGATAATAAGATGATGATCAATACCCAGAAGGGGTTTGATTTATTTTGCTTTGGTTTGGGAGAAATAAAATTTTCAGTTTGAGGGTTCTTTTTGCAAAGAAGATTTTAGGTGGAGAAGCCATTGAAATTGAAATGAGGAAGAAGGTGGTTATGGTTTGTTTCTCTAGGTTATGGCTGAAATAAGATAATATATAGGCTGGTGTAATTGGGTTTTAAAACCCTTGTTTATTTCACTTATTGGATAATAGGCCCATGTTCATTTTTTAATTCAATTTCTTGCATTTTTGACCGTTTAAAAATTACTACGCTCACATACTAATTTCGAAATTAATGAAAATTTAAACATAAATAATATTTGACATTACAAACCCAACAAAACTGGTTTCGTTAAATTTCGAGTCCATATGAATATTTGGTGAATTTTTTTATTTATTAAAATTGACCGTTTCTAGAAAAAAAATCAATAACTGCCACAAAATGACTCCAAAAATTATGAAATTTGGAGTTTAACTATATTTAAGTATTCCTGATCCATGGAAACTGGTTTCGCCGGATTCGGAGGCTGTTTGCAAAATTTCCATTTTTGGCGCATATATTTTAATATTAAAAATACATAAAATAATGAAAATTTTCCGAAACTCAAAATATCTCGATGCTTATACTTTTTCTTTATGTAAACGTCATTCTGGACTCAATGGAAGTAGTTTCGAGTCCAAATTCAGTCATATGCAAAAAGTAACGTTTTGGGCCTTTAAATAATATTATATTATTAAATTCTACAGCGTTTTCTAAAAACTTGAATTTTTCATAACTTACAAAATAAAAACTGAAATTTTAATTTCTAAAATTCTTTGGATAAATATTTTCAATACGGTCTCAATGTGTCCAGTTTTATCCAATTCCAATTTAATATTGATTTTATAAGATTTTCCAAAGTTCAAAGTTGAAAACTGAAATTACCGCGCTATTTAAAGTTCAGTATAGAATTATTATAATTTATAATTTGCAACGTCGTATTAAATAGATTTTAATCGTTATTATTTAAAATATATCATTTTAAATATCAAAATCCATTAAAATAACCAAAAACAATATATTCTTTTTGTTCCAAAAATCCGGGTTGTTACAATCTCCCCCACTTAAAATCTTTTCGTCCTCGAAAAGGAATAGAGTTAAAAATTATTTTATAAATCAACTCAACTTTCAATAATTTTAATATGGCTTAAGTTCATCAAATTTTCAACTTATAATAATTTATTAATTTTCCTAAAATTTGGCTAACACCCTAAATTCTAGAAAAATTTCGCCAGAGTCTCCTTCGCACGGAGAGTATTGGAAAAACGCAAACTGCCTCATAGGGCTCTCATCATCCCAAAAAGAAAAAGAAAACAGAAGGGGGAAGAAGAAAGAGAATGCCAAGCGGCTAGCCAATCGGCTCATAAAATCAAAACCCACAAAATAAAGTAAATATGTACCTATTTGTCGGGCATACAATTTTATTCCTCTGCTCTAGCCTTGCCATGACCTGTTCAACGCATATGTATATATTTGCATGCAATTTCAATATTTTATTGGTTCAATCGACAAGCAATCAGCACAGCCAGCAATCAATTAGTGGATTAATTTTTCAAATGCATAACTTTCATATATATATATATATATTCAAAAATCATGTTTTTGATGCCATGTCACACAATAGCTAGGTTTTGGTTCTCATACCAGTCAATGTGGAAATATATAGAAATCCCACTTTCGAAACACGAACATGAACTAATGATGCTGACATGTCAATCACTAGTGTCATCAGGGTCATCTCCGGGCTACTAGAGTGTGATTCTATATCTACCCAGTATATTGAGATTTCAAATACACGTTGATCAGACGCATATGAAAAACCTACTAATACCTGATAGTCCAAAATATAATAATCAATTACGTATAGTAAGTTATAGATTTTCAAAACTAATTTTGGTTTTAAGAAAATGGCACTCTTTAGACTCATCCTAGGATACTGCTGATCCCATCTCTAACGAGTCATTCTTATAGGATATTACTAATCCTATCTCTGATGAATTCTTTTGTTTGGTTCTAATATGTTTTGTTCTCGAGCTTTGTAAAACCAAAGCTCTGATACCAACTGTAACGACCCTCAGTCCGGCCCGGCCTAAACCGAACTAGAATGAAGATTGTTTTGAGAACAGAACACATCAGAACACAAACAAGAGAACATTTCCATTGCTTATTACAACAATTACATCAGAGTACAAGAATATGAGTACAAGAATAAATACTTTACAACTTGAAAATATAAAATCCGAGTTATTACATAATACATTGCAGCGGAAAGATAATAATACAAAATAATACAGCGGGAGACTAATATGCTCTGGACACAGCTTTAAGCTTCAACCCAGAATCCTGTTATGAATGAAAATCTGCAAAAACCAAAACTCCAACTGCCCGTGTGGAAAATAAGGGCACCCAGAGTTTAGGTTAAAACAATAAACTCCAGGTCAGTCATGGGACTGGTATGAGAACTCAAAACTAATTTAGCTAATAAGACAAATCCAAGGACCACGCCGCTAATGCGGAACGGGTTTTATTCCAATGGATTGTCGGTGCATAAATTAAAGTAAATTGAGAAATAACGCAATGCCTTTTTTGGAAAAATGAAACCATTATAAGACCCAGGTCCCATCACACAATGCAACGCACACCAGAGGATAGGGTTTTACCTTATAATGGTCAAAAGATGCTTGATACGTATAAAACGGATTTGATATTATTATTAGTGTATATATGTTTTAATAAAAAGATTTGAATCATAAGTATCAATCCTAGACGGCATGGTTACCATATAGCATGTCGCCAATACTAGTTCTACAATCAAAACCGCAAGGGCGTATTGGAAATTTGGATTCCATCATGAGTCGAGGCTAGGGGCAAGATCCTCTCCGATTCGAGACACTCTAGCAAATGCCTCAGGATTCCCCGCAGTGAACCCTTGGAAGCGGTAGGGCCGGTCCCCGCCTATGGGCAGTGGATTAGTTATGCCTGAACACACGTTTCCCGGTCCCTTTGGACCTATAGTATGACCACCAACGGCCTATAAAAATAACGAGGCGCCTCAAAATCCATCATCCACATAAGTAAAATGTCAGGGCTGGCAGGTCGCTGACACCACTCTAGCTAGAAAGAAACGTGTGCACTCCCTACGGTCCATATCCCGTTTTTGACTCATACAGGGGTGTGAGGTTCGTGAAGTTACGTTATACCCACAAGGCCTGCTTTTCAACAAAAGCCTTGATCAATGCATCTTGGCGTGCCACATTGTCAGACCATACCATATCATTGATCATCTACCAATATATAACCGGGTGTTAAGCGAAGAATAAATTCTCCACCACCACACAGTTATACGTAAAACAGAGATCAACAAGTACAATATAAAGGAATACCATGTCAGACACGCAATCCATTTACTAGTCCGTTCTGGGTCTGAACGAAACTATATCCGGTAGAATTCCCAAATACGTCTGAATGATCACCAACTTTCCCTCATCTTGGGTGTACGGTCCAATCAAGATATCAATAATCATTCATTCAATATGGAAATTTCCCGTTCTTCAATAACCGTCTTCATCGTCGATCTTCAATCATCGTATGAATTTATTCGGAATGGGTTGAACCCGGTCTTTCCGAATAATTCGCGCAATTTAAAAAAACGTGTGTTAAAGTAACACAAACAACGTCTCATTCCAAATCAAGGATGTTAATTTATTTTTGTTTAAATCTAATTAAAGATTTATTTAAATCACATTTAAACTTACTTCTTTCATAAATCATTACTTAATGATTTAATTCACTTTAGGAAATCATTAATTCAAATTTACAACTCTGAATTAAGAAACTCCTCCTTTATTAAATCTCCATTAAATTCTAATTTAATACATTAAATTAGGAAACCTCATTTTTGGAAATATTCCCTTAAAAGATTAATGGATCCTGGATTCAAATTTCATTTTCAATATATTGTTCTTGACCCTTAACAATTTCGTGCATTTTAATAAATTCAGTTATTAAATGAAAATCACATCTTATACTTAATAAAAGAATGAACTTTTATTATCGTCTTATTATTCATTTCATAAAATAAAAGATATACTTTACATTACACGTTCATTCTTATTAAAAGAATAATTTACATTGCACGTTCATTCTTAATAAAAGAATAATTTACATTGCACGTTCATTCTTAATAAAAGAATAATTTACATTGCACGTTCATTCTTAATAAAAGAATAATTTACATTGCACGTTCATTCTTAATAAAAGAATAATTTACATTGCACGTTCATTCTTAATAAAAGAATAATTTACATTGCACGTTCATTCTTAATAAAAGAATAATTTACATTGCACGTTCATTCTTAATAAAAGAATAATTTACATTGCACGTTCATTCTTAATAAAAGAATAATTTACATTGCACGTTCATTCTTAATAAAAGAATAATTTACATTGCACGTTCATTCTTAATAAAAGAATAATTTACATTGCACGTTCATTCTTAATAAAAGAATAATTTACATTGCACGTTCATTCTCTAATAAAAGAGTAATTTACATTGCACGTTCATTCTTAATAAAAGAATAATTTACATTGCACGTTCATTCTTAATAAAAGAATAATTTACATTGCACGTTCATTCTCTAATAAAAGAGTCTCTTTTATTTTCCACGTTTTATTTTTTTAACAAAAGGCTAACTTTTATTTTTCCGCGTAATTAAACCCAAAGTCATGTTTATATGAATAAATAGCTATGTCATTTTAAGTAATACATTATTTTCTTTAATGTTTTTACATAAACAATAATAAACTTTATAAAAAAAAAAAAAAAAAAAAAGTTTCTAAACGTTAATCCATTTTCAATGTATTGACATGTCGTTCAAAATATAATTTACTACACTGAAACAAGGTTCATATGTAAATCAAAAAGTATCATTTAATTCGACATTCATTCTTACCATATTCAAAATAAAGTTGTCAAAAGAAATACTTTTGAGATTCAATCTTTAATATTAATTCATAATTAATATTTCATTTATAATATTCAAAATAATATTAATTACTCCTTAATGTTAATCAATCATTAATATTGTATTTATTCTCAATAAATACCTCTTTTTTTGAAATTCAATTCTTAAATATTAATTAATAATTAATATTTCATCATTCTTAATAAAAAGAATAACCCTTACTATCAAAATATCTCTCACGTTCTTAATCTAAAAAAAAAACTTTTATTAACAAAATATCTTCAATGCCATAAATTTTAATAAAAGATTTACTTTTATTATTAAAACATGTTTAATGTCATACCTAAATAAAAGGTTTACTTTTATTTTCAAAAACATTAACTTTTGAAATTTAACTTTCAGCATTTATCATTCATTAATGCTGCATTTATGTTTATACTATTAAAGGAAATATTAACTTTTCCAAAATATATATTTTGAATTTCAAATCTCCAACATTAATTAATTCTGCATTAATTATTACATTTCCAAAATGTTACCTCTTGAATTTCAAAACTTCCTATATTAATTTCTTAATTAATTCTGCATTAATTATTACATTTCCAAAATGTTACCTTTTGAATTTCAAAACTTCCTATATTAATTTCTTAATTAATTCTGCATTAATTATTACATTTCCAAAATGTTACCTTTTGAATTTCAAAACTTCCTATATTAATTTCTTAATTAATTCTGCATTAATTATTACATTTCCAAAATGTTACCTTTTGAATTTCAAAACTTCCTATATTAATTTCTTAATTAATTCTGCATTAACCTCTCACATTAGATATGTATTGTTGCGGTTGCTGGATATGCCGGGCGGATCCGGGCAGTCTTATACCACAACTCAATCTAACCTCGGGTTAAGCAATACTCATTTTATTATAATAATTATTAAAAATTCCAAACGTTACATTTCAAATTTCAAATCTTAAATCTTCATTCCTTTATTGTATAATAAATATAATTCATGGAAATATCCATTCACGTATAAAAAGCGCAATTTAACTAATCGGTTTAGTGTACATCAAATTATATTAAAACGCATTAAAATTACATTTAATTCTTTAATTGTAAATTCTTTTGAAAACTTTTGAAATTCCCACCTTGGAATGAGACTCACATCAAATACCATTAAATAATGGATTTTAAATCATACATGTAATCAACAATAACATTCATCACATAATAACATTCATATAATGTCCACATCACATTTAAACAACATTTAAGGAATAATTTATTAACTGTGCACTTGGGCGATGTGTGAAAATATCAGCCCAATCAACACATATGAGACAGGTAACTCATATATGGCAGTGTAGCAAATTCCAATTATCATAATGAATTATCATAAATTAGTTAATTACAGAATTTCAATTCAACATTGAATCAATACACAAAAATCAGGCATTCCATAGCAACAATTTACAACCAAACATGCATATCACAGAATTAATTCTCAGACATTCATCACAGACATTTAAAATATATTTATTTCAGAAAATAAATAATTACCGAAAATAAAAATTGAGTGAGAAAAGAGTTCTCACCGAGATTTGACTTTATCGGGTCCAATTGGGTGGTTTTGGACCCAAATTTGGCCCAAAATTCAACATCCTCAGAATTTAGCGAAATTGGTGTCTATGCATTGCTAAAAATATACCGATCATGGCAAACCCTGTTTTGAGTCATTTCGAGTTCGTTACAAAAAGTTATGATTTACTGAAGTTTGGATAATTTTAAATAATTATTTATATTCATGAAAAATATCTAAAAATTTGACTGTCTTCAAATTGGACGAAATTAGTGTCCACGCGAAGCTCTCGTCACCACGATCGCGGCGAACCTGAAATCGTCGAATTTCGACTTAGTATGCAAAAGTTATGCGCGTTCGAACATTGGATATTAGATTAATTAATTAATCAAATAATCAACTTTTTCTCTCTCTTCATTTTCTGGTCAAACCAGTGCTTTTAGAACTTTGACCGGACTTTCCCGCCACACCGTTGACCTGCACCGCCGCCGCCACCCACCATCGGAACCGCCTCGACGAGGCGAAGCTTCGCCGGAAGTGGGCCCCCCCCAGGCCGCCGCCGACGGCCGGAAATCGCCGATTTCCGTTCGTCAGGTTGCGGGCCCCACAGGCCACATCCTTGCTCCATTCTACCTGAAATTTTTACAGCACCTTCCTCTCGCGCATACGAACAACTTTCGTGTTGGTGACTTCGTCCAGTTCTTCTCTGATTTGCGGGAAAAAATTCATTTGTGTTTGCTGCTCCGTTTTATCAGTTTTGCCGTTGATCTGAGATTCCGGCGAATCCGTGCGACATTAGACGCTGAATTTTTCGTGGAAGGTAGATAATAAGATGATGATCAATACCCAGAAGGGGTTTGATTTATTTTGCTTTGGTTTGGGAGAAATAAAATTTTCAGTTTGAGGGTTCTTTTTGCAAAGAAGATTTTAGGTGGAGAAGCCATTGAAATTGAAATGAGGAAGAAGGTGGTTATGGTTTGTTTCTCTAGGTTATGGCTGAAATAAGATAATATATAGGCTGGTGTAATTGGGTTTTAAAACCCTTGTTTATTTCACTTATTGGATAATAGGCCCATGTTCATTTTTTAATTCAATTTCTTGCATTTTTGACCGTTTAAAAATTACTACGCTCACATACTAATTTCGAAATTAATGAAAATTTAAACATAAATAATATTTGACATTACAAACCCAACAAAACTGGTTTCGTTAAATTTCGAGTCCATATGAATATTTGGTGAATTTTTTTATTTATTAAAATTGACCGTTTCTAGAAAAAAAATCAATAACTGCCACAAAATGACTCCAAAAATTATGAAATTTGGAGTTTAACTATATTTAAGTATTCCTGATCCATGGAAACTGGTTTCGCCGGATTCGGAGGCTGTTTGCAAAATTTCCATTTTTGGCGCATATATTTTAATATTAAAAATACATAAAATAATGAAAATTTTCCGAAACTCAAAATATCTCGATGCTTATACTTTTTCTTTATGTAAACGTCATTCTGGACTCAATGGAAGTAGTTTCGAGTCCAAATTCAGTCATATGCAAAAAGTAACGTTTTGGGCCTTTAAATAATATTATATTATTAAATTCTACAGCGTTTTCTAAAAACTTGAATTTTTCATAACTTACAAAATAAAAACTGAAATTTTAATTTCTAAAATTCTTTGGATAAATATTTTCAATACGGTCTCAATGTGTCCAGTTTTATCCAATTCCAATTTAATATTGATTTTATAAGATTTTCCAAAGTTCAAAGTTGAAAACTGAAATTACCGCGCTATTTAAAGTTCAGTATAGAATTATTATAATTTATAATTTGCAACGTCGTATTAAATAGATTTTAATCGTTATTATTTAAAATATATCATTTTAAATATCAAAATCCATTAAAATAACCAAAAACAATATATTCTTTTTGTTCCAAAAATCCGGGTTGTTACAGAAAACAACTTCAAATATAAATGTATCAATCATAGACGGCATAGTGTCCCATCCCACAATGTCGCCATACTACGCTCTACAATCAAAACTGAAATGTCATGTATCGGAAATTGGATTTCCATCATGAGTTGAGTCCAGGGATGGCTCCTCACCAATTCGAGACACTCTAGCAAATGTCTTAGGATTCCCCACAGAGAACCATGGATCTTCAGGGCCGATCCATACTTACGTTAATGGATTAGTTATTCCTGAACTCACGTTTCTCTGTCCTATCGGACCTATCCATCGGCTCCTTAGAGAACGATATAATTGAGGCGCCTCACAATCCAACAACCACATAGGTAAAATAACAAAAATGTCAGGGCTAGTAAAACGCTGACACCACCCTTAGCTAGAAAGAAACGTCGTAAACTCCCTGCAGTCACGATCCCGTTTTTGACTCACACCGAGGTGTGAGGCTCGCGAATTAACGCCATACAAAAAGCTATGCTGTATTAAAGCCGTGCTTTGATCATCAACAACAAGACTTTGCTTTTCAACAAAAGCCTTGATCACTGCATCTCAGCATGCCACACAGGTAATTCATGCCATGCGACTGATATCTATCGATATATAACCTCTGAGCTCGTACGTCCTAGAGAAGGCCATTAAGCAAGAGAATAAATTCTCCACCGCCAAACAAATATATATTTAATAGAAATTAATCAACACAAAATAAAATCCAATGTCAGACACACAATCCATTTACAAGTTCGCTCTGGGTCCAATCGAAACTGGAGGCATCTTATTCCTCGTCCCATATGTCCAATACAGGAGAGAGGCCCAAGCATATCCGGTCGATCTCCAAGTACGTTTGGACGATCACCACTTATTACCTTGTCTTGGGTGTACAGCCCAATCAAGACATCAGTAATAACCCAAACGATGTGAAGACCTCAGGTCTTCATCCACCGTCTTCATCGTCGACATATCGTCGAATCAGTTATTCAGAACGGGTATAAACCCGGTCTTTCCGAATAACTCACGTATATAATAAACAAGTGCTATAAAAACACAACATACGTCCCATTCTAATTCTGAATATATTTTTATTCACATACTTTGGGAAAGGTTCCCATTAATTTTATCAAAGATAAATTCTTTTAAATTTATTCTTTAATCTTCCTTTGGATATCATTTCAAACCATATTACGGTTTTCCAAACTAGTCGGGATTAGTGCACCTTACCGAAGTAATCATTTATTTAATTTCTCAGTCCCAACCTATTCATCCCATGAAGCAAAACTGGTCGTACCCCATACCTAATACCATGGTGTTATCGGTAAATTTAATTACCATTTCCCGTTCAAATCTAATTAAAGATTTAACTATCGCTAGGAGCAAAATTGGCGACACTCCATTCTCGATCATTTCCCAAATTTGATAATTTAAATTATCAATTATCAATTCCCATTTCAATCTAATTATAGATTCATTAAAATTCCCCTTAGTTTTAATCTTCCTAAAAATCAATATTAATGATTATTTAACTTTGGAAACACAAACATGCCGCATTGACAATCTACACCATATTATTGATTTTTTCCGATATATAACCTCTGAGCTCATACGTCTCAGAGAAGGGCGTTAAGCAAGAGAATAAATTCCCCACCACCAAACAAATATATATTTAGCAGAGATCAACCATACAGTTTGAATTACAATGACAGACATGTAATCTTGCCTTTAATTGGGTTATAGAACTAATTTCATTTAAAACATAGTTCACGATAAACCCAAATCACATTCCGTTGTTAATCGGGTTAGAGAACAAGTGTTATTTAAAACACCGTTCACGATAAACCCAAAAAATCAATTTCAATTCCAATTAAATTTTAATTAATTGGTATACTTCATTAAATCTAAATAAAAAGATTAAATCTTTTCTCAAATGGGTTTAAGAAAAGTATTAATGAAGACACCATTCACGACAAACCTAAATCCCATTTGATATTAAATACAAGGCTCTGAATAGAAAATATATCGGCTTATATTCAATATCAAATTATGAAATCAACAAATATCGTATTGGAATAGCGATATATATATATATATATATCTTCCAAATTCCTCCACAATATCCGTATAATCACGGAATCCAATATCGAAATACCCCGAAGATAATTTCGATTCAAATCCGTTCCAATTCATATATTGGAAATTCCGGTTATTTTTAAAGCCATTTCAAATCCAATTTAATTACTTAAAAATATTGGATTTATAATTCTAGTTCATAACTAGTTCATTTCGATAAAATATATTTTTATCTTTTCAAATATGGAATTTTTCAGCCTAATTCTTTCCAAATCATTTATTATGATTTTACACAAATTATTGATATTTTTAATAATTTTATCAAGTCCCGTACAGTCGATTTCCATAAACGGTCATCGAACTGCACTTACAACGACCTTTTCCAAATTTGATTTGGACATAATTCCAAATCCAACAGTTAGATTTCAAATCTCTAATATTCTTTTGAAAGCCCTTTTAGATACAAACCCAAGGGTT
The DNA here is from genome assembly GCA_030737875.1 of Allium sativum. Classification (NCBI taxonomy): domain Eukaryota; kingdom Viridiplantae; phylum Streptophyta; class Magnoliopsida; order Asparagales; family Amaryllidaceae; genus Allium; species Allium sativum. The sequence goes on from CM060915.1 coordinate 708,731,866, forward strand.
TTGGTTTTAGGAGAATCCGACGGTCGGATCTCCCGTAACATCCATTCGAAGTCAATGGTCGAAATTCGCAAACTACCGCGGCGCGGCGCGTTCTATTCAGGCCATTATATATATTTCATCGATTTCCATTTAAAACGTATTTTATAAATCATTTTTTAAATTCGTGTTCAAAACGATTTCAACTTCATATTCAATTTCAAATCAAAATTGAATATTCCATATCATCAATATATAAATGATAGTATTTTCAAAACATTAGATTTTGAAATCAATTCCTTTTCGATATTCATTATAAAAATGAATAAAATCGATATAAATATCGTTCACATCAAAATGACGTTAATCTAATCAACACGGCTTTATGTATTTAAATATATTCATGTCCATCCCAAATCGGACATCAAAATCAAATTTTGATCTTTTACTGAATATTATTTTAAAATATTCATTATTTTAAAATAATCGTTATTTTAAAAATATTCATTCTTTCTGAACAGGAATCAGACACAGTCAATTAGCATATATGGATTTCATACAATACATGTACATAACAACAATGATAAACAATCAACCATCATCCAGAGTGCATTCTACACTGCATAAGCATCAAATACAAATATTTAACGCTTACAACAGTCTGTCCACCAATCGATTGACATACAATAAAATATTGGGATTAGTGTATGTCCAATATCATCCCAATACCCGTGTGGGGTTTCAATCATCAAATAATGAATTTTATTTGTGCAGTTGGGCGATGTGTAAAATTTATCGTCCCAATCAATATCAGTCAAATGTGTGTACAAAAACAAATCGTCCGATTTGTTTAGGAATATTTATTTTATTCATATACACATTAAAAATTATGTTTTTAACTACAAAATATTTTATTCCATTCCACATCACATAATCAGTTTTCACAACACAGCCAAACAAACAAACAAGTCGTCCATGGTCTGTGGACGGCGGGTGTCAGGTGCTGCTAAGCACCGTCTGCATCCTAGTATATATCTTAACTAAAAAATAAAATAAAAGTGAGGAGTTCTCACCTTGGGGTTCCACTCCGTCATTCTTTATTTCTGAACGGTTCGAGATTTTTTTTTATTTCAGTCTGTTCCATCGCACTCCTTTTCGCGCTATTCATAGTAAAAATCATATTTTTAATATGATGTTTATTTTTAAAAAATCACATTTTTTTATAATGGCACTTCATATATAAAAATCATATATTTTTACAATGCTTTTTTCTATATAAAAATTATAATTTTATATCTCTACTTCTTATATAAAGATCGAATTTTTATCGCTACTCCAGATATAAAAATCGGATTTTTTTTCGTTCTTCATATAATAAAAATCATATTTTTCTCTCGCCATTCTCTATATAAAAATTATATTTTTATACATAAAGATCGTACTTTTACATCTCTACTACATATGTAAAAATCGCATTTTTATATTCTCTATAACATAAAAATCAAAATTTTATTATCTCTATAACATAAAAATCATATTTTTATTATCTCTATAACATAAAAATCATATTTTTATTTAAATAAAAATCGAATCTTTACGCATAAAAAAAACCATATCTTTGTTAAATTTAAAATCATATCTTTGTTCTAATCATAAGGATCCTACTTCTCTAATCGTAAAGATCATCTAAAAATAAAAATCAGAAAACTTACAATGATTTTAAGGTTGTAGAAGAAGGAGGAGGGAAGACAGAGGCTGGAGCTCGCAGGTTAGAGGGAAGGCGTCGCGGTTGCACAGGCAGTCCAGGGGGAGTGGCGTAGGGGGTTGGCTGTCGTGGTGGTGGGCTGGGCTATCAGGTCTCACGAGGGCGTGGGGTTTCGTGGGGAGGAGAGAGGACGAGGAGGGGGAGAAGAAGGGGAGGCACGCGCTAGGGGTGCGGCGGTGCTCCGCCTGGAGGCGGCGGCGGGTAGGGTAGGGCAGGCATGATTTTGGGTTTTTTTTCTTTTTAAAATGAGTCGGGGAGAGAGAAATTGAAGGGGGTTATATTAATATATATCTTTTATTATTTTTAAATTCCAAAAAGCAACTTTTTATTTCGAATTCGAAATCGAACCCACCGACTATCGTCCCTAGCTAATTACCCTCATTCCGAACATAATGGAATATGTATCGTAAGCCAGTTCGGCTGTTTCGATCTGTTTTCGCTAAAATCAAAATATAAATCTATATATTGAATTTGAACGCATATTTCAATTTATCGGGGCCACAAACGGACTCCAAAAATTCCAGAAAAATAAAACTAGTTATGTTTTGATGATACGGTCCTAACAAAACTAATTTCATCGAATTTGGAGACCGTTTGAAAAATGGTCATTTCTGGTCGATCCAAATTGACAGAAACTGTCAGAACACGTTTTACTTTGCCACGCTCACATATTAATCCCAAAAATTATGAATTTTGGAATCTACAATAACTTGACATCCTGGATCCAACAAAAGTGGTTTCGTCGAAAACAGAGGTCGTTTGCAAAATTTCTATTTTTAAGGGCTATATTTCCATAGTGACTATTTCGAATTTTCAACTAGGCATAACTTTTTATTCCCTCTATGAAATTTCAAATTTTCAGATTCGTTAGAAAGATATTTTTAAATATATTCTAATATTTTTGGTTTCGCTAAAATCGGGTTTATTTTGAATCCTATACATTCATTTGAAATTTGAAATCGAATTTTCAAACTACCGCGCCATTTTCTATTCCTTTGATAATTAAAAATAAATATTTATATTCTAACGTTGATTCAAATAAATATATGTTCTAATTCTATTTAAAATAAATTTGTAGTTGTTATTATTTAAAATAGTTCAGTTTAAATATTCAAAATTTAATTAAATTTCCAAAATAAAAAATTTAAATTCGTTCTGATTTTCTGGGTTATTACAATCTCCCCCACTTAAAATCTTTTCGTCCTCGAAAAGGAATGGAGTTGAAAGTTGTTTTACAAACCAACTCAACTTTCAGCTTGGCTTTCATTCTTCAACTTTTCAGTTTCTGAGAATTTTCCAATTCTTTATAAATTTGGCTAACACCCTATATTTTCAAAAAAATTCGCCATAACCTCCTTTGTACGGGAGCACCGGGAAAATCCCCAAACGGCCACACATGCCCTCTCATCTCAAAAAGAAAAGGGAAAAGCCAAGCGGCTAGCCAATCGGCTCATAAAATCATCCAAACCCAATAAATTAGTAAACATTTACCTATTTGTCGGGCATACAATTTTATTCCTCTTCTCTAGCCTCCTTGCTATGACCTGTTCAATATATATGTATGCACATGTATGCAATTTCAAACAATTTTCAATACAGTTCAATATTTGATACTATTTGGTTATATGTACCGTTCTTTCACATAATGGTTTATTAGATAACAAATAATCACACAACATAACCATCAATAAATTAGTGAATTAACGTTTCAAATTCATAATTTTGATACATATACAGAAAATCATGTTTTTGATGCCAATTCACAACAATAAACCCTATCTAGTTTTGGTTCTCACACCAGTCAATGGAAATATATTGATACCCCACTTTCGAAACTCAAACATAAATTCTGACGATGAAGCTTCAATCATCAGAATCATCTCCGGGCGACTAGAGTGTGATTCTATATCTATCTAGTATATTAAAACTTCGAATATACGTTTGCAAGTCATATATGCAAAATCTTTGTATATTGGATTGTCCAAGTCAATATAAAATAAATATTCAAATACGTATAAAATGGTTTAAATTTTCAAAACAAAATTTGTTTTCACTTTTATTTGAAAAATAACACTCTTTCAATTCATTCTAGGATACTATTGATCCTATATCTAACGAGTAATTCTCATTGGGTATTGCTAATCCATTCCCTGATGAATTCTTTCGTTTGGTTCTAATGTGTCTTGTTCTCAAGCTCTGTAAACCAAAGCTCTGATACCACCTGAAGCGACCTGAACTTCCCCGCAAGGGAAAGCCCGTATTGAGTTGAGAACGAGACAGATCAGAACACAACAGAAGAACATTTCATTGCTTATTACAACAATTTACATCAGAGTACAAGAATATAACAGAGTATGAATCAGTATTGCACATTCGACAAATATCAAAGACTCAAATTACATTTAAATACATAGCAGTAGAAAAATAATACAAAACACAACTGAAAGAAATACACGGATATAGAGCTTTCTGAGTATCATTCCAGCTGTAAACCAGGATCCTGTAAGAATAAATCTGCAATACCAAAACTACTAGCTACTCATGTGGAAAAATAAGGGCACCTAGAGTTTAGGTTAAAACAATAAACTCCAGGTCAGTCATGTGACTGGTGTGAGAACTAAAACAGTTATTAAATCATTACTTTAAAAATAAAGTAAATCAAGGGACCATGCCGTATAACACGGAACGGGTTTCCTCCCAAGAATACTAGTGCATAGAATAAACAGCACAACGCTTTTTAGAAAATGAAGCTATTATTAGACTCAGGTCCCATCACACAATGCAACGCAAGCCGGAGGATAGAGTTTTACCTTATAATAGCCAAACATATTTGGTACGTTTAAAACAAATCATTTTGATACCATTATAATGTAAAGTGTATGAAAACGACTTCAAATATAAATGTATCAATCATAGACGGCGTAGTGCCCCATCCCACTATGTCGCCATACTAGGTTTTATAATCAAAACTGAAATGTTACGTATTGGAAATTGGATTTCCATCATGAGTCGTGGCCATGGATGGCTCCTCACCGATTCGAGACACTCTAGAAAATGTCTCAGGATTCCCCACAGAGAACCCTGGATCTTCAGGGCCGGTCCACACTTACGTTAGTGGATTAGTTATTCCTGAACACACGTTTCCCGGTCCTATCAGACTTATCCATCGGCTCCGTAGAGACCGATATAATCGAGGTGCCTCGCAATCCAACAACCACATAGGTAAAATAACAACAATGTCAGGGCTAGTAAAAAGCTGACACCACCCATAGCTAGAAAGAAACGTCGTGCACTCCCTGCAGTCACGATCCCGTTTTTGACTCATACCGAGATGAGAGGCTCGCGAAGTAACGCCATACACAAAGCTACGATGTATTAAAGCCATGCTTTGATCATCAACCATAAGACTCTGCTTTTCAACAAAAGCCTTAATCACTGCATCTCAGCATGTCACACAGGCAATTCATGCCATGCAACTGATATCTATCGATATATAACCTTTGAGCTTGTGCGTCTCAGAGAAGGGCGTTAAGAAAGAGAAAAAATTCTACGCCGCCAAACAGATATATATATATATTTAATAGAAATCAATCAACACAGAATAAAATCCAATTTCAAACACACAATCCATTTACAAGTTCGTTCTGGGTCTGAACGAAACCAGAGGCACCTTATTCCTCATCCCATATGTCCAATACAAGAGAGAGGGCCAAGCATATCCAGTCGATCTCCAAGTACGTCTGGACGATCACCACTTATTACCTTGTCTTGGGTGTATAGCCCAATAAAGACATCAATAATAATCCAAATGATGTGAAGACCTCCGGTCTTCAACCACCATCTTCATCGTCGACATATCATCGAATCAGTTATTCAGAATGGGTATAAACTGTAGTAACCCGGATTTTCGGCGACTTTGGTTATCGACGTAAGCTCAACGTCGATAACCAAAACATCGAAAAATCCCGGTAATTAATGAAAGAAATTAGAAGGTGAGAATAGATAAGATAGAACTTATAGATTAGAAGATGAAGAAGAACATCATCATCAGAGTAAACACGAATCTCACAGCGGAACGAATAAAATATAACATAACATATCTTTGAAATAACATCAGTATATGTATACAATAACACTTATCAGAGTACAACACTTACAACAACAGCGGAAATAATAATAGCTATAGAATCCAGAAGCCTCCTGCTCCAGCTCTTCAAGTATACCTGTAAATCCTGACTACTTGACTGCCCGTACAAATTTAGGCACCCAAGAGTTTAGGGAAAACAAAATAAACTCCGGGTCAGTCATGGGACTGGTGTGAATAAACTCAAATCATTTAAACAGGTATATGATATCTCATAAGACCACGCCGTGAATACGGAACGGGTTTTTCCCTTATGAGAATCCAAATAACTTTTCAAAGCAATATCATTCTGATATTATAATAATGTCTAAGTACAAATAAATATCAATCTAGCAGAAACGCTTGCATCTCACGTTACTACATATATAGTATACAATCAAAATCGCAAGCACGTATTGGATGATTGGATTTCCAACTATGACAAGGTATGGAACCACCTTCCGATCCGTGTACTCTAGGAACGATACACTGGAGTTCAACAAGAACATCTTGCAACTCAGCCACACATGACCGACCACTCATTTCGCTTGAGTGTATCGAATGTACATCACCAACGGTTGGGATCAGCAACCGTTCCCGTATATATATATATATGGGACAGCATTGATAGATTTAAGAAACAAATGAATATTCACTAGATAGGTGATTATACACCCTACTTCGGTGCGACCGACTTAGCCATGCTGCCTGCCCGACTTCTGTCATTTACCGGTTCATGAGGCTAGAAGCTACGCTTTATCATCACATCAGATTCACTTCGAATGCTACATTGTCAAATCCATCGAAAATCACTAATTGACGTCTACAACAATACATTACGTGCCAGCTAAAAGAAGTTTCCTTCTCCGCTTCCACTCTTGGTACGGTTGAAGAAATCAATGTACGTGACCTTTCTGGAAATACTCTGTCAGACATCCATCTTCATTCACTTAGAATGTCACATCGTCATACCCGCCAAATCACAAATTGACTTATCCAAAAATAACACGGGTATACAGCTAAGAGAAACGAATTCCTCCACCACCAAACGTGAATACGTTTGAACAGATCAACTTACGCGATCCATTGGATATACTCTGTCAGACCTTCGTCTATACAAGTTGTCCTGGGACTGGACAAACCAAAGGCACTATTCTGTAAACAGGATAGCCCTTGCATTTTACTCCGTCTTCAATTATCTTTGGCATATATGATTCGCAACGCTTATGCCAATACAGAGTGGTTCTATGGATAATAATCCAACCGGTCTCTCCATATTAACAACGTTAAAATGGTCAAAATTTCGATAGTCGGTGAGTTAACTATCAAAGAAAAACAAGTGTGCAAACAACGATATTATTTCCAAATGGAAATTATATCGAACAAACATCATTTAACATAAATCTCTTTAGTTCATTTATTTACTTATCTCCTATTTCCCTATATTCTAAATTCTTATTTTCTTTTATCAGAAAACATTTCTGATTCTCGTTTGGAAAACATTTCCAAAACTCCTTTACGATCAAACCTTACCATTTCTTAGTTAAGAAGGAAGTCACTCAAGTTAGGGTATAATTACCTCTCAGACCTTAACTGAACAACGTTATAACTTCGAAATGGTCAAAGTTTATCTTTTAATCTTTAACAATCTCTTTACGCCTTTCTCGGATCCAATTTTACTAATCTACTTCTATATTTAAAACGTTGGTTATAACGATAACGTTATAATCCCTACTTTCGAATTATCTAACTTTAATTATAACTTCTATTCTTATTAGTGAATAATTAACCTAACACTTATTTATTTAAAAATAAATAAATCTCTATTTAAAACACTGGAATGTATAAGTACTTTCCCGAATTCGATAAAATCGAATTTGCCGATTAACTCTCTTCGAGAAATCTCTATTTGATTAACTCTTCTTCGAATAACCTATATTCGATTACTCCTCGAATAAACGGTATTCGATAATCTCTCTTCGAATAACTAATATTCGATAACTCTTCCTTTTCAAATATCTCATATTTGAAAATCTCACTTCGATTAAACTATAATCGATAACTCCTTTCGATGAAACTAACATCGATGACTCCTTTCGATGAAACTAACATCGATAACTCCTTTCGATGAAACTAACATCGATAACTCCTTTCGATGAAACTAACATCGATAACTTCTTTCGATGAAACTAACATCGATAACTCCTTTCGATGAAACTAACATCGATAACTCCTTTCGATGAAACTAACATCGATATAACTTCTTTCGATGAAACTAACATCGATAACTTCTTTCGATGAAACTAACATCGATAACTCCTTTCGATGAAACTAACATCGATAACTCCTTTCGATGAAACTAACGTCGATAACTTCTTTCGATGAAACTAACATCGATAACTCCTTTCGATGAAACTAACATCGATTTATTTAACTCGACGAACTTAACTCGACTAACTTAACTTGACTCGACTAACTCGACTTACTTGGTTCGACCAATTCGATTTGATTAACTAGGCTCGACTAACTTGACTTGACTTACTTGGTTCGACCAATTCGATTCGATTAACTAGGCTCGACTAACTTGACTAACTTAACTCGACTTACTTGGTTCAACCGACCAGGTTTGACTAACCTGACCCATTTGGTTTGACTGACCAGGTTTGGCTAACCTGACCCATTTGGTTTGACTGACCAGGTTTGGCTAACCTGACCCATTTGGTTTGACTGACCATGTTTGGCTAACCTGACCCATTTGGTTTGACCACTGGGCTTGACTACTTGGTTCGACCACTTGGTTTGACCATTTGGTTCGAATACCATATTCGACTAACTCCTCTCGATTCATTAAAACCGATTAACTCATCTCGATTGACTAAATCGATTAACTCCTATCGATTAACTAAATCGATAAACTCCTTTCGATTAACTAAGTTTGATTTACTCGACTCGACTGACCATGTTCGACTAACTTGACCAGCTTGGTTGTACTGACCAGGTTCGACTAACTTGACCAGCTTGACTCGATTGGTTCGACTCGACCAGCTCGACTCGGTTGGTTTGACTCGACCATCTTGACTCGATTGGTTCGACTCGACCATTTGGCTCGATTTGGTTCGACTCGACCATTTGGGCTCGATTGGTTTGACTCGACCATTTCGACTCGGTTGGGTTCGACTAGCTTGACTAGTTTGGTTCGACTAGCTTGGTTTGACCACTTAAATAACTTGATTCGAATATTTATATCCGACTAACTAACTTTCCTTTTATTTCTATTTATTTTAACTTCTATTTATTTCCTAAATAGATTTCCTTTTGTATAATCTATTTATTTTCCTAAATAGATTTTCCTTTATAACTCTAATTATTTAATCCCTAATTAAATATCCTTTATTCTATTTATTTCATCTAAATAAACATTCCTTTATTTTATTTATTTATTTCTAAATAAATATCCTTTATTTTATTTATTTATTTCTAAATAAATATCCTTTTATTTTATTTATTTATTTCTAAATAAATATCCTTTTATAAAATCCTTCGATTTTATAAATAGATTCATTTTCAATATAAATATTGAAAATCCCCTTTTCTACATTTTCAGTGTTTTCTATTGTTTTTAAACAACCAACTGTCAATGATCAATATCATCCAAACATATACAATCAACAACAGATTATATATCACAGTATATATCACAATATACAAATAACAGTAAAATAAATGTTGAGGAATCCAGTCGGATTCCTCCAACCTGTTTCCCTGCATCCACCGATGTTAAACAACGTATATAACATCACTTGCATTTCTAATGAAATACACTGATAACAAAATCACCGTTTAATAACGATATATATATATATATATGTAGATATATATATATCCATACTGTTTTCAATCAATTATTTAACAGTCCAATCTACAGTCCAATTTAACAATACAACTTAACAGTCCAAATTAACAGTACATAACTAGCAGTCAAATACAAAAATAAAATACAATTTATATTAAAATATAAATTGAGGAGAGTTAGTGAGTTTTTACTCACCGTTGCACGTTAACCGAAAAATATCAGTTTACGTTCGATGATTTGAATCGGACAATTTATTTTGCTATAAATTGTAACAAGCTCTGATGGACTTCCAGTCAGCTTCATTGTGTAGCTCTCGTCCATACGGTCCCACCGCAACTTACGGTTTGTGATTCTGACATCGTATGAATAAGATATTGATATTACAAATTTATACTATTTAAATAAATTAAAACTTGAATTTTATATTTATCATGGACCTTAACCTTTTTTAATCACCGGCCCATTTCACTCAAGCCCAACCGCTACTGATATTCCCTTCTTCCCCGAATTTGATGTCCAGTTCTTCGAAAACTTCAGAGACAAAACCCGACCTCTCCCACTCCATTAATCCATCGATCCTCACACTGATTTCACAAATCGAATCCTCGTCGTTCCCTCCATCTCACGAGCATCACCGAATCCCACTCGAACCACTTCCCTCCCATCGCCATATGGTTCAGCTCGCACTGACTTCGACTTCAGCCCTTCCTCGAGACCCAGACCATCGCTCCACAGAAATGACCACCGCATCACTCAATACTCTGCCTACCGAAGCGTCACTCCACCAGCAACCACCCTCTCTACCCAGATCTGCCTCTAGCCTCGTCAACGGTCAGCCCTAGATCCACCGTAGCAAAACCGAACCCACTGCAAACCCATCGCACCCCAAAACGAGCCCCCTAGATCGAAGAGAAACATCCCGTGATCAATAATATATGTGCTATCGGATTTGTAGATTTTTGTTTTGATTTATACGGATTTTTCAAACTAAAGGATTCACTGTTTATTTTCTTTCTGAGGAGACGGCGCATATTTTTGACCAAGGAAGATATCTGATTAGGGTTTAGGGTGAAATGTTATTATATAGTATATTTTTAATAATTAAATATTCGATTTTTATATTTAATTATAAGCAAACGCTATCTGTTCTTGTCCTTAAAAATTCCTGTGACCACACATGATACCCAAAAATCACGAAAATGGACATGAAGCTATAGCTCGGCATTACGGTCCCAACGAAACTAGTTTCGTCGAATTCCGACTCCGTATGCTCACACAGCGTATTTTTAACTGTCAAAATACTGACTATTTTACACTCTAAAAATCCGTACGGCCACCCAATGACTCTAAAAATCACGAAACTTGACATCTAGCAATAATTTGATGTTACGGATCCAACAAAACTGGTTTCGTCGAATTCCGACTTCGTTTGCAAAAGTGGCTATTTTTGAAGCTCTGAATGACCCATTTAAATATATAAATATATTTAAATATAATTAAATTAAATATTTATAAATAAATATTATCGTATATATCCACATACGATATCGTTCAGCTCTAGAACACTCATACATGAATTTCTAGCTCGATATTTCAAATCCCGATTTAATCCATATTCGATTTTCAATGGAATTCCTTTTATAAATATAATTAAATTATAAAAGAAATTCCATAGCGACTTTTCTAGAAATTTGATTTGGACATAAATCAAAATCTACCCGACGAAATCTCGATTTTTCTCTTCCACTAGAAAGATATACTCCACCAGCTCCACACGTTTCTTGTTTCACAGAAATCCAGCTTAAAACGGATCCTGTATATTCGGTTGAAATTCGAATCGCCAAATAGCGAACTGCCGCGTCGTTTCAGGTTCTATTTTAATTATATTAAAATTATACGTTCAAACTGTCGTCGATTGAATATATTCGTCAATATAATTCAACTCTAAGCTGGATTACATCTTAGGGATGACCCCGTTCACAGAATATTGTGATTTCTAATATTTTTGATTATTTCGACATTATAATATATTTTATTATATTATAATTATTAATTAAATATTCAATATTATTTAATTCAAGTTCTCGATATCGATAAATCGATATTTAATAATTAAATAAATAAATTATTCAACAGCTAAAAATGCGGGTTACTACAATCTTCCCCCCTTAATAAAATTTCGTCCTCGAAATTGCTAAGCTAGGGGATGACCCTATCTTCTGGGTAAAAATTTATCTGTTTACCTCTTGTCTCCGTTTTCAACTGAACCAATAAATATCGACTAAAATATTAATTTTTTCCGACTAACTAAATTTTCAAAAATTCTGAAAATTTTCTAACACCTTAACTTTTCAAAAAATTTTGCCAGCACCTCCTTTGTACTGGTCAATATCTCAAACTCCAACTCGCCTCTCTGGGCCTTCTTTAACCCAAAAGAAAATCAAACAGCCAAGCGGCTTGCCAATTCGGCTCATAAATCTCATATCCATATATAATATAAACTGGTACCTTTTTGTCGGGAATATCAACTCTATCACTTCCATATGCTATCAACTCAGCATATACCAGTGTTATTTCCATCAAATTTCAATCAGTTTATATCCTCAAAACCAAATCGAATTTCATTCGAACCCGAATATCAAATTCCAAATTATTGACTTATCAATTTGGTTACATTCTAGATTATCTCTAACCCATTCAATTCTATTTAACTCAGTTCAAGTTAATATTTCAATTTATTTCTACTATCTTATTCTATTTAACTTCATAAGTTAAAATTAAATTCCGAAACTTAATTTCCTGGGTCTATTTCAAATCAATTTGAAATTACAATGCCAATTCAAAACCTTTGAATTTCTAAACAACTTGTTTTCTCAAAACAATTCAAAAACAAAACCTTTGGTAGTAGTCCGTCACTTAGAACTCGAAAATGAACACTGATGATGTCGCGATTTATCATCAGAATCTATTTTCCAGCTATCGAAGTGAGTTCAATACTATATCACCTTCAGTTTGAAAAACGTTTTCAAAATCTCCCAGGAACTTAAAATTTCCTTATTTTAATTCCAATCTGATTTAAATTCAGATTTTTCTTCATTTTATTTCATATACTTTACTTATATGAATTCTGATTAGTCATTTATAATCATTTTACCTTTTTGTAATCTTACTCGATTATAATAACAACCAACACAACCAATATACTATATCAAATATATTCGGGTAAAATTATTCCATTTACCCTCTTTCAAAACATACCATGACGGTTCATCATATTCGAGTGTTTAGCAACCCCTATCGATACAGTGGATCAAACCGATCGACCAGAATTCACAAACAACTCAACCAATAAAACTCCACAATATAAAATCATTTTATATTAACTAACAAATACGTTCACTCGTATATATACACTCAAACTCAGTCTAGGATATTACTAATCCCATCTCTACTGAATCACGCCACAGAGCCAAGGTAATAACTAAACCAATGCTCTGATACCAACTGTAGTAACCCGGATTTTCGGCGACTTTGGTTATCGACGTAAGCTCGACGTCGATAACCAAAACATCGAAAAATCCCGGTAATTAATGAAAGAAATTAGAAGGTGGGAATAGATAAGATAGAACTTATAGAATAGAAGATGAAGAAGAACATCATCATCAGAGTAAACACGAATCTCACAGCAGAACGAATAAAATATAACACAACATATCTTTGAAATAACATCAGTATATGTATGCAATAACACTTATCAGAGTACAACACTTACAACAACAGCGGAAATAATAATAGCTATAGAATCCAGAAGTCTCCTGCTCCAGCTCTTCAAGTATACCTGTAAATCCTGACTACTTGACTGCCCGTACAAATTTAGGCACCCAAGAGTTTAGGGAAAACAAAATAAACTCCGGGTCAGTCATGGGACTAGTGTGAATAAACTCAAATCATTTAAACAGGTATATGATATCTCATAAGACCACGCCGTGAATACGGAACGGGTTTTTCCCTTATGAGAATCCAAATAACTTTTCAAAGCAATATCATTCTGATATTATAATAATGTCTAAGTACAAATAAATATCAATCTAGCAGAAACGCTTGCATCTCACGTTACTACATATATAGTATACAATCAAAATCGCAAGCACGTATTGGATGATTGGATTTCCAACTATGACAAGGTATGGAACCACCTTCCGATCCGTGTACTCTAGGAACGATACACTGGAGTTCAACAAGAACATCTTGCAACTCAGCCACACATGACCGACCACTCATTTCGCTTGAGTGTATCGAATGTACATCACCAACGGTTGGGATCAGCAACCGTTCCCGTATATATATATATATATATATATGGGACAGCATTGATAGATTTAAGAAACAAATGAATATTCACTAGATAGGTGATTATACACCCTACTTAGGTGCGACCGACTTAGCCATGCTGCCTGCCCGACTTCTGTCATTTACCGGTTGATGAGTCTAGAAGCTACGCTTTATCATCACATCAGATTCACTTCGAATGCTACATTGTCAAATCCATCGAAAATCACTAATTGACGTCTACAACAATACATTATGTGCCAGCTAAAAGAAGTTTCCTTCTCCGCTTCCACTCTTGGTACGGTTGAAGAAATCAATGTACGTGACCTTTCTGGAAATACTCTGTCAGACATCCATCTTCATTCACTTAGAATGTCACATCGTCATACCCGCCAAATCACAAATTGACTTATCCAAAAATAACACGGGTATACAGCTAAGAGAAACGAGTTCCTCCGCCACCAAACGTGAATACGTTTGAACAGATCAACTTACGCGATCCATTGGATATACTCTGTCAGACCTTCGTCCATACAAGTTGTCCTGGGACTGGACAAACCGAAGGCACTATTATGTAAACAGGACATCCCTTGCATTTTACTCCGTCTTCAATTATCTTTGGCATATATGATTCGCAACGCTTATGCCAATACAGAGTGGTTCTATGGATAATAATCCAACCGGTCTCTCCATATTAACAACATTAAAATGGTCAAAACTTCGATAGTCGGTGAGTTAACTATCAAAGAAAAACAAGTGTGCAAACAACGATATTATTTCCAAATGGAAATTATATCGAACAAACATCATTTAACATAAATCTCTTTAGTTCATTTATTTACTTATCTCCTATTTCCCTATATTCTAAATTCTTATTTTCTTTTATCAGAAAACATTTCTGATTCTCGTTTGGAAAACATTTCCAAAACTCCTTTACGATCAAACCTTACCATTTCTTAGTTAAGAAGGAAGTCACTCAAGTTGGGGTATAATTACCTCTCAGACCTTAACTGAACAACGTTATAACTTCGAAATGGTCAAAGTTTATCTTTTAATCTTTAACAATCTCTTTACGCCTTTCTCGGATCCAATTTTACTAATCTTCTTCTATATTTAAAATGTTGGTTATAACGATAACGTTATAATCCCTACTTTCGAATTATCTAACTTTAATTATAACTTCTATTCTTATTAGTGAAAATTAACCTAACACTTATTTATTTATAAATAAATAAATATCTATTTAAAACACTGGAAAGTATAAGTACTTTCCCGAATTCGATAAAATCGAATTTGTCGATTAACTCTCTTCGAGAAATCTCTATTTGATTAACTCTTCTTCGAATAACCTATATTCGATTACTCCTTCTCGAATAAACGATATTCGATAATCTCTCTTCGAATTACTAATATTCGATAACTCTTCCTTTTCAAATATCTCATATTTGAAAATCTCACTTCGATTAAACTATAATCGATAACTCCTTTCGATGAAACTAACATCGATAACTCCTTTCGATGAAACTAACATCGATAACTCCTCTCGATGATACTAACATCGATAACTCCTTTCGATGAAACTAACATCGATAACTTCTTTCGATGAAACTAACATCGATAACTCCTTTCGATGAAACTAACATCGATAACTCCTTTCGATGAAACTAACATCGATAACTTCTTTCGATGAAACTAACATCGATAACTCCCTTCGATGAAACTAACATCGATAACTCCTTTCAATGAAACTAACATCGATAACTCCTTTCGATGAAACTAACATCGATAACTTCTTTCGATGAAACTAACATCGATAACTCCTTTCGATGAAACTAACATCGATAACTCCTTTCGATGAAACTAACATCGATTTATTTAACTCGACGAACTTAACTCGACTAACTTAACTTGACTCGACTAACTCGACTTACTTGGTTCGACCAATTCGATTTGATTAACTTGGCTCGACTAAATTGACTCGACTTACTTGGTTCGACCAATTCGATTCAATTAACTAGGCTCGACTAACTTGACTAACTTAACTCGACTTACTTGGTTCGACCGACCAGGTTTGACTAACCTGACCCATTTGGTTTGACTGACCAGGTTTGGCTAACCTGACCCATTTGGTTTGACTGACCATGTTTGGCTAACCTGACCCATTTGGTTTGACCACTGGGCTTGACTACTTGGTTCGACCACTTGGTTTGACCATTTGGTTCGAATACCATATTCGACTAACTCCTCTCGATTCATTAAAACCGATTAACTCATCTCGATTGACTAAATCAATTAACTCCTATCGATTAACTAAATCGATAAACTCCTTTCGATTAACTAAGTTTGATTTACTCGACTCGACTGACCAGGTTCGACTAACTTGACCAGCTTGGTTGTACTGACCAGGTTCGACTAACTTGACCAGCTTGACTCGATTGGTTCGACTCGACAAGCTCGACTCGGTTGGTTTGACTCGACCATCTTGACTCGATTGGTTCGACTCGACCATTTGGCTCGATTTGGTTCGACTCGACCATTTGGGCTCGATTGGTTTGACTCGACCATTTCGACTCGGTTGGGTTCGACTAGCTTGACTAGTTTGGTTTGACTAGCTTGGTTTGACCACTTAACTAACTTTATTTGAATATTTATATCCGACTAACTAACTTTCCTTTTATTTCTATTTATTTTAACTTCTATTTATTTCCTAAATAGATTTCCTTTTGTATAATCTATTTATTTTCCTAAATAGATTTTCCTTTATAACTCTAATTATTTAATCCCTAATTAAATATCCTTTATTCTATTTATTTCATCTAAATAAACATTCCTTTATTTTATTTATTTATTTCTAAATAAATATCCTTTATTTTATTTATTTATTTCTAAATAAATATCCTTTTATTTTATTTATTTATTTCTAAATAAATATCCTTTTATAAAATCCTTCGATTTTATAAATAGATTCATTTTCAATATAAATATTGAAAATCCCCTTTTCTACATTTTCAGTGTTTTCTATTGTTTTTAAACAA
Organism: Allium sativum; assembly: GCA_030737875.1. Lineage (NCBI taxonomy): Eukaryota > Viridiplantae > Streptophyta > Magnoliopsida > Asparagales > Amaryllidaceae > Allium > Allium sativum. Next base: position 708,748,947 of record CM060915.1, read on the forward strand.
CCAACTGTCAATGATCAATATCATCCAAACATATACAATCAACAACAGATTATATATCACAGTATATATCACAATATACAAATAACAGTAAAATAAATGTTGAGGAATCCAGTCAGATTCCTCCAACCTGTTTCCCTGCATCCACCGATGTTAAACAACGTATATAACATCACTTGCATTTCTAATGAAATACACTGATAACAAAATCACCGTTTAATAACGATATATATATATATATATGTAGATATATATATATATATATATATATATATTTCCATACTGTTTTCAATCAATTATTTAACAGTCCAATCTACAGTCCAATTTAACAATACAACTTAACAGTCCAAATTAACAGTACATAACTAGCAGTCAAATACAGAAATAAAATACAATTTATATTAAAATATAAATTGAGGAGAGTTAGTGAGTTTTTACTCACCGTTGCGCGTTAACCGAAAAATATCGGTTTACGTTCGATGATTTGAATCGGACAATTTATTTTGCTATAAATTGTAACGAGCTCTGATGGACTTCCAGTCAGCTTCATTGTGAAGCTCTCGTCCATACGGTCCCACCGCAACTTACGGTTTGTGATTCTGACATCGTATGAATAAGATATTGATATTACAAATTTATACTATTTAAATAAATTAAAACTTGAATTTTATATTTATCATGGACCTTAACCTTTTTTAATCACCGGCCCATTTCACTCAAGCCCAACCGCTACTGATATTCCCTTCTTCCCCGAATTCGATGTCCAGTTCTTCGAAAACTTCAGAGACAAAACCCGACCTCTCCCACTCCATTAATCCATCGATCCTCACACTGATTTCACAAATCGAATCCTCGTCGTTCCCTCCATCTCACGAGCATCACCGAATCCCACTCGAACCACTTCCCTCCCATCGCCATATGGTTCAGCTCGCACTGACTTCGACTTCAGCCCTTCCTCGAGACCCAGACCATCGCTCCACAGAAATGACCACCGCATCACTCAATACTCTGCCTACCGAAGCGTCACTCCACCAGGAAATCAACGCAACCACCCTCTCTACCCAGATCTGCCTCTAGCCTCATCAACGGTCAGCCCTAGATCCACCATAGCAAAACCGAACCCACTGCAAACCCATCGCACCCCAAAACGAGCCCCCTAGATCGAAGAGAAACATCCCGTGATCAATAATATATGTGCTATCGGATTTGTAGATTTTTGTTTTGATTTATACGGATTTTTCAAACTAAAGGATTCACTGCTTATTTTCTTTCTGAGGAGACGGCGCATATTTTTGACCAAGGAAGATATCTGATTAGGGTTTAGGGTGAAATGTTATTATATAGTATATTTTTAATAATTAAATATTTGATTTTTATATTTAATTATAAGCAAACGCTATCTGTTCTTGTCCTTAAAAATTCCTGTGACCACACATGATACCCAAAAATCACGAAAATGGACATGAAGCTATAGCTCGACATTACGGTCCCAACGAAACTAGTTTCGTCGAATTCCGACTCCGTATTCTCACACAACGTATTTTTAACTGTCAAAATACTGACTATTTTACACTCTGAAAATCCGTACGGCCACCCAATGACTCTAAAAATCACGAAACTTGACATCTAGCAATAATTTGATGTTACGGATCCAACAAAACTGGTTTCGTCGAATTCCGACTTCGTTTGCAAAAGTGGCTATTTTTAAAGCTTTGAATGACCCATTTAAATATATAAATATATTTAAATATAATTAAATTAAATATTTATAAATAAATATTATCGTATATATCCACATACGATATCGTTCAGCTCTAGAATACTCATACATGAATTTCTAGCTCGATATTTCAAATCCCGATTTAATCCATATTCGATTTTCAATGGAATTCCTTTTATAAATATAATTAAATTATAAAAGAAATTCCATAGCGACTTTTCTAGAAATTTGATTTGGACATAAATCAAAATCTACACGACGAAATCTCGATTTTTCTCTTCCACTAGAAAGATATACTCCACCAGCTCCACACGTTTCTTGTTTCACAGAAATCCGGCTTAAAACAAATCCTGTATATTCAGTTGAAGTTCGAATCGCCAAATAGCGAACTGTCGCGTCGTTTCAGGCTCTATTTTAATTATATTAAAATTATACGTTCAAACTGTCGTCGATTGAATATATTCGTCAATATAATTCAACTCTAAGCTGGATTACATCTTAGGGATGACCCCGTTCACAGAATATTGTGATTTCCAATATTTTTGATTATTTCGACATTATAATATATTTTATTATACTATAATTATTAATTAAATATTCAATATTATTTAATTCACGTTCTCGATATCGATAAATCGATATTTAATAATTAAATAAATAAATTATTCAACAGCTAAAAATGCGGGTTACTACATAAACCCGGCCTTTCCAAATAACTCGCGTATATAATAAACAAGTGCTATAAAAACACAGTGTACGCCTCATTTCAATTATGAATATTCTTTTATTTATATACTTTGGGAAAGGTTTCCTTTAATTTTATCAAAGATAAATTCTTTTAAATTTATTCATTAATCTTCCTTTGGATATCATTTCAAACCATATTACGGTTTTCCAAACTAGTCAGGATTAGCGCACCTTACCGAAGTAATCATTTGTTTAATTTCCCAATCCCAACCTTTTCATCCCATGGAGCAAAACTGGTCGTACCCCATACCTAATACAATGGTGTTATCGGTAAATTTAATTACCATTTCCCGTTGAAATCTAATTAAAGATTTAACTATCACTAGGAGCAAAACTGGCGACACTCCATTCTCGATCATTTCCCAAATTTAATAATTTAAATTTTCAATTCCCATTTCAATCTAATTAAAGATTCATTAAAACTCCCCCTTTGCTTTAATCTTCCCAAAAATCAATGTTAATGATTATTTAACTTTGGAAACACAAACATGCCGCATCGACAATCTACGCCGTACTATTGATTTCTGCCGATATATAACCTCTGAGCTCGTACGTCTCAGAGAAGGGTGTTAAGCAGGAGAATAATTTTTCCGCCACCAAACAGATATATATTTAGCAGAGATCAACCATACAGTTCGAAATACAATGACAAACATGTAATCCTTCCTTTAACTGGGTTAAAGAACTAATGTCATTTAAAACACAGTTCACGATAAACCCAAATCACATTCCATTGTTAATCGGGTTAAAGAACAAGTGTTATTTAAAACACAGTTCATAATAAACCCAAAAAACAATTTCAATTCAATTCCAATTAAATTTTAGTTAATTGGTATATATCATTAAATCTAAATAAAAAGAATTAATCTTTTCTCAATTGGGTTTAATAACAGTGTTAATGAAGACTCCATTCACGAAAAACCCAAATCCCATTTGATATTAAATACAAGGCTCTGAATAGAAAATATATCGGCTTATATTCAATATCAAATTCTGAAATCAACAAATATCGTATTGGAATAACGATATATATATATCTTCCAAATTCCTCCACAATATCCGTTTAATCTTGGAATCCAATATCGAAATACCCCGAAGATAATTTTGATTCAAATTCATTCCAATTCATATATTGGAAATTCTGGTTATTTATAAAACCATTTCAAATCCAATTTAATTATCTAAAAATATTGGATTTATAATTCTAGTTCATAACTAGTTCATTTTGATAAAATATATTTTATCTTTTCAAATATGGAATTTTTCAGCCCAATTCTTTTCAAATCATTTATTATAATTTTACACAAATTATTGATATTTTTAATAATTTTATCAAGACCCGTACAGCCGATTTCCATAAACGGCCGTCGAACTGCACTTACAGCGACCTTTTCCAAATTTGATTTGGACATAATTCCAAATACAACTGTTAGATTTCAAATCTCTAATATTCTTTAGAAAGCTCTTTTCGATACGAACCCAACGGTTTCAGTTTTAGGAGAATCCGACGGCCGGATCTCCAGTAACATCCATTCGAAGTCAATGGTCGAAATTCGCGAACTGCCGCGGTGCGTTCTATTCAGGCCAATATATATATAATATATATATTATATATATTTTGTCGATCTCCATTTAAAAAGTATTTTATAAATCATTTTAAATTCATTTTCAAAACATTTCAACTTCATATTCAATTTCAAATCAAAATTGAATATTCCATATCATCAGTATATAAATGATAGTATTTTCAAAACAATAGATTTTGAAATCAATTCCTTTTCGATATTCATTATAAAAATGAATAAAATCGATATAAATATTGTTCACGTCAAAATGACGTTAACCTAATGAACACGGCTTTATATATTTAAATATATTCGTGTCCATCCCAAATCGGACATCAAAATCAAATTTTGATCTTTTACTGAATATTATTGTAAAATAACGATTATTTTAAAATAATCGTTATTTTAAAAATATTCATTCTTTCTGAACTGGAATTAGACACAGTCAATTACCATATAATGTTATTTATATGGATTTCATACAACACATGTACATAACAGCAATGATAAACAATCAACCATCATCCATAGTGCATTCTACACTGCATAAGCATCAAATACAAACATTTAACGCTTACAACAGCCTATCAACCAGTCAATTGACATACAACTAAATATTGGGATTAGTGTGTGTCCAATATCATCCCAATACCCGTGTGGGGTTTCAATCAACGAATAATGAATTTTATTTGTGCAGTTGGGCGATGTGTAAAATTTATCGTCCCAATCAATATCAGTCAAATGCGTGTACAAAAACAAATCGTTTGATTTGTTTAGGAATATTTATTTTATTCATATACACATTAAAAATTATGTTTTTAACTACAAAATATTTTATTCTATTCCACATCACACAATCAATTTTCACAACACAGTCAAACAAACAAACAAGTCGTCCATGGTCTGTGGACGACAGGTGTCGGGTGCTGCTAAGCACCGTCTACATCCTTGTATATATTTTAACTAGAAGATAAAATAAAAGTGAAGAGTTCTCACCTTGGGGTTCCACTCCGTCATTCTTTATTTCTGAACGGTTCGGATTTTGTTTTGATTTCAGTATGTTCCGTCACACTCCTTTTCACGCTGTTGATAGTAAAAAAATCATATTTTTAATATGATGTTTATTTCTAAAAAATCACATTTTTTTCTAATGGAACTTCATATATAAAGATCATATATTTTTACAACACTTTTCTCTATACAAAATTATATTTTTATACCTCTACTTCTTATATAAAGATCGAATATTTATCGCTACTCCATATATAAAAATCGTATTTTTATATCGTTCTTCATATAATAAAAATCATATTTTTGTCTCGCCATTCTCTGTCCAAAATTCACATTTTTATACATAAAGATCGTATTTTTATATCTCTACTACATATGTAAAAATCGCAATTTTATATTCTCTATCATATAAAAGTCATATTTTTATTATTCCTATAACATAAAAATCATATTTTTATTATCTCTATAACATAAAAATCATATTTTTATTATATCTATAACATAAAAATGATATTTTTATTATCTCTATAACATAAAAATCATATTTTTATTATCTCTATAATATAAAAATCATATTTTTATTTAAATAAAAATCGAATCTTTACGCATAAAAAAAATCATATCTTTGGTAAATTAAAAATCATATCTTTGTTCTAATCAGAAGGATCCTACTTCTCTAAACATAAAGATCATATTTTTGTAATCTAAAAATAAAAATCGGAAAACTTACATTGATTTTAAGGTTGTAGAAGAAGGAGGAGAGAAGAGGGAGGCTGGAGCTTGCAGATCAGGAGGAAGGCTTCGTGGTTACGCAGGCAGTCCAGGGGGAGTGGCGCAGGGTTTGGCGGTCGCGGTGGTGGGCCAGGCTATCGGGTCCCACGAGGGCGTGGGGTTTCGTGGGGAGGAGAGAGGAGGAGGAGGAGGGGAGAAGAAGGGTAGGCGCGCGCCAGGGGTGCGGCGGTTCTCTGCCTGGAGGTGGAGGCGGGTTAGTAGGGCAGGCACGATTTTGGTTTTTTTTTCTTTTTAAAATGAGTCGAGGAGTGGGAAACTGAAGGGGGGTTATATTAATATTTTTTTTTTAAATTCCAAAAAGCAACTTTTATTTCGAACTCGAAATCGAACCCACCGACTGTTGTCCCTAGCTAATTACCCCCATTCCGAACACAATGGAATATGAATCATAAGCCAGTTCGGTTGTTTCGATTAGTTTTCGCTAAACTCAAAATATAAATCTATACATTGAATTTGAACGAACATTTCAATTTACTGGAGCCACAAACGGACTCCAAACATTCCAGAAAAATAAATTTGGTTATGTTTTGATGATAAGGTCCTAACAAAACTAATTTCGTCAAATTTAGAGACCGTTTGAAAAATGGTCATTTTCTGGGCGATCCAAATTGACTAAAACTGTCAAAACACGTTTTACTTCGCTACGCTCACATATTAATCCCAAAAATTAGGAATTTTGGAATCTAACAATAACTTGACATCCCGGATCCAACAAAAGTGTTTTCGTCGAAAACAGAGGTCATTTGCAAAATTTCAATTTTTAAGGGCTATATTTCCATAACGACTATTCCGAATTTTCAACTGGGCATAACTTTTTATTCCCGCTATGAAATTTCAAATTTTCGGATTCGTTGGAAAGATATTTTCAAATAGATTCTAACATTTTTGGTTTCGCTAAAATCCGGTCTATTTTGAATCCTGTACATTCATTTGATATTTGAAATTGAATTTTCAAACTACCGCGCCATTTTCAATTCCTTTTATAATTAAAAATAAATATTTATATTCTAACGTCGATTCAAATAAATATATACGTTCTAATTCTATTCAAAATAAATTTCTAATCATTATTATTTAAAATAATTCATTTTAAATATTCAAAATTCATTAAAATTACCAAAATAATTTTTTTTTAATTGGTTTTGATTTTTCGGGTTGTTACATAAATCTTCTATATAATTTAGGCATGTTTATTTCTTTCAAATTTCCACTGTAATTTATAATTTACAGGTCATCATATTATGCCTATCTTATGTCATGTTTTTTTTTGTTACATATAATCAATTCCTGTTTAACATGTAATCAATTTGTTCAAATCACATAAACTAATACGTATTATTCTCAATTTCTCCCGTTAATGGCCTGGGTCCACAATTGTCATAATTTGACATGGAATTGAAACAACAATAATTGCTATGCAAAATTTGACAAGCTTATATCCCAACAAATTAATATCTTAGCATATTAATTATTCCTACAAGTCATACTTATCACTTTAGTCATTTACATATGTTAAACATCTCAATATATCATGTAACAACCTGCATTCTACGCATCGGGGGATCGTAAAATATTTATTTCTTTCCCATATGAAGTCGTATTGTCATGTAACCTTGGGAAACAATCACTAGAGTCAATTCCTATGTTCATGATTTTTGTCGATTTTTAAATGACCGTTTTGCCCCTAGTTGATCTTGTTTTGACCATAACTTTTGACTGGAAAGGAATTTTGACCTGAAACCACTTCCATTAGATTCGTTTGATGGGTTACCTTTCCGTAGTGTGGTCATATGTGAAAAACGGACTAACCGTTTGGGAGATATGGCTGAAATAAGGTTTGGAAGGTGAAAAACTGCTTAACCGGACCAAATAGGGTGATTAGCGAATGGGCCCATAACCCATTTCGGGATTAGGGTTATGGGGAGGCTGAAAGGAGTTAGAGATTCATTCCATTTCAGTTTTCTAGCCTCCACTTACCTCTTAGAAACCCTAAAAATGGCCTCCAAACTCTAAATCACCTCCAAATCATCTTCTAATCAAGGATTAAGCTTAGCAACATCAAATCAAGGGAGATCTACACCAAATCAACGTTAGAGCTGCTGTTTAGCATTGGGATTCACACCAAATCAGAGATTTACTTCAGATCTAAGTTTTGTTTGTGGCTAAGGTGAGTGATTTGCATAGTTCCTCACTAATTATGGCTAATTAAGGGTAATTAGTGTTAATTAGCAAATTTAAACATGATAAAATTCTGGAAAAATATTTATAAAATTCGAAATAGTGTTTTAGATCTCTAATATGAATTTGGGTTAATTTGGTTAAGTTTTGCTAATCATATCATTAGTTTCACCTAAACATGCTTAAGGGGAAATATGGGGTTTTGGGTAAGTTTTATCCATTTTAACCTATCATATTGATGTTTTGGTGTTTGAGATCACTTTACATGTTGCTATGACTGTATGGTATGCTTTGTGATTGATTAGAATAGTTGGAATTGTCGAAAACGCTGTCGAGTGGCGTAAATTGCTTGCTGGAAAAAAAGGTGCAGGAAGACATCCGAACCGGATCGGATCGGTAGGACGACCCGATCCGCTCTCATACTCCACTCTTCGATCTATTCACACTTCTCATGGCATGCAACATCCGACCCGATCTGCCATGGTACTCCAACTCGAACCGATGTACTATGACGAGGCTTAGAGACTACGACCCGACCCGAGTTGATTAGAAGAAGTCGATCCGAACCGGTGATGGCGACTGAACGTGGAGATTCGATCCGATCCGCTGAGGCGATGATGACCCGATCCAATCCAGCGAAGAAGGAGCACCCCGATCTGAACCGAACTGGCGACTAGGGCGAGATCTGAACCGATCCGGTGATGACCAATAACCCGAGATGCAAAGGTAGTCCAAGTGGAAGTTAGAGCTCAGGATCCAATGGGGAACCAACGAGTTCACTTCATGGTTGGGCTTTGCTGCGGGACGTGTGCTAAGGAGTTGTCGATGTTCATAACTTCGATTCACCACTGAAAATGGATAATGGGCTACTTATCAGTGCAGTAGAGTCACTATGACTCGAGGGGCAAGGTGATGGTAGCAAGACTACGTTATCAGTGCAGTAGAGTCATTATGACTTGAGGGGCAAAGTGATGCGTAGTAGAACTATGAGCCAGTGCAGTGGGGTCATTGTGACTCCATGGGGCAAAGTGGACATAGTAAAGGATTAGTAAGGCTATGAGCCAGTGCAGTGGGGTCATTGCGACTCCATGGGGCAAAGTGGACATAGCAAAGGATTAGTGGCTATGTATCAGTGCAGTGAAGCCATTTATGACTTCATGGTGAAAAGTGATCATAGCAAAGTATGTTGGGTGATCGAAATGGTGAATATCGTATGCTTTACGCACTGAGTGAGAGATGTGAGGATGGTTGCTATGTTTGATTGTTTGCCATCACTATGACATGCACACCCCCACCCCCGTTATCTTTACACCATTTGAAATGGCGCCTTAGAGTGTTGTACAGTATGTAGTGCTAACTCTTTGGTTGCAGGTTCAGGTATGGTTTAGTCTACCTGTTATTGTTCTGTTTATATGCTTATCGCTCATACCAGGCTTTATGTCTGACCCAGAGTTTTATGTCTCCTCTTATTACTCTGGGTGCTCACACTAGCAGACTAGAGACAGGTTAGCTGGTGATGCGCGAGTAGCTGATTCGGAGGCGAGCAGGAGGCTTCCACGTATGACATATAGATATTCTCCCTGTGTCATTGGTGGTCGCTATTTGGGCATTAGTAGTGTACCTCCTTTATCTTACTTTTGCTTTTTGAGACAGTTTGAAAAGTTGTAATAATGTTAGCTTTGGATCATAAGCTGTACTTGGATTTTCCGCTGCTATGTTAGTTGTTTTCAGCTTATGCACTGTCTCACCTGTTTTATGTCAAGTATGTTGTTATTATATTTTGTTCCATGCGCTGTGAGACATTTTACAGGTTCCTTGTTAGTTCATTTCCTTCTTCCCTTTTCTTCTGACGATCTGTCCCATGCTAACTGGACATGTGTACAACGCACTTTTGGAGTAAATGTCGGTTGGTGCGGGGCAGGCCGTCACATTTGGTATCAGAGCTCTAGGTTGCGTAGTTAACCTAGGGAAAGACCCTAGGGAGAGATAGTACGTATATGAGAGCGTATTTGTGATTACTTTGGTTTTCAAAAGCTATATATGTATATACTATTAGTAGTATAAGAATGAAGTCGTACTGCACTAGCACCACTATGGGGTTGTTAATCGTTTCCCCTTTTATAGATTGACGATGAGCCGATATGCAAGAGGTGCTGGTAGGGGAGCCAATAATGGGAATGCTGCTGACATGAGGGCGATGTTTACTGACCTCATGAGAGACATGCTTAGGGAGGTGCAAGGGGCAGTTCCCAATCCCGGATTTGGTGGTGGTCCAGTAGTGCAGACGCATAGGGTCGATTTCGCCAAGTTGTGCAAGGATTACACTAACCTTGGTGGGAAGCCGTTCCACGGAATGGAGTCGGCCACAGATGTTCAGGATTGGTTGGATAGCTGTGATCGTATCTTCGATGATTTGAGTATCGAGGATGCGATGAAAAGAAGGCTAGCGTCTCGTCAGCTGTAAGGGCGAGCGATGAATTGGTGGAATGCCATTAGAACAGCTACTCCGGAAGATCAGGTTACTTGGGATCAGTTCAAGGCTGGTTTTAGCGAGAAGTTCATTCCAGCTGCCCAGAAGTCAGTGTTGTTTAAGAGATTCTTGGAACTCAAGCAGAATGGTAGGGCAGTCTCTAACTATATTGCTGAATTCGACACTTTGTCGAACTATGGACTATCTCTTATCGATACTCCTGAGAAGAAGAATGAGAAGTTCATTACTGGATTGGGTGGATACTTAGGGGAGAGGCTTATCAACCACATCGATGAGACTTTTGAATCGATTGTGGGGAAAGCTTTGAGATCAGAGAGTCTTTACCCTAAGTCAAAGACTGAGGCTACATCTGCAGAAGGGCCGAAGCCGCAAGCAGGCGGTGGAGGCAAGAATAAGTCTCAGAATAAGAGGAAGCAGAGCCAATCTAAGGATGGACAGAAAAAGAACAAGAAAGAAGTTGAGTGCTTCAGCTGTGGTAAGAAGGGCTATTATGCTAAAGAATGTCAGGCTAAGCCAGCGGATAGGAAGTGCTATAACTGTGGCCAAGTGGGACATCATAAGGATAAGTGTCCGCAACCTCTTAAGGAGAAGCAGATTGTGAAAGCATATGCTATTGATGTTGTTCCTTCTTCGTCGAATGCCCCAACTGCGGCGGAGAAAGGAAAGAATGTCGTTATTCAAGGTATGCTTTCTATTTATAATGTACCAGTTCGAGTTTTCTTTGATACTGGGGTTTCCCGTTCCTTCATATCTAGTGATCTGGTAGATAGGTTGGGACTGGAACCCGAGATAGTCAATAGACCATTAGTTGTGACGAACCCGATTGGTGGTTCGACTAGCCTTAATATGATTTGCAGGAATTTGGTCTTATTGAGTCATGGATGTATGTTTGTTTATGATTGCTTTGTTTTGGGCTTTACTGGGTATGGCATTATATTGGGGGTCGATTGGCTCCAAAGATACGGGGTGGTGGTAGACTGTAAGGGCTTTTTGGTGATAGTTAGGGCGGATGATGGGCGGAGGGTAGTGTTTGGTAGTCTACCTAGTGATGGGGTAATGGCTAGTTTTATAAATTCCCTCGACATCCCGTAGGATGAGTTGTCAGATGTGCCCGTGGTTGGCCAGTATCCGGACGTCTTCGAGGAGGTGACCGGGCTTCCACCACACCGAGAGATTGAGTTCCGTATTGATTTAGTGAAAGATGCCAAACCTATAGTGATGCCACTTCGTTGTATGGCACCAAGGGAGAAGCGAGAGCTCGGGGTGCAAGTCAGCAATCTTTTGAAGAAGGGATTTATTAGAAGAAGTGTCTCCGAGTGGGGAGCACCAGTTGTGTTTGCCACTAAGGCAGATGGTTCCCTTCGTTTGTGTGTGGACTATCGCGAGTTGAATAAGGTAACGAGAAAGAATAAGTATCCTCTACCGCGGATAGATGATTTGTTTGATCAACTGGAAGGAGCAAGAGTGTTCTCCCAGTTGGACCTCGCGACAGGATTTCATCAGCTCCGAGTAGCGGATGAGAGTGTTCCGAAGACGGCATTTAGGACGCCGTCTGGATTCTATGAGTGGTTGGTCATGCCATTTGGGTTGACCAATGCACCAGCCTACTTTGTGGATCTTATGAATCGAGTATTCAGAGATCAGTTGAATAAGTTTGTTCTTGTGTTCGTAGACGATATCCTTGTTTACTCGAGGACAGAGGAGGAACAAAGGGACACTTGAGGATAGTGATGGAGGTGTTAAGGAAACACCAATTGAAAGCGAAATTCTCTAAGTGTCACTTTTGGAGAAGGGAAGTGAGATTCTTGGGCCATGTTGTTTCAGAGAATGGTATTGTCGTGGACCCTGCGAAGGTGGCTACGGTACAGGATTGGCCTACGCCCAAGAATGCAACAGATGTAAGAAGTTTCTTGGGGTTAGCTGGATATTATCGTAAGTTTATCCAGAACTTCTCCAAGATAGCAGCACCGTTGACTCAGTTGACTAAGAAAAATCAGGTCTTCGTCTGGGACAGAGTGTGTTAGAATGCATTCAAGAGTCTAAAAGAAAAGTTGACGTGTGCGCCAGTATTAGTCATTCCTAGAGGGAATGAAGAGATGACGGTATACATGGATGCTTGTGGTACCGGACTAGGTGCTGTGTTGATGCAAGGAGGTAGGATTGTAGCTTATGCTAGTCGACAGCTAAAGCCGCATGATAAGAAGTATCCTACCCATGATTTGGAACTGGCAGCGATTGTGTTCGCATTAAAGATGTGGAGACACTATCTCTTAGGGGAAAGATTTGAGTTGTTTACCGATCATAAATCGTTAAAATATCTCTTCTCTTAGAAAGATCTGAATCTCCGTCAGCAGAGATCATTAGAGTTCTTGGCTTCGTATGATTTTGATATCGCATACACACCTGGGAAAGGTAATGCGGTAGCCGATGCCTTGAGTAGGAGACATGCCAGTTTGGGGGCTATGTTTCTTGAATGGAAGCAACTGGAGTATATCACGGGGTTTGATTTCAGACCAAAGTGCAAATTGGATCCAGAAATGCTAGCTAGTTTGGCGATCAGACCCACTTTGATAGAGCGGATTGGTTCCAGCCAGAGGGACGATCCTAATCTATTGGAAATCATCTCCAAGTTAGAGATGAACATCGACGGTGAGGAGATGAATTTGTATATGCTTGATCGAGATGGATGGCTTAGAAAGAATGGAAGACTAGTTGTACCCAACGTGAATGGTTTGAGAGATGAAGTGCTTAGAGAATGTCATCACTCAAAACAGACTATACATCCTGGTGGTAATAAGATGTATCGAGACATGAAGCAGACTTACTACTGGGAAGGGATGAAAAGAGACGTTGGGAAGTTTATATCCAAATGCATGAATTACCAGCTAGTTAAAGCCGAGCAAAAGAAGCCTAGTGGTTTGTTGCAACCATTAGAAATTCCCAAATGGAAATAGGAGCAAGTCTCGATGGATTTCATCGATGGTTTACCGAGGACTAGATCGGGATATGATAGCATTTGGGTAATTGTGGATCGATTGACTAAGAGTGCAAGATTTATACCAGTCAAATCGACCAGAACGGCGACTAAGTTAGCAGAATTGTATATGAAGTGGGTAGTGAGATTTCATGGAGTACCTAAAGGTATTGTGAGTGATCGAGACCCGTTGTTCACTAGTGGGTTCTGGAAGAGCTTACAAGAGGCTCTAGGGTCAGAATTACGTCTCAGTACTGCATATCATCCTCAGACCGACGGTCAGACGGAGAGGGTGAATCATATATTGGAAGATCTCTTGAGAGCATGTATATTGGATTTTGGTGGATCATGGGATGACCATTTGCATCTAGTAGAGTTTGCATATAATAATAGCTACCAATCCAGTATCGGTATGGCTCCGTATGACGCTTTGTACGGAAGACCGTGCAACTCACCATCATGTTTGATAGAGACTGGCGAGAAGTTTATACTTGGACCAGATGCGGTGAGGGAAACCTCGAACAAGATTAAGATCATTCGACAATGAATGAAGGCTGCCCAAGATAGACAGAAAAGTTATGCTGATAAAAGGAGAAGAGACTTAAAATTCTCCGTTGGTGACTTGGTGTTTGTCAAGATTTCTCCGTTGAAGAGCGTGATACGATTTGGCAGGAGAGGCAAATTGGCACCAAGATTTGTTGGCCCATTCCCTGTTCTTGAACAAGTTGGGAATTTGGCATATAGAGTTGACTTACCAGAGAAGATGGCGGGAGTTCACAACGTATTTCATGTTTCCCAACTCAGAAAGTTTGTGCACGACCCAAATATGACTATTTCACCTGATCAGTTAGAGGACTTCGAAGTAGAACCCGAGGCGGTTGGGAACCGCAAGCTGATCCGTATTGTCGAGCACGATACGAAGCAACTTCGATGGAAGGCGGTGAGGCTAGTCAAGGTTCAGTGGGGCGAGAACGAAAATGACTGTACTTGGGAGACAGAGGAGAACATTAGAAAGACGTATCCAGAACTCTTTGCCTGGTAAGATTTACCTTGTAATTTAGTTATTCCGCATGCTAGGATAGACTTGTTTTGCATGTTTGATGGTTGTTTTATGGTTGATAGGCATGCGGGACCTTTTGTGTGTTTTGGTTAGGGAATTTCGGGGGCGAAATTTCTTAAGGGGGGGAGAATGTAACAACCCGCATTCTACGCATCGGGGGATCGTAGAATATTTATTTCTTTCTTCCCATATGAAGTCGTATGGTCATGTAACCTTGGGAAACAACCATTAGAGTCATTTCCTATGTTCATGATTTTTGTCGATTTTTAAATGACCGTTTTGCCCCTAGTTGATCTTATTTTGGCCATAACTTTTGACTGGAAAGGAATTTTGACCTGATACTACTTCCATTAGATTCGTTTGATGGGTTACCTTTTTGTAGAGTGGTCAATGTGAAATACAGACTTACGTTTGGGAGATATGGCTGAAATAAGGTTTGGAAGGTGAAAAACTGCTTAACCGGGCCAAATAGGGTGATTAGCGAATGGGCCCATAACCCATTTCGGGATTAGGGTTATGGGGAGGCTGAATGGAGTTAGAGATTCATTCCATTTCAGTTTTCTAGCCTCCACTTACCTCTTAGAAACCCTAAAAATGGCCTCCAAACTCTAAATCACCTCCAAATCATCTTCTAATCAAGGATTAAGCTTAGCAACATCAAATCAAGGGAGATCTACATCAAATCAACGTTAGAGCTGCTGTTTAGCATTGGCATTCGCACCAAATCAGAGATTTACTTCAGATCTAAGTTTTGTTTGTGGCTAAGGTGAGTGATTTGCATAGTTCCTCACTAATTATGGCTAATTAAGGGTAATTAGTGTTAATTAGCGAATTTAAACATGATGAAATTCTGGAAAAATATTTATAAAATTCGAAATGATGTTTTAGACCTCTGATATGAATTTGGGTTGATTTGGTTAAGTTTTGCTAATCATATCATTAGTTTCACCTAAACATGCTAAAAGGGAAATATGGGGTTTTGGGTAAGTTTGATCCATTTTAACCTATCATATTGATGTTTTGGTGTTTGAGATCATTTCTACATGTTGCTATGACTGTATGGTATGCTTTGTGATTGATTAGAATAGTTGTAATGGTCGAAAACGCCGTCGAGTGGCGTAAATTGCTTGATGGAAAAAAAGGTGCAGGAAGACATCCGAACCGGATCAGATCGGTAGGAGGACCCGATCCGCTCTCATACTCCACTCTTCGATCTATTCGCACTTCTCGTGGCATGCAACATCCGACCCGATCCGCCATGGTACCCTGACCCGAACCGATGTACTATGACGAGGCTTGGAGACTACGACCCGACCCGAGTTGATTAGAAGAAGCCGATCCGAACCGGTGATGGCGACTGAACGTGGAGATTCGATCCGATCCGCTGAGGCGATGATGACCCGATCCAATCCAGCGAAGAAGGAGCACCCCGATCCGAAATGAACTGGTGACTAGAGGGAGATCCGAACCGATCAGGTGATGACCAATAACCCAAGATGCAAAGGTAGTCCAAGTGGAAGTTAGAGCTCAGGATCCAATGAGGAACCAACGAGTTCACTTCATGGTTGGGCTTTGTTGCGGGACGTGTGCTAAGGAGTTGCGACGTTCATAACTTTGATTCACCACTGAAAATGGATGATGGGCTACTTATCAATGCAGTAGAGTCACTATGACTCGAGGGGCAAGGTGATGGTAGCAAGACTACGTTATCAGTGCAGTAGAGTCATTATGACTTGAGGGGCAAAGTGATGCGTAGTAGAACTATGAGCCAGTGCAGTGGGGTCATTGTGACTCCATGGGGCAGAGTGGACATAGTAAAGGATTAGTAAGGCTATGAGCCGGTGCAGTGGGGTCATTGAGACTCCATGGGGCAAAGTGGACATAGCAAATGATTAGTGGCTATGTATCAGTACAGTGAAGCCATTTATGACTTCATGGGGCAAAGTGATCATAGCAAGGTATGTTGGGTGATCAAAGTGGTGAATATCATATGCTTTACGCACTGAGTGAGAGAAGTGAGGATGGTTGCTATGTTTCATTGTTTGCCATCACTATGACATGCACACCCCCACCCCCGTTATCTTTACACCATTTGAACTGGCACCTTAGAGTGTTGTACAGTATGTAATGCTAACTCTTTGGTTGTAGGTCCAGGTTCAGGTATGGTTTAGTCTACCTGTTATTGTTCTGTTTAGATGCTTATCGCTCGTACCAGGCTTTATGTCTGACCCAGAGTTTTATGTCTCCTCTTATTACTCTGGGTGCTCACACGAGCACACTAGAGACAGGTTAGCTGGTGATGCGCGAGTAGCTGATTCGGAGGCGAGCATGAGGCTTCCACGTATGACATATAGATATTCTCCCTGTTTCGTTGGTGGTCGCTACTTGGGCATTAATAGTGTACCTCCTTTATCTTACTTTTGCTTTTTGAGACAGTTTGAAAAGTTGTAATAATGTTAGCTTTGGATCATAAGCTGTACTTGGATTTTCCGCTGCTATGTTAGTTGTTTTCAACTTATGCACTGTCTCACCTGTTTTATGTCAAGTATGTTGTTATTATATTTTGTTCCATGCGCTGTGAGACATTTTACAGATTCCTTGTTAGTTCATTTCCTTCTCCCCTTTTCTTCTGACGATCCGTCCCGTGCTAACTGGACATGTGTACAGCGCACTTTTGGAGTAAATGTCGGTTAGTGCGGGGCGAGCCGTCACATATCATATTTCAATTATACATAATGGGGAATGCTAAACGATAATATATTATTATCTAAAATGCTATAGTTTAAATCCACTCACCTCATATGTTTTCCATATCCTGGATCTGGTCCATATCTAGCAATCTATGGTTTTTTTCCCTAATTGGATTTAGAACCTAATAACTATGGATCTACAATTTTTACTACAAGAAAAAGGATAGAAAGAAAAGAGTATTGAAATAGACCAAATCTAGAAAATTGCCTCACTTCGATAAGATATCTGAACACCTATTTACAAACATACGTTCCTTTGCTTCAAATATGGATTCAGAATTTTTCCTAAACTAATAATCTTAATTTTCTGAATAGATTTGAGGAGAGGGGAAGGAATGGCAGAGCTTCAGCGTAGCCTCAGAAATATGAGGTTTAGGGTTAGCTCTATAAACTTATTTATAGGTGTATCAGAGAAGCCTGGTCCCTTATATCTAAATTAGAGACATCAGAACCGACCATGTCAGAAGATAGTTCCAGATCCGTGGTGGGGTAGACCCCTTGTTGGTGGGTCGACCCTAGCTCGACCCCCAACGGTCAATTTTCCCTCCCAGCTTTCCCGCACATGAATTTTGATTTTCTGGATAAATTTTTATCTAATATATATACGTATAAGTTCCTTATATGTATACAAACTTCTAACGCTCCTAACTTCTTTATATGATGTCCGTTTTACGCAAACCAGGTGTCTATCTTGACCAGAATTTCGAGACGAACGTTGGCGCAGTCTGTTTCACTTAATTCTGAATATTTAATTAAGTTATCCTTATTTTATTATCTTGAGTTAAAAGCGTAGGGTGTTACAACCTCGCGTCTGATAATCCCACTGGGTAACAGAATATTCCTTGAATGCTAACCATGCTTTGAAGTGTAGCTAATCAAATTCTTATTTTAACTACATTTAAGTTCAATCAAATTAGTAAATATCAAACTATGTTTTGCGCTAAAATTAATTCGAAAGTAGTTTAAAAAGGAAACAACAATGAACAAATGTGATCGTTAATTATGTTATTGGTATCAAATATTGTATATAACGTTGTTGTATACACAATTAGATGATTTTTGTTTGATGATAAAAACCAAATATATATTATTATAAATGTGTTTGTTTTTGTACTGCTTTATATATACGTCATAGACATGAATATAATATTTATATTTAAATAAAATACAACTGTATAGAAGTTCAAATATTCACACAGTATTTTATTTAAATAAAATATTTTATTTCAATATTTAAACAGTATAGATTTACAACTCCACTATTTGTACAACACACCGTAATTCACAGAAATACAATTCATGCATATACAATTTCATATACACAGCTCCTCACTACAGTTCACTCAGTCACACTCATATACAGTTACATTCATATACTCTTGTCATTTGTCCTCTGCCAGTCAGCATAGTCAGTCCAGTCATCATCTGCTTACCTGTCACATGAAACACACACAATACACTGCAATAGAAATAAAACTAAAGTGCATACAAATATAAATACAATTTTAAATTTTATTTGCCTCAGAATTTTAGTGTGTTTCTCATCATTTTTCATGACTTGATCAATGTTATATATATAAATCTAAATATTTCTAGTGCTCGCAGATTAGGCTCAATACACTACACTGGTCTGCTGATCAGAACCAATAACTGATTCTGAACAGCCATAATACAGTAATAATGGTCTACCGAGAAATAATTACATGTGCACAATATATGTATACACACACTGTTGTGTATATATATATATACATATATATAAATGTGCAGGTGAAGATGGTTGAGCCATGCACAAAGCAAGTGTCAAGCCAGTTAACAATACATTGAAGCAAATGCAAGTGATACAAAAAAATGGAGCATGGCAGCAGCATGATCTAAGCATTGGCATGCAAACATACAAAATGGTTCAAAAGAGTGGTGCAAAAATGTGTGAAGCATTTCAGAATATACATTGCTCAAGTGCATGTCAAGTCGACATGATCGAGCAACATGAAAGTTCCAAATTTCCACAATGATACTCAACATGATAAAGTCTAGCAATACAAGTGCATACTCAAATGGACAATGCAACAGAAATGCATATATACGGGAAAGCAAGGCAACATGAAGCAAGCTCGTCATTCATGCAGAAATAAAGATAAGCACATAGATTTTACAAGGCTACAACAATATATATATATATATATATATATATATATATATATATATACGTACACACACACACACGACATAATGGTTCATCACAATGCCAAAATACACATAAATTGGTTCAGGTCAGAATAGCATGCAAACACAAAGCTAGGTGGTATACACATGATAATGAGCAAGCTTTCAACATCATATACACATGAGACAACATAGTGAAATGTCAAAGAGTCACAAACATACATGTTTGAGCATCAAGTCGGGGTCAAGCTCAATTCAAGTCAAGAAACAATCATTTACACAACAACAAAATGACAGGTGTATACAAGGTCAAGTGAGAGTACAAGAAAATGGCGTGTAAACAAAACTAGGATGGTTTTGGAAAATTAAAGCCCCAATCAAGATAACAAGCATAAGAGCAATTGGCATGCAATATTTTGCTTCTATATTTCATCCATTTGCAACACAGTTATGGCAAGAATCAAATTCAATTTTTTTTGGGCATGAAATAAATTCACTTCTTTCCAGAAATCAACAAATTTTTGACAAGCAAGTTTTGCAAATCAATGTGTACTTGGAAGCTCAAGCTAAAGCAGATGGCATGGTGTAGTATATACAAGACCAGTCAAAGCAATAAATGTGAGTACATCATGCAAAACATATTCAAGAGGAATATCATTTCGAATAAGTAAATTTTTGCATGTAGTTTTAAACTTTTCCAGATTTGAAGGATGTCTGTATTGGCAAGCATTTTATTGGAAATGTTTTAAGCAGACCAGATTTTATTCCAGAATTCTAGAAAATCAGTTTTGGAAATTGTCAAGCAAAAGGGGCAAGAAACAAATTAAGCATGGCAAAAGAATGCAATTTTTATACGCTATCTGCTACAGATGAAAAGCAATCAAATTATTTCCAAAAACTTCCTGAAATCAACATATTATCCACGACATTTTTAGGAATTCAACCGAGCAATTTACTCACGTAAGGGATATGGAAATTAAGTGTTTGTTTCCTGTTATTCATCTCAACACTCATGTCTATTTTACAAAGTCATGATCAATCGATTTCAAATAATGATACATAGCAAAAATTCAAGTATTTGAATTGTAACAACCCGGATTTTCAGAACCAATTTGAAAATTTTATTTTATCTATTTTAATGGATTTTGATTATTTAAAATGATTTATTTTAAATAATTTCATCTAAAAATTTATTTAAACTGAAGTTATAACGTATAAATTTATTTTAATTATAAAACGAGTTTAAAATGGCGTGGTAGTTTGAAAATTCGATTTTAAATTTCAAATGAATGTACAGGATTCAAAATAAATCGGATTTCAGTAAAACCACAAATATTTGAATCTGCTTAATTACATCTTTCTAAAGAATGTGAAAAATACAGATTTCATAATATAAATTGAAAGTTATGTCTAGGTTAAAATTTAAAATAGTCGCTATGGAATTTATATAAATTTTATATAATATATAACCCTTAAAAATAACCATTTTGCAAACGACCTCCGTTTTCAACGAAACCACTTTTGTTGGATCCGAAATGTCAAATTATTGCTAGATTCCAATTTTAATTATTTTTGGAATTAATATGTGAGCGTGGTGAATTTAAGCGCGTTAGGTCAATTTAGTTTGAATTTAATCGACTGAAAAATGACCCTTTTTCAAACGGTCTCTAAATTCAACGAAATTAGTTTTGTTAGGACCGTATCATTAAAACCTAGCTAGATTTATTTTTCTGGAATTTTGGGAGTTAGTATGTGGCCCCGGTAAATTAAAATGCACGTTTAAATTCAATATATATTAATTTATATATTAATTTTGATGAAAACTGATCGAAACGGGCGAATTGGCTTACGGGACATACCCCCCCCGGAATGGGGGTATTTAGTTAGTGGCAACAGTCGTTGGGTTCGAACTGGAGTTCGAATAAAAAATTAAACCTTTGGGAAATTAAAATAATATAATTATATATTTATATATACCCCCTTATCTCTCCTTCAGGTCAACGGTTAATAAAAAACAAAAACAAAACCGCGATCCCCAATCTGCGTCGCCTATCGCCTCCCTCCGCCTGCGCGACCGCCGCAACCCTCCCCCAACCTCCCACGACGGCATTGCCACTTCCCCAACCACTTTTCCCTCCTCTCTTTCCTAAAACCGAAACCCCAGCCCATTTATCCCCCAAACAGCCGCCGCCACCCCCTAGCCGACAACCAGAAGGCCGCCATCGCCTCTAAGACCCCCTGCGCCTTCCTCTGACCTCCTCCACCAGCCGTGGACCTCCCATTTGCCACAAACCCTAAAATATGTGAGTTTTCTGATTTTAATTCTTTGATTTAACCTTATAAGCAAGTTAAAAATGTGATTTTTAACTAGTTCATGATATGCAAATATTTTTAGTAAGTTAAAAATACGTTTTTTAATTAGTGCATGTCATGAAAATATTTTTAGAAACATAAAAATATGATTTTTATTATATGAATAGAGATATAAAAATATGATTTTTATTATATGAATAGCGATATAAAAATATGATATATATATATATAATAGCATTATAAAAATACGATTTTTATATATGTAGTAGCGCTATAAAAATGTGATTTTTAAATATATATATATATATAGCGATGTTAAAAATGTGATTTTTATTATGAATTGGTTTAAATAAAAATATGATTTTTATATATGTAGTTTTTAAATAAAAATATGATTTATTATATATAAGGAAATCAAATAAAAATATGATTTTAATATATACACCGCGTGAAACAGATTGCGATGGAACTGACTGGAAGCAGAACGGAGTCGAAACCATCCTATAATGATTGGCGGAGTGGAAACCAAAGGTGAGAACTCCTTCTCACGATAATTAATTTACAGTTTTATTTGACTGATTGTTATTTAATAGGATTTGGCAACCCTATTAAGAAATTGGTTGAATTTGATTTGGGATATTAATTGAATTGATTGGAATTGGTATATGTATGGCACGAGCCAGTATTAGGCGAGGGATAAGGCTAAACCATATTCTGGTTCTGGTATCGTGCCGTTATGCTGCTGAAATTTTCTAAAAAGTGCTAGAAAAATTTAGTTAGTTGAAAATATCATTTTTAGCTTATAACTGCGATAAATAAAATAATTATTGGATAGTTAAAAATAAGTTTACACATCCATTTACAAGTTAGACGACTTGTTTATGCTCGCCTATTTTTGTGATATCGATTGGGACGATAAATTTTGTACATCGCCTAACTGCACAAATAATATTCAGTATTTGTTGGTTGAAACCCCACATGGGTATTGGGATGACATTTGACGTACACTAATCCCAATTGTTTTAGTTGTGTGTCAATCGATTGGTTGACAGACTGTTGTAAGCGTTAATTATTTATATTTAATGCTTATGCAGTTGTGTAACGCACTCTGGACGATGGTTGATTTTATATCTTGATTGTTGTGGTCATGTATTGTATGAAACCCATATAAATAACTTATATGGTAATTGATTGGGTTTGATTCTAGTTCAAAAGGAACGAATATTAAAAAAAAAATTTAAAATAACGAATATTTTAAAATAATATTCAATAAAGGATTAAAATGTCAATTTGATGTCCGATTTTGGATAGACACGAAAATATTGAAATATATGATGCCATTTGATTAGATTTGCGCCATTTTAATGTGAACGATATTCATATCGATTTTATTCATTTTTATAATGAATATCGAAAAGGAAATGATTTCAAAATCTAATATTTTGAAAATATTATCATTTAAATATTATAATGATAAGGAGTATTCAATTTTGATTTAAAATTGAAAATGAAGTTGAAATCGTTTTTAAAACGAATCTAAAACGATTTATAAAATATGATTTAAATGGAAATCGACGATATATATATATATATATATATATATATATGATATCATATTATATATATTTGATGATCATAATAGAACGCGCCGCGACCGTTCGCGAATTTCGATCTTTGACTTCGAATTGACATTATGGAAGATACGACCGTCGGATTCTCCTAAAACCGGAACCTTGGGTTAGTATTGAAAAGAGATTTCCAACAAATATAAGAGATTTGAAATCTAACGGTTGGATTTTGAATTATGTCCAAATCGAATTTGGAAAAGGTCGCTATGGATGCAGTTCGGTGGCCGTTATTGGAAACCGACAGTACAGGCCTAAATAAAATTATTAAAAATATTAATAATTTTGGTAAAATCAAAATAAATGATTTGGAAAGAATTTGGATGAAAAATTCCATGTTTGTAAAGATAATTTTTTTTTATCTAAATGAATAATTTATAAACTAGAATTATAATCCCGTTATTTTTAAATAAATAAATTGGATTGAGAATGGGTTTTAATATAACCAGAATTTCCAATATATGAATTGGAATGGATTTTGAACGGAAATCATCTTTGGAATATTTTGATGTTGGATTCCGTGATTATACGGATATTGTTGAGGAATTTGGAAGATATATTTATATATATCATTATTCCCAAAACGATATTTATTGGTTTCAGAATTTCATATTTAATATAAGCCGATATAATTTCTATTCAGAGCCTTGTTTTTTATATCAAATTGGATTTTGGGTTTGTTATGAATGGTGTCTTAAATAACACTGTTCTTGAACCCAGTTGAGAAAAGAATAAATCTTTAATTTAAGATTTAGTGAAGTTTACCAATTGATTAATATTTAACTAGAATCGAATTAGATTTTGGATTTATCGTGAATGGTGTTGTAAATAATACTTGTTCTTTAACCCGATTAATAGTAAAGTTGTGATTTGGAATTTATAAATCTTTATTCTAAGATTTAATGGAATTTTCCAAAGTAAAGTTTTCCAATTTAATATACTAAACTAGAATTGAATGGTATTCGATTTAGTAATAATCGAAGTGAGCTTCTGTGGAGGAAGACTGTTAATCTATATGGAATTTAAAAGGCTTTGTCATTATTCCTTTTATATTATTAGTCGGATACGGAAATTGATATTGATTATATATGTTGATCTGTTTTCCGTGAAGATTCCATAATTAATGGAATGTGACTTTGGGTTTATCGTGAATTGTGTTTTAAATGACATTTGTTCTTTAACCCAGTTAAAGACAGGATTACATGTCTAACATTGTATTTCGAACTGTATTGTTGATCTATGCTAAATATATATCTGTTTGGTGGTGGAGAGTTTATTATCTTGCTTAACACCCTTCTCTAAGACGTGCGCGCTTAGAGGTTATATATCGGCAGAAATCAATGGTACGGTGTAGATTGTCGATGCTGCGTGTTTGATTTCCCAAATTTAAAATAATCATTAATAATGATTGTTATAAGATTAAAACTAAGTGGAGTTTTAATGAATTTTTAATTAGATTGAAATGAGAATGTGATAATTTAAATTATCAAATTTGGGAAATGATCGAGAATGGAGTATCACCAATTTACTCCAAGCGATAGTTAAATCTTTAATTAGATTTGAACATGAAATGGTAATTAAATTTACCGATAACACCATGGTGTTAGATATAGAGTATTACCGGTTTTGCTCCATGGGATGAATAGATTGGGATTGAGAAATAAAACAAATGATTACTTCGATTTGGTGCAGTAGTCCCGACTAGTTTGGATAAACCTTAATTTTGTTTGAATTGATATCCAAAGGAAGATTAAAGAATAAATTTAAAAGAATTTATCTTTGATAAAATTAATGCGAACATATCCCTAAAGAAGTGAATATTTGAATAAAAGAATATTCAGAATTAGAATGAGGTGTATGTTGTGTTTTGATTGCACTTGATAATAAAATATGTAAATTATTTGGAAAGGCCGGGTTTATACCCATTCTGAATAATTGATTCGAGACTAGTCGACGATGAAGATGGTGGTTGAAGACCGGAGGTCTTCACATCGTTTGGATGATTACTGATGTCTTGATTGGGTTGCACACCCAAGACAAGGTAATAAGTGGTGATCGTCTTGGAGATCGACCGGATATGCGAGGACCTCTCTCCTATATTGGACATATGGGACGAGGAATAAGGTGCCTCCAGTTTCGTTCAGACCTAGAACGAAATAGTAAATGGATGTGTGTTTAACATTAGATTTTATTTTGTGTTGATTGATTTCTACTAAATATATTTCTGTTTGGTGGCGGAGAATTTATTCTCTTGCTTAACACCCTTCTTTGAGACCTACAAGCTTAGAGGTTATATATCGATAGATATCAGTCGCATGGCTTGAATTGTCAGTGTGGCATGCTGAGATGCAAATGATCAAGGCTTCTGTTGAAAAGCAGAGTCTTGTGGTTATTGATCAAGCACAGCTTTAAATAGCATAGCTTTGTGTATAGCGCTAATTCACGGGCCTCACACCCTATATGAACTAGAAATGGGAGAGGACTCCAGGGAGGACATGCGTTTCCTTCTCGCTAGGAGTGGTGTCATGGTATGGAGCCCAGACAATTTTACTTATGTGGATGGTGGAAAGCGAGGTACCTCGGATATATCGGTCACTACAGGGCCGATGGATTGGTTGACATACTGACAAGATTTTATGCCCCATAGGGAAGGGAAACGTATTGTTCAGGAATTGCCAATCCACAAACATAAGAGTGGACCGGCCCTGGAAGATCCAAGTGCAGTTGCCGCTGAGCCTGAGACATGGGCTAGATTGTCTCGAATTCAGTAAGGACGATCCCTTGCCTTGGTTCATGATGGAAATCCAACTTCCAATACTACATTGTATGGTTTTAATTATATAACTAGTATGGCGACATGATATATGGTACCCATGTCGTCTATGATTGATACATTTATATTTGAAGTTGTTTTATACACTATACACTTATAATAGTATCAAGTGATTTTTGTTTTACACGTATCAAGCATGTTTGGCTATTATAAGGTAAAACTCTATCCTCCGGCTTGCGTTGCATTGTGTGATGGGACCTGAGTCTTATAATAGCTTCATTTTTCCAAAAAGCATTGCATTGTTTGTTTTATGCACTAGTATTCTTGGGAGGAAACCCGTTCCGTGTTATACGGAGTGGTCCTTTGATTTACTTTATTTTAAAGTAAAATTTTAAATAACTGTTTTAGTTCTCACACCAGTCACATGACTGACCTGGAATTTATTGTTTTAACCTAAATTCTGGCTGCCCCTATTTTCCACACGGGCAGCTAGTTGTTTTGGTTTTGCAGATATTATTTTCACAGGATCCTGGTTTATAGTTGGAGCTATATTCGGAACGCTCTATATCCGTGTATTTCTTTCAGTTGTGTTATGTATTATTTTTCCGCTGCTTTGTAATTTGAATCTCTGATATTTATCAAATGTATATTATTTATTCATAATTTGTTATATTCTTGTACTCTGATGTAATTGTTGTAATAAGCAATGGATTGCTCAGTCGTTTGCGCTCTGATTTGTCGTATTCTCAACTCAATCCGGGTTTTCCCTTACGGGCGAGTTTGGGTCGTTTCATCATGGTATCAGAGCTTTGGTTTACAGAGCTCAAGAACACGACACATTAGAACTGAACGAAAGAATTCATCAGAGATTGGATTAGTCATATCCAATGAGAATGACTCGTTAGAGATGGGATCAGTAGTATCCTAGAACTAGTGCAAAGAGTGTTATTTTTCAAATAAAAATGAAAACAAATTTTGTTTTGAAAATTTAAATCTTATTATATGTATTTGAGTATTTTTATTTTAAATTGATTTTGGACTATCGGGTATATGGAGATTTTAATATACGTCTGATCCACGTGTATACGAAGTCTGAAATATACTTGATAGATATAGAATCACACCCTAATCGCCCGGAGATGATACTGATGATTGAGATCTCATCATCAGTGTTTATGTTCGAGTTTCGAAAGTGGGATATTTATATATTTCCAAGTGATTGGTGTGAGAACCAAAATTAGATAGGGTTATTGTTGTGATTTGGCACTAAAAATACAATTTTTGAATACATTAAAGTTATTTGTTTGAAAAGCTAATCAACTAATTGATTAATGGTTGTGTTGTATGATAATTAGTCTGACTAAATAAAAATATTGGACTAATAAACCCAATAAAAAAATGTAAGGCAAATTTAGTTAAATCGAATCAATTATTGAATTGAACTGAAAATTGATTGGAATCACATACATGTACATATATATGTGTGAACAGGTTATAGCTGGGAAGCTAAGAAGAGGAACAAGATTGTATGCCCAACAAATAAGTACATGTTTATTTTATTTCTTGGGTTTTGATGATTTTATGAGCCAATTGGTTTTTTCTTTTGGATTGGTGAGGGCCCTGTGAGGCTAATTGCGGTTTTAAAGGTCTCCCGTACAAAGGAGGTTGTGGCGAAATTTTTCAAAAATTTAGGGCGTTAGCCAAATTTTTGAAGAATTAGAAATTTCTTAGAAACTAAAAAGTCGAAGAATGAAAGTTGATTTGGTTGGTTAAACAACTTTTAGCTCCGTTCCTTTTCGAGGACGAAAAGATTTTAAGTGGGGGAGATTGTAACAACCCGAATTTTCAGAACCAATTTAAATTTTTTATTTTAGCTATTTTAATGGATTTTGAATATTTAAAATGAATTATTTTAAATAATTTCGACTCAAAATTTTATTTAAATCGAAGTTAGAACATATAAATTAATTTTAATTATAAAACGAGTTTAAAATGGCGCGGTAGTTTGAGAATTCGATTTTAAATTTCAAATGAATGCACAGGACTCAAAATAAATCGGATTTCAATAAAACCAGAAATATTTGAATCTTTTTAATTATATCTTTCTAGCGAATGTGAAAAATATAGATTTTATAATATAAATTGAAGTTATGTCCAGGTTAAAATTTAAAATAGTCGTTTTGGAATTTATGTATATTTTATATAATATATAGCCCTTAAAAATAGCCATTTTGCAAACGACCTACGTTTTCGATGAAACCACTTTTGTTGGATCCGGAATGTCAAATTATTGCTAGATTCCAATTTTCATAATTTTTGGAATTAATATGTGAGCGTGGTGTATTTAAACGTGTTTGGTCAATTCAATTTGAATTTAATCGACTGAAAAATGACCGTTTTTCAAGCAGTCTCCAAATTCGATGAAATTAGTTTTGTTAGGACCGTATCATCAAAACATAGCTTAATTTATTTATTTTTGAATTTTTAGAGTCAGTATGTGGCCCAGTAAATTAAAATGTACATTCAAATTCAATTTATATTAATTTATATTTTAATTTTGATGAAAACTGATCGAAATAGTCGAATTGACATATGGACATACCCCATTGTGTCCGGAATGGGAGTATTTAGCTAGGAGCGACAGTCGTTGGGTTCAAATTGGAGTTTGAATAAAAATTCAACCTTTTGGGAAATTAAAATAATATAATAATATATATATCCCCTTATCTCTCCTTCAGGTCAACGGTTAATAAAAAAACAAAAAGAAAACCGCGATCCCTAATCACCGTCACCCATCGCCTCCCTCCGCCTGCGCGACTGTCGCGACCCCTCCCCCCCCACCACCTCCGACGATGGCGCCGCCACTTCCCCAGACACCCCTCCCTCCTCTCTCTTTCCTAAAACCGAAACCCTAGCCCGTTTATCTCCTAAACAGCCGCCACCACCCCCTAACCGACCACCAAAAGGCCGCTGCCACTTCCAGCAACCCCCGCGCCCTCCTCCGACCTCCTCCGCCAGCCGTGGACCCCCCATTTGCCAAAACCCTAAAATATGTGAGTTTTCTGATTTTAATTCTTTGATTTAACCTTTAGCAAGTTAAAAATGTTATTTTTAACTAGTTCATGATATGCAAATATTTTTAGTAAGTTAAAAATACATTTTTAAATTTGTGCATGTCATGAAAATATTTTTAGAAATATAAAAATATGATTTTTATTATATGAATAACGATATAAAAATATGATTTTTATTATATGAATAGCGATACAAAAATATGATTTTTATTATATGAATAGTGATATAAAAATATGATTTTTGTATATGAATAGCGATATAAAAATATGATTTATATATATTAATAGCGTTATAAAAATATGATTTTTATATATGTAGTACCGTTATAAAAATGTGATTTTTTAATATATATAGCGATGTTAAAAATGTGATTTTTATTATGAAATTGTTTAAATAAAAATATGATTTATATATATATATTTTTTAAATAAAAATATGATTTTTATATTTAAGGAAATCAAATAAAAATATGATTTTTAATATATATACCACGTGAAACAGACTACGATGGAACTGACTGGAAGTAGAACAGAATCCAAACCGTCCCATAAAGATTGACGGAGTGGAAACCAAAGGTGAGAGCTCCTTCTCACAATAATTAATTTACAATTATATATATTTTAGGTGCAGACGGGGCTTAGAAGCCCCAGACACTATTTATTGTACAAACCAGGGATGTTTGGTTGTTTGTTTTATTTGATTGATTGTTATTTAATAGGGTTTGGCAACCTTTTTACGAAATTGGTTGAATTTGATTTAGGAGGTTAACTGAATTGATTGGAATTGGTATGTGTATGGCGCGAGCCAGTATTAGGCAAGGGATAAGGCTAGACCTTATTCCGGTTCTAGTATCGTGTAGTTATGCTGCCGAAATTTTCTAAAAGTGTTACAAAAATTTAGTTAGTTGAAAATATTATTTTTAGCTAATAACTGCAATAAATAAAATAATTATTGGATAGTTAAAAATAAATTTACACATCCATTTACAAGTCGTATGACATGTTTATGCTTGCCTATTTTTGTGATATCAATTGGGTCGATAAATTTTATACATCGCCTAACTGCACAAATAATATTCAGTATTTCTTGGTTGAAACACCACACGGGTATTGGGATGGTATTTTATGTACACCAGTCCCAATTGTTTAGTTGTATGTCAATTGATTGGTTGACAGACTATTGTAAGCGTTAATTATTTATATTTAACCCTTATGCAGTTGTGTAATGCACTCTGGATGATGGATGATTGTATATCATGATTGTTGTGTTCATGTGTTGTATGAAACCCATATAAATAAATTATTTGCTAATTGATTGGGTCCGATTCCAATTCAAAAGGAACGAATATTAAAAAAAAAAATTCAAAATAATGAATATTTTAAAATAATATTCAATAAAGGATTAAAATGTCAATTTGATGTCCGATTTTGGACAGACATGAAAATATTGAAATATAGGAAGCCGTGTTGATTAGATTTGCGCCATTTTAACGCAAACGATATTTATATCGATTTTATTCATTTTTATAATAAATATCGAAAAGAAAATAATTTCAAAATCTAATATTTTGGAAATATTAGCATTTAAATATTATAATGATAAGGAGTATTCAATTTTGATTTAAAATTGAAAATGAAGTTGAAATCATTTTTAAAACAAATTTAAAATGATTTATAAAATACAATTTAAATGGAAATCGATGAAATATATATAATATACATATTATATATATTTAATAGCCTGAACGCGCTGCGCCGCGACCGTTCATGAATTTCGACCATTAACTTCGAGTTGACATTACGAGAGATCCTACCGTTGGATTCTTTTAAAAGCAGAATTGTTGGGTTCGTATCGAAAAGAGCTTTCCAACGAGTATAAGAGATTTGAAATCTAACGGTTGGATTTGGAATTATGTCTAAATCAAGTTTGGAAAAGGTCGCTATGGATGCAGTTCGGTGGCCGTTATTGGAAACTGACTGTACAGGCCTTAATAAAATTATTAAAAATATTAATAATTTGTGTAAAATCATAATAAATGATTTGGAAAGAATTTGGATGAAAAATTCCACATTTGTAAAGATAAAAATATACTTTTATCTAAATGAACCAGTTATTAACTAGAATTACAAGCCAATTATTTTTAAATAAGTAAATTGGATTGAGAATGGGTTTTAATATAAGTAGAATTTCCAATATATGAATTGGAATGGATTTGAATGGAAATCATCTTCGAAATATTTCGATGTTGGATTCCATGATTATACAGATATTATTGAGGAATTTGGAAGATACACATATATATATCGTTATCCCCAAAACAATATTTGTTGGTTTAAGAATTTGATATTGAATATAAGCCGATGTAATTTCTATTCAGAGCCTTGTATTTGATATCAAATTGGATTTTGGGTTTGTCGTGAATAGTGTCTTAAATAACCCTGTTCTTAAACCCAGTTGAGAAAAGAATAAATCTTTAATTTCAGATTTAGTGAAGTTGTAACAACCCGAAAATCTGGGCCAGTTTAAAATTTTTATTTTGGCAATTTTGGCGAATTTTGATTATTTAAAATGAATTATTTTAAATAATATCGACGAGAAAATTTATTTGAATAGAATTCGAACGTATATATTATATACGTCATCGATAGAATTTAAATATTTATTTATATATATAAAAGGAATTGAAAATAGCGCGGTAGTTCGATAATTCGATTTCAAACTTCGATTGAATGTACCGGGTGCAAAACAATCCGGATTTTAGTGAAACCAAAAATAATAGGATCTAATTGATAATATCTTTCCAATGAATCCGACAAATCAAGATTTTATAGCAGGAATCAAAAGATATGTATAGTTGAAAATTCTGAATAGTCGCTATGGAATTCAGGCCCTTAAAAATGGAATTTTTGCAAACGACCTCGGATTTCGACGAAACCACTTTTGTTGGGTCCGTGATGTCAAAGTATTGCTAGGTTCCAAATTTCATAATTTTTCGAATCAATATGTGAGCGTGGCAAAGGAAAACGCGTCTGACCAGTATTAGTTGATTTTAATCGACTGGAAAATGGCCATTTTTCAAACGGTCTCAGTATGTGATGAAACTAGTTTTATTAGGACCGTATCGTCAACACGAAGCTAGAAAATATTTTTCGGGGATTTTTCGAGTTAGTATGTGACCCCAGTAAATTGAAATGCGCGTTCAAATTCACCATATAGAGTTATATGTTGATTTCAACGGAAACTGATTGTAACGATCGAATCAGCTTGCGATACATATCCCAGTGTGTTCGGAATAGGGGTAATACGCTAGGGACGACAGTAGGTGGGTTCGATTTTGAGTTCGAAATAGAAAGTTGTTTATAAAGGAATTAAATTAATTAAAATATTTTATTATAAATGCTCCTTCCCAGTCAAACCTAGGTCAAAGCCTCCTTCGCTGGTCAAAACACGCTGAGCCACCTCCATATCGATTTCGATAGAGAAAAAAAAAGAAGAAGCCCCCAAATCAGTCGAACAATCGAAACGCCTCCTCTCTCCACCACCGTACCCCATGCCCCCTCGCTCAACGTCGGCCAACCCGCCTGCAGCACCCTCCGGTGCTCCGCTCCACCCAGCTCGACATCCGCAGTCGAGCCTGCCACCTCGCAAGCTCGAGAATTGAGATCCCTAAGCCACCCCACCCCATTCGCAGACCACCGTGAGGCGCCACCGCCTCTGACCCACCTCCGACCGCTGGCCAGCTCCGCCCTGACGACCTCCGACGCATCCACCCCCTCCCTCTTCATAAGCAACGATGTGAGTTTCTTCCTTTTTTTTAAATCTATTTTTGTTCTTTCTTCGTTTAATTTTAATGTAAGTAAATTGCAAATAAAAAAAAATCAGTTTTACTTATGATGGTTGTGAATAAAAGAAATTAGATTTTTAATTGATATATATGTTCTTTGTTAAAAGAGATGATTTTTAAATGAGAAAGATCGTATTTTTACAACATGAAATGATCTTTACACATGAAGAGAGGAAGTAAAAATATGATTTTTATATATTGAATATCGTAGAGTAAAAAATTGATTTTTATATATTGAATAGCATAGTAAAAATTCGATTTTTATATTGAATAGCAAAGTAAAAATGTGATTTTTACATATGTAGTGGCTACGGGCGACGAAGGTGACGAAAGGCGAGAATGGCGAAGATTTCTATAAATGAAGAGTCGTGGTATTGGATAGCTTTTGGTGAGAACTTCTCACTCTTCAATTTCTTTTTCTAGTTATATATATATACTAGGATGTAGACGGTGTTTAGTAGCACCCGACACCCGTCATCCACAGACCATGGATGGCTTGTTTGTTTAATTGTTTGGTTGTGTAGTTGGTTAGATTATTTGGTTTGAATTGAAATGTTTGGTGAAATGAAATTGATTTTGATTGATGTGTGAATGGCGTGGGCCTTCACTAGACCGGGGATAAGGCTAGGCCTTGTCCCGTTTCTAGTATCGTGCCGTTATGCCGCCGAAATTTTCTAAAATAAGTTAGAAAAATAAAATATCATTTTATTTAAAGAATGAACTGAATAGAAATTCATAAGTTAAAATAAAATGTTTTGTCGTTAAAAATATAATTTTTAACGTGAATGTGAATAAATAAATATTCATTTATAAACCGGACGGTTTGTTTATGTACACCTATTTGAAGGACATTGATTGGGTCGACAAATTTTACACATCGCCCAACTGCACGAATAAAAAAATCTGTGTTTGCTGATTTAAAACCCCACACGGGTGTTGGGATGAAATTTGAAGTTCACTCATCCTGATTGATTAAATATGTCGATCGATTGATTGACAGACTGTTATAAGCGTATGATATTTATATTTGATGCTTATACAGTGTAGTGCACTTTGGTTGATAGTTGATTATTTTTCAATGCTATTGTATACGTGTGATGTATGAAAGTCCATATAATTAACATTATATGGTGATTGATTGGGCCTCATTCCAATTTAGAAAATAAAGAATATTAAAATATAAATGTTCATGTGTTGACTGTACTCATCCGTCGAGATTAGTCATGTGTTGAACGAAATATTTTTATAATAAAAATTTACATCTTTAACAATATAATATAAAGGTTCATGTGTTGACCGTACTCATCCGTTGAGATTAGTCATGTGTTGAACGAAATATTTGAAACAAAATATTTGAAACAGAACATTTGAAAATAGAAATATATGAAGCCGTGTTGATTAGATTGACGCCATTTAGACGTGAACGATATTTATATCGATTTTACTCATTTTAAAATGAATATTGAAAAGCGATTTCGAAATCGCATATTTTGAAATGAAATTTGAATTAAATTGAATTCGAATTGAAATTGAATTGAATTGAAAACGAACTGAAATTGAATTAGAAATCAATTTGAATTGAAATCAATTTGAAATGAATTTAAAACGAATTTATATTTGAATATTCAATTTTGATTTGAAATTGAATATGAAGTTGAAACCGTTT
The DNA here is from genome assembly GCA_030737875.1 of Allium sativum. Lineage (NCBI taxonomy): Eukaryota > Viridiplantae > Streptophyta > Magnoliopsida > Asparagales > Amaryllidaceae > Allium > Allium sativum. Next base: position 708,783,694 of record CM060915.1, read on the forward strand.
TGAAAATGAATTTAAAAACGATTTATAAAGCACGTTTTGAATTGAAATCGACAAAGTATATATTATATATATAATATAATGGCCTGAATAGAACGCGCCGCGCCGCGGCAGTTCGCGAATTTCGACCATTGACTTCGAACGGATATTACGGGAGATCCGACCATCGGATTCTCCTAAAACCGGAACCGTTGGGTTCGTATCGAAAAGATCTTTCTAACGAATATTAGAAATTTGAAATCTAACGGTTGGATTTGGAATTATATCCAAATCAAATTTGGAAAAGGTTGCTGTAAGTGCAGTTCGATGGCCATTGATGGAAATCGAATGTACGGGCCTTGATAAAATTATTAAAAATAGTAATAATTTGTGTAAAATCATAAGAAATGATTTGTTAAGATTTGGGATGAAAAACTCCATATTTGAAAAGATAAAGATAGATTTTTATCGAATTGAACTAGTTTTGAACTAGAATTATAATTCTATTTATTTTTAAATAAATAAAGTGAATTTGAAATGGTTTTGAAAATAACCAGAATTTCCAATGATTGCATTGGAATGGATTTGAATCGAAATTGTGTTCGGAATATTTCGATGTTGGATTTCGTGATTACACAGATATTGTCATGGAAATTTGAAAGATATATATATATCGTTATTTCCAATACGATATTTGTTGGTCGTAGAATTTGATATTGAATATAAGCCGGTAAATTTTCTATTCAGAGCCTTGTGTTTAATATCAAATGTGATTTGGGTTTGTCGTGAATGGTGTCTTTATTAACACTGTTCTTGAACCCAGTTGAGAAAAGATTAAATCTTTTTTATTTAGATTTAATGAAGTGTATCAATTAAATGATATTTAATTGGAATTGAATTGATATTGATTTTTGGGTTTATCGTGGACAGTGTTTTAAATAACACTCGTTCTTTAACCCGATAATTAATGGAAGGTGATTTTGGGTTTATCGTGAACCGTGTTTTAAATGACACTGATTCTTTAACCCAGTTAACGATTAAAACTAAGTGGAGTTTTAATGAATCTTTAATTAGATTGAAATGATCGAGAATGGAGTATCACCAGTTTTGCTCCAGGCGATAGTTAAATCTTTAATTAGATTTGAACGTGAAATGGTAATTGAATTTACCGATAACACCGTGGTGTTAGATATGAAGTATTACCAGTTTTACTTCATGGGATGAATAGGTTGGGATTGGGAAATTAAAACAAATGATTACTTCGGTAAGGTTCGTTAATCCCGACTAGTTGAATCAAAATTCAAAAGAAGATTAAAGAATAAATTCAAGGAATTTATCTTTGATAAAATTAATGGGAACCTCTCCCTATGAATGTGAAATTTAGAAACTAACTGTCGGTTAGTCAAGCAGAATGGTTTTCTGGATATTGATCTGATGTTGGTTTCGGCCTTCGGGGTTAATATTTGGGGAATTATTCTCTTGATTAATTTACGGTTAGTGACTGATGAATTGGAATGAGGCGTATGTTGTGTTTGTGTAACACTTACTTAAAATATACGCAAGTTATTCGGAAAGACCGGGTTTATCCCATTCTGAATAACTGATACGACGATAAGTCGAAGATGAAGACGATGGTCGAAGACCGGAGGTCTTCACGTCCTTTGGGTGATTACTGATGATCTTGATTGGGCTGTACACCCAAGAAGATGGAAATAGTTAGTGATCGTCCAGACGTGCTTGGAGATCGATGGATATGCGGGGTACTAGGTGCCTCCGGTTTCGTTCAGACCTAGAACGGACTTGTAAATGGACTGTGTGTCTGACATTGGATTTTAGTCCGTGCGATTGATCTCTATTAAATATATATCTGTTTGGCGGCGGAGAATTTATTCTCTTGATTAACGCCCTTCTCTGAGACGTACGAGCTCAGGGGTTATATATTGATGGATATCAAACGCATGGAGTGAATTGCCTGTGTGGCATGCCTAAGTGGCAATTGATCGAGGCTTCTGTTGAAAAGCAAAGTCTTGTGGTGATGATCAAAGCACAGCCTGTGTGGCACAGCTTTGTGTAACGTGAATTCGCGAGCCTCACACCCCGGTTGTGAACCAGAAACGGGAGAGGACATCAGGGAGGGCATGCGTTTCTTTCTAGCTAGGGTGGTGTCAGTGACCTACCAGCCCTGACATTTATATACTTTTCACCTGTGTGGTTGTTGCTGTTGCGAGGCGCCTCGGTTTGATCGGACGATCCGGGTCCGATGGAGTCATTCGTTGGCTTATTTACGCCCCAAAGGGCGGGGAAACGCATGTTCAGGCATTTTAATCCACATCGGTGGACCGGCCCTGACGATCCAAGGGCCCACCTGAGTCTGGGTCCTGAGGGGCGGGCTAGAGCGTCTCGAATCGGTTGAGGACTATCTTTTGCCTCGGTTCATAGATGGAAATCCAATTTCCAAATACGTGACATTTGCGTTTTTAATTGTAGAACTAGTATGGAGACATGATATATGGTACCCATGCCGCCTATGATTGATACTTATGATTTGAAGTTGTTTTATACACTATGCACTTATAATAGTATCAAATGATTTGTTTTAAACGTATCAAGCATTCTTTGGCTGTTATAAGAGAAAACCCTATCCCCCGACTTTCGTTGCATTGTGTGATAGGACCTGGGTCTTATAACAGCTTCATTTTTCTTTATTTAGCATTGCGCTGTTTGTTTTATACACTGGTATTCTTGGAAGGAAACCCGTTCCGTGTTATACGGCGTCGTCCCTTGATTTACCTAACTTTAAAAATAAAGATTAACTGTTTTAGTTCTCACAGTAGTCACATGACTGACCTGGAGTTTATTGTTTTAACCTAAACTCTGGGTGCCCCTATTTTGACACGGGCAACTAGTAGTTTTGGTTTTGCAGATTTATATTCACAGGATCCTGGTTTACAGCTGGAACGATATCCGGAAAGCTTTGTATCCGTATATCTCTTCTAGTTGTGTATTGTATTATTTTCCGCTGCTATGTATTTAAATGTAATTTAAATCTCTGATAGTTCTATGTAATATTCATTTATACTCTGTATATTCTTGTAATCCGATGCATTCTTGTGATATACAATGAAATGTTCTTCCGTCTGCGTTCTGATTTGTCTTGTTCTCAAAACAATTCGTTCTTTCTCTTTCTCTTCGGAGACCGGGGAAGTACGGGTCGTTTCATCGGTTTTTCATCCTGATTTTTTCAACTGAAACTGGTCAAACACGTTTTCTTTTGCCTCGGTTCACAGATGGAAATCCAACTTCCAAATACGTGATTTTGCGGTTTTAATTGTAGAACTAGTATCGCGACATGATATATGGTACCCATGCCGCCTACGATTGATACTTATGATTTGAAGTTGTTTTATACACTATGCACTTATAATAGTATCAAATGATTTGTTTTAAACGTATCAAGCATTCTTTGGCTATTATAAGGGAAAACCCTATCCTCCGGCTTGCGTTGCATTGTGTGATAGGACCTGGGTCTTATAACAGCTTCATTTTTCTTTATTTAGCATTGCGCTGTTTGTTTTATGCACTGGTATTCTTGGGAGGAAACCCGTTCCGTGTTATACGGCGTGGTCCCTTGATTTACCTAACTTTAAAAATAAAGATTACTGTTTTTAGTTCTCACACCAGTCCCATGACTGATCTGGAGTTTATTGTTTTAACCTAAACTCTGGGTGCCCTTATTTTGACACGGACAGCTAGTAGTTTTGGTTCTGCAGATTTATATTCACAGGATCCTGGTTTACAGCTGGAATGATATCCGGAAAGCTTTGTATCCGTATATCTCTTCTAGTTGTGTATTGTATTATTTTCCACTGCAATATATTTAAATATAATTTAAATCTCTGATATTTCTGTGTAATATTCATTTATACCCTGTATATTCTTGTAATCTGATGGATTGTTGTAATATACAATGAAATGTTCTTCCGTATGCGTCCTGTTGTGTCATGTTCTCAAACGATAGGGCGTTTCAGCCGGTCTGGGTCGGTTTAGCGACTTGTTCGGACCGAGCGAAATTCCTTTTCGTCACATTTGGTATCGGAGCGAGCGAAATTCTTTTTCGTCACATTTCCATTTCAAATAATCGATCGACGTTGAGAAGTCGAAGAGTCGAAGACGGCTGAAGACCGACGATCTCCACATTGGATGGATGGGCGCTACTGATGCTCGTGATTGGAGTAGCTACCATGAAGGAATTGAAGTAGTAGCCGTCCAAACATACTGTTGATTGTACGGATATGCGAGGAATTGGTGCCTCCGGTTTCGTTCAGACCAGAACGGACTTGTAAATGGACTGTGTGTCTGACATTGGATTTTGTTCTGTGTTGATTGATCTCTGTTAAATATATATTTGTTTGGCGGCGGAGAATTTATTCTCTTGCTTAACGCCCTTCTCTGAGACGTACGAGCTCAGAGGTTATACATTGACAGAAATCAGTCGCATGGAGTGGATTGCCTATGTGGCACGCCTAAGTGGCATAAGATCAAGGCTTCTGCTGCAAAGCAAAGTCTTGTGGTTGATGATCAAAGCATGGTCTGTGTGACGTAGCTTTGTGTATAACGTGAATTCGCGAGCCTCACAACCCGGTATGAGTCAAAAACGGGAAAAGGACCCAAGGAGTGCATGACGTTTCTTTCTAGCTATGGTGGTGTCAGTGACCTCCCAGCCCTGACATTTATATCTACTTTTCACCTGTGTGGTTGTTGGAATACGAGGCGCCTCGATTATAGGTCTGTAAGGACCGGGAACCGTGTGTTCAGGAATAATTAATCCTCAAAAGTAAGAGAGGACCGGCCTTGGAGGATCCAGGGGATTGCTGTGTGCGGTCCCGAGGCATTTGCTAGAGTGTCTCGAATCGGAGAGGAGCTTGCCCCTTGCCTCGACTCATGAAGGAATCCAATTTCCAATACGATATATGCGGATGTGATTGTATTACTAGTATGGCGACATAGTAGATGGTAGCTATGCCGCCTAGGATTGATATTTATGATTGAATTTGCTTTTGAAACATATATGCACTAGTAATAATATCAAACACTTTTGTTTTATACGTATGAAGCATTTTTGGCCATTATAAGGGAAAACTCTATCCTCCGGCTTGCGTTGCATTGTGTGATGGGACCTGAGTCTTATAATGGCTTCATTTTATAAATAGCATTGCGTTGATTTAATTATTTATTTTATTTCATGCACTAGCGCTCATTGGAGTAAACCCGTTCCACGAAAGTGGTGTGGTCCTTTGATTTGCCTTATTATTGTTGTTAATAAGTTGAGTATATTTCTCATACCAGTCCCATGACTGACTCGTAGTTTGTTTCACCTTGCAAACTCGGGTGCCCTCATTTTCACACGGGCAGCCTAGTTACAGGTTTTTGACGCATCTTTTGGCTCATGGTGAGGCTTGACTACACCGTGCTGACTTGGATTTTCTCTGCCATTATTGTATCTATATTATGATTCCGCCATTGGCGATGTAGACTGATATTCCTTTTGTGTACTCTTTATGTATGATTCCGCCTCAGGCGATGGTGACTGATTATGTATCATTATGCACTAAGTTGTATCCTGTACTGTGCTTCTCTGATGTGATGATATCTATATGATTCCGCTGTCATATATGTGCAAATTATTCTATTTCCTGTTTATGCTATTATCTGTGATCTGCTAATGATGATTTATGTGTTATATTCCAATGATTATCCTTAGCACCGTGTAACGGGGTTTTGGGATCGTCACAGCTGGAATCAGAGCTTGTTCGGGGACATATTTTTCCTTGAAGAGTTCTTTAAATCCATCCCATGTTCTTCCAGCTTCTCTATTCCCGGCGGTAAGGGATTCCCACCATAATTCAGCTTGTTCCTGCATAAGCCAGACGCCCATAATAGCTTTGTCTTCGTCTCCAAGCCTTAGGCCTTCAAGATTTTTCTCGCATGTTTTGAGCCATGCAAGGGCCTCTATTACGGTGCCAGTTCCCGAGAAGGTCTTGCCTCCTAAGTTCTTATATCTCTTAGCTACACGGTCAAGCTCGAAGTATTGAAATATTTATTTATTCACATTCACGTTAAAAATTATATTTTTAACGATCAAACTATTTTATTCAACCTATGAATTTTCTATTCGGTTCATTTATTAAATAAAATGTTATCTTTATTTTCCTAACTTATTTTAGAAAATTTCGGCGGCATAACGGCACGATACTAGAAATGGGACAAGGCCTAGCCTTATCCCCGGTCTAGTGAAGGCCCACGCCATTCACACATCAATCAAATCAAATTGAATTGAAATCAATTTGAAATAAATTTAAATTGGAATATTCAATTTTGATTTTGAAATTGAATATGAAGTTGAAACCATTTTGAAAATGAATTTAAAACGATTTATACAGCACGTTTTGAATTGAAATCGACAAAGTATATATTATATACATTAGATATATAATATAATGGCCTGAATAGAATGCGTCGCGCCGCGGCAGTTCGCGAATTTCGACCTTTGACTTCGAACGGATATTGCGGGAGATCCGACCGTCGGATTCTCCTAAAACCGGAACCGTTGGGTTCGTATCGAAAAGAGCTTTCTAACGAATATTAGAAATTAGAAATCTAACGGTTGGATTTGGAATTATGTCCAAATCAAATTTAGGAAAGGTCGCTGTAAGTGCAGTTCGATAGTCGTTGATGGAAATCGACTGTACGGGCCTTGATAAAATTATTAAAAATAGTAATAATTTGTGTAAAATCATAAGAAATGATTTGGGAAGAATTGGGATGAAAAACTCCATATTTGAAAAGATAAAAATAGATTTTTATCGAAATGAACTAGTTTTGAACTAGAATTATAATTCTATTTATTTTTAAATAAATAAATTGGATTTAAAATGATTTTGAAAATAATCAGAATTTCCAATAATTATATTGAAATGTATTTGAATCGAAATTGTCTTCGGAATATTTCGATATTGGATTTCGTGATGATACAGATATTGTTATGGGAATTTGAAAGATATAGATATATATATATATATTGTTATTTCCAATATGATATTTGTTGGTCGTAGAATTTGATATTGAATATAAGCCGATATATTTTCTATTCAGAGCCTTGTATTTAATATCAAATGTGATTTGGGTTTGTCGTGAATGGTGTCTTGACTAACACTGTTCTTGAACCCAGTTGAGAAAAGATCAAATCTTTTTATTTAGATTTAATGAAGTGTACCCACTAAATGATATTTAATTGGAATCGAATTAGTATTGATTTTTGGGTTTATCGTGAACGGTGTTTTAAATAACACTTGTTCTTTAACCCGATAATTAATGGAATGTGATTTTGGGTTTATCGTGAACCGTGTTTTAAATGACACTGATTCTTTAACCCAGTTAACGATTAAAACTAAGTGGAGTTTTAATGAATCTTTAATTAGATTGAAATGATCGAGGATGGAGTATCACCAGTTTTGCTCCGGGCGTTAGTTAAATCTTTAATTAGATTTGAACGTGAAATGGTAATTGAATTTACCGATAACACCGTGGTGTTAGATATGAAGTATAACCAGTTTTACTTCATGGGATGAATAGGTTGGGATGGGGAAATTAAAACAAATGATTACTTCGGTAAGGTTCGTTAATCCCGACTAGTTGAATCGAAATTCAAAAGAAGATTAAAGAATAAATTTTAAGGATTTATCTTTGATAAAATTAAAGGGAACCTTTCCCTATGAATGTGAAATTTAGAAACTAACTGTCGGTTAGCTAAGCAGAATGGTTTTCTGGATATTGATATGATGTTGGTTTCAGCCTTCAGGGTTAATATTTGGGGAATTGTTCTCTTGATTAATTTACGGTTAGTGACTGATGAATTGGAATGAGGCGTATGTTGTGTTTGTGTAACACTTATTTAAATATACGCGAGTTATTCGGAAAGACCGGGTTTATCCCATTCTGAATAACTGATACGACGATAAGTCGAAGATGAAGACGGTGGTTGAAGACCAAAAGTCTTCACGTCGTTTGGATAATTATTGATGATCTTGATTGGGCTGTACACCCAAGAAGATGGAAACAGTTGGTGATCGTCCAGACGTATTTGGAGATCGATGGATATGCGGGGTACTAGGTGCCTCCGGTTTCGTTCAGACCCAGAACGAACTTTTAAATGGACAGTGTGTGTGACATTGGATTTTAGTCTGTGTGATTGAATTCTATTAAATATATATCTGTTTGGCGGCGTAGAATTTATTCTCTTGCATAACGCCCTTATCTGAGACGTACGAGCTCAGGGGTTATATACTGATGGATATCAAACGCATAGAGTGAATTGCCTGTGTGGCATGCCTAAGTGGCAAATGATCAAGACTTCTGTTGAAAAGCAGAGTCTTGTGGTTGATGATCGAAGCACAGCCTTGTGGCATAGCTTTGTGTAACGTTGATTCGCGAGCTTCACACCCGGTATGAACCAAAAACGGGAGAGGACGTCAGGGAGGGCATGCGTTTCTTTCTAGCTAGAAGTGGCGTCAGTGGTTTTACACGCCCTGACGAGTTTGACTTATGTGGTTGTAGCTGTTGCGAGGCGCCTCGGTTTGATCGGACGATTCGGGTCCGATGGAGTCATTCGTTGGCTCATTTACGCCCCATAGGGCGGGGAAACGCATGTTCAGGGTTTAAGTTTAATCCACATCGGTGGACTGGCCCTGAGGATCCAAGGCTTGACTGAGTACTTGCCTGAGGCTCGGGCTAGAGAGTCTCGAATCGGTTGAGGACTATCTTTTGCCTCGGTTCATAGAAGGAAATCCAATTTCCAAATACGGGACTTTGCGATTCTGATTGTAGAACTAGTATGGCGACATGATATATGGTACCCATGCCGCCTATGATTGATACTTATGATTTGAAGTTGTTTTATACACTATGGACTTATAATAGTATCAAATGATTTGTTTTAAACGTATCAAGCATTCTTGGCTGTTATAAGGGAAAACCCTATCCCCCGGCTTGCGTTGCATTGTGTGATAGGACCTGGGTCTTATAACAGCTTCATTTTTCTTTATTTAGCATTGCGTTGTTTTTTTTATCACTGGTATTCTTGGGAGGAAACCTGTTCCGTGTTATACAGCGTGGTCCCTTGATTTACCTAATTTTAAAATATAGATTTATAACTGTTTTAGTTCTCACACCAGTCACATGACTGACCTGGAGTTTATTGTTTTAACCTAAACTCTGGGTGCCCTTATTTTGACACGGGCAGCTAGTAGTTTTGGTTTTGCAGATTTATATTTACAGGATCCTAGTTTACAGCTGGAACTATACCCGGAAATCTTTGTATCCGTATATCTCTTCTAGTTGTGTATTGTATTATTTTCCGCTGCTATGTATTTAAATGTAATTTAAATCTCTGATATTTCTGTGTAATAATGATTCATACTCTGTATATTCTTGTAATCTGATGGATTGTTGTAATATACAATGAAATGTTCTTTTGTATGCGTTCTGTAGTGGCTTGTTCTCGAACTATCCGCCGCTTTCCTTTACGGGGAAGTTACGGGTCTTAACAGTTGGATTTTTCGAGTTAGTATGTGACCCCAGTAAATTGAAATGCGCGTTTAAATTCACCATATAGAGTTATATGTTGATTTCAATGGAAACTGATTGTAACGATCGAATCAGCTTGCGATACATATCCCAGTGTGTTCGGAATGGGGGTAATACGCTAGGGACGACAGTCGGTGGGTTCGATTTTGAGTTCGAAATAGAAAGTTGATTTGTAAAGGAATTAAATTAATTAAAATATTTTATTATAAATGCTCCTTCCCAGTCAAACCTAGGTCAAAGCCTCCTTCGCTGGTCAAAACACGCTGAGCCACCTCCATATCGATTTCAATAGAGAAAAAAAAAGAAGAAGCCCCCAAATCAGTCGAACAATCGAAACGCCTCCTCTCTCCACCACCGTACCCCACGCCCCCTCCCTCGACGTCGGCCAACCCGCCTCCAGCACCCTCCGGTGCTCCGCTCCACCCAGCTCGACATCTGCAGTCGAGCCTGCCACCTCGCAAGCTCGAGAATTGAGATCCCTAAGCCACCCCATTCGCAGACCACCGTGAGGCGCCACCGCCTCTGACCCACCTCCGACCGCTGGCCAGCTCCGCCCTGACGACCTCTGACGCATCCACACCCCTCCCTCTTCATAAGCAACGATGTGAGTTTCTTCCTTTTTTTTAAATCTATTTTTGTTCTTTCTTCGTTTAATTTTAATGTAAGTAAATTGCAAATAAAAAAAATCAGTTTTACTTATGATGGTTGTGAATAAAAGAAATTAGATTTTTAATTGATATATATATGTTCTTTGTTAAAAGAGATGATTTTTAAATGAGAAAGATCGTATTTTTACAACATGAAATGATCTTTACACATGAAGAGAGGAAGTAAAAATATGATTTTTATATATTGAATATCGTAGAGTAAAAATTTGATTTTTATATATTGAATAGCATAGTAAAAATATGATTTTTATATATTGAATAGCATTGTAAAAATTCGATTTTTATATTGAATAGCGAAGTAAAAATGTGATTTTTACATATGTAGTGGCTACGGGCGACGAAGGTGACGAAAGGCGAGAAAGGCGAAGATTTCTATAAATGAAGAGTCGTGGTATTGGATAGCTTTTGGTGAGAACTTCTCACTCTTCAATTTCTTTTTCTAGTTATATATATATACTAGGATGTAGACGGTGTTTAGTAGCACCCGACACCCGTCATCCACAGACCATGGATGGCTTGTTTGTTTAATTGTTTGGTTGTGTAGTTGGTTAGATTATTTGGTTTGAATTGAAATGTTTGGTGAAATGAAATTGATTTTGATTGATGTGTGAATGGCGTAGGCCTTCACTAGACTGGGGATAAGGCTAGGCCTTGTCCCGTTTCTAGTATCGTGCCGTTATGCCGCCGAAATTTTCTAAAATAAGTTAGAAAAATAAAATATCATTTTATTTAAAGAATGAAATGAATAGAAATTCATAAGTTAAAATAAAATGTTTTGTCGTTAAAAATATAATTTTTAACGTGAATGTGAATAAATAAATATTCATTTACAAACCGGACGGTTTGTTTATGTACACCTATTTGAAGGACATTGATTGGGTCGATAAATTTTACACATCGCCCAACTGCACGAATAAAAAAAATCCGTGTTTGCTGATTTAAAACCCCACACGGGTGTTGGGATGAAATTTGAAGTTCACTCATCCTAATTGATTAAATATGTCGATCGATTGATTGACAGGCTGTTATAAGCGTTAGATATTTATATTTGATGCTTATACAATGCAGTGCACTTTGGTTGATGGTTGATTATTTTTCAATGCTATTGTATACGTGTGATGTATGAAAGTCCATATAATTAACATTATATGGTGATTGATTGGGCCTCATTCCAATTTAGAAAATAAAGAATATTAAAATATAAATGTTCATGTGTTGACTGTACTCATCCGCTGAGATTAGTCATGTGTTGAACGAAATATTTTTATAATAAAAATTTACATCTTTAACAATATAATATAAAGGTTCATGTGTTGACCGTACTCGTCCGTTGAGATTAGTCATGTGTTGAACGAAATATTTGAAACAAAATATTTGAAACAGAACATTTTAAAATAGAAATATATGAAGCCGTGTTGATTAGATTGACGCCATTTAGACGTGAACGATATTTATATCGATTTTACTCATTTTAAAATGAATATTGAAAAGTGATTTCGAAATCGCATATTTTGAAATGAAATTTGAATTAAATTGAATTCGAATTGAAATTGAATTGAATTGAAAACGAACTGAAATTGAATTAGAAATCAATTTGAATTGAAATCAATTTGAAATGAATTTAAAACGAATTTATATTTGAATATTCAATTTTGATTTGAAATTGAATATGAAGTTGAAACCGTTTTGAAAATGTATTTAAAAACGATTTATAAAGCACGTTTTGAATTGAAATCGACGAAGTATATATTATATATGTATTATATATATAATATAATGGCCTGAATAGAACGCGCCGCGCCGCGGCAGTTCGCGAATTTCGACCATTGACTTCGAACGGATATTACGGGAGATCCGACCATCGGATTCTCCTAAAACCGGAACCGTTGGGTTTGTATCGAAAAGAGCTTTCTAACGAATATTAGAAATTTGAAATCTAACGGTTGGATTTGGAATTATGTCCAAATCAAATTTGGAAAAGGTCGCTGTAAGTGCAGTTCGATGGCCATTGATGGAAATCGACTGTACGGGCCTTGATAAAATTATTAAAAATAGTAATAATTTATGTGAAATCATAAGAAATGATTTGTGAAGATTTGGGATGAAAAACTCCATATTTGAAAAGATAAAGATAGATTTTTATCGAATTGAACTAGTTTTGAACTAGAATTATAATTCTATTTATTTTTAAATAAATAAAGTGAATTTGAAATGGTTTTGAAAATAACTAAAATTTCCAATGATTGCATTGGAATGGATTTGAATCGAGATTGTCTTCGGAATATTTCGATGTTGGATTTCGTGATTACACAGATATTGTCATGGAAATTTGAAAGATATATATATATCGTTATTTCCAATACGATATTTGTTGGTCGTAGAATTTGATATTGAATACAAGCCGGTATATTTTCTATTCAGAGCCTTGTGTTTAATATCAAATGTGATTTGGGTTTGTCGTGAATGGTGTCTTCATTAACACTGTTCTTGAACCTAGTTGAGAAAAGATTAAATCTTTTTTATTTAGATTTAATGAAGTGTATCAATTAAATGATATTTAATTGGAATTGATTTGATATTGATTTTTGGGTTTATCGTGGACAGTGTTTTAAATAACACTCGTTCTTTAACCCGATAATTAATGGAAGGTGATTTTGGGTTTATCGTGAACCGTGTTTTAAATGACACTGATTCTTTAACCCAGTTAACGATTAAAACTAAGTGGAGTTTTAATGAATCTTTAATTAGATTGAAATGATCGAGAATGGAGTATCACCAGTTTTGCTTCAGGCGATAGTTAAATCTTTAATTAGATTTGAACGTGAAATGGTAATTGAATTTACAGATAACACTGTGGTGTTAGATATGAAGTATTACCAGTTTTACTTCATGGGATGAATAGGTTGGGATTGGGAAATTAAAACAAATGATTACTTCGGTAAGGTTCGTTAATCCCGACTAGTTGAATCAAAATTCAAAAGAAGATTAAAGAATAAATTCAAGGAATTTATCTTTGATAAAATTAATGGGAACCTCTCCCTATGAATGTGAAATTTAGAAACTAACTGTCGGTTAGCCAAGCAGAATGGTTTTCTGGATATTGATCTGATGTTGGTTTCGGCCTTCGGGGTTAATATTTGGGGAATTATTCTCTTGATTAATTTACGGTTAGTGACTGATGAATTGGAATGAGGCGTATGTTGTGTTTGTGTAACACTTACTTAAAATATACGCGAGTTATTCGGAAAGACCGGGTTTATCCCATTCTGAATAACTGATACGACGATAAGTCGAAGATGAAGACGATGGTCGAAGACCGGAGGTCTTCACGTCGTTTGGGTGATTACTGATGATCTTGATTGGGCTGTACACCCAAGAAGATGGAAACAGTTAGTGATCGTCCAGACGTGCTTGGAGATCGATGGATATGCGGGGTACTAGGTGCCTCCGGTTTCGTTCAGACCTATAACGGACTTGTAAATGGACTGTGTGTCTGACATTGGATTTTAGTCCGTGCGATTGATCTCTATTAAATATATATCTGTTTGGCGGCGGAGAATTTATTCTCTTGCTTAACGCCCTTCTCTGAGACGTACGAGCTCAGGGGTTATATATTGATGGATATCAAACGCATGGAGTGAATTGCCTGTGTGGCATGCTGTAACAACCCACATTTTATGTATTGGAAGATCATAAAATAATTTTATTTTATTCCCTGAGGGTTGGATCATTCTCATCTTTTAGTATATTGCTTATGGGGATGTGAAACATGTCCATAAATTTTACCGATTTTGTTTGTGACCATTTTGCCCCTGTCAGTCTTGTACAGGGCATAATTTTTTACTCAGGTCGAATCAGAGGGTGAGACCTGTGCCATTGGAAAGGAATTAATGATTCTCTTTCCGTAGAGTGGTTACATTAAGGATTTGGTTCAGTGGTTTGGGAGAAATCGCTGTTTTAAGGTTTTTCAGTTGGCTGTTCAGGTTTTGGAAGGCTAATGGGCTGATTTGGAGAAGGCCCATTAGGGGGTTGGTGGAGGCTATAAATAGGGGGTAAGGGATATGGAGAAAGGGGCATTTTCCATTCTCTTCTGGGGAGGCTTTGATCTCCTTCTTCCTCTAACATCTTTCCACCATTAAAATTCCAAAATCCAAGGAGGGAAATCGAAGATCTACACCATAAGAGGCTAGATCTACATCGTTTCAAGGGCGAATTCATCGGATTGAGGAGTTTGATTCGAAGTGTTCGCTGTCCGGATTGCTTTTTCATTGTTTTTGCATCGATTTGAAGAATTGGTGAGTGAATTACATCTCTCATTCGGATTCATGCAAGTATATGAGTTTTATGTTGTTAATTTCATCATTTTCATGTCATTTTCTTTAGATCTACACCATGTTAAGTATAAATTACATATGAATCATTCTAGGATCTGATCTAGATAATTTAAATGGTAAGTTTTATGTTATTTCATGAGTTTATGCAAGTTAGATCTATATTTGAGTTCATATGTTCATTTATCATGTTTTTGGTTAATTTGTATGATTTTGATGGAAATTGTCATATTCATGTTGTTGATGATTTCATAACATGTTTATGGTCATATTGGATGAATTGGATGAGTTGATTTAGTCATTTGAATCGGTTGACGAAGTTTTGGTTAAGTTTGGAGCAGTTTTAGATCAGGTCTGTCATAATTACGGAAATGCCATTGTGCGTAAGACCAGCTTTTGGGAGACCAGCATTTGGGATACCAGGTTTTGGGAGACCAGGTTTTGGGAGACCAGGTTTGGACGACCAGGTTTTGGGAGACCAGGTTTTGGGAGACCAGGTTTGGGAGACCAGGTTTTGGGTGACCAGGTTTGGACGACCACGTTTTGGGAGACCAGCTTTTGGGAGACCAGGTTTTGGGTGACCAGCTTTTGGGAGACCAGGTTTGGACCACCAGGTTTGGACGACCAGGTTATGGGAGACCAGCTTTTAAGAGACCAGGTTTTGGGAGACCAGCTTTTGGGAGACCAGCTTTCGGGAGACCAGGTTTTGGGAGACCAGCTTTTGGGAGACCAGGTTTGGACGACCAGGTTTTGGGAGACCAGGTTTTGGGAGACCAGGTTTTGGGAGACCAGCTTTTGGGAGACCAGGTTTGGACGACCAGGTTTTGGGAGACCAGGTTTTGGGAGACCAGGTTTTGGGAGACCAGCTTTTGGGAGACCAGGTTTGGACGACCAGGTTTTGGGAGACCAGCTTTTGGGAGACCAGCTTTTGGGAGACCAGGTTTGGACGACCAGGTTTTGGGAGACCAGCTTTTGGGAGACCAGGTTTTGGGAGACCAGGTTTGGACAACCAGGTTTGGGAGACCAGGTTTGGGAGACCAGGTTTGGACGACCAGGTTTGGGAGACCAGGTTTTGGGAGACCAAGTTTTGGAAGACCAGACCAGGGAGGAATGGTTCAGGGAGGACCGGTTAGTCTTGGAGGATCGGTCATGAAGATTGGGACGAGAAGCAAGTTGGGTCAATCCTTGAGGAGCAAGTTGAATGAGACGGTCGGTCTTGTCCTGGTCAATCGAGATGGAATTTCAGCAGCGCTTTTTAATGCTGTGGTGAATGGCCTATGTGCTGTCGTTGGCTTTCTCTAGCAAGTTGATATGATGCTATGGATTGTTTTGATCCTTATGATTGATGCTTACTTCGGATCAAAGGTAGTGCTAACTTCGAGGTGGTTCAAGTAGGAAGGCTCGAAGTGGTGAATGTGTTCGTTGATCAAGGTGGATCAACGAATGTAGTGACAACTCTAAAGTGTCTTGAGTTGGGTGATGAGGATTGCTCTATGGTGTTCTGAGCATGACAACTCTAAAGTGTCCTGAGTTGGTGAACAGTCGCGATTGATAGCGATTGGAGATGCGAAGGCCGAGAGATTATCGTTATCATGGGTTCTAGCGGGCTCAGAGCAAGGGTTATACGATTACGTTGTATGGTCGAATACCCTGGGTTTCGTTGTATGGCCTGGAATACATTTCGTTGTATGGTGTATGGAGTTTCGCTAGAACCGGGGTTTCGAGTATGGCCCTTGACGGATGGCAATATGGGCTAGTCATATGATAACGATGGTTTCGAAGCAGGATTGGCGGTGATAGCCAGAGTCAGTCATGGATGATTGGTTGTTCTGTTTGTACTATCTCACATAGATTATCCAAAGTCGAGGGAGATGTTCTTTGAGTGCTTAAGTGATATTGGTCTAGGCCTCTGGCGAGAGTACTTGAGGAATGTTAAACTCGATTAGGGTTGTCTGTGTGAGACCTATATAATCTGGATGTTATGTGTGTTATGTATGATTGAATGGGTGTTCTGGTTTCTGTGGATGAATGGTTGAAATGCTTGGTGTATAGGCTATCACTGTCCGATGTAGGGAAGATAAGGTTGAGTTCTTCTCTGGTGATGTGGTTAGATAAGTTGTTCATTTACCCATTCTCATATACTTTCTTGTTGAAGTTTGTTAGCTGTATTATCGCTCACTAAGACTATTGTCTGACTCAAGGTTTTATGTCTCCTCTTATTACCTTGGGCTGTTCATCCGGTTGTGGATGGGCAGACTAAGTAGCAGGTTACATGTAATGGAGCTTAGTGATACGAGGAAGCTGAGCGATGACGAGCAGGAGGCTGGCGTACCAGTTTTATTACTATCCAGTATTTCTGTTTCCGCTGTTTGAGTTGCTTGAGAGCTGTAGTGAGGCCTTATGTATAAACTTTGATATCAGTTGGATAATCTTTCTGGATGTTGAGAAAGTTTCAAAAGTTTGCTATATGATACCTCATAACTATTACCTGTTGTATATGTTCTACTATATTTTATCCATGCGCTGTGAGTTCTACGACAGGTTTCGATGTGTTTACCTACTCTGATGATCGTCCATAGCAGCCTGGCACACCTTTAGCATATTAGTCCTCCTGTTTAGTGCGGGGGTTATGGGCGGTCGTCACATTTGGTATCAGAGCTCTGGTCAACGATTTTGGCCAAAGTTCGAAGACGTAATTACGTATGAGAGGTGTATTTGTAGATTTCAGTTGGATGTTTACCATATATATTAGCATATATAGTAGTAGCGGTTGTATTCTTTTAGCAGTTTTCTTGGAAGTGGCTAACTATTCTAAATTGCAGACTTAGAATGAGTAGACGACCATCAAGACACGTTGCTAGGAGAGCTAATACTGGAGGGGGAAATGGTGATGAACCAGATTACCCGGCCATGTTTGAAGCCATGGCAGAAGCAATTATGCGAAGGGTACCCGCTCCAGTGGCGGCTACAGTAGATGTAGGTGTGCGAGTTCCTAGGGTAGATTTTGCAAAGATGTGCAAGGACTTTACATCTCTAGGAGGGAAACCATTCAAGGGAACTGAGCCAGCTGAAGAGGTTCAGAGGTGGATGGATTCATGTGTTCGAATCTTTGGAGACTTGGGTATTGAGAATGCAATGAAGAGAAAGCTTGCATCAAGGCAGCTTCAGAGTAGAGCCATGGAATGGTGGAATTCCGTTATACTCGAGACTCCGGAAGAGGAGATTTCATGGGAGCAATTCCAAGCTAAGTTTGAAGCAAAGTTTATCTCCACTGCTCAAAAGTCCGTTCTCTTCAAGAAGTTCGTAGAGTTGAAGCAGAATGGCAGATCAGTGCTTGACTACATTTCTGATTTTGAAGCTTTATCTAGATATGCTCGTTCATACATTGATACACCCTATCAAAAGAACGAGAAGTTTGTCTTGGGTTTGGATGCTTATATTGGGAAGCCACTGGTGGACCATCTTGATGATTCATTTGAGAATATTGTGGAAAAAGCTATTCGCCATGAAAGCTTGTTTCCCAAGGAAGCAAATGTTGTCGCTGCAACAAAAGGAGATCAGAAACCACAGCCGGGTGGTGATAACAATAAGAAGAAGAGGCAGCTACAACAGGAAGGGGAAAGTGGACAGAAGAAGCAAAAGGGTGAAGTGACTTGCTATAACTGCTGGCAGAAAGGCCATTTTTCTAACGAGTGCAAGAATCCCAAGGCTGAGAAGAAGTGCTTCAAGTGTGGAAAGTCTGGACATGAGAAGAAAGATTGTCCGGAAGTAGCTAAGGGAAACCAGATCGTGAAGGCTTATGCTTTGGAAGTCGTGTCGTCTTCTTCAAGGGGTCCGACTGTTGAAGAGAAAGGAAAGGGTATCGTGGTGCAAGGTACTCTTTCCGTTAAAAGTGTTTCAGTTCGAGTGTTGTTCGACACTGCAGCTTTGCGCTCATTTGTTCGTTATGAGCATGTGTGTCGCTTGGGTTTGAAACCCGAGATTGCATAATAGGCCAATCCAGCTGAGGGTTCGTCTAGTTTGTGTATGTTTGGCATTCTCTTGCTTTGTCGAGTCATGGTTGTCTTTGCGATGATCTCCGCTGGATTTGGGATCATATTGGGCATAGTTTGGCTCAAGAAGTATGCGGCGAGGGTGAATTGTGAGAAGCTAGAGGTGAGGGTTGGGGATGTGGAAGGGCGAAAGGTGTTGATTAGATGTAAGCACGAAGACGGGGTCTTCGTGAGTTATCTATATTCGCTTGGGATTTCACAGGAAGACCCATCATCAGTGCTGATCGCTAATGAGTATGTAGATGTCTTTGACAGGGTCAAAGGGTTGCCGCCGCATCGTGAGATGAGTTTAGGATCGTTTTGATCGAGGGGGCTAGGTCTATCGTTTTACCTCTTAGGCAGATGGCGCCTAAGGAATAACAAGAGTTAGAGGTGCGAGTTCGCGATCTTTTGGAGAAAGGATTCATTCGGAGGAGTATTTCCGAATGGGGTGGTTTCTCCAGGGTAGTATAAAACCTAGAAGTTGAGTCCGTAGTTACGAGACCTCGTAAGCTGCTTCGTGTTTGAGAGGAACAACACGAAATAGCTTAGGAGGTATACGGTCATGTTGTTGATAGAATTCCACGTGCTAGGATAAGGCTATGGATGCATGGATTGATGGTTGCTAGTTTGGATAATAGAATTGGCTTCACATGGATGATAGGCATGCGGAATTGTTGTGGTTGCTTGTGTTTGCTTAGAATTTCGGGGGCGAAATTCTTAAGGGGGGAAGAATGTAACAGCCCGCATTTTATGTATCAGAAGATCATAAAATAATTTTATTTTATTCCCTGAGGGTTGGATCATTCTCATCTTTTAGTATATTGCTTATGGGGATGTAAGACATGTCCATAAATTTTACCGATTTTGTTTGTGACCATTTTGCCCCTGTCAGTCTTGTACAGGGCATAATTTTTGACTCAGGTCGAATCAGAGGGTGAGACCTGTGCCATTGGAAAGGAATTAATGATTCTCTTTCCGTAGAGTGGGTACATTAAGGATTTGGTTCAGCGGTTTGGGAGAAATCGCTGTTTTAAGGTTTTTCAGTTGGCTGTTCAGGTTTTGGAAGGCTAATGGGCTGATTTGGAGAAGGCCCATTAGGGGGTTGGTGGAGGCTATAAATAGGGGGTAAGGGATATGGAGAAAGGGGCATTTTCCATTCTCTTATGGGGAGGCTTTGATCTCCTTCTTCCTCTAACATCTTTCCACCATTAAAATTCCAAAATCCAAGGAGGGAAATCGAAGATCTACACCATAAGAGGCTAGATCTACATCGTTTCAAGGGCGAATTCATCGGATTGAGGAGTTTGATTCGAAGTGTTCGCTGTCCGGATTGCTTTTTCACTGTTTTTGCATCGATTTGAAGAATTGGTGAGTGATTTACATCTCTCATTCGGATTCATGCAAGTATATGAGTTTTATGTTGTTAATTTCATCATTTTCATGTCATTTTCTTTAGATCTACACCATGTTAAGTATAAATTACATATGAATCATTCTAGGATCTGATCTAGATAATTTAAATGGTAAGTTTTATGTTATTTCATGAGTTTATGCAAGTTAGATCTATATTTGAGTTCATATGTTCATTTATCATGTTTTTGGTTAATTTATATGATTTTGATGGAAATTGTCATATTCATGTTGTTGATGATTTCATAACATGTTTATGGTCATATTGGATGAATTGGATGAGTTGATTTAGTCATTTGAATCGGTTGACGAAGTTTTGGTTAAGTTTGGAGCAGTTTTAGATCAGGTCTGTCATAATTACGGAAATGCCATTGTGCGTAAGACCAGGTTTTAGGAGACCAGCATTTGGGATACCAGGTTTTGGGAGACCAGGTTTTGGGAGACCAGGTTTGGACGACCAGGTTTGGACGACCAGGTTTTGGGAGACCAGCTTTTAGGAGACCAGGTTTGGGAGACCAGGTTTTGGGTGACCAAGTTTGGACGACCACGTTTTGGGAGACCAGCTTTTGGGAGACCAGGTTTTGGGAGACCAGCTTTTGGGAGACCAGGTTTGGACCACCAGGTTTGGACGACCAGGTTATGGGAGACCAGCTTTTGGGAGACCAGGTTTTGGGAGACCAGCTTTTGGGAGACCAGGTTTTGGGAGACCAGCTTTTGGGAGACCAGGTTTTGGGAGACCAACTTTTGGGAGACCAGGTTTGGACGACCAGGTTTTGGGAGACCAGGTTTTGGGAGACCAACTTTTGGGAGACCAGGTTTGGACGACTAGGTTTTGGGAGACCAGCTTTTGGGAGACCAGGTTTTGGGAGACCAGGTTTTGAGAGACCAGGTTTGGACGACCAGGTATTGGGAGACCAGCTTTTGGGAGACCAGGTTTGGACGACCAGGTTTTGGGAGACCAGCTTTTGGGAGACCAGGTTTTGGGAGACCAGGTTTGGACAACCAGGTTTGGGAGACCAGGTTTGGGAGACCAGGTTTTGGGAGACCAGGTTTGGACGACCAGGTTTGGGAGACCAGGTTTTGGGAGACCAAGTTTTGGAAGACCAGACCAGGGAGGAATGGTTCAGGGAGGACCGGTTAGTCTTGGAGGATCGGTCATGAAGATTGGGATGAGAAGCAAGTTGGGTCAATCCTTGAGGAGCAAGTTGAATGAGACGGTCAGTCTTGTCCTAGTCAATCGAGATGGAATTTCAGCAGCGCTTTTTAATGCTGTGGTGAATGGCCTATGTGCTGTCGTTGGCTTTCTCTAGCAAGTTGATATGATGCTATGGATTGTTTTGATCCTTATGATTGATGCTTATTTCGGATCAAAGGTAGTGCTAACTTCGAGGTGGTTCAAGTAGGAAGGCTCGAAGTGGTGAATGTGTTCGTTGATCAAGGTGGATCAACGAATGTAGTGACAACTCTAAAGTGTCTTGAGTTGGGTGATGAGGATTGCTCTATGGTGTTCTGAGCATGACAACTCTAAAGTGTCCTGAGTTGGTGAACAGTCGCGATTGATAGCGATTGGAGATGCGAAGGCCGAGAGATTATCGTTATCATGGGTTCTGGCTGGCTCAGAGCAAGGGTTATACGATTACGTTGTATGGTCGAATACCCTGGGTTTCGTTGTATGGCCTGGAATACATTTCGTTGTATGGTGTATGGAGTTTCGCTAGAACCGGGGTTTCGAGTATGGCCCTTGACGGATGGCAATATGGGCTAGTCATACGATAACGATGGTTTCGAAGCAGGATTGGCGGTGATAGCCAGAGTCAGTCATGGATGATTGGTTGTTCTGTTTGTACTATCTCACATAGATTATCCAAAGTCGAGGGAGATGTTCTTTGAGTGCTTAAGTGATATTGGTCTAGGCCTCTGGCGAGAGTACTTGAGGAATGTTAAACTCTATTAGGGTTGTCTGTGTGAGACCTATATAATCTGGATGTTATGTGTGTTATGTATGATTGAATGGGTGTTCTGGTTTCTATGGATGAATGGTTGAAATGCTTGGTGTATAGGCTATCACTGTCCGATGTGGGGAAGATAAGGTTGAGTTCTTCTCTGGTGATGTGGTTAGATAAGTTGTTCATTTACCCATTCTCATATACTTTCTTGTTGAAGTTTGTTAGCTGTATTATCGCTCACTAAGACTATTGTCTGACTCAAGGTTTTATGTCTCCTCTTATTACCTTGGGCTGTTCATCCGGTTGTGGATGGGCAGACTAAGTAGCAGGTTACAGGTAATGGAGCTTAGTGATACGAGGAAGCTGAGCGATGACGAGCAGGAGGCTGGCGTACCAGTTTTATTACTATCTAGTATTTCTGTTTCTGCTGTTTGAGTTGCTTGAGAGCTGTAGTGAGGCCTTATGTACAAACTTTGATATCAGTTGGATAATCTTTCTGGATGTTGAGAAAGTTTCAAAAGTTTGCTATATGATACCTCATAACTATTACCTGTTGTATATGTTCTACTATATTTTATCCATGCGCTGTGAGTTCTACGACAGGTTTCGATGTGTTTACCTACTCTGATGATCGTCCATAGCAGCCTGGCACACCTTTAGCATATCAGTCCTCCTGTTTAGTGCGGGGGTTATGGGCAGTCGTCACACATGCCTAAGTGGCAATTGATCGAGGCTTCTGTTGAAAAGAAAAGTCTTGTGGTGATGATCAAAGCACAGCCTGTGTGGCACAGCTTTGTGTAACGTGAATTCGCGAGCCTCACACCCCGGTTGTGAACCAGAAACGGGAGAGGACATCAGGGAGGGCATGCGTTTCTTTCTAGCTATGGTGGTGTCAGTGACCTACCAGCCCTGACATTTATATACTTTTCACCTGCGTGGTTGTTGCTGTTGCGAGGCACCTCGGTTTGATCGGACGATCCGGGTCCGATGGAGTCATTCGTTGGCTCATTTACGCCCCAAAGGGCGGGGAAACGCATGTTCAGGCATTTTAATCCACATCGGTGGACCGGCCCTGATGATCCAAGGGCCCACCTGAGTCTGGGTCCTGAGGGGCGGGCTAGAGCGTCTCGAATCGGTTGAGGACTATCTTTTGCCTCGGTTCATAGATGGAAATCCAATTTCCAAATACGTGACATTTGCGTTTTTAATTGTAGAACTAGTATGGAGACATGATATATGGTACCCATGCCGCCTATGATTGATACTTATGATTTGAAGTTGTTTTATACACTATGCACTTATAATAGTATCAAATGATTTGTTTTAAACGTATCAAGCATTCTTTGGCTGTTATAAGGGAAAACCCTATCCCCCGGCTTGCGTTGCATTGTGTGATAGGACCTGGGTCTTATAACAGCTTCATTTTTCTTTATTTAGCATTGCGCTGTTTGTTTTATGCACTGGTATTCTTGGGAGGAAACCCGTTCCGTGTTATACGGCGTGGTCCCTTGATTTACCTAACTTTAAAAATAAAGATTAACTGTTTTAGTTCTCACACCAGTCACAT
This sequence comes from Allium sativum, assembly GCA_030737875.1. Lineage (NCBI taxonomy): Eukaryota > Viridiplantae > Streptophyta > Magnoliopsida > Asparagales > Amaryllidaceae > Allium > Allium sativum. The sequence goes on from CM060915.1 coordinate 708,807,268, forward strand.
GACTAACCTGGAGTTTATTGTTTTAACCTAAACTCTGGGTGCCCCTATTTTGACGCAGGCAGCTAGTAGTTTTGGTTTTGCAGATTTATATTCACAGGATTCTGGTTTACAGCTGGAACGATATCCGGAAAGCTTTGTATCCGTATATCTCTTCTAGTTGTGTATTGTATTATTTTCCGCTGCTATGTATTTAAATGTAATTTAAATCTTTGATAGTTCTATGTAATATTCATTTATACTCTGTATATTCTTGTAATCTGATGCATTGTTGTGATATACATTAACCCTTTCTGAATAACTCATGTATATAATAAACAAGTGTTACACAAACACAACATACGCCTCATTCCAATTCATCAGTCACTAACCGTAAATTAGCAAGAGAATAATTCCCCAAACATTAACCCCGAAGGCCGAAACCAACATCAGATCAATACCCAGGAAACCATTCTTCTTAGCTAACCTACAGTTAGTTTCTAAATTTCACATTCTTAGGGAAAGGTTCCCATTAATTTTATCAAAGATAAATTCTTTTAAATTTATTCTTTAATCTTCCTATGAATATTACTTCAAACTAGTCGAGATTAGCGAACCACGCCGAAGTAATCATTTATTTTATTTCCTAATCCCAACCTATTCATCCCATAAAGTAAAACTGGTAATACTTCATATCTAACACCACGGTGTTATCGGTAAATTCAATTACCCTTTCACGTTCAAATCTAATTAAAGATTTAACTATCGCCTGGAGCAAAACTGGTGATACCCCATTCTCGATTATTTCAATCTAATTAAAGATTCATTAAAACTCCACTTAGTTTTAATCTTTAACTGGGTTAAAGAACCGATGTCATTTAAAACACGGTTCAGGATAAACCCAAAATCACAATCCATTCTATCAGCCTTCAACCATAAAATAGCAAGTGAGCAATTCCCTAATTATTAACCCCGAAGGCCGAAACCAACATCAGATCAATACCCAAGAAACCATTCAACTTAACTAATCTCCAGTTAGTTTCTGATTTTCTTTACTCCGTTGGGTCTAAGAACATTATTATTGAAGGTACCGTTCAAGACAACCCAAAATCACATTCCATTAATTATCGGGTTAAAGAACAAGTGTTATTTAAAACACCGTTCACGATAAACCCAAAAATCAATTTAAATTCAAATTCAATTCCAATTAAATACCATTTAATTGGCACACTTCATTAAATCTAAATAAAAAGATTTAATCTTTTTCTCAACTAGGTTTAAGAATAGTGTTAATGAAGACACCATTCACAGCAAACCCAAATCACATTTGATATTAAATACAAGGCTCTGAATAGAAAATATATCGGCTTATCTTCAATATCAAATTCTACGACCAACAAATATCGTATTGGAAATAAGGATATAAATATATCTTTCAAATTCCCATAACAATATCTGTATCATCACAAAATCCAACATCGAAATATTCCAAAGACAATTTCGATTCAAATCCATTCCGATTCAATTATTGGAAATTCGGGTTATTTTCAAAACCATTTCTAATCCACTTTATTTATTTCAAAAATAAATGGTTTTTAATTCTAGTTCAAAACCAGTTCATTGCGATAAAAATCTATTTTTATCTTTTCAAATTTGGAATTTTTCATTCCAATTCTTCACATATCATTTCTTATGATTTTACACAAATTATTACTATTTTTAATAATTTTGACAAGGCCCGTACAGTCGATTTCCATCAACGGCCATCGAACTGCACTTATAGCGACCTTTTCCAAATTTGATTCGGACATAATTCCTAATCCAACCTTTAGATTTCAAATCTCTAATATTCGTTTGAAAGCTCTTTTCGATACGAACCCAACGATTCTGGTTTTAGGAGAATCCGACAGTCGGATCTCCTACAATATCCATTCTAAGACAATGGTCGAAATTCGTGAACAGCCACGGCGCGGCGCGTTCTATTCAGGCCATTATATAATATATATATATATATTGTATTTCATCGATTTCCTTTTAAAACGTATTTTATAAATCGTTTTAAATTCGTTTTCAAAATGATTTTAACTTCGTATTCAATTTCTAATCAAAATTGAATATTCCACATCACCGATATACAAATGATAATATTTTCAAAACATTATATTTTGAAATCACTTTCGTTTCTATATTCATTATAAAAATGAATAAAATCGATATAAATATTGGTCACGTCAAAATGGCGTCAATCTAATCAACACGGCTTTTATATATTTCAATAACTTCGTTATTCTACTCAACAAATGAATTTTTATTCTATTCAACACATGAATTTTCTTTCTGTTCAACACATGAATATATATTTCTATTCAACACATGAATTTATACTTTCTATTCAACACATGAATATTTATTTTTCTATTCAACACATGAATATATATTTCTATTCAACACATGAATTTATATTTCTATTCAACACATGAATTTATATTTCTTATTTTCCAAATTGGAATGAGGCCCAATTAGTTACCATTTAACGTTTATTATATGGATTCCCTACAACACATGTATATCACGGCAACGATAAATCATCAACCATCATCCAGAGTGCACCACACAACTGAATAAGCATTAAATATAAATAATTAACGCTTACACTGTGTGTCAATCCATCGATTGACATACAACTAAATAATCGAGATTAGTGTACATCAAATATCATCCCAATACCCGTGTGGGGTTTCAAATCAACAAACACAGATTCTATTTGTGCAGTTGGGCGATGTGTAAAATTTATCGTCCCAATCAAAATCAGTCAAATCTGTTTATATAAACAAATCGTCCGATTTGTTTATAAATATTTATTTTATATACACGTTAAAAATTATATTTTTAACCATAAAATATTTTATTTCATTCCACATCACACAATCAAATTCCACAACACAGCAATCAAATTCCACAATACAACAATCAAACAAACAAGCCGTTCATGGTCTGTGGACGACGGGTGTCAGGTGCTGCTAAGCACCGTCTGCATCCTAGTATATATTTCAACTAGAAAATAAATTAAAAGTGAGGAGTTCTCACCGACTAGCTAAACCAAACACCACAACTCTTCTTATGTAGAAAATCTTTGTCGTGCTCGTCTTTTGTCACTTTCATCTACCGTATCCACTACATATATAAAAATCGCATTTTTATATTGTTGTCATGTATATAAAAATCACATTTTTATAATCACTCTATATGGATAAAAATTCTATTTTTACACCGCTACTATATAGATAAAAATTCTATTTTTACACCGGTGTTCATATAATAAAGATTATATTTTTATCACGCTATTCTCTATATAAAAATTATATTTTTATATATAAAGATTGTATTTTTATATCACTACTACATATTTAAAATCGCTCCTTTACAACGCTACTTCCATGATAAAAATTATATTTTTACCTTGCTAGCAATATAATAAAAATTATATTTTTATTATTTTACATGAATAAAAATCATATTTTTATATCTCCTACATAATAAAGATCGAATTTTTATTAGCTATATAATATAAAAATCATATTTTTACATGGTTACTTCTATAAAGATCACATCTTTATTTTCACATCATTAAAAATCTATTCTGTATATATTGAGAAAATAAAAATCAGTTTTCTAAATCAATGTAAAGTAAACAAATAAAAAAGAAAACACTCACTTCGTCACTGATTGGAGGTAGGGGGCTGTTGCGAAGTGGTGCATCGGGCGGATGCGACTCTGGTGGGGCTCGATGTGATGGTTTGCGGTGGAGGTGAGGGGCTTGGGGCCTTGGGGTTACGGTTTCCATCGAAGAAGCGGGGGTGGGGGGACGTCAGAGGGGACTAGAGGGGGAGGCAGAGGCGTGGGGAGGGGCGGCGGTGTTGTCCGGTCCTGACGACGGTGGGGTTCCCTCCCCCCCCCGTCGTTCTTCTTTTCTTTTTCTTTTTTTTATTCGATCTGAATGGTTTAGAAGAGAGAGAGAGATGTGAGGCTATATATTTATATATATATATATTTTAATTATTTAATTTCAAAAAGCAACTTTTAATTTCAACCTCTAAACGAGATGCACCGCCTGTCGTCCATAGCTAATTACCCCTATTTCGAACACAATAGGATATATATCATAAGCTGATTCGATCGTTTCGATCAGTTTCTGGCAAAATCAAAATATAAATCTATATATTGAATTTGAACGCACATTTCAATTTACCGGGGCCACAAACGGATTCTAAAAATTCCTGAAAAATATTTTCTAGCTTCGTATTGACGATATGGTCCTAAAAAACCTAATTTCGTCGAATTCTGAGACCATTTGAAAAATGGCCATTTTCCAGTCGATTAAAATCAACTAAAACTGGTCAAACGCATTTTCCTTTTCCACGCTCACATATTGATTCAAAAAATTACGAATTTTGGAACCTAGCAATAACTTGACATCACGGATCCAACAAAAGTGGTTTCGTCGAAAACCAAGGTCGTTTGCAAAATTTCCATTTTTAAGGGCCAGAATTTCATAGCGACTATTTTGAATTTTCAACTGGACATATCTTTTGATTCCCGCTATGAAATTTCAATTTTTCGGATTCGTTAGAAAGATATTCACAAATAGATTCTAATATTTTTGGTTTCGCTAAAATCCGGTTTATTTTGAATCCTGTACATTCATTTGAATTTTGAAATCGAATTTTTGAACTACCGCGCCATTTTCAATTCCTTTTATATATATAAATAAATATTTATATTCTAATGACGACGTATATAAATATATACGTTCTATTTCTATTCAAAATAAATTTCTCGTTATTATTATTTAAATTAATTCATTTTAAATAATCAAAATTCGCTAAAATTGCCAAAATAAAATTTTTAAATTGGCTCAGATTTCCGATTTATTACAATCTCCCCCACTTAAAACTTTTCATCCCCAAAAAGGAACGAAGCCAAAAGTTGTTTTACAAATCAACTCAACTTTCATTATTTTCCTTACGGCTTAAGTTCTTCAACTTTTCAGTTTCTAAGAACGTTTCAAATTTTTCAAAAATTTGGTTAACACCCTAAATTTTCGAAAAATTTCGCCATAACCTCCCCTGCACCGGGGACTTCGGGATATTTCAAATAGCCTCCCATGGCCCTCATCAATCCAAAAAGAAAAAGAAAAAGCCAAGCGGCTAGCCAATCGACTCATAAAATCATCCAAACCCAATAAATTTGTAAACATGTACCTATTTGTCGAGCAAACAATTTTATTCTTCTGCTCTAGCCTCCTTGCTATATCATGTTCAATGTAAGTACATGTATATGCATGCAAATGCGATAAAATTTTAATACAACTCACTATTTAATCAATTTGGCTAAAGGTTCAATATTTAATTAATCAAACAGTAATCAAACAACACAACCAGCAATCAATTAGTTGATTATCGTTTCAAATTCATATTACTTTAATACAAAGTCAAAAATCAGATTTTTGATGCCAAATCACAACAATAACCCCTATCTAGCTTTGGTTCTCACACTAGTCAATTTGAAATATATAGAAATCCCACTTTCGAAATCCGAACACAAACACTGATGATGAGATCTCAATCATCAGTATCTTCTTCGGGCGACTAGAGTGTGATACTATATCTATCGAATATATTTGAGGCTTCAATACACGTGGATCAGACGTATACTAAAATCTCTATATACTTGATTGTCCAAATTCAATATAAAATAAATAATCAAATACGAATAATTGATTTAAATTTTCAAAATAAAACTTGTTTTCATTTTAAAAATATACTCTTCACACTCATTCTTGGATAATACTGATCCTATCTCTAACGAGTCATTCTCATTGGATATTACTAATCCAGTCTCTGATGAATTCTTTCGTTTGTTTCTAACGTGTCTTGTTCTCCGAGCTCTGTAAACCAAAGCTCTGATACCAAATGAAGTGACCCGAACTTCCTCGGTATCCAAAGAGAAGAGAAACAACGAATTACTGTGAGGACAAGACAAATCGGAACGCAAACAGAAGAACATTTCATTGCTTATTACAACAATTTCATCAGAATACAAGAATATACAGAGTATGAATAAATATTATACAGAAAATATCAGAGATTTAAATTACATTTAAATACATCGCAGCGGAAAATAATACAAAACACAACTAGAAGTAATACACGGATACAGAGCTTTCCGAGTATCGTTCCAGTTGTAAACCAGGATCCTGTGAATATAAATCTGCAAAACCAAAACTACTAGCTGCCCATGTCAAAATAAGGGCACCCAGAGTTTAGGTTAAAACAATAAACTTCAGATCAGTCATGGGACGGGTGTGAGAACTAAAACTGTTATTAATCTTTCTTTTAAAGTTAGGTAAATCAAGGGACCACGCCGTATAACACGGAACGGGTTTCCTCCCAAGAACACCAGTGCACAAAACAACAACGCAATGCTAAATAAGGAAAAATGAAGCTATTATAAGACCCAGGTCCCAATACATAATGTAACGCAAGTCGGAGGATAGGGTTTTTACCTTATAATAGCCAAGAATGCTTGGTACGTGAAATTTCATCTTTTATTACTATAAATTATGGTGTCAAAAACAATTTCAATCATAAGTATCAATCATAAACGGCATAAGTGCCCCATCCCACTATGTCGCCATACTAGGCTCTACAATCAAAACCGCAAAGTCACGTATTGGAAGTTGGATTTCCATCTGTGAACCGAGGCAAAAGATAGTCCTCTACCGATTCGAGACGCTCTAGCCCGTGTCTTAGGAACAGCCGCAACTGCCCCTTGGATCATCAGGGCCGGTCCACCGATGTGGATTACATTGCCCAAACACTGCATTTTCCCACCTTTTGGTGTTTAAATGAGCCAACAAATGACTCCATCGGCTCCACATAGTCACTGATATATCCGAGGTGCCTCGCAACAGCAACAACCACATAAGTCAAACTCGTCAGGGTGTGTAAAACCACTGACGCCACTTCTAACTAGAAGGAAACGCATGCCCTCCCTGATGTCCTCTCTTGTTTCTGGTTCACAACCGGGGTGTGAGGCTCGCGAATCAACGCTACACAAAGCTATGCCACACAGGCCATGCTATGATCATCAACCACAAGACTTTGCTTTTCAACAAAAGCCTTGATCATTTGCCACACAGGCAATTCACTCCATGCGATTGATATCCACCAATATATAACCTCTAAGCTCGTATGTCTCAGAGAAGGGCGTTAAGCAAGAGAATAAATTCTCCATCGCCAAACAAATATATATTTAATAGAAATCAATCACACAGAATAAAATCCAATGTCAGATACACAGTCCATTTATAAGTCCGTTCTGGGTCTGAACGAAACCGGAGGCACCTTGTACCTCACATATCCATCGATCTCCAAGTACATCTGGACAACCACTAACTGATTCCCTCCTCTTAGGTGTATGGCCCAATCAAGATCATCAGTATCCACCCAAATGACGTGAAGACCTCCGGTCTTCAACCACCGTCTTCATCCTCGACACCACGTCGAATCAGTTATTCAGAATGGGATAAACCCGGTCTTTCTGAATAACTCACGTATATAATAAACAAGTGTTACACAAACACAACATACGCCTCATTCCAATTCATCAGTCACTAACCGTAAATTAGCAAGAGAATAATTCCCCAAACATTAACCCCGAAGGACGAAACCAACATCAGATCAATACCCAAGAAACCATTCTTCTTAGCTAACCTACAGTTAGTTTCTAAATTTCACATTCTTAGGGAAAGGTTCCCATTAATTTTATCAAAGATAAATTCTTTTAAATTTGTTCTTTAATCTTCCTTTGAATATCACTTCAAACTAGTCGGGATTAGCGAACCACACCGAAGTAATCATTTATTTTATTTCCCAATCCCAATCTATTCATTCCATGAAGTAAAACTGGTAATACTTCATATCCAACACCACGATGTTATTGGTAAATTCAATTACCCTTTCACATTCAAATCTAATTAAAGATTTAACTATCCCCTGGAGAAAACCAGGTGATACCCTATTCTCGATTATTTCAATCTAATTAAAGATTCATCAAAACTCCACTTAGTTTTAATCTTTAACTGGGTTAAAGAACCGATGTCATTTAAAACACGGTTCAGGATAAACCCAAAATCACAATCCATTCTATCAGTCTTTAACCATAAAATAGCAAGTGAGCAATTCCCTAAGTATTAACCCCGAAGGCCGAAACCAACATCTGATCAATACCCAAGAAACCATTCAACTTAACTAATCTCCAGTTAGTTTCTGATTTTCTTAACTCCGTTGGGTCTAAGAATAGTATTATTGAAGATACTGTTCACGATAACCCAAAATCACATTCCATTAATTATCTAGTTAAAGAACAAGTGTTATTTAAAACACCGTTCACGATAAACCCAAAAATCAATTCAAATTCAAATCCAATTAAATACCATTTAATTGGCACACTTCATTAAATCTAAATAAAAAGATTTAATCTTTTCTCAACTGGTTTTAAGAACAGTGTTAATGAAGACACTATTCACGGCAAACCCAAATCACATTTGATATTAAATACAAGGCTCTGAATAGAAAATATATCGGCTTATATTCAATATCAAATTCTACGACCAACAAATATCGTATTGGAAATAACGATATAAATATATCTTTCAAATTCCCATAACAATATCTATATCATCACGAAATCCAACATCGAAATATTCCAAAGATAATTTCAATTCAAATCTATTCCAATTCAATTATTGGAAATTCTTGTTTTTTTCAAAACCATTTCTAAATCCACTTTATTTATTTTAAAAATAAATGGTTTTTAATTCTAGTTCAAAACCAGTTCATTTCGATAAAAATCTATTTTTATGTTTTCAAATTTGGAACTTTTCATTCCAATTCTTCACAAATCATTTCTAATGATTTTAAATAAATTATTACTATTTTTAATAATTTTAACAAGGCCCGTACAGTCGATTTCCATCAACGGCCATCGAACTGCACTTACAGCGACTTTTTCCAAATTTGATTTGGACATAATTCCAAATCCAACCGTTAGATTTCAAATCTCCAATATTGTTAGAAAGCTCTTTTCGATACGAACCCAATGGTTCCTGTTTTAGGAGAATCCGACGGTCGGATCTCCCGCAATATCCATTCGAAGACAATGGTCGAAATTCGTGAACTGCCGCGGCGCGGCGTGTTCTATTCAGGCCATTATATAATATATATATATATATTATACATTTCGTCGATTTCCTTTTAAAACGTATTTTATAAATCGTTTTAAATTTGTTTTCAAAACGATTTCAACTTCATATTCAATTTCTAATCAAAATTGAATATTCCACATCATCGATATACAAATGATAATATTTTCAAAACATTATATTTTGAAATCACTTTCTTTTCTATATTCATTATAAAAATGAATAAAATACATATAAATATCGTTCACGTCAAAATGGCATCAATCTAATCAACACGGCTTTTATATTTTTCAATAACTTCGTTATTCTACTCAACAAATGAATTTTTATTCTATTCAACACATGAATTTTCTTTCTATTCAACACATGAATATATATTTCTATTCAACACATGATTTTATATTTTCTACTCAACACATGAATATTTATTTTTCTATTCAACACATGAATATATATATATATATATTTCTATTCAACACATGAATTTATATTTCTATTCAACACATGAATTTATATTTCTTATTTTCCAAATTGGAATGAGGCCCAATCAATTACCATATAACATTTATTGTATGGATTCCCTACAACACATGTATATCACAGCAACGATAATTCATCAACCATCATCCAGAGTGCACCACACAACTGCATAAGCATTAAATATAAATAATCAACGCTTACACAGTCTGTCAATCCATCGATTGACATACAACTAAACAATCGGGATTGGTGTACGTCAAATATCGTCCCAATACCCGTGTGGGGTTGCAAATCAACAAACACATATTCTATTTGTGCAGTTGGGCGATGTGTAAAATTTATCGTCTTAATCAATATCAGTCAAATCAGTGTATATAAACAAATCGTCCGATTTGTTTGTAAATATTTATTTTATATACACGTTAAAAATTATATTTTTAACCATAAAATATTTTCCACTATAAAATATTTTATTTCATTCCACATCACACAATCAAATTCCAAAACACAGCAATCAAATTCCACAACACAACAATCAAACAAACAAGCCGTCCATGGTCTGTAGACGACGGGTGTCAGGAGCTGCTAAGCACCGTCTGCATCCTAGTATATATTTCAACTAGAAAATAAATTAAAAGTGAGGAGTTCTCACCGACTAGCTAAACCAAACACCGCGACTCTTCTTATGTAGAAAATCTTTGTCGTGCTCGCATTTTGTCACCTTCATCTACCGTATCCACTACATATATAAAAATCGCATTTTTATATTGTTGTCATGTATATAAAAATCACATTTTTATAATCACTCTATACGGATAAAAATTCTATTTTTACACCGCTACTATATAGATAAAAAATCTATTTTTACACCGGTTTCATATAATAAAGATTATATTTTTATCATGCTATTCTCTATATAAAAATTATATTTTAATATATAAAGATCGTATTTTTATATCATGCTACATATGTAAAAATCACTCCTTTACAACGCTACTTTCATGATAAAAATTATATTTTTACCTTGCTAGCAATATAATAAAAATTATATTTTTATTATTTTACATGAATAAAAATCATATTTTTATATCTCCTACATAATAAAGATAGAATTTTTATTAGCTATATAATATAAAAATCATATTTTTACATGGCTACTTCTATAAAGATCACATCTTTATTTTCACATCATTAAAAATCTGTTCTTTATATATTGACAAAATAAAAATCAGTTTTCTAAATCAATGTAAAGTAAATAAATAAAAAAGAAAACACTCACTTCGTCACCGATTGGAGGTAGGGGTTGTTGCGAAGTGGTGCATCAGGCGGAGGCGGCTTCAGGGGAGGCTTCCGGCGCGGCGGCTCTGGTGGGGCTCGATGTGATGGTTTGCGGTGGAGGTAGGGGGCTTGGGGTCTTGGGGTTACGGTTTCCGTCGAAGAAGGGGGGACGTCGGAGGGGACTGGAGGGGGAGGTGGAGGCGTGAGGAGGGGCGGCAGTGTTGTGCGGTGCTGGCGGTAGCGGGTTTCCCTCCCCCCCCCGCCCGTCGTTCTTCTTTTCTTTTTATTTTTTTTATTCGATCTGAATGGTTTAGAAGAGAGAGAGATGTGAGGATGTATATTTATATATATATATTTTAGTTATTTAATTTCAAAAAGCAACTTTTAATTTCGACCTCTAAACGAGACCCACCGCCTGTCGTCCATAGCTAATTACCCCATTCCGAACACAATGGGTTATGTATTGTAAGCTGATTCAATCAGTTTCCGCCAAAATCAAAATATAAATCTATATATTGAATTTGAACGCACATTTCAATTTACCGGGGCCACATATGGACTCTAAAAATTCCCGAAAAATATTTTCTAGCTTCGTATTGACAATACGGTCCTAACAAAACTAATTTCATCGAATTCTGAGAACGTTTGAAAAATGACCATTTTCCAGTCGATTAAAATCAAACGAAACTGGTCAAACGCGTTTTCTTTGCCACGCTCACATATTGATTCGAAAAATTACGAATTTTGGAATCTAGCAATAACTTGACATCACGGATCTAACAAAAGTGGTTTCCTCGAAAACCGAGGTCTTTTGCAAAATTTCCATTTTTAAGGGCTATAATACCAGATTGACTATTTTGAATTTTCAACTGGACATATCTTTTGATTCCCGCTATGAAATTTCAATTTTTCGGATTCGTTGGAAAGATATTCACAAATAGATTCTAATATTTTTGGTTTCGCTGAAATCCGGTTTATTTTGAATCATGTACATTCATTTGAATTTTGAAATCGCATTTTCGAACTACCGCACCATTTTCAATTCCTTTTATATATACAAATAAATATTTATATTCTAACGACGACGTATATAAATATGTACATTCTATTTCTATTCAAAATAAATTTCTCGTCGTTATTATTTAAAATAATTCATTTTAAATAATCAAAATTCGCTAAAATTGCCAAAATAAATTTTTTAAATTGGCTCAGATTTCCGGGTTATTATAACAAACACAAGTGTTAAGAGTTTCTCAGCGGCATAATTGCTCCTTATATCTTCATGTTAGGAGAGCTTAACTAACCACGAATGATCATTAATGGACATTATTTTCCCATACCGAATTTTCAACAAAATAAAATGTTGTACATGCATGCATGCATATATATATATATATATTTTTTTATATATATATATATATATATATATATGGAGAGGAGGTGTGAGGGGAGGGGAAGAGCTAGGTTGTGAGATGGTGGGCTCCACGACCAGATAGGGAGGAGGTGTTGGCAGAGCTGGTGCTCTGGTGGAGGTTAGATGTGGGGAGGGTGCACGGTGGAGGTGGGGTCGAGGTTTGGGGAGCGTGTTAGGCCGAGGAGAAGAGGCTAGGGTGGAGGTGGTGGTTCACCGGAGGGAGAGGTCGTAGGCTCTTGGTTCGAGAGTGGAGGCGGAAGAAAGGGCAAAAGGAGACGCAGAGGACGGAAGGAAAGGATGGGAAAAATGGTGGAGAGGGGGTCTCATTTTATAGGTGTATGGTGAGGAAATTTAGGTAATTAAGCATAAGGACACTTTTCCAAATACCACCATGCATGAATCCATTGTAAAATGAAACCATGAGCCTAATACATGGTTTTTTATTTGTAACACTTTACTTACACCTAAGACTGTTGCAAAAATTGAAAACCTATGCATAAGTTATAAACATTCAATTCTAGGCTATCGTTTTACCGTTTCAACACCCGACGATTAATGTTATCAAATCCCATTGATATTTGTGAACAAATTTATTAACTCATAAATATTTATTTCATTTTATTATCTATATTTAATATATATATATATATATATATATTACTAGCTAGAAATGATCATATTTAAAATAGTTTTATAAATACGTACTTAGAAAATTCGTTGTGACAAAACTAATAAATTCATATCAATATTATACAATTATATTTTGGTAAAATTAACTATTCGTTTTATCACTTAAATATATTTACAATAAAATGGTATTAAAATTTTACTTTATAGTTAACCCAAATTCATATTTAAACCATATTAAATCCATTTTATATTCAAAAATTCTAGTTTTTTATATCAAAATTCTGGTTTTAAATTGGTCAAAACCCCTATATCGTTACAATCCCCCTCCTTAAAAAATTTCATCCTAAAAAATGAGAGGTTGCCCCAATCCTTATAGCTCATAATTTTCAGCTTAAAATTCTTAAAAGTTTCTCTATACTCCAATTTTGAATAAAATCTCTTTGAAAACTAAGAAATCTCTCCATCATAGCGAAAACGCCAGGTAGGAAAACTCTAACATATGTGTAAGTCAACGCAGAACATCATGTTATAGTCAGCCAAAAATGTCATATCATAGAAAATATCCATGTCTGAGTACAAAAATGGTGTCATCCTACCAACCTGAACACGTGCTACGCACTTGAGGTGGTCTATATACAACAACAAAAAGTATACCTGTCCAAAAGGCACTAATCCCCAAAAAATATCCTAGCCCAAAAATATCTTAGTTCAAACTAAGCACTTGAGATATCTATATATACAATATCTCACTAGTACAAAACAAGATATTTGCATCCAATATTTCGCATTATTTGCGTCTACTCCAATGTGGATGCAAATGCAATGGACACAAATGTTAAAATATTTTTGCTTCTATAGTTAGATAGACGCAAATTTGATATATTTGCATCTGTTATAGCGTACATGGGACGCAAATACTAATGCTTTGAATCCTGAACCGCTACTTCCTTCTTAAGATTCTAAAGCCTTGAATAGATCTGTTGCCTCGAATAAACCAACTCTTTACAAGAATCTTTAAATAATGTTAGTAGTTTTTCAACTTCAGACAAAAGGGGACCTCCCTCTGCCATTTTTAGGCATCTAATGGTGCACGGATATGCACATTTGGTGGTCCATCCTGCCCATGTCCTAAATCTACATCCTTTTTAATAAATGAAGGCAAGAGCTCATTCACCAAATTGCCGAACAATGCATCAAATCAAAAATCGCCCTTGAAATCTTCAATGTCGAGAATCAGAGGAAGTGACGTTGAGGATGGAGCTCGAGGTGAAACCATAGCGAAGCTTTATTCAGCATAGTTTTGGTTGAGTGTGAATTCTGGATTGAAGCATCTACGAGGCAAGTTCGCAGTTGCTGATTCATTTTTAACTTGTACTAGATTGGTTATGTACCGATGTATACCTCCTGGTGCTCTATGTTCTTATACTTAGATCAACAAATAATCAAGTTAATAGCGAAATAAAGAAAAGTTAGCCAAAACAAACATTTTCAAAATGTATTCAGAAGTTTCCAATATACAACGAACATCATTACCTGTCAAAACAACATTAAACAATCCTTGCGTTAAAAAATCAGAATCAGAATCAAATCCCTGAAAGCGAAATTGGAGATCAAGTCAAAATCAAAGTCAAAATCCAAAAAATAAATCCATAAGCTTTGCATTAATCATTAAGGAATTAAAGAATATGAAATATTGGAGATTGAGATAATTACCTAAAGTTCAGCAGAGCAGTACTTTGTTGCATGAAATTGATCGATTATTTGATTACGACCGATTTTAATGAAAAAGGAAATTGATTAAATTTAGGGTTTAAATTTTCCCTTAATAATTTGAAAAGAGTGCGCGAAAATGTTTTCGGTTTCCCTCCATATGTGAGGCATATTTTTATTTTCTTCCCTCCATATGTTTTCTAATAGTAGTACTTTGTTGCATCCGTTTTTAGCATGGAAGACGCAAATTACTTTATTTTCCATCTTTTTGCATCTAACTTTTCAATGAATAGACACACATAGAAATTATTAATTTCCGCCTGCACCTACTACATCAATTCATCGACAACAATGGATACAAAGGGGTGGGCAATATTTGTTTTCCCTTATTTGCGTATGTTGAGAATTAGAAACAGATGCAAAATACTATTAGCGTTTGTTGTTTATACAACAGATGCAAATGATAAGATGCAGAATACAAGTTCTGTACTAGTGTCTACATTGTCCCCAAAGCAATAACCACCAGCTATCTAACTATCTGACGTATCTAACCCATCGTCAGATGGTCCTGACACACTCAACTCCTTAGGCTCACCATCTGCGAAATCATCATCAACATCGTCTATTGGCTCATCGTCTGCTAAATATTTGTCCTCATCTATGACCTCCCCCTCATCGTCCTCATTGAACTCGGATGCTAGGTTCTACTCTGAAGCATCGTCATCAAGGATAGGCTCTACCTGATCATCCATTCGTCCACCAAACCAATCTACTCCATCGAACTCGTCCATATGCTCCTCAAAATCATCTTGCTGGTCCATCAACATCCACGTCCTAAAGTATATCCTCACCCTGGAAATCATGCATTTCAACATCATCATCATCCTGGAGCTGCATATACTCCATAGGATCTCTCATCATGTCATCACCGATAGGAGTACCCATGTACCATACAATATGTTCATCAACCTCTAAGTCATAACTCCCGTCATCAGCTGCACGCTCTACAATATCATCGGTCAGCACAAGATCTACGTGCTCTACAGGCTCAGGCTCTCTAAGTGGAGAAGCCTCGGACTACATCTCACTCATATCGACATCGCTCGGGGGATCAAACATCCATCCTTTCGAGTTGGATCCTGAGCTACCGCTATCATCTCAAGTGATAAACTAGGCTAATTATTGCCTAACTCCATGTGTTCTACTGCCCTAAACTTAGTAAATAAATTTTAGAGTTAGAAATTATTTTTTAGGTATTCATCTTAATTTACCAACGAGTCCAAAAATTATGAAACTTGTTTCTTTTTAAATTTCAAAGTTCCAAAATTTTGATGTAATATCTACATATTAACCTAGCTTGCCTAAGCACCTTAGTTTAAGTAACTTTTAATTGCCATATACCTTTTTAGTTAAGCTGTTAAACTTAATTCACAAGGTATTTTTACTTCAAATGATTTATTTCTTATTCAAATGTATTACAGAACTCGTTGACCACTAGAAATAGTTGGGAATTCTGATGCTTGAATCCAGTTTTCTATAAGGATTGTTACTTAGCTTATGTGAGGTTATCCTCGATTTACCTACTTATGAAAAGCAATTTTTGAAAAGTCAAAACTTCTCCCGAATGAAAATAGGTTCATAGTCTATCTTTGTTATCTTATATTAAACTTCTTAATTTTAAATTCAAACCTTATTACATAACTTATTGTCTATCCATTTTTTTTAATTTCAATTCAGACACTTAAGTTTTAATCTAAGTTTAAATTTAACTATTTCCCAAACATTCTTTTAACCAAGTTCTTAAATTTTACAAAGCTGTTCATACTTGGATTATCTATCATAATTCCAATTCCATATGAACGTTCTTGGTACTGTAAAATTTTAATCACCAGATGTTCATATTCATATTTAAGCAATATTAACTAATTTGTTTAGGAGAGATCACAAGTACTTGTATTTTATCAGTTTTGGTCTCCTAATTTACTATCCATACCGTAACATATATTTATATTTCAAAGCAAATTTTTTTTTCGTGCTCAAAACAAATTACTTTTCAAAACCAAAATCATTTTCATATGAAAATACGCCATTGCATATATAGTACTCTCAAACTCATTCTAGGGTATTAGTAACCCTATCTCTAATGAGTTACTCATTATAGGATATTAGTAATCATATCTTTGATGAGTCGTTTCCTTCTGTTCTAATGAGTCATACCTCAAGGCTTTTTATAAACCAAAGCTATGGTAGCAATTTGTAAGGGGTTTAGGATTTTCAACCATCAACCAGTGGGTAACTCCCACCGTAGCATACAGTGGTACCTCAGAAATGATTTTACAGTCGCCTCTCGAGTTCACAACCAACTCTAAACAGGGACATGTAGGGTAAGAGTCTACTGCTCCTGCCAAACGCAAAGCGAGAAACCCTTATCATGCTACCTCATGCTAAATAAAATCTGATCCTGGTATTTCCGAATAATTAGAGCAATTTAAAAACAATTATGGATTATATCAAATATCAATCAAGTCTCCTTTAAATTGGGTTAATTAAAACTTATCTTAAAAATCATTCTCAGTTTTTAATCTTTTAACCAAATTCAAACTTAATAATTTTCAACTAATACTTCATTCAATCTTCCATTAATCAAACTTAATCAAGGTTTCCTTCTTTAAATCCTTATTTAATTTAAATTCTTCCTTTAAAAATTTATTTCATAAATCTTTCTTTAAAAACCTACCTTTTAAAAACCAAGAATGCTTTAGACTTATAAGTCTGAATGACCTCTTTTCTTACTTAAAATCGATTTATTCCGAACCGTCTTTGATTAATTTGATTTAGAATTTAATTTAGTCAAAACCAATTAATATTAAATATAAGGTTTGTATAGAAATTGTATTAACTTATATTTAATACCAATTCTCCAAATCAATGAATACTATAAGTGGAATACAAATATAATATCTTTTAAATTCCTCATATAGTATGCATCTAACAATGGAATTTCATATCAAATATATGAAGATCATTTCTATCCAAAAACTATTATTAGCCAGCTCTATCCCCAGGCCACTGAAAGCCTAGGTAGTTAAAATGTTAGCCTACCTTTTGGCGAGACCATCTCAAATCAATTTCCATCATTGAAGCTACTAAGGACTTGAGTATAAATAACTTGCACTTGATCAGCAATCACATGGATGAAGTGATAAAGTATCGACCTGGACTTGGCATCGATGGAGGTTCAAATTTCGCAGCCCTACCTGGTCGGGTCGATTGGATTGGGTCGGACCCGACCGGACCCCATGCACTGAAATGATTTGACTTTGGAACTTTGGAAAACATCATCGGTTAAGGTTGAATGAGATGGATGATGTGCACGTAAATGTGTACATTTATTTTCACACATTTATTCTTGTTTTAGTTAAATAAATAACATATCGGGCTATTTTTACATGTTTTAACCAAAAACTGAAATTTTCAAATTATCAAGCATTCATCTTCATATTGGGGTAAAACAGTCATTTACGCATTTATTTATTTTTGATAAATTTTACTTGTTCATTTCATGTGTCTTGTAGGAATATGAAGTATGCACATGAAGATTTGAAGATAAGCACGCACATACACAAGAAGATAGAGATGGAATTAATTCACACACCACTTAGTGGAGGACCCCACCTACTTATTATTCCTCTTTCTTTAATGATACAATTAAAGGCTAATGTATTGGATAATGGAAACAAAAAAGGCTTCATGCACTTTTAGTGATTCATTAGTGGATAGAAACAAAATGGAAGCTTCATGAAGAGGGTATTATTGGTAGTTCCCCACAATTATGAATTAGGGTTAGGGTTTTAAAGAACGTACAAATACCCTGCATATGTTCATGTAAATTCTTTTTTTTTTGAGTTGGTTTAGTTTTGAGGATCAAAGCCCTCTTTCTCTTTAACGTCCACTTAGCCATTTATTTTTCTATGTAACTTTCATTTTTCTAGTGCAATGTTAATTAGTTCTCTTTCATTCACATGCTCTTTTTCTTCTATGTTATATAATAGTGTAGATTTACATTTCATGCAAGTAGATTAGTTTAGTTTGTTCTTGTTCTTTAGTTCTTTCATTCCTTTTTGTTCTTGTTTATGTTGAAATCTACATTTATTAGCATGATTACATATATTAGAAGCTAAACCCCTTCAATTTATGGGCAATGAATCTCTCTCGATTATATAGATGCAACATATTTTGATTTTGTGTTCTTTTTTTGTGCTTAATGGAAATATGATTATGGCAAAGAAGTGATTGTTTAAATTGAAATTTGATGGCCCAAATTTCTAAACAACAGTTAATAGGTCATGCTTAAAATAGATTTGATTCTCATCTTTTTGTCATTTTCATGAGAGTTAAACAAGTGTGCTGGAGGTGATGTTAAAGTTTGATGCTTATGTTGGGCTAATTAATATCACAAACACGTCATGCTTAAGATGAACACATCAACTAGTCACACTTATGACCAAAATAGAAAGATCATAATTTCATACCTTGTTGAACTATATGATCTAGAAAGTGGATTTGCTTCTAAGTTGATATTTAACTCTCATATTTTTATCTCTCTTAGTTTGTTAGATTAGTTTAGTTGTAGTTGTAGTTCACATCTCTTGACATTGGTCTAATTTGATTTAATAGAATTAGAATTATTTCTTTCTCTATGGATCGACCCGTATTCGCCACGTACTATAAGTGTACATTGTGCGCTTGCGGTTTTATCCACTTCGCGATGGATTTATAATTGATAGAATATACGTCATTGAACAAGTTTTCGGTGCCGTTCCCGGTGTAAGAATTTTAATTTTAATTTTATTCTTCGAATTAACATTTTTGTTTGTTGTTCTTCTTACAAAAAATGTGGTTCATTTCGTAATTTGTTTGCTTGTTGTTTTCATTTGCATTTGTTGTTTGTGTGTGCTTAGTTGATTGAGTGTTCACTTTCTTGTGTGTTAGTTTTTGTTAGAGAAAAAATATGTCACTGTTCTTGCTTTTGTGTGCATTTCTATTTTTGCATTTGGTCTGCATTGTGTTTATTTGCATCTGGTTTAACTCTTGTCGATTTTATTGAAAAAAAGGGATCAACATTTGCATTTTCTATTCCATTTTGTGCACTATACAAACGTCATTTCTCTTAGGGGTTTTGTACTTTTGTTTTTCACATTTGTGTTCCAACTGTTTTATGTTTCCTGTTTCATTCTAAAAAAAAGCTACACATCTTTGATTCAACTTCTTCTCTGTCAACATTGGTTAACACACTTCAATTTTACAGTCTTACATATAGGGGGCAGTGTGTGTTTTGTGTTCCAGTTTTAGTTCAGTTGTTTTTCCTTTGTTTGCAGCTTCACTTTTGTTTTCCTTTTCCATTTAGTGGTCTGCAAATTCTAATTTCAATTTTCATTTGCATTGTATTCCATTTTTATTTACAATGCAATAGTGCATCTCATTTCCAACAAAAACAATCCATTTTAATTGATAATTTTCGTTTCTTTACATTGCTTGCAATCATCCCTTGTTTACATTCCAATGACTTTACAGTTCCACCAAACAAAAACCAACTGACAGCCACATCAACTTCATGAATCCCCTACATTGAACAACAAATTCAACTCCATACTGCTGCCATTTTAATCAAATTTCTACCTACACTAGTAGCACCACAAATTTCAAATCCAATTCAACAATTCCAACATCGCCCATCTTCACCCATGCGAGTAACAGCAGAACCTTCTTCATACTTGCCACACATTCCTTAAAATACCATAACATGAACCAAGACCATCACCATAGTACCACCCACTTCTACCAGTCCTCACATTAAATCTTCTTTATACCATCACTCCACTGATCACTACAGTACCACAAAGCTTCCTGCCACAACAAACCAAGACAAACCAGCCTGAAACTCACATTTACCGTCATCAATAAAGAGCATTCCACCACATTACGATCACACAAACCTTCCCCTTAACAAAACCCAATCAACAATCCTCTTCACAAACCAGCCACTACAATTCAGCTTCTTTAATAGTTACCAGTCATCAATTGCATTTCCACTGCCTCACTCCACTTCAACCACCATAACAATTCTTTACCTGAACCTACACAAATAACAGCTCGTAACAACTCGAACTTGGACATACCAATTTTTTTCAAAGTTCCGATCTATCGAAACTCGAGTTGGCTTATCTGATATCCTGTAGAAAAGACAGAGATAAAGAATATATCAGAGCTCAGAAAAAAACCTCATAGTGGAATGGAATAAAATAATAAAATCAAATATAGACATAACAAAGTAATAATACTGCCTAACCAGTATCTGAAGCTATCATATCTCTGCCACAAATCTAACCTACAAGTGTGTTATGTGGAGGGGGTCAGAACACAAGTTCCGGTGGCTGGACTTAAACTACATGTTTTGGATAACTCTACATATACTGTTTAGTTACATTTTCATATTTATTAGGTTACTTGGGTTAACAACACTCAAGGCTTACATACATGGTGTACCTATCTACTCCCTAGTAAATTAACCTAATACAATATATGTGTAGCTACCCCTAATATTTAGGTACACCATGATGTCCCATTCACACGGTCTCTGCTGTAATGCTACAGAAATATACGCAGTCCCTCATCCTACGCTGGAACGACGTACAAATCCCTGTTTAACAATGCTGCGTTCTGCATAGAACCGCCATCGTCATGCTACGTAAGCATACAGACTGCCACCTTTAAACCATTCGATCGAATCAGATTCCATCACAAAGTAATTCCCTAGAGTCTAGATACACCACCGGAAGCAGACATGCATGTATCTAAACTTTCTAACGTACGTATCATTAATCGTACTCGATGCCTCAATTTTGATGATACACCATCCAGAAATGGTATGCATGTACCCGCATGTATTATCTACCGTGCACCAAGTTCTGTAATAGGCTATATCAGATATACGGAACTCGGTCTGGTGCTTTTCCAGATATCTGTAAACACAAATGCTATGGTCTACATTTTCACGGTGGCTATAGTCTAACCCGACTCATCCCTCAACTAGTGAAAGGCCAGCAGATATGAGAGCTAGTGACGTTGTTGTATATGATGTAGTTGTATACACAATTATATGATTTTTGATTGATGATAACAACCAAATAAATATTATTTTAAATGTGTTTGTTACTATACCGTTATTCTATATCACAGACAGAAATATAATATTTATATTTATATAAAATACTACTAGACAAACAGTATTTTATTAAATATAATATTTTATTTCAATATTTAAACAGTACAGATTTACAACTCCACTATTTATACATTTCACTGATATTCATTACAGTACAATCAATTTCATTTTATACAAATCTTCTCACTACAGATTCACTCTAACACTCGATTATACAGTCTTTTCACTTATTTAACATTTCATATATACAGACATACACTGCACTCTATTATCTTCTATCTTCTGTCTTCACAGCCTTCAGTCAATTCAGTCATCTACACCTATCATATACAGAAACACAGACATAGTATCTGGAATAGAAATAATTTCAAACTCTTGCAGATATAATTTTTATTCTAAAATTTTATTTGCCTCAGTTTTCTGGTATGTTTTCTCATCGTTTTTCATGACTTGATCTGATTTATTAATCCATCAATCTGTGTCCAGACAACTTGTGATATTCATAATGATACTGTAAATACCACAAGGCAGTCAATGTATATACAAAATATTTCAGTGCATGGGAAAGAATATTTTCTGGATGGTTGCATATACACATGTATACACACACACATGTGCACTGCCGCGCCAATCCAATGTGCAACTGAGGAGTAGCCACGTGGACCAACTCGACTCAGTGAAACAATAATCAATGTTGTCGTGGCAGCTCAACTGAATGTCCAAGCACAAGTGGCAGCAAACATAGAGTTCATGGAACAATGGTCATAGCAGCATAGGAAATGCAACTTAAAACAGTGATCATGCCAAATTGAGTCAGGCACTAGTGGTACAAATACATGGCAGTTTTCAAGTTTACTTGTGATCAATTGTGAAATGTGCAATGACAAGGCAGAGATCAAGTCAACCCAAACATGGAGCATAATAGCTCAAATGCAAGAATGGATGTATATGGAGTCAAGCTGGAATGTATATATGGAGCAACATGTGTTCATATACCTTACCTATAACAAAGTGAACAACAACAAGTCAAAGCAACTACAACTTGGTCAAGAGTGGTATACATGTAACGACCCACATTCTACGTATCGAAGGATCGTAGAATATTTATTTCTTTTTAATATGAAGTCGTATGGTCGTATAACTTTGGGGAACGACTATTGGGGTCATTTCCAATGTTCACGATTTTTGCTGATTTTTAAATGACCACTTTGCCCCTAGCAAATATTGTTTTGCCTATAAATTTTGATTGGTAAGGAGTTTTGACATAAAACCACTTCCATTAGATCCGGATGATGGTTTACCTTTCCGTAGAGTAGTAAGATTAGCCAAATGGACTTGCCGTTTGGGAGATATGGCTAAATTAAGTTTTGTAAGGTGAAAAACAGCTTAAATGGGCTTAATAGGGTAATTAGCAGCTAGGCTCATTGGGGATTTCGGGATTTGAGCCATATAAGGGCTGATTAGGGTTAGAGAAACCTTTTCTTTGTCATTTTCCAACCGCCACTTACCTCTCTTCAACCCTAACAATGGCCTCCAACACCCAAATCTCCTTCTAATCACTGTTTAATCAAGTATTAGCCTAATCTACATCAAACCAAGGCAAATTAGCATAGAACTTGGGATAGAGTTGTTGGAACACATAGAGATTCGACCGAAATCTGAGATACTTTCAGATCTATAAATTACTTATGGCTAAGGTGAGTGATTTGCATTGTTTTTCACTAATTACAGCTAATTAGGGTTGATTACTATTAAGTAACAAAATTATAGATGACTAAATTCTAGAAAAATGTTTGGAAATTCTTAAATATTATTTTAAGCCTCTGTTAGAAATTGGGGTTAATTTGGATATGTTTTGGAAATCCTATCATTAGTTATGTTTAAACATGATTAAGGGAAAATGTTGATTTTGGGTAGGTTTGATCCATTTTAACTTGTAAAATCGTTGCTTTGATGTTTATGGTCAATTCTCTATGTTGCTATGACTGCATGGAATGCTTTGTGATTGATTAGAAATGTTAGAATGGTCGAAAACGTCGTCATATGGCGTAAAACAGTCACTGGAAAAGTTGTAGGGAATGTGCAGGGTTTCAGATCAGATCAAATATAAGGCTCGAATTGGATAAGGGAACTGAGCAAGGGGATTCGATTCGGATCGGAACTTGGCACAAGAGGCTTGACAAGAAGGAAGGCTATTTGCATAAGAGTTGGAGTTTGATTCGGATCGGAAGCAAGGGCGCGGAGATCGGATCGGACTGAAGCAAGTGCGTGGAGATCGGCTTGGACTGAAGCAAGGGCGTGGAGATCGGATCGGACTGAAGCTAGGGAGTGGGATCGCATCAACGTAAGCGTAGCTGGAAATGAAGGAGCCGAGTCAAACCACGATGAAGAATCCAAACCGAACCGGATGGGGAAACCCGAGCTGAACTAGAGGACCCGAACCAACCGAGAAACCTGGAGATGATGTATTCAAACCGAACTGAACAGGAAGCTTGAGCACAGTATAGCCGAACCGAACCAGATTTAAACTACTTCTATGCGAAGACTCTTCTGAAGACCAACTCCAATTCGACCAAAACCCGAGATGCAAAGGAAGTCCAAATAGGAAGTCGTTACTCAGGATCTAGATGGGAACCAACAAGTTAACTTCATGATTGGACTTTGCTACGGGGCGTGTGCTAAGGGGTTATCGACGTCTATAATTTTGATTCACCACCAAGATGGATGTTCAGCTACGGATCAGTGAAGTGGGGTAGTTATTATTCCATGGGGTAAAGTGGTCGTAGCACGTCTATGAGCTAGTGCAGTGGGGTTGTTATGACTCCATAGGGGCATAGTGGACAAAACAAGGGATTGGTGGCTATGGATCAGTGCAGTGGAGCAATCATGACTCCATGGGGGCAGAGTGATCATAGCAGAGGATTTGGGTGGTCAAAGTAGTGGATATCGAATGCTTTACGCACTGAGTGAGAGATGTGAGGATGGTTGCTATGCTTGATTGTTTGACATCACTATGACATGCACACCCCTGCCTCGTATCTTTACACCATATGTTAGTGTCACCTTAGAGCATTGTACACCTTGTTGTGCTAACTCTTTGGTTGCAGGTCTAGGTTCAGGTATGGTTATGTATACCTGTTATTATTCTATTTTGCTTCTTATCGCTCATACCAGACTTTTGTCTGACCCATAGTTTTATGTCTCTTCTTATTACTCCGAGTGCTCTTAAACGGGCAGACTAGAGGCAGGTCAGGTGATTATGCATGAGTAGCTGTACCGGAGACGAGCAGGAGGCTTCCACGTATGATATATATAAATATTCTCCCTGTGTTGTTGCTTGTCACTACTTTGGGCATTAGTAGTGTACCTCTTTCTTTTGCTTTAGAGATAGTATTTCAAAGTTGTAATAATGTTGGTTTAGATGATAAGCTGTATTTTAGATTCCGCTGCTATGATGGTTTAGTTTTCAGCTTATGCATTATCTCGCTTGTTTTATGTCAAAGTTATATTGTTATTATATTTTATCCCATGCGCTGTGAGACATTCTACAGGTTCCTTGTTAGTTCAAATTCCTTTCTTTTACTTTCCTTGGCGACCGTCCCGTGCTGGTTGGACATCGGCACAACGCATTTCTGGGAAATGTCGACTGGTGTGGGGCAGACCGTCACACTTGGTATCAGAGCTCTAGGTTGCGTAGTTAACCTAGGGAAAGACACCAGAGAGAGATAGTACGTATATGAGAGCGCGTATTTTTGATATTTTGGTTTTCAAAAGCTATATATATACTATTAGTATATCTAGGGATGAAGTAGCACTGCATTGACACCATTGAAGAGTTGTTTAATCGTTTTCTCCTTACAGATTGAACAATGAGCTGATATACGAGGAATACTGGTTCAAGAGCAAATAATAAAGATGCTCTTGATATGAGGACGATGTTCACTGACTTCATGAGAGAGATGCTTAGGGATATTCAAAGGGCAGCTCCTAATGCTGCAAATGGTGGTGGTGCAGCGGTGCAGGCGCCTAGGGCCGATTTTGCCAAGCTCTGTAAGGACTACACTAGTCTTGGTGGGAAGCCGTTCCATGGAACAGAATCGGCTATAGAAGTTCAGGATTAGCTTCATAGTTGTGAGCATATCTTCTAGGATATGAGAATCGAAGATGCGATTAAGAGAAAGCTAGCATCCTGTCAGCTGCAAGGACGGGTTATGAATTGGTGGAATGCTATTAAGGCAGCTACACCTGAGGATCAAGTTACTTGGGATCAGTTTAAGGACCGATTCAGTGATAAGCAGAAGTCAGAGTTGTTTAGGAAGTTCTTGGAGCTTAAGCAGAATGGTAGGGCAGTGTCGGAGTATATTGATGAGTTCGATACTTTATCAAAGTATAGATTATCCCTTATTGACACTCCCGAGAAGAAGAATGAGAAGTTCATAACAGGATTAGATCAGCACTTGGGGGCAAGGCTTATAAACCATATTGATGAGGCTTTTGAATTGATTATTGGGAAAGCATTGAGGTTAGAGAGCCTTTATCCTAAGCCTAAGGTTGAAGTCGCTGTTGCATCTGCAGAGGGGCCAAAACCATAGGCAGGTGGTGGAGGAAAGAATAATTCTCAGAATAAAAGGAAACAAAGCCAAGCTAAGGATGGTCAGAAATAGAATAAGAAAGAAGTTTAGTGATTTAGCTGTGGCAAGAAGGGCCACTATGCAAAAGAATGTCGAGCAAAGCCAACGGACAGGAAGTGCTTTAACTGCGGCCAAGTGGGACATCACAAGGATAAATGTCCACAACCACCTAAAGATAAGTAGATTGTGAAAGCATACGCTATTAATGTTGTTCCTTTTCGTCAGATGCCCCTACCGCGGTGGAGAAAGGAAAGAATGTCGTCATTCAAGGTATGCTTTCTATTTATGATGTTCCTGTTCGAGTACTGTTTGATACTGGGGCTTCCCATTCCTTCTTATCTAGTGACCTGGTAGATAGGTTGGGATTGGAACCCGAGATAATCGATAGACCTTTAGTGGTGACAAACCCGGTTGGTGGTTCGACCAGCCTTAGTATGATTTGTCTTAACATGGTCTTATCGAGTCATGAATGTATGTTTGCTTGTGATTGTTTTGTTTAGGGCTTTACTGGGTTTGGCATTATGTTGGGAGTCGATTGGCTCCAAAGATATGGGGTGGCGGTAGACTATGAGGGATTTTTGGTGACTATTAGGGCGGAGGGTAGTGTTTGGTGGCCTACCTAGTGATGAGGTGATGGTTAATTTTCTACATTCCCTCGACATCCCGTAGGACGAGTTATCAGGGGTTCCCAATGATGCCCAGTATCCAGATATCTTTTAGGAAGTGACCAGACTGCCACCACGCCGAGAGATTGAGCTCCATATTGATTTAGTGAAAGATGCCAGGCCTATAGTGATGCCACTTCGTCGTATGGCACCAAGGGAGCAGAGAGAGCTAGGGGTGCAAGTAAGAGATCTTTTGAAGAAGGCATTTATCAGAAGAAGTGTTTCCGAGTGGAGAGCACCAGTTGTATTTGCTACCAAGGCCGATGGTTCCCTTTGTTTATGTGTGGACTATCGCGAGTTGAATAAAGTGACTAGGAAGAATAAGTATCATCTTCTGCGAATAGATGATTTGTTTGATCAACTGGAAGGAGCAAGAGTGTTCTCCTAGTTGGATCTCATGACAGGATTTCATCAGCTCCGAGTAGCAGTTGAGAGTATTCCTAAAATGGCATTTCGGACGCCGTCTGAATTCTATGAGTGGTTGGTCATGCCATTCGGGTTGACCAATGCACTAACATATTTTGTGGATCTTACGAATAGAGTATTCCAAGATCAATTGAATAAGTTTTTTCTTATGTTCGTGGACGACATACTTGTTTATTCGAGAACAGAGGAAGAACACAAGGAACATTTGGTAGTAGTGATGGAGGTGTTGAGAAAACACCAATTGAAAGCGAAGTTTTCTAAGTGTCACCTCTGGAGGAGGGAAGTGAGATTCTTGGGCCATGTTGTTTCAGAGAATGGTATTGCCGTGGATCCTACGAAGGTGGCTACGGTACAAGATTGGTCTACGCCCAAGAGTGCAACAGACGTAAGAAGTTTCTTGGGATTAGCTGGATATTAACGTAAGTTTATCCAAGACTTCTCCAAGATAGCGGCACCATTAACTCAGTTGACCAAGAAGAATCAAGCTTTCGTTTGGGATGAAAGGCGTGAAAATGCATTTAAGATTCTAAAGGAAAAGTTGACGTGTGTGCCAGTGTTAGTCATTGCTAAAGGCAATGAAGAGATGACAGTATACACGGATGCCTTCGGTACCGGACTAGGTGTTGTGTTGATGCAAGGAGGTAGGATTGTAGCTTATGCTAGTCGGCAGCTGAAACCGTATGAGAAAAGATATCTTACCCATGATTTGGAATTGGCAGCGATCGTATTCGCGTTGAAGATGTGGAGACATAATCTCTTGGGAGAAAGATTCGAGTTGTTTACCGATCATAAATCATTAAAGTATCTCTTCTCTCAGAAGGACCTAAATCTCCGACAGCAGAGATGGTTAGAATTCTTGGCTTTCTATGATTTCGATATTGCATACACACCAGGAAAGTGCAATGCGGTAGCCGATGCATTGAGTAGGAGACATGCCAGTTTAGGGGCTATGTTTCTAGAATGGAAGCAACAAGAGTATATCGCTGGGTATGATTTCAAACCAAAGTGCGAATTGGATCTAGAAATGTTAGCAAGTTTGACGATCAGACCCACTTTGATTAAGCAGATTGGTTCCAGTCAAAGAGACGATCCTAACCTATTGGAAATCATCTCCAAGTTAGAGATGGGTATCAATGAGGGGATGAACAAGTATGGATTTGATCGAAATGGATGGCTCAGAAAGAATGGGAGATTAGTTGTACCCAATGTTACTGGATTGAGAGATGAAGTGCTTAGAGAATGTCATCACTCAAAACTGACTATACCTCCCGGTCGTAACAAAATGTATCGAGACATGAAGCAGACCTACTGCTAGGAAGGAATGAAAAGAGACGTTGGGAAGTTTATATCCAAATGCATAAATTGCCAGCTAGTTAAAGCTGAGCAAAAGAAACCTAGTGGTTTGTTGTAACCATTAGAAATTCTCGAATGGAAATGGGAACAAGTCTCAATGGATTTCATTGATGGGTTACCAAGGACTAGATCGGGCCATGATAGTATTTGGGTGATTGTGGACCGATTGACCAAGAGTGCAAGGTTTATACCTATCAATTCGAATAGAACAGCAGCTAAGTTAACAGAACTGTATATGATGTGGGTAGTGAGATTTCATGGAGTACACAAAGGCATTATAAGTGACCAAGATCCGTTGTTTACTAGTGGATTTTGGAAGAGCTTACAAGAGGCTTTAGGATCAGAATTACATCTCAGTACCGCGTACCATCCACAAACCGGCGGCCAGACAGAGAGGGTGAATCGTATATTGGAGGATCTCTTGAGAGCTTGTACATTGGACTTTGGAGGGTCTTGCGATGACCATTTTCATCTGGTTGAATTCACATATAATAATAGCTATCAGTCCAGTATTGGTATGGCTTTATTTGAAGCTTTATATGGAAGACCATGTAATTCACCATCATGTTGGTTAAAAACCGATGAGAAGTTTGTGCTTGGGCCAAATGTGATAAGAGAAACCTTAGATATGATCAAGGTTATCCAACAACGAATGAACGCTGCCCAAGATAGGCAGAAGAATTATGCTGATAAGAGGCGAAGAGATTTAAAATTCTCCATTGGCGACTTGGTGTTTGTCAAGATTTCTCCGTTAAAGAGTGTGATTCGATTTGGTGAGAGATCAAGTTAACCCCAAGATTTGTTGGTCCATTCCTAGTTCTCGAGCAAGTTGGGAATTTGGCATATAAGGTTGGATTACCTGACAAGATGGTAGGAGTTCATAACATGTTTCATGTTTCCCAGTTAAGGAAGTTCGTACACGACCCCGATATGACTATTTCACTAAGTCAGTTGGATGACATCGAAGTAGAACCTGAGGCGGTTGGGAACCGCAAGCCGATCTGTATTGTTGAGAGCGATACGAAGTAACTTCGAAGGAAGGCGGTGAAACTGGTCAAGGTTCAGTGGGGCGAGAATGAGAATGACTGTATTTGGAAATAGAGGAGAGCATAAGGAAGTCATATCCAGAACTCTTTACCTGGTAAGATTTTAATAGTGATAGTTTCCTCCCTTGTTAGTAAACTACATGCTAGGGTAGGCTTGTTGTGCTTATTGTGTATGTTTGATTGTTTGCGAATGACTGATAGGCATGCGGAACACCTTTGTATGTTCTTGGTTAAGGAATTTTGGGAGCGAAAATTCTTTGGGGAAGGGGGGAGAGAGTGTAACAACCCGCATTCTATGTATCGAAGGATCATACAATATTTATTTATTTTTCATACGAAGTCGTATGGTCGTGTAACTTTGGGGAACGACTATTGGGGTCATTTCAAATGTTTACGATTTTTGCTGATTTTTAAATGACCATTTTGCCCCAAGAGAATATTTTTTTGCTTATAACTTTTGATTGGTAAGGAGTTTTGAACTGAAACCACTTCCATTAGATCTGGATGATGGTTTACCTTTCCGTAGAATGGTTTACCTTTCCGTAGAATGGTCACATTAGTTATGCGTAAACATAATTAAGGGAAAATATGGGTTTTGGGTAGGTTTGATCCATTTTAACTTGTAAAATCGTTGCTTTGAAGTTTATGGTCGCTTCTCTATGTTGCTATGACTGCATGGAATGCTTTGTGATTGACTAGAAAAGTTATAATGGTCGAAAACGTCGTCGTATGGCGTAAAACAGTCACTGGAAAAGTTGCAGGGAATGTGCAGGGTTTCAGATCGGATCAGATATAGGGCTTGGATCAGATAAGGAAACTAAACAATGGGATTCGATACGGATCGAAACTTGGCACTAGAGGCTTGGTAAGAAAGAAGGCCATTTGCATAAGAGTTGGAGTTGGGTTCAGTAGCAAGGGCATGGAGATCGGATCGGACTAAAGCTAGGGAGCAGGATTGGATTAATGTAAGAGGAGCTGGAAATGAAGGAGCCGAGTCAAACCACGATGAAGAATCCAAACCGAACCGGATAGGGAAACCCAAGCCGAACTAGAGGACCCGAACCGAACGAGAAACCTAGAGACGATATATTCAAACCAAACCAAACAGGGAGCTTGAGCATAGTATAGCCGAACCGAACCAGACTTAAACTACTTCTACGCGATGACTCTTCTGAAGACCAACTCCAATTCAACCAAAACCCGAGATGCAAAGGAAGTCCAAATAGGAAGTCATTACTCAGGATCCAGATGGGAACCAACGAGTTAACTTCATGATTGGACTTTGTTGCGGGGCGTGTGCTAAGGGGTTATCGACGTCCATAACTTTGATTCACCACCAAGACAGATGTTAGGCTATGGGTCAGTGCAGTGGGGTAGTTATTATTCCATGGGGCAGAGTGATCGTAGCATGGCTATGTGCCAGTGTAGTGGGTTGTTATGACTCCATGGGGGCAGAGTAGACATAGCAAGGGATTAGTGGCTATGGATCAGTGCAGTGGAGCCATCATGACTCCGTGGGGGCAGAGTGATCATAGCAGAGGATTTGGGTGGTCAAAGCAGTGGATATCATATGCTTTAAGCACTGAGAGAGAGATGTGAGGATGGTTGCTATGCTTGATCGTTTGACATCACTATGACATGCACACCCCTCCTCCGTATCTTTACACCATATGTTAGTGTCACCTTAGAGTATTGCACATCTTTTTGTGCTAACTCTTTGGTTGCAGGTCTAGGTTCAGGTATGGTTATGTATACCTATTATTATTCTGTTTTGCTGCTTATCGCTCATACCATACTTTTGTCTAACCCAGAGTTTTATGTCTCTTCTTATTAATCTGGGTGCTCTTAAACGGGCAGACTACAGGGAGGTCAGGTGATTATGCACGAGTAGCTATACCAGAGACGAGCAGGAGGCTTCCACATATGATATATATAAATATTCTCCCTGTGTTGTTGTTGGTCACTGCTTTGGGCATTAGTAGTGTACCTCTTTCTTTTGCTTTAGAGATAGTATTTCAAAGTTGTAATAATATTGATTTAGATGATAAGCTGTATTTTGGATTTCCGCTGCTATGATGGTTTAGTTTTCATCTTATGCACGGTCTCGCCTGATTTATGTCAAAATTATTTTGTTATTATATTTTATCCCATGAGCTGTAAGACATTCTACAGGTTCCTTGTTAGTTCAAACTCCTTTCTTTTCCTTTCCTTGGCGACCATCCCTTGCTGGTTGGACATCGGCACAGTGCATTTCAAGGAAATGTCAACTGGTGCGGGGCGGGCTGTGACAATACATGTAAGCATGAGTGAAGCTTTAGTGCACACAACAGTTTTTGTGCATGAATTGTCAAAGCAGCAAAAGGCATTTTTAAAGTGGTATAACATTATAGGAGACATTTTCCTAGGCTACAGCAACTTATATTCACGGTGAATGGGATATGAACAAGATAACATCTTAGCAACAATGGTCAAGTAGACAAGCATGACAGGTGAATACATAGCCAACATGTTTTAATATGGTGCAACTCATGATACACAGCATACAAGACTAATGAAGCAGCATGGCAAGTGAACATAGTATTACAAAGTCAGGAGCATCACATTTTAACACATCTCAACACAAGTGCAAACATGGACCTGAATGTATGTAAATATGGCAATTACATGAATGGTGCAACAATGCAAAGTGAAACAGCTTAGGAAGTCAGCAAGATAAGTGGTGCAAACAAAACCGTGAATAAATCAGTTTATTCATATATGGCAAGTGATAAAGTGTTGAGTCTCAAAAACCATAGCAAACATGTTCAGAACAAGTCTAACAAATGGTGATGTAAGTCGAGCCAGTTTGCATACATTTCAGTTTTTGGGAATTGAAGGCACAAAGTCACATTTCAGTTTTGGGACGCCTGTATGCAGTTCTCAACATATAGAATTGCAAACCAGTTTCGCAAGGGAATTATCAAGCAAAGTGGGCAAGTGCAAGAAAGCATTTTAAATTCCAGAAATACAAGTAAGAAATCAATTGGCATTCAAACATTTAAATATGTTTCCAGTATTGGACTTATTTATATGCTAGAAACAAAAAAGATATCCAGAAAATCAGCATACAATATTTGGAATGGAACAAAAAATCGAAGACATTTATTTTTGGGGCAAGAAATTAATTTCAAAATAACCATATTTCATTTCTGGAATTTTACAAATGATTCCATCAGTGTAATCAAGGGGTTCATTTTTGGCAAGAAGATTAAGTTAAATCAATGCACATTTTTTCCAGGGTTAACAATGTTTCAGAAAAATCAAATTGCAAGGGACCACATTTATCATCCATTTCCAGATTTATACAATCCATCAAAGCCGATTCTTTTTCTTTACAAGCCGAAATTTTTCATGCAATCAGAGGATTGAAAAAACTCGAGCAAATCAATTAAAGAATCGAGCCAGCAAAAGTGGAAACACACCAAAATCAGACAAGCCATATATTTGAAATCAGAGATTGATTATAGGATATTTTATCCTATACAAACATCATTACATCATTGGCATTTTGTATCGAAAGCTAGAGCATAATCGAAAAGAAAAACGCAGAGAAAACTCACAAATTTTTCAATCATTTTTCGATCGAGCAAATTCCAAATCGAAGCATCAAAACGCAACAGCGAATTCAAGCATCAGAGAATCTCATTCCATCAAGCATCTAATCGATTTGGGGATTCAAGGAGAAAACCCTAGTTTTGGATTTCATAGCCGCCATTTTTATTTCCACGAAGAAAGCAAGTGATAGGGATAAATAAAACACAAGTGAAACACAATTAAAAGCGGCTGGCCAAGTCAAGTTTTGAACGTGAGATTTATCCATTTTTATAATCTTGGGTTTATTTGTTGTTTTAAATTTTCTTTTGTTGTATTTTTATTTGTAAAACCATTTAACAGTTTCTAGAGTCTGTAAAATTCTAGGTGATCCATTTAGGGTTTTAACTGGAAGTTTACTAGAGTCTGTTAAACTAGCATTACTGGTTACGGGTTTGTAATCTGGGGAAATCATATCTAGGGGATTAGATCAGTCTAGGGTTTTGAGCGTAGGATTAGAATTGGAGCAAGGGGTTCGCTAGTTTACTTGGTCTTGTAAGCAGGATCTGTTCTTTTACCTAGTAGAAACCTTAGGAATGCAGCAGTAAGCAAGATTTTGCCGAAGCTGGGTATATCTGTGTGTCATTTACTTTCTGTATTTTTATTCATACTGCATTATGTGATCTGATATTTTTAATATCTTGCTTAATTTTCAATAAACCCTATTCACCCCCCCTCTAGGGTTAATCTAGATCCACTAAGTGGTATCAGAGCCAGGTTATTTCATTAACCCTAGAATCATGGATCTTAGTTATCATCCCTTTGAGAGTCAGTCCAGCCACATTCCAAACATTTATGATGGTACAGATTTTTTGAATTTGAAATTAGAAATGAAATCCTATTTGAAATTTGTTAATATTAAATACTGGGATGTTGTTAACAATAGAGGTGATATAATAGATTCGAATATTAATGTTCATGTTATGCATATTCTCTATTCTCGTCTTAGTAATAATCAACTTGATCTTATCTCCCATTGTTCGACTGCGCAGGAAATATGGAGAGCTCTCAATGAAAAGTTTGGACAAAATGACAACAAGTGCTCAAAACCTGCAAAGATCAACTCAGATTCAGAAGTATGTCTAACTGGA
Organism: Allium sativum; assembly: GCA_030737875.1. NCBI lineage: Eukaryota > Viridiplantae > Streptophyta > Magnoliopsida > Asparagales > Amaryllidaceae > Allium > Allium sativum. The sequence continues at coordinate 708,842,088 of CM060915.1, forward strand.
TTTACTAAAGAAGAATCAGATGACGATAGTGTTGGAGATTCAATAGATAATGAAATAAGAAAATTTTCATATAAAGATCTGGTTTATTTTTGTGTTGATTTAACCAAATCTGTTGATAACTCCAACTGAAAGATAAATCTCTGAAATCTAAGAATTCTAAGTTGACCAGCGAAATTGTTGATTTGGAATCACAACTTGAATATTTTAAAAATTCTTCAAATTCAGATTGCAAAAATTGTTTGAAATTGGAAACCAATCTTGTTCATCTCAATAAAATTATTCAAATAGTTGGAAAGGAAATTCTGATCTTAAAAGAAAATAAGATTGAGTTATCAAGTTTGAACAATTTTCTACAAATGGAATTTGAAAATTTTAAGACTGATATACGTTCCAAAATTGAAATTGCTGAAAAGGAGAATTTGTTGAAATCCGATTTGACTTTGAAAGAACTTGAAAGCGAGATTGAAAAATCCAAGAAATTGAGACTGAAAAAAAATGATTTGAATCTGAGATCTCAGAATCCCATGCTAAAATTAAATTACTTGAAAATGAGAATTTGGTTCTGAAATAATATGATGCTAAAAGAAGGATTACTAATAATTGTTGTTCAAATTTAGTACAAGAAAACGGTGATCTTAAATCCAAAATTCAACGATTACAATCAACTTAGGATAGATTTTCTAATGGGGAAAAAATCTTTGAATATGCTGTTGCAAAACCAAAATTTTATTGGAAACAGATGTGGTCTTGGCTTTGGGAAAAATAATGTTTTTGAACAACGAAATCCAAATGATTTGAAAAATCCTTCTAACTTCTTTGGAAAGAATCAATTTGAAAACTTGAACTCTGATAAATTCAAAGGATTTTTAAATCATAAACGTGATGTGAATTTGTTTTATAATAATCCATTTAAACAATCCTGGATCCCAAATAAAACAAACTTTGTTAAATTCAAGCAGATCTGGGTTCCTAAAGGTACAAAAATATATTCGAACAGATTGTTATACAAACAGGTTTAGGTACCGAAAGATGTGAACACAATTGTGAGTGATTTTATTGTTTTTGTTAGACCACTCAATCCTCTAAACAGCTAAGTACCAAAGGAGGCTAAGGAATTTTTTTTCAAATAAAATCTAAAATCAAACTGTCTAATTTCATTGAATCGTTTGAAGTTCCTTGGCCAAATCTATTGAGTTGGAGATCCACGCCATCTTCCGAAAATCTGGTATGATCTCTAAACTCATCTCTATAAATATTCTTTGTTTTTATCTTTTATTTGTTTATTCTTCCTTCTACCCCTTCTATTTTTGTTTTAATTTGTCACTATCATATCATTGTAACTTCTTTTGGGCTTCATTAACTTCCAATTGTAGTATTCATCATCTTCTGGAAATTCGCTTTATTTGAATAACACTCTAACGTCTTTAATAATTTCCAGATCTTGAATTTAAACTTGCAAATATCTGCAATTGTTTTGAAGTTTTTTTCTGTTTTCTGAATTCATAATAGTGTTGATGTATTCTTGTCATATCTTGAACACTGTTAATTTGAATTCTAAACTTTTGAAGATATGAAAGTTTAATGGAATTTCAGACACCACAGCTGTTTTGAGTTTCTTCTAATTAATTTTAGAAAATCTTGAAATGTTATACTCATTACAGCACACTGCTACTTCTCAGTTGTGATAATTTCATTGATATTCAGATTGGCTTGGAAATTTTTAATTGTCTTTAATCACAGTGATACATCTTGAAATTCATTTTGTTCATGATCATTATGGTTGAAATGTGTTTGTTTGAAATCTTCTGAAATTCTTGATATTTTGAATATCACACACCTCTTAAATTTGAAATTAACAATCTTGTGTGACTAATTCATTATATCTCAAAACTTGACATTAATTCAAGTGATTTCAAATAAATTAATTTAATTTATGGATCATGAATATATCTCAAGCCTAATGTAAATGATCTGAAATTACTCTTGTACTTGTCAGCATTACTTGTGAAAATTTCTTTGAAAATCCAGTCCTAAAACTCACTGCTATTTCATGACGATTTGATTTGAATATTTGTTTATTAAAAATCAATTGAAATTATTGATTTATTGAATCACACACGTATCTTGGATCTGAAATTTATAGTCTGGTGTGATTGATTCATTGAATCTTGAGATTTTTATATTTCGTCAAATGATTTCAAATAAACCGTATTTTAATCCTGGACCATGAATCATCTTATGTGACCGTCATCTTGACAAGACTGATTTGGAACTGATTTTGGTGCTGCTCTGATACTGCTTTTGAAAATGTTTTTTGATGACTTCTTGTTTTGAGTAAAACAGTTTGTTGCTCTGATAAATATGCTTGATTGGTTAATCTTGTCTGCTTGGGCTTTGTGAATAAAAATTCTTTTATTTGAAATATCCTTGTTTGTCACTAGTGTCATGTTAAAATCCTCATTAATAGAGACATCAAGTGGTATTAGTTTAGAAGTGCTGAATTTTTTTGTATATTTTTTTTTGAATCCCTCTTGTCTTGTATAGATCCCTCAATTTCCTTTTGTAATTGAGTTTCAATTTAAAATAATTTATTGACTATTCATTCAAAAATTGGAATCAATATCCAAATTGAACTGTATTCATAATTCATCAAAATCATTATCAGATTTTGAAATTGTGATGAATTGTGACTGTAGTATATTTCATAATAAGAGGAGATTTTATTTAGATTTTCATGATGGTTGAACATTTATTATAATATCTTTGAATTGGCAATTATTTCACGACCATCTCCTTTATTTATCATCATTCTACCATCCATCATGATTTTACATTAATGTGGAGAGTTTATTTTTAAAATCATCTTGTTTTAAAACAGTGAAATTATTTGTGATAGAAATGGGACTATATTATTATTCAGAATTAGTGATACTTGAAAATTTTCAATGATCTCGGTATTGTTGATCATATTTCATAATATGATTAATTTAGAAATTTATTTCACAAACCATTTCTATACCTATCACATTTCTATCATCCATATTGGTTTTATATACTGAGGAATTTTTCATTTTGAAACTGGAAATAATAAAAATATAATATTCATAAGTGTATCTCTAACCTCATTTAAAAATCCAAGCTCTGGTTATGCATGGTTATGAGATTACTTATATTTAAGCTGCAATTGATCTCGTTTAAAAATCCAAGATCTGGTTATGCGTGGTCAGTGTGCTCTTACATAAAAAGAAAAAGAAAAGGAAATAATTTAAATGAATATAATATGTAATTCTCCTTTGTATATAAAAACTGGCCAATCAATCCATTTTCTAATTTGTGAAATGTGTTAAAATCTTATGATGTATTATGATTTGTTGATTGATAGCTATTGGGATTTGAGATTATATGATTGTGTCACTTAAATTGAATTACTAATTATAGTCAAAATCCATTACTGTTTTTTTTTGTGCAATTTTATAGAATTCTTTTGAAAATAATTGGAAATCATGTTTTTGTAACTCTCTCCATTATTTATAAATTTCATCGTAAATCCGTCATACTCTACAATGAGAAATATGCCACCTCTTCTCAGAATATTATGATTTTTGTTTGGCTGATTGAGATTTATGATGACCGTTCTTCCTCTTAAGCCGAAATTATATTTTTAGTCATTTTTTATATATATTTTAATTTCTGAATCCTTTTGATGATAACAAAAGGGGGAGAATGGGTTGCGATTTTGATTTATGGGTGAATATTTTATAAATATTTTCAATTTTGAAAATTTATTCAATTTTCATTTTTCACGCATGCACAGTTATAGGGGGAGTTTCTGTTGTAGGGGGAGCATTCAAATAAGAGGAGTTCAGTTCTTCACTGTCAAACACATTTATTGTGCTCAAAATATTTTATTTGTTGGTCATCATCAAAAAGGGGAGATTGTTGTATATGACGTAGTTGTACACACAATTATATGATTTTTGTTTGATGATAACAACCAAATAAATATTATTTTAAATGTGTTTGTTACTATACTTTTATTCTATATCACAGACAGAAATATAATATTTATATTTATATAAAATACTACTGGACAAGAATTAAATATTCAAACAGTATTTTATTAAATATAATATTTTATTTCAATATTTAAACAATATAGATTTATAACTCCACTATTTATACATTTCACTGATATTCATTATAGTACAATAAATTTCATTTTATACAAATCTCCTCACTACAGATTCACTCTGACACTTGATTACACAGTCTTTTCACTCATTTTACATTTCATATATACAGACACACACTGACACTCTATTTTCTTCTGTCTTCTGTCTTCACAGCCTTCAGTCAGTCCAGTCATTTACACCCATCATATACAAAAACACACACACAGTATCTGGAACAGAAATAATTCCAAACTTTGCAGATATAATTTTATTATTAAATTTATTTGCCTTAGTTTTCTGGTGTGTTTTCTCATCATTTTTCATGACTCGATCTGATTTATTAATCCATCAATCTATGTCCAGACAACTTGTGATATTCACAGTGACACTGTAAATACCACAAGGCAGTCAGTGTATATACAAAATATTTCAGTGCAGGGACAAGAATATTTTTTGGATGGCTGCATATACACACGTGTATATATGTGCACTGCCACGCCAATCCAATGTGCAACTGAGGAGCTGCCACGTGGACCAACTCGACTCAGTGCAACAATAATCAATGTGGTTATGGCAGCTCAACATGAATGGCCAAGCATAAGTGGCAGCAAACAAAGAGTTCATGGAACAATGGTCATAGCAGCATAGGAGATGCAACTCAAAACAGCATGCCAAATTGAGTCAGGCACTAGTGGTACAAATACGTGGCAGTTTTCAAGTTTACTTGTGATCAGTTGTGAAATGTGCAATGACAAGGCAGAGAACAAGTCAACCCAGACATGGAGCATAATAGCTCAAATGCAAGAATGGATGCGTATGGAGTCGAGCTGGAATGTATATATGGAGCAACACGTGTTCATATACATTACTCATAACAAAGTGATCAACAACAAGTCAAAGCAACTACAACATGGTCAAGAGTGGTATACATGTAACACCCCACACCCGCTACGGTCACTCACTAAGGGAATGCCATAACATCGGTGGAGTATTTTAAGTGAATATAGAACAGAAAAATTACAACAAGACAGATATAAGTAATACTTGAGAATTTAAAACATCATTTCATTCCAGCGGAAAGTAAAACATGTTTGGTTACACCAAAACCATAAATAAGAGTCAAGTACATAATATCCATCCTGATAAAAACAAAAGTACATAATCCCACTACATAACCTAATAGCCATAATAGAAAAGATAAACTGAGCTTTACATCCACGGTCCAAGCTCCAAAAGATAGATAAAGCAGTCTGATCAAAGCCCACTAGTGCTAGGCCCACTCTGAAAACCTGAGGGTTGGGAAAAAGATAAAGAAACAACGGGGTCAGACATAAGTCCGAGTGAGTCCTATAACCCTAACAATACAATCATTAAAGTAATTAGGGTATGATATAAACAAGGTACGGTACCTCTGGGGATAATGACTACACTAAGTAGCCAACTAAACACAGGATGTACTAAGATAACCGAAAAGACGCATTTATCCACCCAAGGATAATTACTAGATTGCACCACCCCAGATCTACCCACCCAAGGGTAATTCCTACATTGCACCACACCAGTTCTACCCACCCAAGGGTAATTCCTACTTAAAGGTTGATCCCACTAAGTGTACTTAGTAATTTTTACCCAGTAGTTTCTTATACCCCTAGCTGACTACATAGGTGTCGTTTGCCCCTATCTCCACTAGGTGTACCCACTACTCCCCAAGCGATCGGCTCCCTACCGTAGATACCCGTGCTGGCCCCACAGTGGGGTGTATCACTCCCCAAAGTGGCAACCCGATAATCAATGGTGCACGGCTTATACCTACACGATGCAACAACGTCTTACCTACCAGCCCGGGTCCACACACGCATATGAAACCCGTTGGACTCGCGTTGCCACCGCTACCCCGTTTTGGCCTCTTATAGTCAAGCCCAATATGCGTGTCCCGTCCTCGACTTGGGTCGAGCCCACAAAGATACGTTTGGGATATTGGTTGAAATGGGCCCCCATAAGCTACTACTTAAGCTTGTCATTTTATCTAGTGCATCCCACTTAACCCCTTTTATAATCATGCCCCCTTACATGTTAAGGTTTGGTTAAGTCATCTAATTATATTTCAATTGCCACTTAAGGCCCCCACAAGCTACTACTTAAGCTTGTCCTTTAATTATATTTCAATTGCCACTTAAGGCCCCCACAAGCTACTACTTAAGCTTGTCATTTAATTATATTTCCATTGCCACTTAAGGCCCCCACAAGCTACTACTTAAGCTTGTCATTTAATTATATTTCAATTGCCACTTAAGGCCCCCACAAGCAACTACTTAAGCTTGTCATTTAATTATATTTCAATTGCCACTTAAGGCACCCACTAGATTTCCACATGCCACCCAAGGCACTTACTTGATTCCCACATGCCACCCCAGGGCACTTACTTAACCCTTTAATCATGTTTAATTACATGTTTCGCTTTGGTTAAGTATTCTAATCGTATTTTATATTGCCACCCAAGGCAACCCACTAGTTTCCTCATGCCACCCAAGGCACCCCCACTAGTTACTACATGCCACCCAAGGCACCCACTTAACCTCTCATGCCTCACTACATGCTAATTTGGTTAAGTGTTTCTTAATTAATTAAGATCGTAACCTTTATAAAGACCTCTCACATTAGACTGTCTTTTATGGCAGCTGGATAAGCCGGTTGGTTCCGGGCAGCCTTACACCATAACAGAGTCTAACCTCGTGTCTTTACACTTGTCACGTATTTAGTTTATGACTAAGACCTCTCACATTGGGCCAATCATTTGTAGCCGCTGGATTTGCCGGTCGGTTCCGGGCAGTCTTATGCTACAAAAGGGTCCAACCTCGTGTCTTAGTAGATTAATTACACCTAATTAATCACCCCCATAATTTGTATTAATTATCCCTAATTAATTACAAATATTTAAGAATATGGGTAGACCTAACTCAATAGGTAAATTCCCAATTCCATAATATGGGTAGACCTAACTTAATAGGTAAATTCCCAATTATGTCCATCCACTTTACGGTATGTTTAATCATACCCACTTCACACAATTTTATGTGTTCATTAATTTTTACCCCATCGTCCCCACGTAAATACGTTAACATGACATACTTCAAAAGAGAAGATTCATCATACACACAATGGGTTCAACTTAGCATATCATTAGCATTATCATGGGTTTAAAAGGTGTCAACTTGTATATATGACAACCCAACTTGCATAAATAACCAACCCAAACTTGCATGAATCATATATGTCATAAAGATGGTAACTTGCTTAAATGTTAATGTCATAGACCTATCATAAAGGTGTCAACTTGCATACATGTCATAGGTCTAAAAGGGATGAACTTGCACATGTACTTATGTCATACATAGAGGCAAACTTGCATATGAACTTGCATCATAACTTGCATATGAACTTGCATATGAACTTGCATAACATGCCATACTTAGAGGCAAACTTGCATATATTATGCATATCATAAAAAGAGACAAACCTGCATATGAACTTGCATCATAACTTGCATATGAACTTGCATCATAACTTGCATATGAACTTGCATCATAACTTGCATAAAACCAAACACTTAGCATGCATAAAACCAAATACTTAGCATGCACAAAACCAAATACTTAGCATGCATAAAACCAAATACATAACTTGCATAACATGTTACATATAACTTGCATATAATCTCACATATAGTTTGCATAACATGTTACATATGCATCAATGTTCAACATAGTGTTTTGCATAGTGAGCATCATAAAACATAGCATTAAACTTGCATATAGCATAAAACTTGCAAAACACACAACATACACTATACTAAACTTGCATAAGCACATTTATCCACAAACATAGCCATATCTTATCATATCCTATCATAATCAATTTAACAATTAATTATTAAGGCTATAGAAACTCACCACTAAACTCCCATAAGCAAACCCTTGCCAAAAATCACCCAAAAACTCTAGCCTTGAACATAAAGCTTGCAACTTGATGATGAATGCAAGCTAATGATCACTCATACAACTCAAAGATGCTTGTATAAACATGAAAGCCTTCATAGAAATAGTTTTGTAAGAGGATGGAGGCTAGGGCTTTGAGTGGAGGCCATGATCATAGAAAATTTTGGCATAGTTTAGTTAGAGTATAGAATTATGATCATTTAGGGCTAGCTTAGGGTCTTATTTATAGGATTAGGCAAGTGTTTTAGGCCATTAGATTAACCCTAAATTAGATTAGGACCCTCAGATCTCGGAAGCTTCCAGAAACCAGCCCCAAAACACAGTCCAAACCCTGAAATGGTGCACCAGGCCAAACTGGCCGAGCACCCCCTGTCGACGCCCAAGTCGACAGGGTTGTCGACTTGGTCCTAGCCAAGTCGACTGCCCAGTCGACAGGGCTGTCGACCTGGCCAGCTAGGTGGGAATTCTCCCCCCTCGCGCCCAATGGCCCAATTTCGAAATTTGAACCTGAATTTTAAATCTGTTTTGAACTTTGAATTTTCTGTAAACTTCATTGGGCCATAACCGGGCCATACGGACTCCGATTCTCGAAAACTAGGACTCTATTTCGCGTATTTTTCCGAGACGAACGCAATGACGTAGCCCGTTTCCCCCAATTCTCACATCTGAGATTATTTATTCTGTAATTAGTGAATTTTAGCATTAACCGAAATTCGGGGTGTTACAATACATGTAAGCATGGGTGAAGCTTTGGTGCACACAATAGTTTCTGTGCATGAATGGTCAAAGCAGCAAAAGGCAATTTTAAAGTGGTATAGCATTATAGGTGACATTTTCCTACGCTACAGCAACTTATATTCATAGTGAATGGGATATGAACAAGGTAGCATCTTAGCAACAATGGTCAAGTAGACATGCATGACAGGTGAATAAACAACCAACATGTTTTAATATGGTGCAACTCATGATACACAGCATATAAGACTAATGAAGCAGCATGGCAAGTGAAAATGGTTTTACAAAGACAAAGACATCACAGTTTAACACAGCTCAACATAGGTGTGAACAAGGACCTGAATGTATGTAAATATGGCAATTACATGAATGGTGCAACAATTTAAAGTGAAACAGCTTAGGAAGTTAGCAGGATAAGTGGGGCAAACAAAAGCCGTGAATAAATAAGTTTATTCATACATTGCAAGAGATAAAGTGTTGAGTTTCAAAAACCATAGCAAAAACCATAGCAAACATGTTCAGAATAGCTCTAACAAATGGTGATGCAAGTCGAGCCAGTTTGCATTCATTTCAGTTTTTTGGAATTGAAGGCACAAAGTCACATTTCAATTTTGGGATGCCTATATGCAGTTCTCAACATATAACATTGCAAAATAGAGTTTCGCAAGGGAATTATCAAGCGAATTGGACAAGTGCTGGAAAGCATTTTGAATTCCATAAATACAAGTAAGAAATCAATTGTTATTCAAACATTTAAATCTATTTCCAGTATTGGACTAATTTATTGGCAAGAAACCAAAAATATATCTAGAAAATCAGCAAACAATATTTGGAATGGAACAAAGAAATCGAAGAAATTTATTTTTGGGGAAAGAAATTAATTTTGAAATAACCAAATTTCATTTCTGGAATTTTACAAATGATTCCATCAGTGTTATCAAGGGGTTCATTTTTGGCAAGAAGATTAATTTAAATCAATGCACATTTTTGCTAGAGTTAACAATGTTTCAGGAAAATCAAATTGCAAGGGACCATATTTATCATTTATTTCCATATTTATACAATCCATAAAAGCCGATTCTTTTTCTTTACAAGCCAACATTTTTCATGCAATCAAAGGATTAAAAAAACTTGAGGAAATCAATTGAAGAACCGAGCCAACAAAAGAGGAAACACACCAAAATCAGACAAGCCATATATTTGAAATCAAAGAGTGATTATAGGATGTTTTATCATATATAAACATCGTTACATCATTGGCATTTTGTATCGAAAGCCAGAGCATAATCGAAAAGAAAAACTCAGAGAAAACTCACAAATTTTTCAGTCGTTTTCGATCGAGCAAATTCCAAATCGAAGCATCAGAAAGCAACAGCGACTTCGAGCATGAGATTACCTCATTCCATCAAACATCGAATCAATTTGGGGATTCAATGAGAAAACCCTAGTTTTGGATTTCATAACCGCCTTTTTTATTTCCACAAAGAAAGCAAGTGATCGGGATAAATAAAACATGGGTGAAACACAATTAAAATTGGCTGGCTAAGTCAAGTTTTGAATGTGAGATTTATCCATTTTTATAATCTTGGGTTTATTTGTTGTTTTAAATTTTCTTTTGTTGTATTTTTATTTGTAAAACCATTTAACAGTTTCTAGAGTCTGTAAAATTCTAGGTGATCCATTTAGGGTTTTAACTGGAAGTTTACTAGAGTCTGTTAAACTAGCGTTATGATTTATGGGTTTGTAATCTTTGGAAACCTTATTTAGGGGATTAGATCAGTCTAGGTTTTTGAGCGTAGGATTAGAATAGGAGCGAGGGGTTCGCGAGTTTACTTGGTCTTGTAAGCGGGATCTGTTCTATTACCTAGTAGAAACCTTAGGAATGCAGTAGTAAGCAAGATTTTGCTGAAGCTGGATATATTTGTGTGTCATTTACTTTTTGTATTTTTATTCCTACTGCATTATGTGATCTGATATTTTTAATATCTCACTTAATTTTCAATAAACCCTATTCAACCGCCCCTCTAGGGTTAATCTAGATCCAACAGACGTGCCCCTAACAAACAATCTACATCCAAATTGGTGTGTCCCGCAACCAAAGCCTCGATAATAAAAGGTCTATGGTCATTTGGTTTAGCTCTCCAGCTTTTCGCATTACGCTGACTGTCGATGACTGACACCCGACAATTACTATTAATCAGATGGTTAGAATCACCTTAGGCAAACAGATGAGATGGTCATAACCTGCCTAGTCATAAGGCAATCAAGGTACACTCACTGGGTAGTAACATGCAGACCCAACCTCTACGAGCACAGCCTAAATGATGCCACTGTACAAAGGACTACCAGGAGTACGACAGAATAATCAGATGGACGTGCGCTCCCCTTATGTTTCATGACACCGCGATGATCTACCCTGTTGGGTTCTTCACTTTCAGACGTACAGACTGGTTCAAGCGTCTCAGGTTAACATGTTATTAGGCCCTATGTCCAAATATTTAATTACGTGCTTGCTCTCCCTAATTAGATTTCCAATTAACTTGGTTATTTCAAATCATATTAACTTCTTATTTGGGTTACCAAGTTCTTATTACTTATTAATTTCAGTTATATAACTTACCCTATTTAAGTTCATTAACAGTCCTTTAACATGTTATTCTTATTAACAGATTTCAGATTCTCAGGTTTTCGGAAAACATGTTCTTCTTATGAGCAGGATTCAGATTCTCAGGTCTACATATTTCTTAATAAAATCCTTTCTAATAAAATTTTGTACTTTCATGCACTTTGAGTTGAATGTGTAGGATATTAGTCAGCACAAATTGGTACGGATTTATTGGCCGCTACAATGGTATCAGAGCTATTGGTTAAGTAATTACCTTGGCTCTGTCGCATAACTCAATAGAGATAAGGTTAGTAATACCTTAAATTGAGTTGATTGTGCATATATATATATATATATATGAGCGCATATTTGTAGATTTATATAAAAACTGTTTTATATTGTGTTGATTGATCTATTGAGTGATATACAAATTCGAAATCAACGCGTTTAGCTGACATGGTCGATAGGGATTTATAAACGCTTGGATAGAGAATGTCGACATAGTATTGTTTTGAAAGAAGGTAAAAGAAATAATTTTACCCAAATTATATTTTGATATAAAAAGAAATATATATCTTGAAATTATTATAGATATTGAATGTGTTGGTTGTTATTGTAATCAAATAAGATCATAATTGAGTTGGTTATATAAATAACCAATCGAAATTTACATTAGTGTAAAATACAAATCAGATGAACTAAATCTGAATTTGAAACCATAATTGAAATAAAACCTCCGGAAACTTGGAAAAGAATTGGAAATAATATTTGGATTAAATATATGGAATTTAAAAATCCTGGGACATTTTAAATTGTTTTCCAAGTGTATGAAGGATATTTTGAAGTAAATTTCAAATAAAAGTATTTGAATATGAGTTTTGAAAGTGATATAGTATTGAACTCACTTTGATCGCTGGGAAATAAATTCCGATGATGATCAGGACATTATCAGTGTTTATTTTCGAGTTGCTGAGTGACGATTACTACCAAAGATTTTGTTCTGAATTATTGTGAGGAGAGAAGTTTTTAAAAATTCAAATGTTTTGAATAATATATGATTTCAAACTGATTTGAAATAAATCCCAAGAATTTGAATTCTGAAATAAAGATTTAACTTATGGGGTTAAAATGGTAAAAGTGTAACTTAAACTAAGATAAACAAAATTGGACTGAATTTGGAACGATCCATAATGAAAATTGTAAAAGAGAAATATTGGAGATTCGAGTTATTAAAATGAATTGATTCTTGGAAAATAAGAATCAAATTTAGAATTTAGAGATGAAGATAACTGATTTGAGAAATAAATCAGTAAATGGAATGTCATAATAGAACTTAACAAGATTAAGAGTTGGAATGGAGTTTGGAACCGGAGTTTGAATGAAGTTATATGTGGATGATGTGGTTCGAGGATAATTTTAATGGAAATAGAGTGGAAATGAAATGGTATATGCTGATTGGACAACAAATGGAAGAGATAGAGTGGAATGCCAAACAAAAAGGTACATATTCATATTTTATATTGGATAGGAGATTTCTATGAGTATACTGGGCAAGCAACTTGGCTGTTTGAATTTCTTTTGGATTGGAAAATGCCCAAAGAGGCAAGTTGTAGTAGTATCGAATGAGCCGTGCAGAGGAGTTGCTGGAGAAATTCTCCGAAAATTTAGGCTGTTAGGAAATTTTCAAAATTTTGGAAAATATTCGGTAATAAGAAGAAATTAATATTTTAATTAGAATTAATCGGTTCAGTTGGAACTAAATTTCGGAAATTGAACAAAATATTTTTACCCAGTTATAATAGAGATCACAGCATTTTTTCTACCTTAGTAATTTCAGGGATGAAATTCTTTTAGGGGGAAGGAATGTGACGTCCCGCATTTTTATCGATATGTATTTGAATATTTAAATCGGTTTAAATATTGAATTCGTAATACAAGTGGATATTGATTAAAACGAAGTTGAACATATAAAAATATATATTAAATATAATCGAACCCGTAATATCGCGGTAGTTCGTAATTTAACGTTCTGAACTTCAACTGAGTGTACAGGACCCGTTATTAATTGGATTTCTTCAAACCAAGAAGCATTGGAATATATTAAACTGTATTTTTCTAATGGAAGTGAAAAATCAAATTTTCGGATTATCTATTGTAAGTTATGTCTAAATTAAATATTCATAATAGAAGCAGCATATTCGTTTATGGCCATAACGGTTATTTAAATATATTTAAATATCGGATTCGAATTTGGACAAGATTCTTTTGACATGTAGTGATAATTTAATTTTTAGAATTTTTCTGTAATTTTTAATTAATTAAATACGCAACTTTTTATTTGGAGTATTTTGTACCCTATATCAATATTTTAGGCTTTCACAATATAAGTTAACCTACCGATATTATTATATTTTTGGGATCGGGGTGCTTTGCTCGACACAGCCGTAATCTCATTTCTGTTTGTAGCTGCTCGGACAAGCACGAAATCGTTACATAGCAAGACACCGTTATTTCTAACCGTAAAACATACTACTTCCCATTAGTGAAAAGAGACCTTACCATCTAAGTAACTTTGCCCATACAGCTACTTCACGCAAAACAAAAGTTTGCAGACCTACAGCCTAGCTAGTGTTCATTACTTCATTTTGAGTGTTCATTTCTTCATTACGAAGTATCGTACCAACCTATAGCTATAGAACCGTTTGCATGTACTACAACCAATGTATGCAGTATGAATTGTTACCATCACGCAGGACAACCCCCATGTTTTTGCAAAGATATGTGGTTTCACTCGTTTTCTGATCCTTGTTCCTGTTTACACCAAGTAATGTGCACATGTAACCAAAAAAATATGGGTTTAACATTTATAGACATACACATAAAGAGATTAAGTCATTAAGTTGTCTCCCAACTGCAAAATGCACGACTAACCTATATATACATAATATGTATGTCAAATCTAAGTAAAGCCTACTCTAACTTACTCTAACAGTCCAGCGAAGAGTTATACTTTGACCAACGTATTACCTTTATCCTATTACTTCATAGCAAAGAAATTACATTGTGCCTATCACCTCAACCCATGTTACCATCTACTGACACCCTATACTTCTTCCTATTGCTTAAGGATTAAGTCTACAAGTGAGTTAAACCAAACATCGTCACCAACACTAGTTGATAGCAAACCTAACCACGTTAACTGCCACCCAACATGTACCATGTTTCCTTAGCAATGAAGGAACCACTTGCTATAAATACATGAGAGAGGACCTTCTTCATTTATTCACTTTAGAGTGAAATAAACTTCAAATTACGAGATATATATACACTAGGATTCATGGGAAACTCGATGGGGATATGGATGATGAAATAAAGACTGTGGAGTTCATGGTTTGTATTCTTATGAACGTCGGGACCTGGGGAGACGAGAGACCAGTAGATGGGGCTCGCGGTAGTGGCAATGTTGTGAAGATGAGATCGATCAATGATGGCCAGTGTGGCTGGGATGAGGTTGTGGGTCTCGGAAATGAACAGGAAGAAGTATATTACAGATGGAGTAAGGCAAGCGCAGGTCAAAGGCGGGTGGTTGCATGGAAAAACTTGTGCATGTTTATCAGTAAAGGAGGTGCCGTTTGTTTTTTTCTTTGAATGGGGAAGATAAGTGTCATTTGATGTAAAATCCACACTGTACGTGTGCGTGAGGTACCAAAAATTTCGATGCAGGAGATGAATTCGGGTTATGGGTTTTGTATGTGAGATGAAAGAGGATTCGGAGGAGATTTTAATGGTAAGTTCGATTCTGGATTTAGTGGAGGGAAGAAGGAGCCGTTGAGAAGATAATACGACCATGGTGAAAAATGGAAGCGTGATGTTTTGGGACGGTGGAGTCTTATTTTGAGGAGGAAGACACAGACGCAGGTTAGTGTAAATGTTTAGGCGGATTGTTTAGAGTGGGTTGATATATATGTGAGGCCCATCTTTTATACATTAAAAAAAAAGAGGAAGACGAGGGCCTAAAATTTTGAACGTGAATTAGCAGAAACGAGAGAAGGGGCATGGGATGTTTTTCAATGACGCAGACGTGAATTGGAGGGTGAGAGTGGTAGCTTAAAGTGTACAGGCAGTTGTTTTACCTAAGGTGGTGGGCAGGATCGTGGCATATAAGCATGGGAGAAACAATAGCATGAATGGGGCAAAAATGGTGAACGGTATTGTAGCGTTTCGAATGGCAAAAGTTGGAAAGAGAAAAGGAATTGCAGCGTTTGATAAGGACATGAACAGATAACATGGAAATACAGAAAGAGTGGATATATGTGTACATGTTTGGACGATGATTTCACAAATCTTCTGTCACTTTGGGACCGTAGGAACACAGGCTACGCTACGAAGATGATTTGGAGCAGTTTAGAGCCATTGCGAATTATGGTAGAATAAAATGCTGGATCGGATCAACTGACGCAAATCGTTATTTAACGGTTAACGCGCCAAGGTGAGTAAATTCACTGACTTTGTTCTATTTTAAATATTTATTTTAATAGTGATAGATATTGGTTGAATGTTGTGTGTTGGTCGTTTAGATAAATTACATTTAAATTAGTTGAATTACATATATATCGTTGCATATATACACATCATTAGCTGGATACCAATTCTATCGATTATAATATTCCCTAGTATGGAATTAGTATAAATTGTGTTGACTAACATCTGTGGATGAGGAAACTGGTTGGAGGAATCCAACCGGATTGCTCAATATTTATATGTACTGTTTGTTTGACATTATTTATATATGCACTGTTTGAATCCAAATGACACTGAAATCCTACGTGAATATTGATGTGGAATAAAAATTCAATGTTATTTTGATAAACGATATCGATTAAAAAAGTGGCAACAGCCGACATAAACCCATCTTTAAGTTAAGAAGTTGATTTGCCATCAGGCAAATCAACGAAGTTAAGTTATAAAAATTATATTTTTATAATTAAAGAAATATTTTTAGATTAATAAATTAATCTAATGGTAAGAAGTAATTATGATCAGTTAACAAATTAACTGATGATTTATAGTTGATTAAATCAACTGTTTTGTTAGAAATTGATTATTTGATTAATTAATCTTAAATTAATCAAATAAATAATGGTTTTAGAAATTAATTGTTTAATAAATAGGATTGCTTAATTATTAATTACCCTATTTAATTAATGAGGTATTAAATAATTATTGAACCAATATAATTAGTTATTGTTTATATAAAGTAAGCAACCAATCTATTTTAGATTAATGATGAAGTAAAATATTATTTAATTATTTTTAATTAAATAATTGTTTCTTAAATGGATTTCATTTAAGAGGATATTGATTTTATAATAAGATGTTACTTGAATTAATTATAATGATTCAAATAAAAGTAAAACGTCAGAAGACAAAGAACGTCAATGGATCTTGGTAAAGAAGTTATAAATAGAACTGTGGAATGAAGTTAGAGCGAAGAGTTAATGTTTAATATAAATAGTCATAAATAACAGAGACTTCGAAGTACAAATATGGTGTTATAAAACCATATTCCAAATAAAACAAGAAATACGGTTTGATAGATACTATAAGTAATAAGGAGTTTAGAGTTACAGACTTATATCTATTCTAAGATAAGAACGTAGGTCTGAGAGGTAAATAAGATACCCCAACTTGAACGACTTCACTATTATCAAGGGATGGTGTTGGTTTGTAATGAAAGAGATGTCGAAATTAGTTATAAAGTTGAATATAGTAGCATATTGCAAGTATTTGAACTATCATGATAGAATAACGTTGTTGACCAGGCTTAAGCATGACTGTGATGTCGAGATTAGTTATAAAGAGGAATATTACAGCGTATTGCAAGTTTTTGAACTGTAACGACAAATTAACATTGTTGACCAAGCTTAAGCGTGATTTTTATATATAACACTATTAGGAATTAGAACTATAATTCGACGATGTCAAATGTATTAAAGTAAATTATTTTTAGGAATTATAATCTGATAGGATAGTTAATTTTTAGTTTAAACCAATAGATTGGAATAAGGATATGAAATCAATATTTAGTTATAAACTTGATATTGACAAGAAGTTGACTTAGAAATAGAGTTTATAAAGAGGAATGGGAATATAAAATTATGAAGAGATTTCGGTAAACGAGATAAGGGTATTTACCACTCGAATAAAGAGTTACTTGATAAAGGTGTTCAGATTTCTATAATAGATACGATATTCACATTTTAAAGTGAATAATGTTTTAAAAGTGAACGTTTGGAAGATTCAAATATTTATAATAAAATTGGAAATATTTTTCCAATGTAGGTTGGGTATATTATCAAAGTGTAGAAAATAAAGAATGTAAAAAGAATGGAAATGTTTTCGAATGTAAATAATGTATATTTTCTGGAACATGGGAGAATAAGAGTGTAACTGGGAATGTTTTTCCAAGAAGTATGAAAAGGGCTAAAACGGGATTTGAGAAATATCTGGTAAGATATGGGAATTCAAATAATAAAAACGAATGTTAAATAAAAAGTGTCCGTCGTTGTGTGATGTTTAGTTGTACATTTGAATGAATGTTTGTTTTTACTTCGGTAGTTAAATAACCGACTATCGAAGTGTTTTGACCATCGGTGTCAATACGGGGAGATCGGTTGGATTTATTATCCGAAAACCACTCCGTATAGGCCTAAGCACTGCGAATTACATTATTTGAAGAAAAAAAATCGAAGATGGAGTAAATAGCAAGAGCTATTTTGTTTGTCCAGACCCAGGACAACTTGTATGGATGATTGTCTGATAGAGTATTCCTAACAGATCACATAAGATGATCTTTCCGAGGTATTACGTCTGGTGGTGGGGAAATTCATTTCTCTTAGCTTTTTATACGCGTAATATTTTGGGAAGATCAACTAGTGATTTGACGGGTTTGACGATGTGGCATTCAAAGTGTATGGTGGCTAGATGTTCTAAAAGATAGACGTAGCCTCAAGCCTCACAACCGAGGAATGACAAAAATCGGGCAGGCAGCATGTCTAGGTGGGTCATTCCCAAGCAGGGTATATTTGTCATCAATCTAGAGAAAATTCATTATTTATTCTTCTTTCGATTCTATATCTTACGGATTATGGGTGGAGGGCCGGCAACCATGGGTGACAATATATTCGATACACTCAAGCTAAATGAGTGGTCGGTCATGTGTGGGCCGAGTTGTAAGATGTTCTTGTTGAACCTCAGTGTATCCCCTCTATAGTACACTGATCGGGAGGTGGTCACGTACCTTGTCATAGCTGGAATCCCATCTCCAATAAGCACCCTGCGGTTTTTGATTTTATATTATGTATGTGGAGCGTGAGATGCAAGCATTCTGCTATTTGGTTATTTATTTGATTAGACATTATTATAATATCACTGGATTTGATATCAAAGTATTTTGGATTATAGTAAGGTAAAAAAACGTCCATGTTTATGTGTGGGTTGGTCTTACTATTATCTTTTTGTTTCAAAAGGATTTTCAAAGCTAAACAGTATGGTTGGAGTTTACTCACACCAGTCCCATGACTGACCCGGAGTTTATTTTGTTTTGTTTTCCCTAAACTCTTGGGTGCCCAAATTTGTACGGGCAGTCAAGTGTTTCAGGCTTTTACAGATACACTTGGAAGAGCTTAAAGCAGGAGGCTTCACCGTTAGTTATGTAGAGATATTTCCACTGTGATATATCATGTGTTATACTCAGATATGGTATGTATATGGAATATAGTTTTGTAATTCAAAGCTATGTATATAATATATTTTATTTCGTTTCATTGTGAGATTCATGTTTACTCTGATTCTGTTCAGTTGTGTTCTTCTTCTTCTTCTATTCTATTAGTTCTATCTTTCCTATCTCATCCTCTAACTTCTTTCTATAAAAGTTCTGTACTTTCATGCACTTTGAGTTGAATGTGTAGGATATTAGTCAGCTCAAATTGGTACGAATTTACGGGCCGATACATTCATAATGCATGTGCACCAAAGTGGTGCTGCTGCATGGTGCAAATGCACCCTTGCAGTGTGGCTTCAACACCAATGCATGGTGCATTTGCACCACAGGGGTGCTTTTGCATCCTTGTATATTTAATCTATTATGCATCACTTGTTTTTTAATCCTATTTTGCGCAATTTGCAACATATTCAATCTATTCTTGTTTATTTCTGGTTGCAAGGTCAGAACTAATGAGGTAAATCAGTAATTGTTTTTTCTACTTTATAAGGTCAATTAAAAGGAAGTTGATGACTGCAATATTAGAGTATCTAAAGGAAAAAACGATATCCTGTTAATGATGACAAGTATTTGGATATTCACTATAATGGTATCTGGACACTAAGCCAGCTTGCTACGAAACAACTAGCTCTCACTTGCTGTTTCACACAGCAAGCCAGCTTGCTGTTTTCAACAGCAAGTGCGGGGTTGTTGTTTCACAGCGCAGGCCCGAGCTTGTTGTTTTCACAACAAGTCGTGGCTTGCTATTTGAAACAGCAAGATTGGGGTTGTTGTTTGAAATTTATTGTAAATATTTTTAAATCTCTATCTGAAATCATATATTCTTTTGGTTGTCTAATTTGCATGGCCTTGTTTTGAATTTGTTATGTTACCTGTGATATCCCATACACATTGTCAGACTTCTAGTAAAGAAGACACTACAACATAGATGGAAAAACGATTAACGTTTTAACACATTGCTTCACTGTTTTTTTTATGATGATGTTGAAGGATATATATATACTGAAAAAAGTTCTCCAGGCGTATATGCCTTCAGGCAGACTTCTCTTGAACTACTTCAGAACATGTAATTTTCAATCTTGATCCAATGCAAAGTTACAATCTTTGTAAAGTAGAATTTATTATATTATGAATGTATTATATACATGCAGACGGTCGCAAATAGCAGTGAATTTACCAAATAAGACATACGTTGAGATCAAGTACGTGTTTCACACATATCTAAAGAAAAGGCTCGCCAGCTCAAATATTTCAAAAGAATGGAATCCAAATTGTTCTGTAAATCCATCAAATTTGAATGTGCAATTGTCGAACACCATGATAATGTAATTTTATTGACATATGTAATGAATTCAGCTATTTTCAGTAATGAAGTTACTAATTCACAAATGGTGTAAACTTGAATTGTTTTTATCTTAATATGAGTAATTACGTTTGTTTTTAGTGAAATAGCGGTTATAATTATAATATTATGAAATTTTTTATTAATAGCAGTTTAGGTATAATTACTTTTAGCAGTTGTAAACAAATTATAACAACTGCTAAAAACAGTTGTAAAAAAGGTTGACTTTATTACTATTTCTAGCTATACTAGACATATTACTACTATTTTTGGCAGTTGTGAAAAAGTATTTTTGTTGTTGTAGTGGTACCTCTGGCAACACCTGTACCGATGTTGCCATAGAGTCGCAAAGATGTTCCTTTGACTCTAAGGCAACGCGGCAAAACGAACACCGAGAAAGTGTTGCCATAGATCATTTTTTGCATACAACAACACTTTTTGGCGCTTTTTGCATCACTTCTTCGGTGTTGCAGTATGCAATCTATGGTGCAGTGAAACAATGGAATTTGACCATGAAACTTTAACCGATGTGTTCGTCTCGGAATTCCGGTCAATTTTCATGTTTGGGGTTTTGCGAAGGAGTCCGTATGAAAAAGTTACGGACGAAATACGAAAAACTGACGGAAATAAATAAATAAAATAAATAATATATATTCCTTTCCTTCTTTAACCAGCCCTTACTGGGCATTTCTTCCAGAGGGCGGTTGACCGCTCCTATGGAGGGTGTCGACCGCTTCTAGATGTTGATGGTTCAGGCCTGAAACGCCCAGCGCGGCTAGATTTTGGAGGGTATTTTCGTTATAATATATAAAATAAACAGACATATGTTTATTTAAATAAATCTA
Source organism: Allium sativum (assembly GCA_030737875.1). NCBI lineage: Eukaryota > Viridiplantae > Streptophyta > Magnoliopsida > Asparagales > Amaryllidaceae > Allium > Allium sativum. The sequence goes on from CM060915.1 coordinate 708,863,565, forward strand.
ACAGTTCATGGCCAATTCCACTCTTATAAATAAAGGGGTAAAGTCTGACTCATTTCCACACAAATCTCTAAGCAGCAGCGAAGCTTTGCCATTTTCGTTTCTCTTCATATAAAACTCTTAATCAAAAATTATATTCATATAAAATCCATCAAATATAAATCATTTAGATTAGAAAGGGATTATCGGATCTAAATGGAAAAGAGTATTGATTGACCTCTAAGTTATTCTACATCAGATCCTCCCTTCTCTTCCTATTTTCTTGCATATCTACAGATTTGAAAGTTTCCCCTTTTCAGAATAATTGTAGATCTGTAAGAATTTGGGAATTGTAGGCCTAAAAGATTATTTGGATTTCAAATTTGAATGCTTTCAGGTGAGTGGGAAATTTACGTACAAAGTTATAGTAGCCTATTTATCTCATTTGAATTAGATCTCAAAATATATGCCTAAAATCATCAGATCTATTTATAATGTTGTTGAATTTGAAATGACACCTATCAGATCTATTTATAAATTTTTGTCAAAACTTGAAAGTATAAGCTTGTGGTTATGAATAATATTATTTGTAGGTTTATTCAATTGTTTATACATATTCCTTATAGTTATGTTAGATAATATATTGTGGCTGTTGCAAAACATTGTAGATCTGAAAATCAGTCCCAATAAACACTGTCTAGATGTAGTGTATTCCAGATCTCTAGTTTCAGTGTTAATTTATGAATTATGTGACTTTGATTAAAAAGATACAGTGGTGAATTATGTGACTTTTATTTAAAAAGACATAAACCCGTTTGTATTCTATGTTGTTGGGGCTTTGGCTTAGTTGTTGTAAATATGTCGTTTTCTCCTTTTTGAACAAAAGGACATTATTTTGAAACCCACAAGCAGTGTAATAAAAGATCAAAAAGGGGAAAAGTTGTGAAATTGTACATATAAATATAAATATACATATGTGTGCGTAGTTCACATCAACTATTACAAAATATACAAAAACATGTGTATATATTTCTTGTGGTTTTAAAATGTGTCTATTCCAATTATTTATTATGTATTCAAGCAACTTTTAGAGTAAGCAACGGTAATATCTAAGGCGTCTCCATCTGCAATTTTTACCCCCTGCTTCCCTCCTCCTCCACCTTAGTCAGCACCTCTACTGATGAACCACCCTCTCTCGATGCACTCCAATACATCCGCCTACACCGCCCGATCCTCTTTCTTCTTCTATTACCTTTCCGCCTTTATCGCAATCACCTTCTTTGCTTGAAAGTCAATGGTGTTGGATGTCACTTTTTCAACACTTGCCTCGTAATGCAGGCCAATATGAACCGGTAGACATCCATCCCACCTTCACTGGTGAAGCCATGAACCATACTGACGTTGTTGTTGATGCTGGAACGTTGGTTTGGAAAGAAGCTCTAGTTGGCTTCTTCTTAGACAAGTCGCTTTCTTATATGGTTGTATTGCATAAATTCAATTCGACATGGAAACTGAAAGGCATATTTATAGTTAAATATTATGATATTGTATTCTTATTTCAATTTTCTAATCCTAAAGATAAGCACAAGGTCTTATTGGGGGATCCGATCATAATTAGGAACAAACTGTTGGTTATCAAGCCCTACGATCCTCTAGTAAGTAACATATTTGTGGCTCTGTCAAAGTAGTACCCATATGGGTTCAGTTCTCTAACATTCCTATCTTTGCGTGATCCCATCCTGGTATTAATTGGCTTGCTAACAGGTTCGGCAAGCTTATCTGTTTAAATGAGATGACAGAGAAGTTAGAGAGACTGGCTTACGCGAAATGTCTTATTGAAATTAAACCTGATAAGGAACTAGCATATGACTTTTTAGTTACTACACCTGATGGTGGTACACAGAGAATTAGAGTTATTTATTTATGGAGACCATTGCTATGTACTAGTTGCAAAGTTTTTGGTCATTGTGTTGAGAACTGTGAAGTCAATTCTGGTGTAGCTAAAGGGAAAGCACCCAATATAGTCAACAAGTCCAATAACTCTGCATTTCAAAGAACTGAGCAATGACAAGTAACTTTTAATGCTAGCAAATATCATGTTGATGCTCCTTTGGGAAAGTAGAAGAGCCTTGTGCAAATGGAATCTCACTAGAGGAAGTTGGCAACTACTATAGTCCATCCTTGGCAAAAAGTTGAGCATAGAAAGAAATATTTCAGCTTTAAGAATACTAAAGGTAAGAGAACACTGGGAGATTTCATGAATATGGTAAGGAAGTCACAATGGCAAAAGAAAAAGGATATAACCATATGCAATGATGACTCTAGTTTAGAGGAAGGGGAGATTTCTAACTTGAAATGCAATGCGAAGCCAATGATACTGACAAAGGAAGTTTTGAAAGAGAACCAAGTGTTAGTGAGCGAAGAGAAGGAAGTGACCTTAGTAATCTGAAGACTGGCAATAAATTTGATAATTTGTCTCAACTGAATAATGAGCAACAGAACATTCCAGTTGCACAAAATATAGATAACACGCACTGCAGTGTCAATGGTTTGAGTGACACTAACAATTTTGGATCCTTGAGCATGGATATGGTGCACACAGTTGTGCATGTTCAAAATTTTGGGGAATGTATTAATGAGAACAACAATGCAACTACTCCTTACATGCTTAGTAATACCTCTGCCTCTCATTCCAACTTTGAAAGCTCTGATGTCCTGATGAACAATAAAAAAAAGTGGAATTTCATTGCAAACATGTGCTAACTTCAGCGAGCCTAAACCAGAATTCAACTCCTTGACTGAACATGAATATGATGATGCTGTCCACCCTCTGCTTCGTGAAGTGCTTCCCTTAGCTGGAGGCTTGCTCTCGAATGACCAAAATGTTATAATCAGTATGAAAGATAAGATTATGGAAAATAACATGCAAGAACTGGTCGACAAAGGGGAGTAAAATCTGGGTGACACATATACTGGCAATGGTGATACAAATTCGAACACCCACACAGAAAATTGTAAAGAAAGTAACAAGCGTAGTTCTTCACTTCTTACATTCAAGGAAAATAACTATGACAGACAAGGCACATCTAACAACATTGAACCACCTCCAGGGCATAAATCCCCGTTTGATTCTCGGTTCTATGAGGAAGGAAAAAATTCAAAGAAATGCAAATTATCATGAATTCAAAGCAAAGAAAAAATCCACTGCTGACTCGTCTTTACCCAAGAATAATCAAACATCCATTGAAGCTTCTCAGGTCCAAACGAGATCTAAGGAAAACAGCGTGAACAAAAAGAAACAGTTTCCCAATGTTGCAAAAACTCTGCGCATGGAACATTAAAGGTGCCCACGTGGACATCAAGCTTGATAAATGTAAGCAACTTATAAGAAACTACAATCTTGGAGCAATTGCTATCCTTGAAACGAAGCTTAATGAAACTCTTTCAGTTAGAGCTGCTAGGTACATTAATTCCAACTGGGATATGTTGCACAACCTTTTTGAAGCTAGCTATGGTTGGATTCTAATACTCTATGATCCATCCACTCTTCAAATCACCACTATTAATTCATCCGCACAACATATACACTGTCACATTGTACACATGCCAATTGCTACTAATTTTTTCTGCATGTTTGTCTATGCGCATAACTCTGCTGCTTCCAAGCTAGTTTTCTTCGACATTTTGCCCTTTATTAGGCAGTGCAATGAGCCTTGTTTATTTCAATTCTCCGATCATAATACGAAATTAGACCTTTTAATATAGCTATTAGTAACTCTAATCTTATTGAAATTAAATCATATGGTTGTGAATTTATTTGGAATAATAGTAAGCGTGACGAGCCTAGAACTTACACTAGAATTGATCATGCTTTCTGTAATAATAGTGCTCCTAACATGTGGCCATCACTCAACAATGAGATTTTACAACCAATCTTATCCGATCACCCATACTGATTTTACAAATTGGTGATCAAACTACCATTAAGGAACCCAGTTTTTGATTTTTCATCTGCTAGACCCTTGAACCGGACTTTATGAATTAATATGTACCTCTTGGAGTGAATCTTGCTATGGTAACCCAATGTTTGTATCATATAAGAAACTGAAAGCCCTCAAGTATGTTCTCAGAAGTGTGCTAGAAATCGATTTGGCAGTGGGAGCTTGCTCTTGACATCTTTGCTGAATCAACTCTTAGATATACAACAACAAACGATGAATGATCTGACAAGTTGTACTCTCGCTTCGATGGAAACTGAGTTGTCCATTAAGCATGTCAATGCCTTGCAAACTGAAGCGCTGATGAATAAACAAAAAACAAGAACCTGTTAGCGTAATTAATATTCTACTAAAGGATAATATAGTCTATTGTTTTATGTTTTTCCTATATATAAAGGCCTCTTGTGTTATTTTAGGGTTAAGGCTTTGACTTCTATCAGCCTCCACTCTCAATGTAACAACCCAGAATTTTGGGGCCAATTTAAAATTTTTATTTTAACAAATTTTAATGGATTTTTAATATTTAAAATAACTTATTTTAAATAATAACAATGAAAAATTTATTTTAATCGAAGTTAGAATTTATAAATTTATATTACGAGCCTGAAATGGAACGGTAATTTCAAATTTCGATTTTAAACTTTGAATAATAATATAAAATTTAATGTGATTTTGAACAATGTTGGTATAAATATTAAAATTAATGTTTTATGTCATTGATTGTTAAAATATGAACATAACTTGATTTATTGAGAATTGATTCTAAATGGCTATATATATGATAATGATAATGTTTAATAATCTATTTATAATGGAATTTAAAATTTATGTTGAATTAACAATATAAAATAATTTTGGGGTTTATTTTATATTGGTAATCTTAATATATGGAAATAATATAGATCCATTCGATTGTGCAATGAAATTTCAACTAGTTATAAGCATAATTATATGCATTTATTGTATAGATAGTCATGATTGGTTGGTTATTTGTAATAATAGGAATTTAATCAAATATTGTAAATAAATGGTAAGATTTTACATGCTCAATTGAATATTATTAAGTTAGAATAATTAACTTGTATGTGTATCCATTTATTTATTTGTTTGCAACAATAAGCATATAATATTTAATTAGGAGTTGTAACTAGTCATAAATTGCAAAAGCCAAGGTTAACGTATTGAAATAAAGTAGAAACAAATTGCAATAAAGATAATTGAATGGTATAGTTAATGGAAATTAAGAATAGTAAGTAAAGGAATAAATCAAATGTTTGACTAATTTTAATAATAACAATAAACGAAAATTACTAATGTAGTAGGATATGAACAAAAATGTTAACTATACCTTTAAATTCAAGATTGGTTGAATAAAAAGAAAACAAATTAAATCAAACCAATTTAGTGGAATTAAATATATACTTAATGAAGATTTAATTATGGTTGAAACCAAACATGGCAAATTAGTGTAATAATTAACTTTAAATTTGTTATGTGAATTTGTCATAAATTGTGGTAAACATTTGAATAATCAAAACGGGAAATTTTTTTGCTCATGTAGGAAAATTAATTTATTCATTGGATTTATATATAAATCGGTTTAATGAACTTTAATCAAATATAATTTAATCCTTAAAATTGGATTAAAGATGTACAAATGAAAATTCGAATACTTTTGTTTATTTGACAATTGAAATTCTTTGACTAGAAATAAATCTTATACAAATCTATTTTAACCAAATTTCCAACCTACAAATAATCTCTCATTCTAACCTTACCCTCATTTGCTATTCTCTGACCAAGCCATCACTCAAAAAAAAGGGAAAATAAATAAACAACAATGGCCTCTGCCTCATTCAAAAAAAAAGATCAATATCTTGTGATGCTCTCATCGAAAAAAAAATTCTAAAACTAGTCTCATTCACCTCAAAAGAAGATTCTCTTTGATTCTATGCTTTGTGGTGGAAGCTTTGCAAATCAGTGATGGATTCAATTTAGTTCCAGTAAACAATGATGAAGAGGAAGAAGAACCCGTTCCTTTTAATCAACGTGATTAATCAGTTAAAGATGATGATTAGTCTATTTAATCAATTTATTTCTTAAATATGTTATTAAATTTTAAAGATCTATAACTTGTTCGAATTACATCAGGAATCAATGAAACTACTTGCGTTGGAATCCTTGTGATGAGGTCTAGACGATGGAACCTACCAGATTTGAGATGGAGCGTTCTACTTTTTTTTGTTGAAAATTTAAACCAATCAAGGTGAGATTCTATTTTTTTTTATATATATAATTAATTTAATTTAATTATATTATCATTATATAAAATGAATGTTGTATGGTGGAAATTGATGTTTTTGGCCTGTATTGTTATTGACGTGTTGTATGATTGGTGTTGGAATTGATTATGGGAATTGTTATTAGATGTCAAGTAGAAAGATTATAATAAAAAGTTTAATCTTTTGTTTTGATTTATAAATAAAGTTTAATCTTTTATCATGATTTACAAATCAAAGTTTTGATTTTTATTTTGAAATGAATAACATTAATAAAGATTCAATCTTTATTTTTGATTTATTAAAATGAATCTTTGTTTTTGTTTGTATAAAATGAATCTTTGTTTTTGTTTGTAAAAGATTAAATCTTTGTTTTTGTTTATAAAGCTTGAAACTTTATTTTTATTTATAAAGATTAAAACTTTATTTTTTTTATATAAAAATTGAACCTTTGGTTTTGTTAACAAAGATTACAACTTTGATTTTGTTTGCAAAGATTACAACTTTGATTTCGGTTACAAAAATTACAACTTTTTTTTGATTATAAAAGGCTAAATCTTTGTTTTTGTCTATAAGAGGCTAAATCTTTGTTTTGATAATAAAGTTTTGTTCTTTATTTTGAAACGATTAAAACTAATAAAGTTTTGTTCTTTATTTTGAAACGATTAAAACTAATAAAGTTTTGTTCTTTATTTTGAAATGATTAAAACTAACAAAGTTTTGTTCTTTATTTTGAAACGATTAAAATAAATAAAGTTTTGTTCTTTATTTTGAAATGATTAAAATAAGTTTTGATCTTTATTTTTGAATAATTAAAGTTTCGATTTTGTTTTTGAAATAAAAGATTTTATTTTTATTTTAAATTAGTTAAAAGAAATGTGTTGCAACATAAGTGTCATGTTATTATCATCTTGTTCAACATGAAAACTTGACATCGAATAGTTGAAACTTGAAATATGTGAACTTGCCAAATTGTGTATGTTATGTATGTTTCTATTTAAGCACATATACACACTGCCATTTACAAGTGACCTGACTTGTTTATGTGATTGGACGATCAATTTTCACACATCGTCCAGAAGCACAGTTTATTTTATTCGAACTTGTGTTGGTTGAAACCCCAAACGGGTCAGGGGTTGACATTTGAATACACGTCACCCTTGTGGTTAATTAGAAATGCACTTTGGCTGTTAATGGATGTTTGATAATTGTTATGAGATAAATGAATGAAATCCATATAATTGAATTATATGGAAATGGTGTGGGTCTCATTCCAATTTTGAATGAAAGAAATAATTTTCATTTATTATTCAATTAATGGAATTAATTGACGCTTGAATTAAGGAAACTAAATTTCTATTATTTAGAAAGTTTTAATGAAATATTAAATTAGTAAAATTACATTCCAAATATAACAAGAAGATTTGAATTGAAAAGCTTTCGTTTTTATGTTAACACTAAATTTAAAAGATGTGATTTCAAAATTTAACATAAATGGATTGATTGGAAAAGATTACGTTTAATGTTGGAATTGTAGGTTTTGATATCATAATTAAAAACCAATTTTGAAGTAATTATTATTATAATATTATAATAATATGGAAAGGTCGATATTTATTGAAAAATTGGAAAGGCAATATAAAGAATATTTCAATGTAAAGTTATACTTTGGAACATATGATATTTTAGAAGTTAGTTATTTTTTTAAATAATATTTTTAGAAAATAATTATAATTATAATTATAATTGTTCTTGGACACGAGGTTAGGTCACGTTTATGGCGAAAGTCTGCCCGGAACCAACCGGCATATCCAGCAGCCATAAATGTTGCGCCTAATGTGAGAGGTCCAAGTACACGAATACAAATTGGGTTTTGACTCGAGGTTAAGCCCAACTGTGGAATAAGTCTGCCCGGACCCAACCGGCATATCCAGCATCCACAAGTTGTAGGCCTAATGTGAGAAGTCTGGCCCATTATAAAACATAAATGGATAATATAACGAATTGGATTTATTTAATCCATTTTAAATAGAAACATCATTTTAACCTGAATAAGTTTATTAACTTATATTATCCATTTTATAATGAATATTAAAAGAGTTAATTTCAAAATTAATATTTTGAAAATAATATTTTAATATGAGAAATGATATTTTGATAAGAATAAATGGTTTATTTATTTTAAAATAAATAAAAGGAAATAAAAATGGTTTTATTATAACCACGGATTTACAATGAAACTTGAATTTGGGTTTATCGTGAATTATGTTTTAAATAACATTTATTCTTTAACCCGGATAAATGAGGGGATTAATTTCCTAATTTTTGATTAATTATTTAATAATGACTTTGGAAGGTTAAAACGAAATAAGGTTTTAATTAAAACTTTAATTAGATTGGAGAGGAATTAAGTAAATAAAATTACTGAACTAAGGATCGAAAATGGAGTTCCACCAGTTTAACTCCATGCGTTAATTAAATCTTTAATTAGATTTAAATGGGTAATGGAAATTAAGTTTACTTGAACCAATTGGGATAAAAGATCGGGATGGGGATTAATTAATTTATAATTATTTCGATAAGGCGTAAATTCCGATTAGATTGGATAAACCATAATTTGGTTTAATATGATAAATAAAGATTGAAGATTAAATTAAAAAGATTTATCTTGGATAAAATTAATGGGAACCTTTCCCTAAGAATTTGAATATTTTATTTAAAGAATATTCGGAATTGGAATGAGACGTTGGTGGAATTGGAATGAGACGTTGGTTGAATTTTATTAACACATGTTTTTAAATCACGTGAGTTATTCAGAAAGACCGGGTTTAACCCATTCTGAATAATCATCACGACTATCAAGAGTCAAAGATGAAGACGGTGATTGAAGACCGAAGGTTTTCACATCGTTGGGATGATGATGACTGGTACCTTGAATTGGGATTGGCCTTCCAAGGCAAGGTATTTGGTAATGATCGTCCAAACGCATTTGGAGATCGACGGACACGATGTTTCGCTCAGACCCAGAGCGGACTTGTAAATGGATTGCGTGTCTGACATTGTATTACTTTCTACTGTATTTGTTGAACGCTACTGATTATATATTTCTGTTTGGTGGTGAAGAATTTAATCTTTACTTATCACCCTTCTCTAAGACGTATGAGCTTAGAGGTTATATATATATATTGGTAGATGATCAATAATATGGTAGGGCCTGACAATGTGGCAAGCCAAGATGCAAATTGATCAAGGCTTTTGTTGAAAAGCAGGGCCTTGTGGAATGATCAAAGCATAGCCTATTACGGCATAGCTTTGTGTTACCGTGACTTCGCGAGCCTCACACCCCGGTATGAGTCAAAAACGGGATATGGACCGTAGGGAGTGCACACGTTTCTTTCTAGCTAGAGTGGTGTCAGTGACCTACTAGCCCTGACATTTTACTTATGTGGATGATGGATTTTGAGGCGCCTCGGATTTTTATAGGCCGATAGTGGTCATATTATAGGTTCAAAGGAACCGGGAAGCGTGTGTTCAGGCATAACCAAGCCACTGCCGATAGGCGGGGACCGGCCCTACCGCATCCAAGGGTTCACTCCGGGGGATCCTGAGGCATTTTCTAGAGTGTCTCGAATCGGAGAGGAGCTTGCCCCAAGCCTCGACTCATGATGGAAACCCAATTCCCAATACGCCCTTGTGGTTTTGATTGTATAACTAGTACGACGACATAGTATATGGTACCTATGCCGTCTTGGATTGATATTATATTTGAATGTTTTAAATATATATATACACACTAATAATAATATCGTTTTTACATATCAAGCATCTTTTGACCATTATAAGGTAAAACCCTATCCTCTGGTGTGCGTTGCATTGTGTGATGGGACCTGGGTCTTATAATGGTTTCATTTTTCTAAAAAGCATTGCGTTATTTGACGATTTACTTTAATTATGCACTGGCAATCCAATGGAGTAAACCTGTTCCGCGTTAGCGGCGTGGTCCTATGATTAGCCTACTTATTATATAAGTTAAATAAAGAATTCTCACACCAGTCCCACGACTGACCTGTAGTTTGTTTCACCTTGCAAACTCGGGTGCCCTCTTTCCACACGGGCAGTCGAGTAGCTTTTGCAGATATAGTTAAGAAGGATCCTGGATTGAAGTCTGAAGCTGGGTCCAGAATATTGATGGTCTTCTGCTGAGATTAGTTCCGCTGCAATGTATTTAATTTATTGTAAATGTATCTTCCGCTGTATTATTTATTGATGTACCCTGATATATTCTGTACTCTGATGTAACATTTATTATTGATGTTATAAAAGTCTTTGTTTTTGTTCTGATGCGTTATATGCCCAAAGTTAACGTACGTGGGTTTTGAACGATCTTGATCGATCTTGCGATCGATTGGGGTCAGGCGAAATCTGGGTCGTTACAGCTGGTATCAGAGCCAGGTTAGCTCAAATCTTTGGGGTACAATTCATTAGAACTAAACAATAGACTCATCAGAGGTTGGATTAGTAATATCCTATAAGAATACTCATTAGAGATAGGATCAGTAGTATCCTAGAATGAGAATACTCATTAGAGATGGGGTTAGCAATGCCCTAGAATGAGTCAGAGTGAAAAATTTATAATTAACGTACTTGTTATTATAATTTGATTTTAGAAAATATGATTTTGAATATATAAAAATTATATATTTTTGAAATTTTAATCAACTAATTGATTGATGATTGTGTTGTGTGAATATGAGTTCAACTAATAAAATGATTAAACAATTAAAGAATGAAAATTAAATTAGTTAAATAAACAACTTTTATCTTCATTCCATTTCGAGGACGAAAAGATTTTAAGTGGGGGAGATTGTAACAACCCAGAATTTTGGGGCCAATTTAAAATTTTTATTTTAACAAATTTTAATGGATTTTTAATATTTAAAATAACTTATTTTAAATAATAACAATGAAAAATTTATTTTAATCGAAGTTAGAATTTATAAATTTATATTATGAGCCTGAAATGGAACGGTAATTTCAAAATTTGATTTTAAACTTTGAATAATAATATAAAATTTAATGTGATTTTGAACAATGTTGGTATAAATATTAAAATTAATGGTTTATGTCATTGATTGTTAAAATATGAACATAACTTGATTTATTGAGAATTGATTCTAAATGGCTATATATATGATAATGATAATGTTTAATAATCTATTTATAAAGGAATTTGAAATTTATGTTGAATTAACAATATAAAATAATTTTGGGGTTTATTTTATATTGGTAATCTTAATATATGGAAATAATATAGATCCATTCGATTGTGCAATGAAATTTCAACTAGTTATAAGCATAATTATATGCATTTATTGTATAGATAGTCATGATTGGTTGGTTATTTGTAATAATAGGAATTTAATCAAATATTATAAATAAATGGTAAGATTTTACGTGCTCAATTGAATATTATTAAGTTAGAATAATTGACTTGTATGTGTATCCATTTATTTATTTGTTTGCAACAATAAGCATATAATATTTAATTAGGAGTTGTAACTAGTCATAAATTGCAAAAGCCAAGGTTAACGTATTGAAATAAAGTAGAAACAAATTGCAATAAAGATAATTGAATGGTGTAGTTAATGGAAATTAAGAATAGTAAGTAAAGGAATAAATCAAATGTTTGACTAATTTTAATAATAACAATAAACGAAAATTACTAATGTAGTAGGATATGAACAAAAATGTTAACTACACCTTTAAAATCAAGATTGGTTGAATAAAAAGAAAACAAATTAAATCAAACTGATTTAGTGGAATTAAATATATACTTAATGAAGATTTAATTATGGTTGAAACCAAACATGGCAAATTAGTGTAATAATTAACTTTAAATTTGTTATGTGAATTTGTCATAAATTATGGTAAACATTTGAATAATCAAAACGGGAAAATTTGTTGCTCATGTAGGAAAGTTAATTTATTCATTTGATTTATATATAAATCGGTTTAATGAACTTTAATCAAATATAATTTAATCCTTAAAATTGGATTAAAGATGTACAAATGAAAATTCGAATACTTTCTTTATTTGACCATTGAAATTCTTTGACTAGAAATAAATCTTATACAAATCTATTTTAACCAAATTTCCAACCTACAAATAATCTCTCATTCTAACCTTACCCTCATTTGCTATTCTCTGACCAAGCTGTCACTCTAAAAAAAAAGGGAAAATAAATAAACAACAATGGCCTCTGCCTCATTCAAAATAAAAAAAAGATCAATATCTTCTGAATCTCTCATCGAAAAAAATTCTAAAACTAGTCTCATTCAACTCAGATGAAGATTCTCTTTGATTCTATGCTTTGTGGTGGAAGCTTTGCAAATCGGTGATGGATTCGACTTAGTTCCAATAAACAATGATGAAGAGGAAGAAGAACCCGTTCCTTTTAATCAATGAGATTAATCAATTAAAGATGGTGATTAGTCTATTTAATCAATTTATTTCTTAAATATGTTATTAAATTTTAAAGATCTATAACTTGTTCGAATTACATCAGGAATCAATGAAACTACTTGCGTTGGAATCCTTGTGATGAGGTCTAGACGATGGAACCTACCAGATTTGAGATGGAGCGTTCTACATTTTTTTTTGAAAATTTAAACCAATCAAGGTGAGATTCTATTTTTTTTATATATATAATTAATTTAATTATATTATCATTATATAAAATGAATGTTGTATGGATTGAATTGTTGTATGGTGGAAATTGATGTTTGTGGCCTGTATTGTTATTGACGTGTTGTATAATTGGTGTTGGAATTGATTATGGGAATTGTTATTAGATGTCAAGTAGAAAGATTATAATAAAAAGTTTAATCTTTTGTTTTGATTTATAAATAAAGTTTAATCTTTTATCATGATTTACAAATCAAAGTTTTGATTTTTATTTTGAAATGAATAACATAAATAAAGATTCGATCTTTATTTTTGATTTATTAAAATGAATCTTTGTTTTTGTTTGTATAAAATGAATCTTTGTTTTTGTTTGTAAAAGATTAAATCTTTGTTTTGGTTTATAAAGCTTGAAACTTTATTTTTATTTATAAAGATTAAAACATTATTATTATTTTTTAAATAAAAATTGAACCTTTGGTTTTGTTAACAAAGATTACACCTTTGGTTTGTTAACAAAGATTACACCTTTGTTTTTGTTAACAAAGAATACAACTTTGATTTTGTTTGCAAAGATTACAACTTTGATTTCGGTTACAAAAATTACAACTTTGTATTTGATTATAAAAGGCTAAATCTTTGTTTTTGTCTATAAAGATTAAAACTTTGTTTTTGTCTATAAGTGGCTAAATCTTTGTTTTGATAATTAAGTTTTTTTCTTTATTTTGAAACGATTAAAACTAATAAAGTTTTGTTCTTTATTTTGAAACGATTAAAACTAATGAAGTTTTGTTCTTTATTTTGAAACGATTAAAACTAATAAAGTTTTGTTCTTTATTTTGAAACGATTAAAATAAGTTTTGATCTTTATTTTTGAATAATTAAATTTTTGATTTTGTTTTTGAAATAAAAGATTTTATTTTTATTTTAAATTAGTTAAAAGAAATGTGTTGCAACATAAGTGTCATGTTATTATCATATTGTTCAACATGAAAACTTGACATCGAATAGTTGAAACTTGTAATATGTGAACATGCCAAATTGTGTATGTTATGTATGTTTCTATTTAAGCACATGTACACACTGCCATTTACAAGTGACCTGACTTGTTTATGTGATTGGACGATCAATTTTCACACATCGTCCAGAAGCACAGTTTATTTTATTCGAACTTGTGTTGGTTGAAACCCCACATGGGTCAGGGGTTGACATTTGAATACACGTCACCCTTGTGGTTAATTAGAAATGCACTTTGGGTGTTAATGGATGTTTGATAATTGTTATGAGATAAATGAATGAAATCCGTATAATTGAATTATATGGAAATGGTGTGGGTCTCATTCCAATTTTGAATGAAAGAAATAATTTTCATTTATTATTCAATTAATGGAATTAATTGACGCTTGAATTAAGGAAACTAAATTTCTATTATTTAGAAAGTTTTAATGAAATATTAAATTAGTAAAATTACATTCCAAATATAACAAGAAGATTTGAATTGAAAAGCTTTCTTTTTTATGTTAACACTAAATTTAAAAGATGTGATTTCAAAATTTAACATAAATGGATTGATTGGAAAAGATTACGTTTAATGTTGGAATTGTAGGTTTTGATATCGTAATTAAAAATCATTTTTGAAGTAATTATTATTATAATATTATAATAATATGGAAAGGTCGATATTTATTGAAAAATTGGAAAGGCAATATAAAGAATATTTCAATGTAAAGTTATACTTTGGAACATATGATATTTTAGAAGTTAGTTATTTTTTTAAAATAATATTTTTAGAAAATAATTATAATTATAATTATAATTGTTCTTGGACACGAGGTTAGGTCACGTTTATGGCGGAAGTCTGCCCGGAACCAACCGGCATATCCAGCAGCCATAAATGTTGAGCCTAATGTGAGAGGTCCAAGTACACGAATACAGATTGGGTTTTGACTCGAGGTTAAGCCCAACTGTGGAATAAGTCTGCCCGGACCCAACCGGCATATCCAGCATCCACAAGTTGTAGCCTAATGTGAGAAGTTTGGCCCATTATAAAACATAAATGGATAATATAACGAATTGGATTTATTTAATCGATTTTAAATAGAAACATCATTTTAACCTGAATAAGTTTATTAACTTATATTATCCATTTTATAATGAATATTAAAAGAGTTAATTTCAAATTTAATATTTTGAAAATAATATTTTAATATGAGAAATGATATTTTGATCAGAATAAATGGTTTATTTATTTTAAAATAAATAAAAGGAATTAAAAATGGTTTTATTATAACCACGGATTTACAATGAAACTTGAATTTGGGTTTATCGTGAATTAAGTTTTAAATAACATTTATTCTTTAACCCGGATTAATGAGGGGATTAATTTCTTAATTTTTGATTAATTATTTAATAATGACTTTGGAAGGTTAAAACGAACTAAGGTTTTAATTAAAACTTTAATTAGATTGGAGAGGAATTAAGTAAATAAAATTACTGAACTAAGGATCGAAAATGGAGTTCCACCAGTTTAACTCCATGCGTTAATTAAATCTTTAATTAGATTTAAATGGGTAATGGAAATTAAGTTTACCTGAACCAATTGGGATAAAAGATCGGGATGGGGATTAATTAATTTATAATTATTTCGATAAGGCGTAAATTCCGATTAGATTGGATAAACCATAATTTGGTTTAATATGGATAAATAAAGATTGAAGATTAAATTAAAAAGATTATCTTGGATAAAATTAATGGGAACCTTTCCCTATGAATTTGAATATTTTATTTAAAGAATATTCGGAATTGGAATGAGACGTTGGTTGAATTTTATTAACACATGTTTTTAAATCACGTGAGTTTTTCAGAAAGACCGGGTTTAACCCATTCTGAATAATCATCACGACGATCAAGAGTCGAAGATGAAGACGGTGATTGAAGACCGAAGGTTTTCACATCGTTGGGATGATGATGACTGGTACCTTGAATTGGGATTGGCCTTCCAAGGCAAGGTATTTGGTAATGATCGTCCAAACGCATTTGGAGATCGACGGACACGATGTTTCGCTCAAACCCAGAGCGGACTTGTAAATGGATTGCGTGTATGACATTGTATTCCTTTCTACTGTATTTGTTGAACGCTACTGATTATATATTTCTGTTTGGTGGTGAAGAATTTATTCTTTACTTATCACCCTTCTCTAAGACGTATGAGCTTAGAGGTTATATATATTGGTAGATGATCAATAATATGGTAGGGTCTGACAATGTGGCACGCCATGATGCAAATTGATCAAGGCTTTTGTTGAAAAGCAGGGCCTTGTGGAATGATCAAAGCATAGCCTATTACGGCATAGCTTTGTGTTATCGTGACTTCGCGAGCCTCACACCCCGGTATGAGTCAAAAACGGGATATGGACCGTAGGGAGTGCACACGTTTCTTTCTAGCTAGAGTGGTGTCAGTGACCTACCAGCCCTGACATTTTACTTATGTGGATGATGGATTTTGTGGCGCCTCGGATTTTTATAGGCCGATAGTGGTCATATTATAGGTTCAAAGGAACCGGGAAGCGTGTGTTTAGGCATAACCAATCCACTGCCGATAGGCGGGGATCGGCCCTACCGCATCCAAGGGTTCACTGCGGGGGATCCTGAGGCATTTGCTAGAGTGTCTCGAATCGGAGAGCAGCTTGCCCCTAGCCTTGACTCATGATGGAAAACCAATTCCCAATACGCCCTTGCGGTTTTGATTGTATAACTAGTACGGCGACATAGTATATGGTATCTATACCGTCTAGGATTGATATTATATTTGAATGTTTTAAATATATATATACACACTAATAATAATATCGTTTTTACGTATCAAGCATCTTTTGACCATTATAAGGTAAAACCCTATCCTCTGGTGTGCGTTGCATTGTGTGATGGGACCTGGGTCTTATAATGGTTTCATTTTTCTAAAAAGCATTGCGTTATTTGACGATTTACTTTAATTATGCACTAGCAATCCAATGGAGTAAACCCGTTCCGCGTTAGCGGCGTGGTCCTATGATTAGCCTACTTATTAGATAAGTTAAATAAAGAATTCTCACACCAATCCCATGACTGGCCTGTAGTTTGTTTCACCTTGCAAACTCGGGTGCCCTCTTTCCACACGGGCAGTCGAGTAGCTTTTGCAGATAAAGTTAAGAAGGATCCTGGATTGAAGTCTGAAGCTGGGTCCAGAATATTGATGGTCTTCCGCTGAGATTAGTTCCGCTGCAATGTATTTAATTTATTGTAAATGTATCTTCCGCTATATTATTTATTGATGTACCCTGATATATTCTGTACTCTGATGTAACATTTATTATTGATGTTATAAAAGTATGTGTTTTTGTTCAGATGTGTTATATGCCCAAAGTTAGCGTACGCGGGTTTTGAACGGTCTTGATCGATCTTGCGATCGATTGGGGTCGGGCGAAATCTGGGTCGTTACACTCAATGTATTTTGTTTTTCATTAATGTTATCATGGTATCAGAGCCAGTTCTTCTCTGTTGGTGATCTACCTAACTTCCCTCTCTAATCTCTCTCTGAAACGCCTATTTTCTTACTACCTTAAGTAACCATCACCGAAACAATCAGCAAAACCTGCCACCAAAGCACCTGCAACCAGCCGAATCCTCCTCAGAAGCACCTGCCACCGAAGCACCAGCCACCAGAATCACCAGCCGAACCCTACACCAGCCATAATAATAGCGGTTCCCTGCTCAGAATCCGCCAAATCCACCAAAACCGTCGTTCCAACAACTGATCTGCACCAAATCTTAGATCCGCACCAAATCAAATCCGCCGAAGCACCAGCCATTCTCAGATCCGTCGATCCCTTCCAGCCATTCTCAGATCCGCCAATCCCTGCCTCTAATCCGCCAATCCCTACAACTGATCCGCTATTCAGACGCGAAATTATTCAGATCCGAAAGTTGATGTTTGCTGACCCGAAATTTGTTGACGTTGTTGACCCAGAACCCGAAAGTTGATGTTTGATGTTTGCTGAGCCAAAAGTTATTCAGATCCAAAAGTTGCTAATCCAAAAGTTGACCCAAAATTTTATTGACCCAAAGTTAATGTTTGCTGACAGGAAGTTCTTTTCTTTTTGAGTTTCTTTTCTATGTTTTGATTTTGAGAATTTTGTTTGTTCTGGGGTTTATTAATATGTCTGAAACTAGAGATGATTCACTTCAAGCAGTCAGCGTTCAATTAGATGGTAAAAATTATGCATATTGGAGTTATCTGATGAAAATTTTGTTAAAGGGTAAACAAATGTGGGGTTATATTTCAGATGCCATTGTCAAGCCTATGGATAACACAGCTGCTAATTATGTGTCTTTGTTTGACAAGTGGGAAGTTGCAAATTCCAAGATTATTACTTGGATTAATAATTCAGTCAAGCACTCGATAGGTACTCAATTAGCGAAATATGAGATAGCTAAAGAGGTTTGGGATCATCTTGCCAGATTGTATACACAGTCTAATTTTGCAAAACAGCACCAATTAGAGTCTGATATTCGTGCTCTGCAACAGAAAAGCATGAGTATTCAGGAGTTTTATGATGCTATTACAAATATGTGGGAGCAGTTGGTGCTTACAGAATCTCCTGAATTACGCGCATTTGGACCGTATATTGCATAAAGAAAGGAGCAAAGATTGGTACAGTTTTTAATGGCTCTTCGTGTCGAGTTTAAAGGACTTCGTGGGTCTATTCTACATCATCATCCTCTACCTTCTGTCGATTCTGTTGTTAGTGAACTTTTGGTAGAGGAAATTTGTCTTCAGTCCTCTGTTGCAAAGGAAGTCTCTACTCCGTCAGTCTTCGCCATGCCTACACGACCAAATTCAAATTCGCAAGTCAGACCTTATGTTCCAGTTGCTCGTGATGAATGCAGTTTTTGTAGACAAAAAGGTCATTGGAAATCTCAATGTCCACAGAAAAGAAAGCAGCAGCTGCTCTATCGGCAACCTCAGCAATTGAAAAAAATTTGACCACCAATCCCTCATAATGGACCCCCTCTTCTTCCTCACCCTCATAATGCTCTTACAGCTCCTACTTTAGATTCATCAATGATTGAACAATTTTAGAAATTCCTTGCATCTCAGCCACATGCTATGTCAACTACATCTCAACAAGGTTTGTCATCAAATTCATCAAGTATTTCTTCTTCTACCTGGATTTTAGATTCAGGCGCTTCAAATCATATGTCACCTAATTTATCCTCTTTCACTTCTTTGGCTCATAAAGTTTCTGTGCCTGTCATGAGTGTAGTGGTACATCAATGCCTGTGCAAGGCGTTGGTTCAGTCATTACACTGTCTTTGTCCTTATCTAATGTCTATCACATTCCTAAACTTACATTAAATCTTGCTTCTGTTGGTCAAATTTGTGACAATGGTTACTTGGTTTCTTTTTCTTCTTCTGCATGTTATGTTCAGGATCCAAAGTCTTAGAAAGTGATTGGGACCGGTCATAGAGAAGGAGGACTTTATGTATTGGATCAGCTCAAAAATCCTAAGATTTCAGAGATTGCTGCTTCTGTTTCTGGTGTGGATGTTTCATCTTTTCGTTTGAATCAGTCATCTTCTATGTTTTATTTGTGGCATTCTCATTTGGGTCATGTTTCTAAGTCTCGATTACAATTCTTAGCGTCTACAGGAGTTTTGGGAGAATTGAAAACTCATGACATTTCTGATTGTAGTGGTTGTAAACTTGCAAAATTTTCTGCTTTACCTTTTCCCTATAGTAATACATTTTCTACTGCACCTTTTGATCTTATTCATTCTGATGTTTGGGGACCCTCTCCTGTTTCTACAAAGGGAGGCTCTCGTTATTATGTCTCTTTTATTGATGACTGCACTCGTTATTGTTGGATTTATCTTATGAAATGTCGCAAAGAATTTTTTGGCATCTATAATAAGTTTCGATCTCTTATTAAAACTCAGCTTGGAGCTATTATTAAATGTTTTAGATGTGACTTAGGGGGAGAATATACTTCTCATGCTTTTAAGGAACCTCTTGCTTTTGATGGCACAATTTATCAGACTTCTTGCACTGATACTCCCGAACAAAATGGGGTTGCTGAAAGGAAACATAGACATATTCTTGAGACTGCTAGATCTCTTTTATTGCCTGCAAGTGTTCCAAGTGAATTTTGGGGAGAGGCAGCTCTTACTTCTGTTTATTTAATTAATAGAATTCCTACTTCTCATAATTCGGGCTTGTCCCCCTATGAGTAGTTGTATGGTTGTCCACCAGATTATTCTTCTCTTTGTGTTTTTGGTTCCACATGCTTTGTTCTTCTTCCTCATGTCCAACGGAGTAAGCTAACTTCACGGTCTGCTATATGTGTTTTTCTTGGTTATGGTGCAGGAAAAAAAGGATATCGTTGTTTTGATCCAGTTAGTCACAAGCTATATATTTCTCGTCATGTTGTTTTTCTTGAACATATTCCTTATTTTACAATTCCTGATCATACTCACAATATATCTATGTCTGATCTTGTTCATATTGATCCTTTCACTGCTGATGATGATGAGCTACCTCCTGCTGAAAATCCAGACACTTCCATTGACTCAACAACCACCCAATCACCTTATGAGATAGTAGATACTAGTGAACGTCGATATCCTATCTGAAATCATTAGTCTACTAGGCGACCTGATTTTGAATATTCTTGTCTTTCCAGTTCATTTTCTTCATTTCTTGCTTCTATACATTGTCTCTCTGAGCCTTCATCTTTCAAAGATGCGGTTCGTGATCCTCTTTGGCAACGTGCTATGGCTGAGGAGCTGACTGCTCTTCATCAGACTCATACTTGGGATTTAGTACCTCTTCCTGTAGGGAAACGTGCTATTGGTTCTCGTTGGATATATAAGATTAAAACTAAAGTTGATGGATCTATTGAAAGGTATAAAGCTCGCTTGGCTGCTAAAGGTTATTCTCAAGAATATGGTATGGATTATGAGGAGACTTTTGCTCCTGTTGCAAAAATGACTACAGTTCGAACTCTTATTGCGGTTGCTTCTGTTCGCCGCTGGAATATTACTAAAATGGATGTTAAAAATGCCTTTTTGAATGGAGATCTTCATGAAGAAGTCTATATGGTTCCTCCTCGTCCTGGTATTGATCATCAACCTGGTGAAGTCTGCAAACTTAGGAAAGCTCTTTATGGTCTCAAACAGGCTCCCCGTGCTTGGTTTGAGAAATTCTCTACTATGATTACTTCTCTTGGTTTTGCCCAAGTAACCATGATTCCGCTTTGTTTGTCAAGTGTACCTCAGCTGGTCGAATTTTGCTTTCTCTTTATGTTGATGATATGATTATTACAGGCGATGATATTGTTGGGATTAACTTGTTGAAGTCTGAGTTAACTCGAAGTTTTGCTATGAAAGACTTGGGTCCCCTTCGTTACTTCTTGGGTATTGAGGTTGCTTCTTCTCCAAAAGGTTATATTCTTTCTGAATCTAAGTATATTTCTAACATTTTTTAGCGCACTCGTCTCTCAGATAATAAGACTGTTGATACTCCAATTGAGCTCAATGCTCAATACTCTATTTCTGATGGATCTCCATTGCCAGATCCTAATCTTTATAGAACAATTGTTGGAAGTTTGGTTTATCTCACTATCACTAGCCCTGACATTGCATATGTTGTTCACATTGTCAGTCAGTTTGTTACTTCTCCTACTACAGTTCATTGGGTTGCTGTTATTCGCATTTTGAGATATCTCTGTGGCACTCAGTTTCAGACTCTTTTACTTTCTTCTACTGCATCTTTAGAGTTGTGTGCTTACTCTGATGCAGATTGGACTGGTGATCCTACTGATCGCAAATCCACTACTGGCTTTTGTATTTTTCTAGGAGATTCTCTAATCTCTTGGAAAAGTAAGAAGCAGGATGTTATATCTTGGTGTTCAACAAAGGCAGAATACCGTGCTATGGCTTCTGCTACTTGTGAAATTGTTTGGCTAGGATGGTTGCTTACGGATATGGGTGTTTTCTTACGACAACCAACTCCTTTGCGCTATTATAATAAAAGTGCTATTCAGATTGATCATAACTCCATTTTTCACGAAAGGACCAAGCATATTGAGATTGACTGCCATATTCCGTGTCACCACCTTCAGAATGGCACATTGACATTGCCATTTGTCTCTTCCTCCTTGCAACTTGCAGATTTGTTTACTAAATCTTTGTCATCTTCACGCTTCCGGTTTTTTATTGACAAACTCTCGATGCTCGTTGGTATCACATCATGAGTTTGAGGGGGATGTTAGCGTAATTAATATTCTACTAAAGGACAATATAGTCTTTTGTTTTATGTTTTGCCTATATATAAAGGCCTCTTGTGTTACCTTAGGGTTAAGGCTTTGACTTCTATCAGCCTCCACTCTTAATATATTTTGTTTTTCATTAATGTTATCAGAACCATGTGGTTTAAAGATGGTGACAGGAACTCAACATACTTTCATGCGGCTCTTAAAGCTAGATAAAAGAAGCAGGATATTCACAGTGTGATGGATCAGCATGGGCAGGTACACCCCTCTGTGTTAGGTATTCAAAAAGCGTTTACTGATTACTTTGCTACTCTTTTTGGCAAGAACAATGACTCTAGGCTCCTTCTTGATGATATTAACCCTTATATGTTACATAAGCTGAATGTATTTGCAATGCCAAATAATGGATTCCCCATTTCTGAAACTGAAATCAAAGTAGCTATGTTTTCTATGAATTCTAATTCGAGTGGGGGACCGATAGTTTTAATGCGAAATTCTATCAACATAACTGGAAGCTTGTTAACAGCGATGTTATAAAGGCTATCAAACAATTTTTCTCTAGAGCCAATATATTGCTTGCATTTAATAATGCGATTATTGCGCTTATTCCTAAAAATCAAAATGTTAATCATGTTACTGCTTATAGGCCTATTTCCTATTGCAATACGATTTACAAATGCATATTCAAAGTTTTGGCTAGTAGATTAAAAGCTGTTTTGTCACATATAATATCTCATAATCAATCGTCTTTCCTGCCAAACCATAACATTCTTGATAACATTTTATTAGCACATGAACTCATTAAAATTTATAATACCGATAATATATCTCCGCGTGCTATGTTAAAGCTAGACTTTAAGAAAGCGTTTAACTCACTTCAATGAAATTCTATCATTAGGATTTTGAGTTTCATGAACTTCCCCGTCAAATTTAACGCTTGGGTCTATGAATGTGTTAGCTCTGTGCATTTCTCTGTGAATGTCAATGGTAATTCGGGTGATTTTTCGGTAGCAAACAAGGTATTCGTCAAGGAGATCCTATCTCGTCTAAACTTTTTATTACGGTGATGGAATTGCTCATGGGTATGATTAAAAACTTGATTGACAATAACAAGATTTCCTTGCACCTTAAATGCAAAAACCCTTGTATCATTGCACTCATGTTTGTCAACGACTTGATTATCTTTTGCAAACCCGATGATAACACTCTTGTCAATATCATGGTTGTTCTTGAGCAATTTTATTTGATGACTGGGCTTAAAATTAATTAAGAAAAGTCTGAAATTTTGGTTGTTGGTGTTAGCCAATAGAGAATGTAACAAATACATACATTAATTGGCTTGAACAGGAACAATTACAACTCCTCATATCTGGGTTTAACAACTGGTAACTTCCAGAATAACCACTTCTCAATGCATGCCTTTATTCGAAAAAATCACCGCTAAGCTTGAGTGCTGGTCCGCTAGATTTCTTAGTCAAGTGTGTCGTATCATGCTTGTGAAGTATGTCATCATTTCTATGCAGGTTTATTGGGCAAGAACTTTTTTTCTTCCTCAAAAACTTCTACGCATGATTAAAATTTCTTCCATGAAATTTATTTGGAAAGGCAACATTCAAAATAAATATTTAGCGCCTATATCTTCTAAAATTCTTGAAAAACCTATTAATAAGAGGGATTACGCATTTTTAATATGATTGTGTGGAATCAAGCTGCTTTTGTGAAACATATTGATGCTTTACTTAGCTTGAAGCAAAGTCAATGGGTACAATGGTCACATGATCATATTATTAAAAATAAATGTTTCTGGGACATGGAACTTTTTCAAAATTATAGCTGGACTTGGAAGAGTGTCCTGAAGCTCAGACCGAAAGTGCTTCCTTTTTTAAGTATGGTGTTGTTGCATTTCAACAAGCTCTGTTTTGGTTGGATCCTTTGGTAAATGTTGGTTTCATTAACTGCAATTCTATCACTTACATGGAATGCGAGCAGACTAGCATTTCGTATGCAAGCACTATTAGTGATAGCTTCTATGACAATATACTGAACTTGCCATACTCATTTTCATAAAGTGAACGAATTATGGTTTAAAATCAGAGTTGCTACGCCACGCGGATTTGAGACTAGTTACGTTAAGTGGAAATGCAAAGGAGAGCACTTCCATATTAATAACATGTATAAATTATTGCACGATACATCATCTATGGTTTCTTGCAGGTGGTACAAACTTGTGTGGTGTAAGGACAACAATGCTAAGGAAAATCTTTTGCTGTGGAAAGTAATTGTTGGAGCGCTGTTGACGACCGATAAGCTAGCTGGTTATGGGATGGAAGTTGTTGCTACTTGTCAGCTCTGCCATGCTCAGAATGAAAGTTTGCAACATCTTTTTTTTACTGTACCTTAACTCTTAATCTCTAGAATGAAGCCATGCATCAAATAAATGAAACTTGTTGTCTTTCTACAAGCAACAACAAATGGAAAAGGATCTGCATGTGAGTACATGGCAGAAGAGATCGCACAAGGATCTTTTGCTACGTTCTCAAGAAGATAGTCACCAACATTTGGAAGCAAAGGAATACATGCATTTTCGAACCGGGTAGAGCTCTGAATCAAGCTCAATGGAAGCAATTTGTTTGGCATGACATCAGGGATGGGCTTAAATTTCTACATTTTACATTTGACCCTGTTATTTTTGGCTAGCTATTTACTTGCTTATATATATAAGTGTTTTGTATTAGCTCCTTAAGGCATTGGTATACCTTGTTGCCTCCGTTTTCCTTTTCTATTTTGTTCTCTTCTTATTTTCCTTTGTAATCGTCTTTGGTATATCAATAAAATGGTAGGGGTACCATTCAACCCCTGTCGGCTTTGACAAAAAAAGAAGAAGAGATATGTATATTCCATTAGTCAAGCATAATTTACAATAACTATAGCTAACGCTGTTTTTAAAGATTTGAAACCATTTGACAAGATTGAATGCAAAAAGGAATGTTTGGTTATTAATTAAATCAAATTATTAAATTAAAAAATAAATAATAATAAAGAAAAATAACCACGTTGACTGCGCAAAAATACAAATATAAATAGAGATATATAAACATTATCCGTCCGAATCTTCGTAAAACGACAAAATATACGGTATATTGAAAGTTTGAATAGTATTTATGGTGTCATACATGTAAATGTAATCCATATTAAATTTATATATTTGTGGTGACCATTGTGACAATTAATGTGTTTGGTTGTTATAAAGAGAACCATAAGTAGATAAATAACACTCGTAAAAGGTGTTAATTGGGGAAGGTGAATTTAATAAGGTAATGTTACAATTCCTAAATTGATTAGGATTAATGTTGTAAACCCCAATTATGAAATTTGAATTATAATGCATTAAGACACGAGTTTAAGCTCAATTTGCGGTAGAAGTCTGCCGGAACCGCCTGGTAAATCCAGCATACATAGGCGGTCAACTTAACGTGAGGGGTTTAGTGCGTAAATATTACTATACTAAGACACGAGGTTAAGTTCAACTTGTGGTAGAAGTCTTCCCAGAACTGACCGATAAACCCAGCATCAACAAATGGTCAGCTTAATGTGAGATGTCTGGTGCACAAATATATGTATTTATATAACAGGCAATAAATAAATAAGTAAGAATAGTAATGTATGTTGGGGTACAACAAATAGATATTTCGGGACTAATAAAATAAGTATATCCATTGTTAATTAATGTTTAGGAAATTATGGTCGCTAGGCTCATAAATGACATTAATTGTAATCAATGGTAATAAAAGATAATAAAAGATTAATTGTTTCCTTAGGAAAATTTGACCGTTATGGTTATAATGGGGAATAAACATATGAACAGAAATAGATGAAACAAAAAAGGGGATAAATGGGTATTGATGGTTGTTTAAATTACTAAGTCCAATTAGGAAAAATAATCAAATAAATGTCATAGGATAAGGAGAATATAACTTTCATTATTATACAAGTCAATATAGAACTTATAATTAAAAGTTAGAATTGGACTTGGTAGGATAATGATGTGGAATATTGTTTACCATAGGAACCCGTGACAGCAGATACTTGGCATATGTATATCATTCCCGTGAAGTGAAAGTAAACGGGAATGACTCGATAACGTAACCCACTTCATTCTCATAAGTAGAGGTGTTAAAGGCTAATTGGGTATGAACTTAATGATCTTCACTTATAGTCTGTTTTCTTGGGTCATAAGTGGCTTGGGTTGAGGAGTCCACCTAGGAGTAGTTTTTCAGTTTAGGGGTCTTAAATGGTGTGTGTGAGGCCTAACCAAACCTAGAAATTTAAGAATGCCAGATATGGCTACCTATCCTATTGTAAGTAGTAAGCGACTAAGGAGATTATCCAATAAGGTCAGCTAGATGGTATAACGAGCGATAAGATACCATCTCTCACTTTACACGGGGTATGGGTTATATGCGTCAATGATGTAAGCCTTAACTAATAGGGCCTCGTAGCTAGTGCCCTCTAGTTTATGTTAACATTGAATAAATCATCGAGGAATATTAAGTGACCAATCGGTCCACTAGGTTCTTAAGCGGTCGAGAGAATCCACCCTATCTATCATTAATATTGAAGCGTTAAATAATAAAGGATAAGTGAATGGATATATATATATATATATATATATATATATGAAATTCGTAATTAGGAGTTCACCCTCGATTTAATAACCATCCATGTTCTGGTATAAAGGCTTCATAAATATATGCGTAAATGTTCTATCTTGATATCATATATTCGGAATTCTACCTTAGGAAGTTTAGTTAGAGTCATGCATAATCATATGTACAAGGTTGGGATAAAATCACTAACCTTGGTAGGCATACATCTTGGTTTGAACCAAACCGGTTATATGTGTGTATTATAATCTGTGTTGTATATTTCATGTTCACCAGAACCTTGTCGTTCTGACCCCCTCCTTATTACAACCTCCTAGGTTTCTAGAGAAGGTCGGTTTCTCTCAAGTGTTTAGGTTTGGCTTTTGGTTCTCGTTCTCTCTCATGATCGGTATTGGCAAAGTGACTTACTTTAATAAAGTAGTTACTTGAGTTAATAATAGTTTATCCTATTTTTTCCACTGCGAGTTATCTTATTGTATTCTGATTATGCTCATGCTCATTTATTTGTAGGTACCGTATTTACAAGCTCCATGCTTGGATGTGTTCGAGTTTTGATTTTGTCGAAATTTAGACATAGAAAAGTGTGGGGTGTTACAGTCAGGTTGGATAAAACCCAAGATCCATAGTGAAATAAGTACCATGTAAGATGGTAGATTAGTAGCCGATCGATGGGTAGTATTAGGAATTTATCTAGTTATGGTTATCAAGTTCAGTAATCGAGAAAGTGCAAACAATCAAACAAATCTTCGTCTGTACAATGTAAGTATATTTTCTTTACACCATTCCAGCATGTTCACCTTTTTGTAGTTATACACAGACACTTACCTTTTTTGACACGAAGACTATTATTATGTCTATCTTTTCTTATTACTCGATCCTGCTAGTATTTACATTAATTACCAGGCTTTATGTCCGACTCACTCCTCTTTCTTCCTACTTCTTACCCACCGGACTCGTAGGGTGGAGGTGATTAGTTCAGATTTCTTAGAGGATCATTCTTGAAGACTTATTCTCATTGTTGATGTATTCATCTTTCATTTTATCTTATTTCATGGAGTTGGTTGAACTATTGGTTTGTTTGAGGGTTATTCATATTATTGCACTCTGGTTGGTGACTGAGATGTTATTTTCATGTGACATGTGGTTTGGGACTAAAATGATATGTGGTTTTTCAAATAAATGTTATGTTTTCAAATTTAAAATATTTTCACTGTAATTGTTATCTTATGTCTTGTGAATCTTAGTCCCTATGATATATCTTTATACTGATTACGCTTCACATTTCTTAACATGGCCCTACTCTAGGGAACGTTAAGGGTGTAGTGTGTTTCATTTGGTATTATAGCCTAAGGTTACAAGATTCCTAAAAAACATTTAAAAGAAAATATTTTTCAAAAGAAAGTAAATTTCTAAAACAAAATCAATTTTTGAAAATAAATTTTTATCCCCTCAAGTTAAGTTAAACTTCCTTTGATTCCTTTGAAATCTTGAATATCTATCTTTTCTCTTGCGTATATTTCAGGAACCCCAAATCTTCCTAAAGGTATCCTAGTTCCCGGTTGGATTCATATATATCTTAAGGCTACAACACCAGCCTAAGAGCAAGAGTATGCACAAGATCCAACATTGGATATTTTGGTTCCTCTTAACCCACCAGCAACTATCAACTTCTTTAAGCTTTTTAACTATTTCTCGAATCTTGGTTGTTAGATCAAAATTTGACTCTAACACCCAAATTGTCGTATTTTGAGCATAAGATATGAAGAAATAACTGAAAAATATAGAAAAAGCGAGACAACAAGATTTTTATAGTGTTTCGGCGTTAACGAGCCTACGTCCACTTCATATTTTCTCCTTTCATTCATGGATTACAATTACAATGAATATTCTCTCCGAATTCATTGTTTTTTATTGAGGAAGATGATAGTTATTCATGGAGAAGTGTTAGCCTAGGCAGCCATGGACAAGGACATGCCAAAAGTCCCCTGAAAATGCCCTCTGAAGGTGTATTTATAGCAGTAGGAAAGCTCCTGGGAGGACTGGTTCGTGATGGGGTACGTGGCAGGCGATCCAGAAAAATAGGAGAGCAAGTAGCCTTGAGAATAGGTCAAAACAAGCTGCGTGTGAACAGGTCTGAAGGTCGGATCGCGGTCATGGGTCGGATCGCGATCATGGGTCAGATCGCGGTTATAGGTCGGATCGCGGTCATGGGTCGGATCGCGGTCATAGGTCGGATCGCGTAGGCAAGGTTGGATCGGATCGCGTAGGCAAGGGCGGATCAGATCGCGGTCATATGCCAGCTTACACCCGTTCACGGAAATGGGCGTAACTTTCAAACCGTAAGTCCGATTAAGCCAAACCAAAGATCAAACTGAAGCTAATTCAAAGGGCTACGAGTATATGAGGTGAATAGATCCAAATGAGGTCATTTGATAGGGGTTTCGGGCCAGTTTATACTGATGTTGTGATTTTTACCAAACTGCCTTGTGTCTTTTGACGATGCTTTCAATGCCAGAGAGCGATGTTATCCAGAGATTCCATATGAGATAGCATTTACCCAGAGGTATGTCAACATGATCTTTGCTTTGGGTAGCCTGGTCACAAAGCAGGCTAACATTTTGCCCCCAAAGTACATCTTATCGAAGATGAGATGTGCTTTGAATATGTTGAGCTAAATCTCTGTGGAATGTCATTTATCCTTGAGAAGGCTTTATCCAACTATTGCATTGCTTCCCTGGGAGCTAGTCAGGCCAAGTTCCACGGAAGGAGTATTCGAGATGATCAAGAAATTGTTTAAACCTTGTCGGATCAAAAGATCTAATTCATCCGTCAGATGTCATGCTAAATCGTTGGCTCCCGAGCGTGATTCTACACGCACAGGTCGTTGCCAAACAACATCATCATTCTATGCAAGCCAAGCGCGTGGTAGGGTTGTACTTTCTTTTTCATATGAGCCAGTGTATGAAGTAGCCAACCAAATCATGGGGCAATGTAAGAATCTTTGGGCTCTGAGCTAACAACTGGACTATTGGGACAAAGCATATCAGAATCAACGTATGAATTTGTCATTTGTACTCAAGTTTGGATTATCTTGATATCTTGGTATTGATCCAGGATCTTAAAATCGCATTGAATCATAACAGTAGGGAATTTGAAGGCCATGATCACTTTGGATTGTGGTCAAAGGAATCCGCGATCGCTCTGGATTGCTTCGCAATTCAATAATCATATGTAAGTCAGTAAGAGACGTAGTTGATACCATGTAAACTAGTGCTCATGCGATCGTCACTATCATAAGGCAGTGGAGGGATTTGTCACACCTTCCATCCAGTGTAGCAGCGATTTAAAACTTTGAAGTCACACTTGACCCATAAACTGACTCGTTTGAACGGGCAAGATGCATTCTGTCACATTCTGAAGATATAGTGTATACATTTCGGGTCATGTGCCAGGCCAGGGTCATATTCAATGTCAGCTTGCGAATCGGCATTCATGCTATGAGGGCCACTGGAGGACAAGCGAAGTTAATGCTTATGCCCCCAGCGTCGGTGGGGGTGAGCTAAGTTAATGGGGCATACGGTCTTTAAGCTCTTATACTCTCTGCAGTTGATTCAGGCTGTAGCTAAGTTGCAAGTTCAGCTATTCTAGTTGACCCAAGTTGTCCTGTGCTCTTCTTGAGTCAGCAAGAGTTCGAGTTGTACATGCGAATGGTCGAATCACATTTTCTTTGATATCATCCCTTCCCTTTAGTCAGAAGGCGGGAATTTACCCATTTGGTGTTAGCTAACATTAGCACTCTTATCGGATTAATCACGGGGATAAATAGGCTCGTCAAAGATGTAAGCGGATTAGTCGAACCCCTCCGCTCATACTTCAAGATAATCCAAAATGGTCTTCGTAGTCTTGTTGAATCTCTTTGTCATGATTGGTTTAGTTGAGCCTGACAAATAATATCGTGGGCCCGATAAGTGATATAGATTCTCTTTAGAACTGCACATTCTAATCATTCATTTCCAAGGTTTTTTCTTTATCCTTATCAGTTTGGGAGTCGGATGATGCTCCATTCTTTATCATAAAAGCATTGAGATTTTCTATCTCGACATTAACACCTTCTTGTCATAGAAGTATGTCCACCTCAGGGTTGAATTCATCAAAGCTTCTAACCTACTCTCGTTAGAGAGAAAATTTAAAGTCTAGGGGGAATAACAGGGGATCCTGACGTCCCATATGTAAGGGTTGACTGTCGTTGTCCATATCATCTTGAGAAGTGCTGCCTCTCGAGAGGCACTGAATCAAACTGGCAAGCAGGTTGCCATCAAAGAATTGCTGCATATCGTCAATATCATGACTGGTGCCCCCAGCATTGAATCTGAGATCACAAATGGGGTCTTTTGCTGATTTGTTGCTTGGAGCTGAGTATGGAATATCGCTCGAATATCCATTCGGGTTGGAGCTAAAGCTGGTCGTGCATGACCTGAGTTTGTTACCATTTTTGCATTTTCATCTAGGATGTTACAGGTAGCTGTTCCACTGCCCATGTTTCCATCTGCGATGTTCTGAATCGAAACTGCATGCTGCATGCATGCTGATTGGTTCATGTTCAACCCGAGTCGATGGTGGCTATCTGACTGTGCCAAGTTCGTCACTGCTTGAACTTCGATTTTATCATTTCCAGCGAATTGATGATTGTTGCTTAGCCTTTAAATTGTCATTGATGCCCCCAGCGTAAAGTCTTGAAATAAGTAATGATCGGCCTCGGGCTTCTCAAATCCATATGTGTAGTAGCCATCAATCAGGCTTCTGTCACTCGACTGGGAACGGAGGCATCAAGTAATTGAACTATGCTGCTCAAGGCTCATATCATGTGCCCCCTATCCACAGGGGGTTTTATTGAGCAGTACACTTTGAATTCATGTCTTCTCTAGATTCATGTTCACTTCTCGCATCAAGAGCCGGAGTTGAGTGCAAAAATGAATTGTTGGTATTCAGCCCATGCTAAGCCCTAGTCTCCCATCGAAGCTCCGAGGACAGAAATCAAGCGGTGAAGGGTCAGATTGTAGTCGCCTCGAGTGCTCCCATTTTCTCTTTGCATCAAGGGAAAGGTCGGGGATGAAATGGTTGCATCGCGTTCAATTATTACATGGGATATATCCAGCCTTATCTGAGCTTCCCATTCTGGAAGTAAGTTGAGATCAGCAGATGGACGTTCTCTTTCCATCTGCTTTCTGGTCTTCAAGGGGCCTGCATCATCCTTCTGGACGCGACCCTTTGTTTTTTTTTCCATTAGGATGTTGCCATTGTTGCGAGTGAGGCCCTCGCATTCTTGACTAGTTATCTTTTGTAAACCTGCATTTAGTAATTAAAATTTTGTTTCTTTCGCATTGTCTTGTACCTGCGAATGGGCAAATAAGTCATGAAGCATTATAAGTAGTCAATGCAATTATAAATGAAAATACACTAAAGTAGTATGTGTGTATAGGTATGCTCCCAATCAATCATTAACTTAGTGCCTGGCTAGGACTTTGTTGAGGATTTATTAGGATCTTAACTGTTTTGCCCCCATGTCCGGACATGGAGGATGGGGGCTCGGAGTTCAGTCAGCTCCCCGACACTCTGGCGGGGTAGGAGCCCTTGTGGCGCTAAGTCTCTAGCGCCTTTATACTCTCTCTGGAGTTCGAACTCAGCTTTCAATCTGCTCCTCAATCCTTCAGCGGGGTAGGAGTTCTAGCTTGTTTCATGATATGCTCAACGATTCTTCAGCGGAGCAGAAATTATGGGGGGTGCTGAGTCTCCAGCACCTTTCTCAGCGCTTATTCATAGACGCTTTTATACTCTCCTGGCGGTCGCCAAGGTTAGAGTTCGAACTCAGCTGTTCTGTCGCTCCCCGATCCTTCAACGGGGTAAGAGTTCTTTCTCAGCGCACAATCAGGGACGCTTTTATACTCTCCTGGCTGTCGCCGAGGTTAGAGTTCGAGCTTAGCAGTTTCGTTGCTCCCCGACCCTTCAGCGGGGTAGGAGCTCTTTCTCAGCACTCAATCAGAGACGCTTTTATACTCTCCTGGCGGTCGCCAAGGTTAGAGTGCTGTCAAGGCGGTTCTTATCATGGTGCATCGTCACGCCTTGTGGACGTCATCTTCGCATCCTTTATACTCTCTCTCGAATCTTGAGAGTTAGAGTTACAGATCGAGTGGCCTTCAATCATGGCATGCCCATCACACTCGTCCTAGATGGAGAGCATGGGTTCCTCCGATCCATCTGTGGGAGGATTGGTTGGCACCAAACTTTGGGTACCTGCATCATTCATATTGCTTGAGTTAGTCATGTCATTGACTCAGGAAACATGTAAAAGAAAATTGCATTATTGAGGAATATGCATATCAAGGGGCAATGCTGCCTCCTTTATTTGAATTCATGTAATCTGGTGGTATCGAGAATAGGATCGAGCCATATAGACGGTCACACCGCGTCCATCTGGAGTAGGACTCTGACTTAGCAACTCAATGATTTATGTATAATTTTCTTGTGGTCTGCCATGTGTGAGCCAAGGATTGGACGGTCATCTTGGATCCATCATGAGCTATGCAGCTTTCGTTAGATGGAGAGCATGGCATTGTAGACGAGCAGTTCGGTCGAGCTCGTTATAGTTCTGTTCCATAATTCCATATGTGGAAGTTGCTTGTGTAGATTGGTTTCCTGCATCATTCGTCCAAGTTTGGACAATATAACAGCAATTCTGAGCTCATTTGTTAGAAATTTGTTCGGTAGCAAATCCTGGATACTTACACCATCCACATATTAATTCATCTGAGTTAATTATATCAATAACTCATAAAGGATGCAAATATAAGAGTTATGGTTAGAGAATAATCCTGTTAAAGGAATGAGTATCATTCTGAGCGAAAAATGGCGTTGCATATTCATTGCAGGTCCATTTTGCTTCGCCCTATCTCTGCCAATGAATGGCTGCCAAAGTCTTTTAGTTGATGAGGAGTATCTTTTCAAACTATCATGGGGGCGGTAGTCCCCAAAAAATGAATAGACCTTGATCAGGGTCTTGAGATGGCAAAGGCGGCTAAGTAGGTACTATAAGCGAGTGATGAGGTCGCATCTCTTTTTGAATCGCCTCTTTGCCCCCGTGCTGAGGGTAAGGATAGAGTGTCAGGAAGTCATGACTGGGTTGCTAATGGTAGCACATCTTTGCATTGGTGTTAGGTTGTAAATTAGCATGAGAACAATGGATTCATGCTTATAGAAATTTTTGCACTTTCCATGCTAGGAAATAGGATATTACTGCTGGTGGGATAATCATATCACATAGATTTGTTGATATACCCTCGATCCCATATCGGGGACAAGGGTTGGTGTGCCGACAATCAACCAGCATTCATGCGTAAGCGTTCTAGATCTTCAACTCGCCAACTTTCAGGCAAGACTAGGTCAATTCGCTAGGCAAATTCTTGATGTATCAGCTCTGAATTAGATGATGTAATCTCGAGCAATTTATGCTCAAATCTGTAGTTGCCCCCAGCCTTAGGGGAGTGAGTCACTTGGCAGATAATCGATGAAAGAGTGGAAGTATGAGTCTTCACTTTCTAACTTCAGAACGCCGTTCACCAGAAGTTCCATTCATGTACATCTCCCATCTAATGGGTGGCTGATTGGTGATTTGGTCGAATCATTCAGGGCGGTGAATTCGGCAATTGCACTCGTTGGTGTTTGTTTTGGGACAACCTTCCAAGAAAAATAGGCAATGTCGAATTGCATGTCATATCTCGAGGCATAAAGAACGATTGCACGCCTTTCACTTCACCTTGTTAGATGCATTCTATGCTGTAGGAAGTTTATCATGGAGTTAACCATGACTCTCTTCCGGGTTTGGTCTCCAACGTTGGATCAACTTCCATCTGATCAATGATTGTGTTTCATAGTGTCTTGATGGGGATCATCTCTATCTTTTCTAGATTGTCGGACCCTTCTAACTTGGTCAGATTATCCGCCTTCTGATTTTCTGCTCGCAGGACATGAGATATGTTGTAATGTTCTAATACATCCAACAACCCTTCTTCCGGTTCTAGGTAAGCTGCGAGTGGTGGTTCCTTCGTCTGGAATTCCTTTCGAGCCTGGCGAACAACAATGTGAAAGTCAGAAAATATGCTCAATGCCACTATTCCCAACTCCTTAGCGAGTTTCAATTCGATAATCAGGGTGTCGTCTTCGGAGCCTTTTTTAGTAGCGGAGAATTTCAACCGCAAGGCATAGTAAATTGACCGCCCTTTAGGGGTTATTAATAAGACACCGGCGTTGGACAGTTAATCATTCTTTGCACCGTTTGATTACATCTTCCAGGTGCATCTTCTACATCTGCCACATCCTCTTCGGGAGTGGTACATTCAGCGATGTAGTTGGTTAATGCTTGCCCTCGTATGGACTTCTTTAGGAGGGAGTTGAGATCAAACTGGTTTAGCTCTATGTCCCGATCAAGCAATTTTCCAGATGCCTCAGGTCGTTGCAGGACTTGTCGTTGCAGTTAGTGAGGGTGCATACCATCGGATGAACTTGGAAGTAATGGGGGAGCTTTCTTAGAGCAATCAGCAAGCTGTAGACGAGTTTTTCAATCTTTGGGTGTACCACGACTACTTTCTTGCTCACATTATTGACTAGTTTCCAGACCTTATCCTCCTTACACACAAGTGGTGCCAACTTTCATGCCAAGCTTCAGACGCCTTTAATTCTTTGTTGTTCATGGCTAACTATGAGGACTTTAGGTTCATTCCAGATATTGAACATCTCTGTCAGATTCGAAACGTGGTAGGTTGACCGCTCAGACTCTATAAGACTATCACCTACATGGACTTCCATGGGCCTTGCACTTTGGTTGTGGACCATATAATTCAGTAAGCACTGGTAAGTTGCCTCGGCATCCTTCGGTCCGAATGCCAATTCCATATAACAGTACAGTTCGAGGTCAATGATAAAACATGTTTATTCATGATCAGGCACATGCATAAGAATTTGATTGTAAGCTGCGCACACGTCCATGAGAGGGATACATTCATGTCTAGTCACTGAATCCACAAGCTGGTCAATTTTGATTGACGGGAAGCTTCCTTTTGGGCGAACTTTGTTCAAATCTAAGAAATCAATGCATGTGCGCCATTTTCCATTAGCGTTCTTGACAAGGACGGGATTTGATATCCAAGCGGGAAATGTGGCACATCATATAAAACCATTGCCTCTCAACATTCCGACTTCCTCTTTCACGGTAGATGCTTTCCCTGGATCGAGCATACGTCTTGTTTGCTTGGCAAGAACACACTTCAGGTTTATTCTCAACAAATGGCTCATAAACTATGGTAAAATCCTGTGAATATTAGCATAGGTCCAAGCGAACATATCCAGGTTCGCCTGTAGAAAGCATGTCAGTTCCTTCGTTCGGAAGAGGTCTAAATGAGATCCGATTTCAAGACCTTAGTCAGGTCGACATCTCCAATCAGAACACGTGTAGTTGCGTCATTAGATGTCACCCTTCTGCATCCCGAATGATGATCCTTGCTGGGATCTAGATCTTCAGACAGATCCTTGGGAAATTCCTTTTGTGATTCTCCCATTATTCGCAATATTGATACCTCCTTCACACTCCATTTCATTTAGAGGGGAAGCATCTTTGGGTTTCACGCCATCTTTGTTGCGTAGCATGGTCCATCCAGCTGAATAGTCGTCTTCACTAATAACTTGGTCACCATAGACCATTCCCGCTCCATCTTCGGTTGGCATATTTAGCAATAGGCACTAGGGTGCAATGTAGGCTCTGAATTCTGTTGGAGCTGGTCTGTTTGAATCTTGATCAGATGAGCTTGAACATGATAGCATAGCTTGTAAGGCTTCAAGTAATGTTCGTATATCCTATCACAACTGTTGTATGAAGTGGAGAGCTGATGGTTGATTCATATTTTTGTTGATCCCAAGCTCTCATCTCTTGACCAAGGTCATGCGGTGGCTGGTGAGTAGTCAAGTTGCTATCATCCGGGCAAGGATCCATATGCCCAATCATGGCCTACGGTGGTTCAGTTGGTACCTAACTCTGGGCACCATAGTACATTGATCTACCCTTTATTCTATGGAAATCAGTCTTCCTCGATGCGGTTGACAACAAATAGGCATTGCAAATGTTGGCTAAGCCTTTCAGGGAGTGAACTGCAGGACACATGTCTTACACCATGCCATTCAGGTGGAGGGTAACTTTGTAGTGCTAGGATCCTTATTTGCCATCGGGTATCCCACCATTGAGAATTTTGGTCATTGGGATCTTCTGAGTCATCTGCAGAATGGTGTCCGGATTGTTCTATGTCAATGTCATCTAGGATTTCTCCAGTAGGACAGGTTTAAGTCACATAAACTAGGTGATCACTACCCGTTCATGAAAAACATCAGTTGCATTGGCCAAATCAATACACCATCGGAACTCTAGAAGAGGGGGATGTTATGAGACCATCATTATTTTGTATACTGCCATAGCCAGCGTGTCGAATCTTTTCAACAACTCCTCACATTCAATAACACCGGTAGATAAAGGTCATGGCTTCTGGAGGAATTCCAGTCGTCGCCATTCTGTTGTCAAATTCTTTGACAATCCGTTTATTCTTCATTGACAAACTTTGATGAATGCTGTTAGCCAACAT
This sequence comes from Allium sativum, assembly GCA_030737875.1. Classification (NCBI taxonomy): domain Eukaryota; kingdom Viridiplantae; phylum Streptophyta; class Magnoliopsida; order Asparagales; family Amaryllidaceae; genus Allium; species Allium sativum. The sequence continues at coordinate 708,901,151 of CM060915.1, forward strand.
ATATGTTGAGCTGATGATGAGCCATGCTCCGAGCCGAAGGCGAGGCCGTGCTCCGAGCCGAAGGCGAGGCAGTCAGCGGGTCCGGGCGCAGCGCCGGCGGGGGTCCGGGGCCCCGCAGTCCTGGCGGCGATCGACCTAACCGGTTAGGTCGAAAATGTGGGCACCGCACGATTTTTTCGATTTTGGAACATGGAGCCTTTTCTGAAATGATCTGAAAATTGTATTTTTTTCCGAAAAATGTCACTTTTTTGGGTCGGGTCGCGGCCCTTGTACGTCACCACTTTTCTGGGTCGCGGTTCGCTATTGTCGTCTGGTTCGTGGCTCGGATCGTCAATTAATCAACGTCTTCGGATCGGGTCGCGGATCCTGCACCAGGTCGAGTCGTGAAGGTCCCTCCGGGTGGTTCGTGATAGCTCTTGGGGCTCGGGTCGGTTCGTGGTTGAGCTCCTACGGGTCGCGGTTCGCTGAACTTCATCGGGTCGTGGTCCAACTTGGCGATCGGTATCCTCTAACCTTCCACCTCCAGATCGGTTCGTGTTCCTCACAGAGGGATCGGGTCGCCCTAGGCGAGTCACGATCCGCGAACCACGAGCAGTCCACTTGCTCCTGCGTGTTATCTATCTGTTCTTCATTCGGTCAGGAAGTTAGCTTTTCCTTTGCTTTCTTCGGAGCCACAAAATTCTGATTTTACTGAAATAACTGAAATCTTCAAAAATGGTAGAAACGCGGACTGTTTTCTTCGAACTTTCAAATCCAAATGGTAGAATAGCAATCCGATAGGTTGAGAATTCGGTTCTCAGTGAAAGCACCAAAATGTTAGATCAAAATTTGACTCTAACACCCAAATTGTCGTATTTTGAGCATAAAATATGAAGAAATAACTGAAAAATATAGAAAAAAGCGAGACAACAAGATTTTTATAGTGGTTTGGCATTAACAAGCCTACGTCCACTTCATATTTTCTCCTTTCATTCATGGATTACAATTACAATGAATATTCTCTCCGAATTCATTGATTTTTATTGAGGAAGATGATAGTTATTCATGGAGAAGTGTTAGCCATGGCAGCCATGGACAAGGAAATGCCAAAAGTCCCCTGAAAATGCCCTCTGAAGGTGTATTTATAGCTATAGGAAAGCTCCTGGGAGGACTGGTTCGTGATGGGGTACGTGGCAGGCGATCCAGAAAAATAGGAGAGCAAGTAGCCTTGAGAATAGGTCAAAACAAGCTGCGTGTGAACAGGTCTGAAGGTCGGATCGCGGTCATGGGTCGGATCGCGGTCATGGGTCGGATCACGATCATGGGTCAGATCGCGGTCATAGGTCGGATCGCGGTCATGGGTCGGATCGCGGTCATAGGTCGGATCGCGTAGGCAAGGTCGGATCGGATCGCGTAGGCAAGGGCGGATCGGATCGCGGTCATATGCCAGCTTACACCCGTTCACGGAAATGGGCGTAACTTTCAAACCGTAAGTCCGATTAAGCCAAACCAAAGATCGAACTGAAGCTAATTCAAAGGGCTACGAGTATATGAGGTGAATAGATCCAAATGAGGTCATTTGATAGGGGTTTCGGGCCAGTTTATACTGATGCTGTGATTTTGACCAAACTGCCTTGTGTCTTCTGACGATGCTTTCAATGCCAGAGAGCGATGTTATCCAGAGATTCCATATGAGACAGCATTTACCCAGAGGTATGTCAACATGATCTTTGCTTTGGGTAGCCTGGTCACAAAGCAGGCTAACATTGGTAGTAGGACTTTCTCTGGCACAGAGACTTATGTAGAGGCACGTACTTGGTTAAGAAGTATAGAATGGGTTTTTGGATCATTATAGCTCTGGGATCATCGGAGAGTTTAGTTGGTCGCTAGGCAGTTAAAATATGAGGCATCTTATTGGTGGGATTTAGTCGGGTGGAGGGTAGAGACATAGGTTGGGGTGGATTCATAGACTGATCCGAGAGTAGATTTTGACACAGGCTGAGGAAGGGATGCAATTAAAGTGATTTCTTGGATTGAAGTAAAGAGACCTTACTATAGAGAAATATATCAATCACTTCAATGAGTTGTCAAGGTTTTGGATGGATTTAGTCAATATAGCTCTTAAGAAATTTGTCAGGTTCATGGGAGGATTGAACCAACCTCTATAAAGGTTGGTGATAACTCATATACCAATAGGGGTGACATTAAAGTGATTAGTGGAGATGATTGTTATGTATGAGGTCGTGAAGGAAGAGCTTAAAGATGGTAAAGATGAAGTTTTCAAGTCTACGGCTCGAACAAAATGTGGTGGAAACATAAGAAAGACAACAAGAAGAATACTGGAGGGCCTCATAAAAAGAAAATCAAGAAGGAAATCAAGTGTCATCATCGGGGATTAATGGGGTTTTCACATCAAGAATTGTACGAAGACTGCGATGAAAGTAAAGTGCTATAATTATGGACATCTCTAACATATTAATGAAGCTTGTACCTAGAAGATAGGGTAGAGGCTAGTGCATCAGTGGCTTAGTACAGGTCTTAAAGGTAGCTCCTTCTAGAGATGGACTAGATTGAGGTGGGAAAGTGGTAGTAAAAGGTTTAATTACTATCTCCAACTTTTCCATTCGTACTCTCTTTGACTCAGGAGCATCTCATTCTTTTATCTCTAGTACTTTAAACGATTGTTGCACTTGGATCTTTCCTTAGTCACTGATCCCATAGTTGTTTCAAACCTCAAAGATGGTTTCGCATATTTGTTTATAATTTGTATAGGTTTGAAAATTTTGATATTAGGCATTAAGTTTTACTATGACACCAACTAATGGGATTCTTGGGCTATGAACTAATCTAAGGGATGGATTGACTAACCATGTATGGGGCTAAATTGGATTGCGAGATAAAGATCCTTCGATTAGTAACATGCAGTAGTCGGACCCTTGAGATTTCTTACAACCCACGGGGGTCAGTCATGCTGATTTTCCTTTATTTCCAAGATCAGTTTATCAATGGTATTGATATTTTACATATAGAGTGTGAGTTTCCATATGTGTTTAAGGATGTGAGATGGCTACCTCCCAGAAGACAGATTGTTTCCCGGATTTATCTCAGTGAGAATGCGAAGCCTGTAGCATTGCTTGTATGGCGTATGGCTCCAAGCAAATGGAGAGAGCCTGAGCAAGCAAGCGGGTAAGCTATGGGAGAAGGGATTCATCAAGTGGAGTATCTCCAAGTAGGGATAACCAGTCGTCTTTGCTACAGCACTGGACAGTTCTCTCTGATTTTGTGTGGGCTATAGGGAGTTAAACAAGCTCATGAAGAGGAATTCCTACCCACTCCCTAAGATTAATGATTTATTTGACCGATTGGTTGGCGCATCAGTGTTCTCTCAGTTAGATTTAGCTACTAGTTCCCGTTAGCTGATGGTAGCAGATCATAGTATAGACAAGATGGTCTTTCAGACACCCGATAGATTTTTCGATGGGTTAGTTATCCCTTTTAGGCTAACCAATGTGTCTGCTTATTTTGTGGATCTGATGAGTAGAGACTTTCGAGATGTTTTCAATAAGTTTGTGATTGTTTTTGGGGAAGATATTTTGGTATTCTCAAGGAGCGAGGATGCACACATCTTACATTCGAGCAAGGTTCTCCGTGTTCTCCAAGTGCATCAGCTTAAGAAGAATTTTCTGAATTTCCATTTCGGCGAGAGGAAGTGTGTTTCTTAGGGCACATGATCTTGAGAGATGGGATAGCGGTGTATCCTACCAAGGTAGTGGTGGAACAATTGGAAGGCCTTTAAGAATGCATATGGAGGTGAGGAGCTTTCTAGGTTTGGTAGGTTATTACAGATAGTTTATCAAGGACTTTACGTGGATTTCAGCATTTCTTACCCACCTGATCAAGAAGAATTTGACATTCATATGGGACATAATTGTGAGGATTCCTTCACAAGACTCGACAAGGATCTTATTAGTGCACTAATGTTGATACTTCTTGATGGTTCTAAGATGTTCATAGTGTACACCGATGCATAGGGGACTGGCTTGGGTGCGGTATTGATGCAAAAGGGTAGGGTCATGTGCTGTGGGAGCAGACAAATTAGGACTTTTGAGAAGAATTACCCTACCCATGATTTGGAATTAGTCGTGATAGTTTTTGAACCAAAGTTATTGAGGTATTATTTACATGGAGAGATATTGGAGCTCTACAAGGATCATAAGTCACCGAAGTATTTATTCTCACAAAAGGATTTAAATCTGAGACAATTGCTAGGATGAAATTCTTGGCATCATATGATTTAGAGATAGCTTATACCCTGGTAAGGGAAATGTAGTCCCAGATGCCTTTAATGGGAGGAATGCATCTTTGAGTCCTCTTTTCGTAGATTGAGTGAGCTTGGAATATATTTCTGCTTTTGATTTTAGACTTTCTACGAACTATACCCTTGGGTTGTTGGCACCTTTAAATGTATAACCTACATTATTGGAGATGATCGGATTGATACAGTGACAGGATCTCGAGCTTGTGGATATTTTTGATAGACTTGATAGAAAAAAGGCCTCTAGGTATCTTTAATGATATTCTGTGGGTAGTAGAGGATGGATGTGCAAAGACGAAAGTGTTTTCCCTAAAATTAGGCTTAACACCAAAAATGTGAAGAAAATGCCTCACAAAGAGAACAATAAGTGGAGCCACACGGTGATTCAAATGCAAGTAGAAGACACAAAGTTTCATAGTGGTTCAATCCAATAAGGATCTACGTCCACTTTCATAAGAAATTCCATTATCAGTATGAGGATAACAAGATTAACTTCTCTCTTACAATACTTTCATCACTTTCCTACACATGAACCACACTCAAATCTATTGAAAAACAATAGGAAAACGTATCAATCCGTGGAGATATGATGTAGATGTTATAGAATTGGATGAATTCCTTCTTGTACATAAGCTTGTTTAATCAATCTTCAATTCTCGAGTCATTTGGATGCATTTGATAGAGATCGTGATCCATAGATTAATCTTCAATTTATGATGTTGAATAGATGTTGGAATTGTTGTAGAATATTTACGACGGAACTTCATGGTCTCAAGACTCGGTCCCCCCAAATGAAGAAGTGTGGGGGGTATTTATAGGAGATTTTCAGACCAGATGGAAGTTTCATAATTAGCTAACAAAAACCGCTATGAGTCAAGTCGTATGGCGACATGATTTGATGCGACACAACTGGTTCCTTTGACTTAAAGCTTTCGTGCGCCTCCGAAATGGCTACGGTATGATGGGGCATGACTTATCTCGGTCACGACATAACGCTAATCCCATTTCCATATCATACTCCTTCTACGACATGTACATCATGTCGCCGAACAACATGATGATATCAGTAAAATAACGTCATGCCACTGACCGACATGAATCTTATCCTTCTGAGATCGCCGTGACTCCTGCCGTTGGGACGTCATGACTTATACCGCAACATTGTGTCGTTCAACGCCTTGAGCTTGCGACAAGACACGCCGGGACGGTATGTCATTCGGATGACAGCTGGATGCGACATGAGTAGGTTACGACATAAGGGCAAGACGGCGTGGCGTGTTTCTTGAGTCTGACTTAGCTCTCGCGACATGGTTTTGCTCCAGATCTTGAACAGCGACTTACCCTTTATATCATAGAACGATATGGAGGTAGGGCGGCATGACTTATGTCGTATGCCTCTATGCTTCTTAGCGCTTTGGGCTTATGGCACGTCACGACGCCATGTCGGATGACGACTTACTTTAGCTTTGTTGCTATAAATGGGGCACGACATGACTTTACAACGACCTATTTCATAATGTTATACGACATAGAGCGCTATGGCATGGTTCTGGCCTTACCCATTAGAATCTGAGCGACATGGTCTTCATTGTATGAACCGGAGATGCCATGCTGACTTGCAATATGAAGAGAACTCCGCCATGATATCAGAACATCATGATTGCTGGATTTTTTATGTCTTGCTTGCATGATATGAATAGGTGCGATATGACTAGACTTCCTCCCTTGCGACATGACTCTCATGACTTAGTTAAAGCGACATGACTCACTTACCCTTCTTACGGGTTAACATTTTCCCCTCGAAGTTCGCGTTATTGATAATAATGCTGACTTCGACTCTTATATATGCATTCCATGGGATTTAAGTCGATGAGTGCTCTTACGAAGTGGTCCAAGTCGTTCCCTAGCTCATGTCACACGTCGTACATGCCATCTTTATACCGAATGTTTTCATGTTGCCATTGGCTTTAAATGAAGTCCCATTCGGCCCAATCCATGCTAACACCTTTATATTGTCTTTTAAAGTCACACAACCGTTCATATGTCCTATTTCTCTCTTCATTTTGAAGCTTTACCTCGTTAATGGCGGATCGAGTCAGAGAAATATTGTCGCCTCTCTCATAAGAAACTTGTCTACCCAAGTCGACGCCTTTATCAAGATCATCGCGATTGGATTCTAACTGACTTCAATGAGCTCCATCAATCCGATTCGTCACCTATACTCTCAATTTTGAAGAATCCTTCCTTCGACGACTATTCAGAAGTTATTGCACGTAATTGTTAGATCTAAATTCCTCTTTGTTCTTTTGAATACTAGGACTCATATAGAATTTAGGGATTTTCACTCATTTTTGGTAAAGTGATGATCTCGCGAATCGATTTTGACTATTTTTTGTTTTTGGGATGTTTGTGAATCAAAAACAAGTTAAATTAGAATGGGTATACCGTGTATAAGGGTTTTGACATTCTTTTATCTTCTTTGAGCTCTGATTTTTTATGTAATACACACGACTTGAGCTTTATGTTACTCCAACGACATGAGTTTCAAACCGTGCTAATCTGTCTTAAACTTCCCTAACGACTTGGTCGTCACTTAATCTTGAGTATTCACACTGTTGCCACAAATTGTTCATACGATTTGAATGACCATGCTTGAACGACATAACTTTAATACCTTAAAATGTCTTGTTTTGGTCTTTGACATTGTGATGATCATATGAATTGTTTTTTCATACTTTGTTATACTGCACACCAGTTGTTTATTGAAATGCCTACACCATGAATTTTTATTGCTTTATCATAGCTGTTATATGATTTCTTTCTGTGTTGCTTCAAAGTAGGCTTGTGGCATGCTCTGAATTATGTTTATTTGACAATCCCATCGTTAAGTCATGATAAAAAATTCATGTCGTCAAGCCTATATGAGTTACCAATTTGTAATTGTAATCCATGTCGTTTGAGGTGACACGTCGCATGAACGACTTGAGTCTCGGAATCGGTCCGAATGAGTTGACCTCTTGCTGACTTTAATTTAAGACTGCGGATTGGTGCTCACGTCAATGTTCCACCCAAACCATAAAAGGATATCGATTCTTAGTAAATTATGCCTTTATTGAATTGTTTCCTATGGCATAATTTTTTTTAACCCAAGCCATTGAGGATGACACAATGTCCATAACTACTAATAATAATGTGAATCTCAACTTGTGATAGTGTTTGAACACCCCCTTTTTAATGTCAGAAACTCTGTGCTAAAAGTTGAGTTACTTTTAATATTCCAAGTTGCGTACTAACATGAGTCTCATGTCGTGGACCTACAGGAGTTTCAAGTCTTGAGCTGACATGAGCGTCAAGTTCGCGGATCGGCATGAGTATCATGCCGTGAACTGACATGAGCATCATGCTGTGAACCAACATGAATCCCATGTCGTGTACCGACATGAGTCCCAAACCATGGCAGCGACATAAGAAAACCGTCAAGTTGCTGCTATGGCATGGGCAACAATGCCGCAACAACTTGACTCTAATGTTAACAAACGCCTTGACTCGGTGTTTGTCACCTTTGTTTTAATGCTTTGATGTGTTTTCACACTTTTATTCTTTGAATCTTGTTGTTAGAAAACTGAAATGTACTCTAGTATATTTGTGTAGAATGACTACTAAAAAGCAAGTTTTCTCTCAATGCAAAGAGACCTCCTCGGCTCAAACCGATCCTTCCTTAAACAAGGCTTCCGAAACTGAAACAACCATAACCTCTAGCCAAGTTTCTGCCCCCTTCCTTTGGAACTCCGCCCGATTAAATCTATGGACCAAGAGAGATATTCTACCACCCTAACTCAGGAGCAATACGAACTATTGTGTGGTCAATACGGAATTCCTCTTACGGATGCCATATTACCAAAAGATGGCGTCTTTGCTGATGACCCTCCTATTGGATATGTTGCTGTAAATAAAAAAATGCTAGCAGTTGGTGCTATCCCCCCATTTAATCCTTTTTTAGGGTGAATCCTAAACTATCTAGGCATTGCTCCTTTCCAACTTCACCCTAATGGTTACACTGTTCTGCTGGGCCTTTATGTTCTTTTCATCGATACGATAAAGCAAGAGCCTACTTTCCAGGAACTTCATTACCTGTGTTCTTTTAAGATTAGGAAGGACACCCCCTCTATTATGCAAGTTGAAGGTGCCAGAAATCGGAAGCTTGTTCTCGAATTACCGGATAGTGTTTCAGGATTTTTAAACCAATTCTTCTTTGTTAGGTTCCCCGAACCATTTCGAGGGCAGTGGACAGACGGAGGTATGTATAGTTTACTGAGTTTATTTTCCTTTGAGTTATACGTTCTTACATTACTTCTTTCAAAATGCAGTACTCCCTACCCTGGTTAAGGACAACAAAGCATCCTCTTCTCTTAAATCCACATACGAAACACTGAAAGCTATTGACAAGGCTAAGAGAAGTAGAAAACTTTTAGTTACTGAAAATGTTCTTTGCCAATATGAACTACTTCACCCCTTGAGGAAGTTTTTATGCAAGGTTGGACCTTCCACTCCTAAACCTAACCCTGCAGGGTCAAACGTCGGCTGTTCTGATGACAGAAATGTAACTCAGGCCGATGAAAATCCTATTATTGACCCTTCTTTGAAAAGATGTTCAGGGCCTACTAGTGGAAAAACATTGCCCTTGTCAATGACTTTAAATAAGGATGAAGATTCTAACCGTGATAGGGGCGAGGATCCTATAACATCAGCTGAGTTGACTGAGAAAGAGAACACATCCCCGCATTCTGAGCCAGAATCAGATTTCGAACAGGTTAAGAGAGATAATAGGGAAGTGAATCCTTCTGAATTCAAGCGCAGGATTGAATATGATGGGGAAGACGTAATTGCATTAGAAACTGATCCAAATATTGAGACTATAATTAGAGATTTCCCTACTAAAAATGCAGCTAAGGAAGATTCTGCAGGTACATCTGACAATTTGAGTGATATCAACTCTGCTAGATACCTTAGTCAGGATGGTGCGGTTACTCAGCCTCTCAACCCTCAAACCATAGATATCGGACTTAGGGATGCAGCCTCAACCGAGTCAGAAAGGCATCTTAAATCTTTAGGAATCCCCTTAGACCCAGGGGATATGACTGGTCTGTTAATAACAGTATCTTTTAAAGAAATTCATCTCGTGCATTCCAATTCCGTTTCTGTATTTGTATCTTGCTTTAGCATTTTTAAAGACTTTTTAGCTTCAAAAAACTCATTCATAACTCATTTCAGGTCTAGACATGCACGGGAGATGCTTATCAGGAGTCAGATCAGAATTTAGTAAAAGGAGCAAATCTTTCGATCCAAAGCACTTACTACGATCTGAATCTCAGCAATCATCACATCACCGCGAGCATCTCCATCCTACTCCGTCCTTGAAACCCTCTTCTCAATCTTTACATGCATCAGAATCCTTCCTGACTGAGGAACATTGGAGGAAGATACGTGAGGAAGAAGAGGAAGAGGCTAGAAGACGCAGTTGGCTAAGGGAAGATACTCCCGATGAAGGGGAACGAGGGAGGAAACGAGGAAGGGATGGTTATTATAAGCATTCCTGAGTAGAAAAGCTGCCTATTAAGCCTCGACTTCCTTCATCGTCCGGCCCTTCCGGTCCGTCAGCCGAGATCCATTCGATTATTAATAAACCTCGCCACAATCCTGGTTCAACAAATGTCTCTTTTTACGAAAAGCTCCTAGGTTGGAACTTGAAAGGTCTTTACTTTGATCGTGGAGTAGGTATAACTGATGCCGATGATTTTCTCAAGGAAGTGGAAGCGGTTATAATTCAAACACACACCCAATTTGAAACTGCTAAGAGTCAACTCGAAAAAAATGGAACATCGTAAGAGATGTTTTTTTACAAAAAGCTGCGCATATGGGAGAAACTTGGCGATGACCTCCAAAAGCGCCATAATTCCCATCTCACAAAAATTGCCGAGTTGGAGAGTGATAAAATCAAATGGGAAAAAGTTTTAGATGATCGTGACGCTACTATCGCGATTCTCAATAAAAGAGTCGCAGAGTTAGAAGCGTCAGATAACGAGATCAAGAAGCTCCGGGAAGAACTCGATGCTTCCAAGCAAAAATAAAAAGATGCCATAACTACCAAGCGTGATGTTGATGCCATGCTAGCGGTAGAGAAGAATTTCTCTAAACAATATCGGGAAAATGCCGCCAATCTTCGTAAGGAGGTAAAATCTATGAAGGCTTCTAACCAGACATTGATGGCTAAGGTAGAGTCTCTTGAGAAGGACAAGATAACTGCAGAATAAACTCACAAACAGGTTATGGACGAGGCTGATGATGACATGTTTCACTTCTATGTATACAGTGTCATGAGCCGTGGGAGTTTGCATTACATAGGGGATAGTTTTGCACGTACTTTGGAGCTTGTTTGGGAGCGAGTGCTTGAGATTAACGGTGATGATTGTAGCGAGGACAAACTCATTATCAAACTCCTAGATGATAGGTCCAGAGAGGCTTTGGCAGAAGGAAAGGCACAACTAATGGACGAGAGGGCCGGTAGTTCCGGTGAGCAAGTTCAAACCCAACCTTATATCAACACTCTTACTGATCCCTCGGCCCTTAAAGCATCCGGCTCACAGACATTAGTTAGCCCAGTCGATGCTTTTAAAGAGGAAGATGCTGTTACTGAGGGAAATATCAATATAGAGAACATTGTTGAAGAGCACGGTGGAGATGACGAGGCTGATGATGACAATCCTGATCATTGGAGAATTGAGCACAGGAATTCCCCCGAAAATCTTCTTGATTCAGGTAAAATTAAAACCGATTATACCCTATCGTGCTTAGAGTCCATTTTCGATTCACCTGGGTCCCTTGCTTATTGTGCTCAATGTTTCCATACTTTGAATTTAATTTCTCCCTTATCTTCTCCTACCATAGGCAATACAATAACTACTGGGGTTACCAGGATTGATTCTCCATTGGCAACTTTCCCTCTTACTTCTGTCGTTACTCCCTCTCCTCCTAGTAACACATCCTTACTTGTTATAGCTCCCGGGTCACAAGATGCAACGATCGGTGCCCTCCTGGGTTTAGATGATGTTGACTATAACCTTAGTGATGATGTTGAGGCCATCGAAGAAAACGAAGGTTCCCAAGATATTGTCAAGGGTAAGAAGAAGACTGTTAAGTCCACATCGTCTAAGAATAAAAAGAAGAAGAAAGACATGGAGGCTACCACTTTATCTTCTCAAGAGAATCAGAGTAACGTGGAAGAAACCCCTCCACCTTTGGCTAAGAAGAATGCTTTGAGATCAAATGACAGGAAGAAATGATCATGCTTAGTAGTAGCTTAATCTGGTTGTTGACTATTTTCTTTTGCATGTTGTATTCAGGCTGGTTGTATATGCGGGCGCCGGTCCCCGCTTATTATTCTTGTAGTTGTCATCTTTATGCACTATGTCATCTGATGTTTTACACTTTAACATGTGACTTTATGGTATTGTTCTGCTTTGTTGTCAGGAAATTGTGTCCTGCTTTCCATGCTTTAAATTTTGCTTTTAGCCTCGCTTTACTTCTTTATTTTATATTTCATGCCTGTACTACATCTGCAATACAAATTGTATGTTATTACAGGCTGAGTTAATTCAACCAACTTTATTGTTTTATAAAATCTAGTTTTGTTGGCTGGAATGACCTAATGCCGGGTTTTCATGAGATTATGACCGGATTGTAGTATGTTTAAGAGAGCATCATTAGATTTCATTAATGCGATGGTAATGCCCCTATACCATAATTGGTTTTAATATTTTGAAAATTAGGCATGGTTTTTACAGTTAGATAATGAAGTCTATTATTCCTAGTAACTGAGTGGGCCAGTTACTTATGGTTTTTATCAGATGACTTTGAGGAAAGTTTTTGGTTCCGTCATTAACTGAATTTGGAAGATTTGGCTTATGACCGGATGCCCTCGAAAGGATCTTTGATCCGTTGTTCGTTGAATCCGAATAATTCAAATGCATGTCGAACTTGTTGGATGCCTCCGAGGAGGTATTTGGGTCCGTCAGTAACTGGGTTTGAAGGACCCAGAATCAATAGTTGGATTTGAAAGATCCAGCATCTGAGCGGATGCCTCCAATGAGGTCTTTGAAAACCCTGTGTTTATATCGCTATCCGGCCATGTATTAATGGCATCGGCGATGAACCGAGTGACCCTCAGGGAGATATTGGGTTTAAAAGGCCAGTGTTTGTATCGCTATCCAGCCATATCTTAATGGCGTCGGCGAAGAACCGGGTGCCCTCGGGGAGGTCTTGGGTTTAAAAGCCCGGTGTTTGTATCGCTAGCCAGCCATATCTTAATGGCATCGGCGATGAACCGGGTTCCCCTCGAGGAGGTCTTGGGTTTAAAAGCCCGGTGTTTGTATCGCTATCCAGCCATATCTTAATGTCGTTGGCGATGAACCGGGTGCCCCTCGGGGAGGTCTTGGGGTTTAACGTCACATTGTTCTAGGTGGCTGACGCTTGTTTATTTGTCCAATTCTGGTTGTGACTTGTCAAAACTAAAACTTTAAACTCTGTTATTAAGAATGTGCCCTACGGTGAAATTCAAAACTTGGTCCGCCGTTTGGGTGTCACATCGTTTTAGGTTTAAAGTTCTTGATGCCCCTTATTTATGGCTTTGCACTTCACACCCTCCGTAGCAAAAGTGTGTGGATGTTTTAGTATTAAGCAGCAGGTGCTTGAGCTTTCCCCATTAGGGATGTGCTATAGCTCTCATCAGACCCTATTTGATTTTAAATGCACTTTCATTTACTTAAGAAGCCTGTAATTAAGATCGATGTTAGCAGCTTGAAATCAAAAACTTGCAAATGTACAATTTTAGATAGATAAAGTAATTTCTTTCACCAATTTGTACAAAATTTGCATGATATTCAATGCATGATATGTTTACAATTCATGATGTATGCATAATGCAAAATATGTGAAAGATAATTCAAACAAAATAACAGCGAAGATGAATGTCATTCCATGCTCGAGGGAGTGCGATTCTGTCTGTCGTTTTTAGCTCAAAAGTGCCATCTACAAATTTTTGGCTTATGATGTGTGGCCCCTCCCAGTTGGGTCCAAATACTCCGGTTCCTGTCATAATTCTCTTCAGGATGAGGTCCCCGACTTGAAAAGTTCTTTGCTTGACTTTTGTATTGAAATATCTGGCTACTTTCCGCTGATGGGCCGCTATCTTAAGCACTGCTTCTTTTCGTTTTTCCTCGAGTAAATCCAGTGCCTCCAACTGCAGCTCTTCATTCTCCTTCTGGTTGAAGTAGATTCTGCGGTGAGTTGGTACTTCCAGTTCCACTAGGATCATAGCTTCTGACCCGAATGCAAGTGAGAATGGGGTGTGCCCCGTAGTAGTTTTATGTGTTGACCGGTATGCACGTAACGCAAAAGTTAGTTCATCAACCCAGTTGCCTTTGGCTTTTTCGAGACGCTTCTTGATGGTTGACTTTAGTATTTTGTTGATGGCTTCCACTTGCCCATTTGTTTGCGGATGGGCCACGGCTGCAAAACTCTTTTTGATATTATATTTAGCGCAGAAATCTAGGAATTCATTGCTTTCAAACTGGGTTCCATTATTGGTGATGATCTTTTGTGGCACTCCAAACCTGCAAATGATGTTTTTCAAAACAAAATTGATCACTTTCTTTGACGTGATGGTAGCCAAAGGTTCTGCATCAGCCCATTCGGTAAAGTAGTCGACAACTACTATAGTGTATCTCATATTCGCTTTTGCGGCGGGTAATATCCCAATTAAATCTATGCCCCAGACCGCAAACGGCAATGGGCTGACCATTTGAGTTAGCTCCGTGGGAGGTGCTCTTGGAATCTTAGCGAATCTCTGGCACCTGTCACACTTATTTACATAGGTCATGGCATCTAGATTTACATCAGGCCAGAAATAGCCATATCGCAGAAACTTCTTGGCTAACGTTTGACCGCCAATGTGTCCTCCGCATTCTCCCTCGTGCATCTCTGCCAAAATCGCTCTAGATTCCTTCTTAGTCACACATCGCAGTAATGGCATGGAGAATCCTATCCGGTACAGCCTTCCATCCTGAATGAGGTACAAAGGGGCCTTGCGCAATATCTTCCTTTTGTTTTTCCGCTCTTCAGGTATTGTCCCATTGAGGATATATTCTTTGATTGGAATCATCCACGATGTAGGTTCTTCAACGGTTTCCATTATCCAGTCAACACTCGCTTCCCCAATGGTTGGGGTAGAAAGGACTTCGATGGGGATTAAACCCAACAGTTGAGCATCTGATGAACAAGCATACTTGGCAAGGGAATCCGGTTTTGAGTTTTGTTCTCTTGGGATGTGAGATATAACATAGTGGTCAAGGTCGTTTAGAAGTTCCATAGCTTTGATTAGATAAGAAGGGAGGTTCCCAATTTTGGTTTGGAACTCTTTGCGTACTTGACCCACTACCAACTAAGAGTCGCTGAGGATCTGCAAAGTTTTTAGGTTTAGCTCTTTTGCTAAATTTAACCCTGTTATTAATGCTTCATATTCGGCCTCATTATTGGTTGATGGAAATTCCAATCTCAAGGCATAGCATAAAGAGTAACCTTCTGGGGTTTCTAAAACAATTCCAGCCCTTGAGCAATAGTCGTTTCTAAATCCATCAAAGTATAGTTTCCAAGCAATCTCTATTTCCACTGGTTCCTTAACCTCTTCTCCTCTGTTTGTAAACTCAGCAATAAAATCTGCTAGGGCTTGGCCATTAATGGCTCTTCGAGGATGGTAAGTGATGTCATATTAACTTAGCTCAATGTTCCATTTTAGTAGCCTTCCTAAAGTTTCTGGGCGAAAGAGAATTTGCCTTAATGGTTGATCGGTGAGAACCTTGATAGGATTAGATTGGAAATACGGTCTCAGCTTTTTTGAGGCAACAAGGAGGCAATATGCGAGCTTTTTCTAGTTTAGGGTAATTTAGCTCTTCCCCGGTGAGCCTGTAACACCCCACGCCCGCTAGGGTCACTCACAAAGGGAATGCCATAGCATCGGTGGAGTATTTTAGTGAATAAAGAACAGAAAAATTACAACAAGACAGATATAAATAGTACTTGAAATTTTAAAACATCATCTCATAACAGCGGAAATAAACATGTCTGGTTACATCATAAAACCACGGTAAAAGTCAAGTACAATATCCGTCAAAATAAAGAAATACATAATCCCACTCTCTCATACAATAGCCAGAACAAAAGAAAAGATAACTTGATAACTGGAGCTTTACATCTACCCAAGCTCCTAAAGACTGGAACAGCAATCCGATCAAGCTCTACTACCGCTAGGATCCACCGTAGGACCTGAGGGTTGGGAAAAAGATAAAAACAACGGGGTCAGATATAAGTCTGAGTGAGTCCTATAACTTTAACAATACAATCATTAAAGTAACCAGAGAAGACATAAACTTGACCTACGGTAATATCTGGGGATGAATGGCTACACTAAGCAGCTTGGTAGACTTAGGATAAACTAAGATAACCGTCAGGACGCATCTACCCACCCAAGGATAATTACTAACTGCACCACACCAGTCATTCCTACTTAAAGGTTGATCCCTTCCAAGGACTTAGAAAATTTCCCCAGTAGTTTCATGTACCCCTAGCCCACTACATAGGTGCCGTCTGCCCCTATCTCCACTAGGTGTACCCAGTAATTCTTACCCAGTAGTTTCGTGTACCCCTACATAGGTGCCGTCTGCCCCTATCTTCATTAGGTGTACCCACTACTCCCCAAGCGATCGGCTCCCTACCGTAGATACCCGTGCTGGTCCCACAGTGGGGTGTATCACTCCCCTAAAGTGGCTACCCAATATTAACGGTGCACGGCTTTATATCTACACGATGCAACAACGGCTTATCTACCAGCCCGGGCCCACACACGCATATGAAACCCGTTGGATTTGCGTTGCCACCGCTAACCCGTTTTGGCCTCTTATAATCAAGCCCAATATGCGTGTCCCGTCACTCGACATGGGTCGAGCCCACAAAGATACGTTTGGGATATTGGTTGAAATGGGCCCCCACAAGCTACCCACTTAAGCTTGTCAAATATCTAGTGTATCCCACTTAACCCTTTAATCATGTTTAATTACATGTTTCCACTTGGTTAAGTATTCTAATCGTATTTTCTATTGCCACCCAAGGCAACCCACTAGATTCCACATGCCACCCAAGGCACCCACAAAATTTCCTCATGCCACCCAAGGCACCCACTTAACCCCTCATGTCCCACTACATGCTACTATGGTTAAGTGTTTTTTAATTAATTAAGACCGTGATCTCCCATAAAGACCTCCCACATTAGACTGGCTGTTATGACCGCCTGGTTAAGCCGGTAGAATCCGGACAGTCTTACGTCATAACAGAGTCTAACCTCGTGTCTTTACCTTAATCACGTATTTAATTTATGGCTAAGACCTCTCACATTGGGCTGACATTTGTAGCAACTGGTTAAGCCGGTCGGGTCCGGGCAGTTTTACACTACAAATGAGTCCAACCTCGTGTCTTAGTCGATTAATTACACCTAATTAATCACCCCCATATTAATTATCCCTAATTAATATCAAGTTTTCCATAACATGGGTAGACCTAACTCAATAGGTAAATTCCCATGGGGTAGACCTAACTCAATAGGTAAATTCCCACTTATGGTAATTTATTTTTATGGTATGCTTAATCATACCCAATCATTCACTTATTAACATATTTACCAACCCCATCGTTCCCCACGTAAATCGTTCTCATTTCATGACATAGATAAGGGGAAGATCATCACAAATATCATGGGTTTAGCATACAACTTTGTCATGGGTTAAGAGGATGTCAACTTGCATATATGAGCATATATTAACCCAACTACATATAACCCAAACTTGCATATTATCATACACATGATTTGCATAACATGTTGCATATGAGCTTGCATATCATCATACACATATCTTGCATAACATGTTGAACTTGCATATAGTCATTCTCATAACTTGCATAACATGTTAAACATGCATTTAAGCATACACATAACTTGCATAAGCATTCACATACTTGCATAAGCATTCACATACTTGCATAAGCATACATAACTTGCATAAACATGCATAACTTGCATATCATGTCATTTAAGCATATACATATCTTGCATAAGCCTTCATATACTCGCATAAGCATGCATAACTTGCATATCACATAAATCTTGCATTTAAACATATACATGACTTGCATAAGCATCCATACACTTGCATAAGCATGCATAACTTGCATATCACTTTCAACTTGCATTTAAACATATACTTATCTTGCATAACTTACTTTATTAAACATGCATAATTCCACTCATCAAATATGCATAAATCCACTTGTTAAACATGCATATATCAACTTGTTAAACATGCATAATCAACTTATTAAGCATGCATAAGCCAACTTATCAAATATGCATAAACATAGAACAACATAGAGTAACATATCATTATAAATGATTCAAACTCACTAATCCGCATTTAAGACCATAAGTCTCATTACACCCAATCTACTTACTTTAACAATTGATGCTAAAGTGATAGAAACTCACCAAACCCAATATTAACCAACTTGTGAAGAGGGATTAGTTGCTAATTATGAAGATAATGATGATTAAAGATTGATTTGAGAGGGATTAGCTTGCAACTTTCTTCTTAGATTAGTGGAGACTCCTCCTAGGATTTAATTTGGCGGCATGAGGCTTTCATTTCTATTTTTAGTATGGATTAAGGTAGGTTTAGGGTGTATTTATAGATTAAGAGAGTGTTTTAGGCCCTTAGATTAACCCTAGATTAATTTAGGTCCATTAGATTTAGGAAACCTCTAGAACCAAGCCCAGCCCTAGCCAGAAAACCAGATCTGGTGCACCCAAGCACCCTGGTTCGACACGCCATGTCGACAGGCATGTCGACACCCCTGTCGACAGGCCTGTCGACAGCCCTGTCGACATGCTTAGGCGGGAATCTTCCCGCCTGGCCCCGCTGGTTCTAAATTTAAATTTAAATTTAAATTCCTAAATCTGTTTTTAGCTCTAATTTTTCTGCAAACTTCCTTGGGCCATAACCGGGCCATACGGACTCCGATTTTCGAAAACTCGGACTCTATTTCGCGTATTTTTCCGAGACGAACGCAATAACGCAGCCCGTTACCCCCAATTCCCACGTCTGAGATTATTTATCCTATAATTAGTGAATTTTAGTATTAACTAAAATTCGGAGTGTTACATTCTCCCCTCCTTAAAGGATTTCGTCCCCGAAATCTCTAAGCTAAGGAGAATGCATATCCTACCAACCAAACAACCATCTACTCAAATCATCAACCACGGGCATCCATTGTCCTTAAACAGTTTCTAATGATGTATGAGCATATGCAAACGGTGTGTGTATATGTTCCCTATCTAATGTATGAACATATGCAAACCATGATAGTGCCATGCATCCATTATGTATGCGAGAAAACCCTATCGACACATACAATATCTACATGAGTGCACAATCATTCACCAAAATGCATCATCCATGTGATAACACAACCATTATACATCCATAAATATATTTTCCTACACACAATTTTATGCAATATGCAATATGAAGTGACTGAGCCGATCTAGTGCCTAGAGTGTGTGTATATGCATCCACGAGCAACCACTAGCAAACACTTGCATCCACTTGCATCCATCAACCATAACATGTCTCAAACACATGTTTCAACCATAGGTTTACCCTATCTAAAGGTCAAAGGTACTAACGAGAGGACATACCAAAGATAAGATAAGTACTGGACAAGCGATAAAGGAGAAAGTAAAGACATACCCTCAAAAAGAAATGGGTACAATGAACGCATCTTCGCTTCCGTCTCCCAAGTTGCGTTGCTCTCATCTTCTCCCCATTGCACTTTGACTAGCTGAACCTCCCTGTTTCTCAACTTCCTAGTCTCTGACCCAAGGATGCGAGTAGGAGCTCGTCTAATAGTCGCATCACGCTCTACCTCTACATCTCTAAGCAAGCTCGGCTCTACCACCTCTGCCGTCTCATGTAAGCACTTCCTCAAATGGGACACATGGAATACATTATGGACACCACTAAGTCTGTCAGGCAACTCCACTCTATATGCCATCCGTCCAATCCTTTCCTTGATAGGAAACGGCCCAACAAACCTCGGTGCTAACTTCCCAACGGATCCAAAGCGAACAACATTTCTCAACGGAGATACCTTAACAAAAACCATATCCCCAACCTCAAACTCAAGATCCGTCCTTCTTTTGTCCGCATAAGATTTTTGCCTATCCTGCGCTGCTTTCATCCTTCTTCGAATCAAGTCAATCTTCTCAGAAGTCTCCCTAATCATATCAGGCCCAAGCAAGATCTTATCCGTAGATTCCCACCAACATGTAGGTGATCGACAAGGCCTTCCATAGAGAGCTTCGAAAGGAGCCATACCAATACTGGACTGAAAGCTGTTATTATATGCGAACTCCACCAATGGAAGATGCTCTTCCCATGTACCTCCAAAATCTAAGATACAAAGCCTCAAAAGGTCTTCTAGAACACGATTCACCCTCTCAGTCTGGCCGTCTGTCTGAGGATGATATGCGGTGCTCAGACACAATTGAGTCCCCACTGCTTCTTGCAAACTTCTCCAGAACTCGCTAGTGAAGATAGGATCTCGATCACTCACTATGCTAGAGGGTACCCCATGTAATCGAACTATCTCTCGAAGATATACTGAAGCTAGCCATGGAGCAGTCCTCTTGCTCTTCACAGGTATGAAATGGGCGCTCTTAGTAAGTCTATCTACCACCACCCAAATTCCTGTATTACCCTTCCTCGACCTGGGTAACCCATCAATAAAATCCATCGAGACGCTATCCCACTTCCATTGCGGAACCTCCAATGGGTGAAGCAACCCACCTGGTTTCCTTTGCTCCGCCTTCACTTGCTGGCACACCAAACATCGAGCGACATACTCGGCCACATCTTTCTTCATACCGGCCCAGAAGAAAACCCTCTTCATGTCTTGGTACATCTTGTCCCCACCGGGATGAATGGTCATCCTAGAACGGTGTGCGTCATCAAGAATAGCCTTCCTCAAACCTTCGTCTTGCGGTACACAAAGTCTACCGTCTCTACGCAAGCACCCCTTATCGTCTAGGGTGTACCTACTCAAATGGCTGGACGACTCCCCCCTCATGAGTTTCTCTACTAACTCAACCAACTGTGGGTCGCCCCTCTGTGCTTCTCCAATCCGCCCCAAAAGAGTAGGCCTAACTTCCAAGGAAGCTAGCAAACCGGGTACATAATCAATGGAAGGTCTGAAATCAAACATCGAGATAAATTCCAAGTTTCGTCGTTCCACGAACAATGGACTCAAGGACAACCTCTTCCTACTCAAGGCGTCCGCCACCACGTTACCCTTGCCAGGGGTATACGCTATCTCGAAATCATAGGATGCTAAAAACTCCATCCACCTTTGCTGTCTTAGGTTTAGATCTTTCTGAGAGAACAAGTACTTCAAAGATTTATGGTCAGTGAACAACTCGAATCTCTCACCAAGAAGATAATGGCGCCAAATCTTAAGCGCAAAAACAATAGCGGCCAGCTCTAGATCATGGGTAGGGTAATTTTTCTCATGTGTCCTCAACTGCCTTCCACTATAGGCTATTACCCTTCCCTCTTGCATTAAGACTGCGCCAAGTCCTGTCCCACAGGCATCGGTATAGACAACAAATGGCTTGCTCCCATCTGGCAACACTAAAACTGGAGCCGTGGTTAAAGCTCTCTTTAACCGTCGGAACGCATCATCATAATCTACGTCCCACGTGAAAACAAGATTCTTCTTTGTTAAGCGGGTTAATGGGGCTGATATCTTCGCGAAGTCTTTAATAAACTTCCTATAATAACCCGCCAACCCCAAGAAACTTCTTACTTCGGTAGCATTCTTCGGAACCTTCCAATCCTGAATTGATACTACCTTCGCGGGATCCACAGCTATCCCTTCCTTGGAGACCACGTGCCCCAAGAATCGTACTTCCTTCCTCCAGAAGTGACATTTAGAGAATTTAGCCTTAAGGCTATGTGCTCAAAGAGTCTTCAACACTTCCCCTAGATGTAGGGCATGCTCTTCTTCACTCTTAGAAAATACTAAGATATCATCCACAAAGACCACCACGAATTTATTAAGGAACTCCCTGAACACCCTACTCATCAAATCAACAAAGTATGCAGGGGCGTTCGTCAACCCAAATGGCATCACCAGCCACTCATAGAAACCATCCGGAGTCCTAAAGGCAGTCTTGTCTATGCTATCCTCAGCCACCCTCAACTGATGAAACCTCGTGGCCAAGTCCAACTGAGAAAATACTGAAGCGCCAACCAACTGATCGAAAAGATCATCAATCCTCGGCAATGGGTGTCTATTCTTCTTTGTGAGCTTGTTGAGTTCTCTATAGTCTACACAAAGTCTGAGGGACCCATCCGCCTTCGTAGCAAATACTACTGGAGCACCCCACTCCGATATGCTCCGTCTTATGAACCCCTTCTCAAGCAACTCCCCTACTTGCTTATGGAGTTCCCTCCTCTCACGAGGAGCCATGTGGCGCACTGGTAAAGATACCGGTTTAGCATTATCCACCAAATATATTCGGAAGTCAATCTCCCGCTTCGGAGGTAAGCCCTTCACCTCCTCAAACACATCCGGATATTCCCGGACCACTCTCATAGATTGCAAACTCTCGACCGAAGCGTCAAGCGATTCAAGATAACTTAGCATAACAGAGTCCATGGGATTACAAGAAATCTCGAGAGTGTTACCCAAACGGGTCATGAGCCTAACAACTCTCCTTTCGCAATCAAGAACGGCACCATTACTGGATAACCAGTCCATGCCCAAAATCAACCCATAGCCCGTGAAGCCCAACACAAAAGCATCACATCTAAACTCAATGCTAAGTATAGAAATCTTCAAACCCAAACATATCATGGACAAATAAGTGGAGCCCCCAATTGGGTTTGAAACAACCAAGGGATCATCTACCAGACTGGTGTCTAAGTGCAGTAACTCAACTAATGATGATGAAATAAACGAATGCGATGCGCCTGAATCAAACAATGTACGGACAGGATGGTCAAATAGAAAAACCAGACTTTCAACGGAAATAGTTCTACCTCTCTCCTGAATCGGTGGAACCGCGAGAGCCTGTACTTGCCCCCTAGCCTGACTCGGTGCCATAAGAGCTTGCACCTGTCCTCCTGAGGTAGATACCGTCCTTTGCCCCTTCTTAGGGCAATCCTTCACTAAGTGCCCTGCTTCGCCACAGTGGAAGCAGCCGGTCTTCTTCTTCTTGCGACAATCCTTGCTTAGGTGGCCAGGTGTCCCACAATTGAAACACTTCTTCTTCTTGCCCTTGCCACCGTTGCCTTTCCCACCTTTGCTTTGCTGTTGTTGAGGTCTCTTTTGATCTCCCTTCTTCTCGGGTGCCTTATTAGCATTAGGACCCTTCTCTTCCTCATACATGAGTGCCATGTCAACTAGCTTCTCAAAGGTGGCCCCCATAGGGATATGAGTCATAGCCAACCCATGCATAGGTTCATTCAAGCCTTTCACGAACCGCAAAGCCTTCTTTTCCGGTGTATTCACCATATCTAGGCCAAACCTTGCCAATTGATTAAACTTGTTAACATATTCCTTCACCGAAAGATTTCCTTGCTTTAGAGTCAAGAATCTTTCCATATACAAGTTTTCCTCCGCCCTCGAGAGAAACTTTGCCACAAATCTTTGCCTAAAATCCGCCCAAGAGTCCACGGGGAGTTCTCCATTAGTGACCTCCCACCAGAATGAGGCCTCTCCCTTCATTAACCAAGCAGCCAACTTGACTTTCTTCCCTTCTTCCATCTCAAAGATATCTATCAACTCTTCCACCTCTTTAAGCCAATCTCTAGCCTCCACAAAGGTTTCAGATCCTTGAAAAGGTTTCCCTCCCATAGCTTTAAATTCCTTGCAAGTCTTAACAAATGTATCAGTGCGAGGAGGAGGGGGAGGAGGAAGATCGGGTGCTATGGTTGGTGGAGGAATATTTGCTGGACCCGCAGTGGTGGCCCTAGCCTCCATCAATCTCCTATACCATACTGGTACCGTCACACCCTCCGGAAGATTAAGATTCTCGGCCATGCTGAAACGAAAAAGGAAGGATTCAAAACGGAGAATTCGAAGGATATAGATATGGCTATTGGGGATTATGCTTTTCTTTCAAAAACTTTTCTCTTAAAAGACATGTTTTTGAAAATATCTTTTCCAAAAATGTTTTAGAAAAATAGTTTTCTAAAAATTTTATCTATTCCGGTAACCTTTGCTCTGATACCACGTGTAACACCCCACGCCCGCTAGGGTCACTCACAAAGGGAATGCCATAGCATCGGTGGAGTATTTTAGTGAATAAAGAACAGAAAAATTACAACAAGACAGATATAAATAGTACTTGAAATTTTAAAACATCATCTCATAACAGCGGAAATAAACATGTCTGGTTACATCATAAAACCACGGTAAAAGTCAAGTACAATATCCGTCAAAATAAAGAAATACATAATCCCACTCTCTCATACAATAGCCAGAACAAAAGAAAAGATAACTGGATAACTGGAGCTTTACATCTACCCAAGCTCCTAAAGACTGGAACAGCAATCCGATCAAGCTCTACTACCGCTAGGATCCACCGTAGGACCTGAGGGTTGGGAAAAAGATAAAAACAACGGGGTCAGACATAAGTCTGAGTGAGTCCTATAACTTTAACAATACAATCATTAAAGTAACCAGAGAAGACATAAACTTGACCTACGGTAATATCTGGGGATGAATGGCTACACTAAGCAGCTTGGTAGACTTAGGATAAACTAAGATAACCGTCAGGACGCATCTACCCACCCAAGGATAATTACTAACTGCACCACACCAGTCATTCCTACTTAAAGGTTGATCCCTTCCAAGGACTTAGAAAATTTCCCCAGTAGTTTCATGTACCCCTAGCCCACTACATAGGTGCCGTCTGCCCCTATCTCCACTAGGTGTACCCAGTAATTCTTACCCAGTAGTTTCGTGTACCCCTACATAGGTGCCGTCTGCCCCTATCTTCATTAGGTGTACCCACTACTCCCCAAGCGATCGGCTCCCTACCGTAGATACCCGTGCTGGTCCCACAGTGGGGTGTATCACTCCCCTAAAGTGGCTACCCAATATTAACGGTGCACGGCTTTATATCTACACGATGCAACAACGGCTTATCTACCAGCCCGGGCCCACACACGCGTATGAAACCCGTTGGACTTGCGTTGCCACCGCTAACCCGTTTTGGCCTCTTATAATCAAGCCCAATATGCGTGTCCCGTCACTCGACATGGGTCGAGCCCACAAAGATACGTTTGGGATATTGGTTGAAATGGGCCCCCACAAGCTACCCACTTAAGCTTGTCAAATATCTAGTGTATCCCACTTAACCCTTTAATCATGTTTAATTACATGTTTCCACTTGGTTAAGTATTCTAATCGTATTTTCTATTGCCACCCAAGGCAACCCACTAGATTCCACATGCCACCCAAGGCACCCACAAAATTTCCTCATGCCACCCAAGGCACCCACTTAACCCCTCATGTCCCACTACATGCTACTATGGTTAAGTGTTTTTTAATTAATTAAGACCGTGATCTCCCATAAAGACCTCCCACATTAGACTGGCTGTTATGACCGCCTGGTTAAGCCGGTAGAATCCGGGCAGTCTTACGTCATAACAGAGTCTAACCTCGTGTCTTTACCTTAATCACGTATTTAATTTATGGCTAAGACCTCTCACATTGGGCTGACATTTGTAGCAACTGGTTAAGCCGGTCGGGTCCGGGCAGTTTTACACTACAAATGAGTCCAACCTCGTGTCTTAGTCGATTAATTACACCTAATTAATCACCCCCATATTAATTATCCCTAATTAATATCAAGTTTTCCATAACATGGGTAGACCTAACTCAATAGGTAAATTCCCATGGGGTAGACCTAACTCAATAGGTAAATTCCCACTTACGGTAATTTATTTTTATGGTATGCTTAATCATACCCAATCATTCACTTATTAACATATTTACCAACCCCATCGTTCCCCACGTAAATCGTTCTCATTTCATGACATAGATAAGGGGAAGATCATCACAAATATCATGGGTTTAGCATACAACTTTGTCATGGGTTAAGAGGATGTCAACTTGCATATATGAGCATATATTAACCCAACTACATATAACCCAAACTTGCATATTATCATACACATGATTTGCATAACATGTTGCATATGAGCTTGCATATCATCATACACATATCTTGCATAACATGTTGAACTTGCATATAGTCATTCTCATAACTTGCATAACATGTTAAACATGCATTTAAGCATACACATAACTTGCATAAGCATTCACATACTTGCATAAGCATTCACATACTTGCATAAGCATACATAACTTGCATAAACATGCATAACTTGCATATCATGTCATTTAAGCATATACATATCTTGCATAAGCCTTCATATACTCGCATAAGCATGCATAACTTGCATATCACATAAATCTTGCATTTAAACATATACATGACTTGCATAAGCATCCATACACTTGCATAAGCATGCATAACTTGCATATCACTTTCAACTTGCATTTAAACATATACTTATCTTGCATAACTTACTTTATTAAACATGCATAATTCCACTCATCAAATATGCATAAATCCACTTGTTAAACATGCATATATCAACTTGTTAAACATGCATAATCAACTTATTAAGCATGCATAAGCCAACTTATCAAATATGCATAAACATAGAACAACATAGAGTAACATATCATTATAAATGATTCAAACTCACTAATCCGCATTTAAGACCATAAGTCTCATTACACCCAATCTACTTACTTTAACAATTGATGCTAAAGTGATAGAAACTCACCAAACCCAATATTAACCAACTTGTGAAGAGGGATTAGTTGCTAATTATGAAGATAATGATGATTAAAGATTGATTTGAGAGGGATTAGCTTGCAACTTTCTTCTTAGATTAGTGGAGACTCCTCCTAGGATTTAATTTGGCGGCATGAGGCTTTCATTTCTATTTTTAGTATGGATTAAGGTAGGTTTAGGGTGTATTTATAGATTAAGAGAGTGTTTTAGGCCCTTAGATTAACCCTAGATTAATTTAGGTCCATTAGATTTAGGAAACCTCTAGAACCAAGCCCAGCCCTAGCCAGAAAACCAGATCTGGTGCACCCAAGCACCCTGGTTCGACACGCCATGTCGACAGGCAAGTCGACAGGAATGTCGACACCCCTGTCGACAGCCCTGTCGACATGCTTAGGCGGGAATCTTCCCGCCTAGCCCCGCTGGTTCTAAATTTAAATTTAAATTTAAATTCCTAAATCTGTTTTTAGCTCTAATTTTTCTGCAAACTTCCTTGGGCCATAACCGGGCCATACAGACTCCGATTTTCGAAAACTCGGACTCTATTTCGCGTATTTTTCTGAGACGAACGCAATAACGCAGCCCGTTACCCCCAATTCCCACGTCTGAGATTATTTATCCTATAATTAGTGAATTTTAGTATTAACTAAAATTCGGAGTGTTACATTCTCCCCTCCTTAAAGGATTTCGTCCCCGAAATCTCTAAGCTAAGGAGAATGCATATCCTACCAACCAAACAACCATCTACTCAAATCATCAACCACGGGCATCCATTGTCCTTAAACAGTTTCTAATGATGTATGAGCATATGCAAACGGTGTGTGTATATGTTCCCTATCTAATGTATGAACATATGCAAACCATGATAGTGCCATGCATCCATTATGTATGCGAGAAAACCCTATCGACACATACAATATCTACATGAGTGCACAATCATTCACCAAAATGCATCATCCATGTGATAACACAACCATTATACATCCATAAATATATTTTCCTACACACAATTTTATGCAATATGCAATATGAAGTGACTGAGCCGATCTAGTGCCTAGAGTGTGTGTATATGCATCCACGAGCAACCACTAGCAAACACTTGCATCCACTTGCATCCATCAACCATAACATGTCTCAAACACATGTTTCAACCATAGGTTTACCCTATCTAAAGGTCAAAGGTACTAACGAGAGGACATACCAAAGATAAGATAAGTACTGGACAAGCGATAAAGGAGAAAGTAAAGACATACCCTCAAAAAGAAATGGGTACAATGAACGCATCTTCGCTTCCGTCTCCCAAGTTGCGTTGCTCTCATCTTCTCCCCATTGCACTTTGACTAGCTGAACCTCCCTGTTTCTCAACTTCCTAGTCTCTGACCCAAGGATGCGAGTAGGAGCTCGTCTAATAGTCGCATCATGCTCTACCTCTACATCTCTAAGCAAGCTCGGCTCTACCACCTCTGCCGTCTCATGTAAGCACTTCCTCAAATGGGACACATGGAATACATTATGGACACCACTAAGTCTGTCAGGCAACTCCACTCTATATGCCATCCGTCCAATCCTTTCCTTGATAGGAAACGGCCCAACAAACCTCGGTGCTAACTTCCCAACGGATCCAAAGCGAACAACATTTCTCAACGGAGATACCTTAACAAAAACCATATCCCCAACCTCAAACTCAAGATTCGTCCTTCTTTTGTCCGCATAAGATTTTTGCCTATCCTGCGCTGCTTTCATCCTTCTTCGAATCAAGTCAATCTTCTCAGAAGTCTCCCTAATCATATCAGGCCCAAGCAAGATCTTATCCGTAGATTCCCACCAACATGTAGGTGATCGACAAGGCCTTCCATAGAGAGCTTCGAAAGGAGCCATACCAATACTGGACTGAAAGCTGTTATTATATGCGAACTCCACCAATGGAAGATGCTCTTCCCATGTACCTCCAAAATCTAAGATACAAAGCCTCAAAAGGTCTTCTAGAACACGATTCACCCTCTCAGTCTGGCCGTCTGTCTGAGGATGATATGCGGTGCTCAGACACAATTGAGTCCCCACTGCTTCTTGCAAACTTCTCCAGAACTCGCTAGTGAAGATAGGATCTCGATCACTCACTATGCTAGAGGGTACCCCATGTAATCGAACTATCTCTCGAAGATATACTGAAGCTAGCCATGGAGCAGTCCTCTTGCTCTTCACAGGTATGAAATGGGCGCTCTTAGTAAGTCTATCTACCACCACCCAAATTCCTGTATTACCCTTCCTCGACCTGGGTAACCCGTCAATAAAATCCATCGAGACGCTATCCCACTTCCATTGCGGAACCTCCAATGGGTGAAGCAACCCACCTGGTTTCCTTTGCTCCGCCTTCACTTGCTGGCACACCAAACATCGAGCGACATACTCGGCCACATCTTTCTTCATACCGGCCCAGAAGAAAACCCTCTTCATGTCTTGGTACATCTTGTCCCCACCGGGATGAATGGTCATCCTAGAACGGTGTGCGTCATCAAGAATAGCCTTCCTCAAACCTTCGTCTTGCGGTACACAAAGTCTACCGTCTCTACGCAAGCACCCCCTATCGTCTAGGGTGTACCTACTCAAATGGCTGGACGACTCCCCCCTCATGAGTTTCTCTACTAACTCAACCAACTGTGGGTCGCCCCTCTGTGCTTCTCCAATCCGCCCCAAAAGAGTAGGCCTAACTTCCAAGGAAGCTAGCAAACCGGGTACATAATCAATGGAAGGTCTGAAATCAAACATCGAGATAAATTCCAAGTTTCGTCGTTCCACGAACAATGGACTCAAGGACAACCTCTTCCTACTCAAGGCGTCCGCCACCACGTTACCCTTGCCAGGGGTATACGCTATCTCGAAATCATAGGATGCTAAAAACTCCATCCACCTTTGCTGTCTTAGGTTTAGATCTTTCTGAGAGAACAAGTACTTCAAAGATTTATGGTCAGTGAACAACTCGAATCTCTCACCAAGAAGATAATGGCGCCAAATCTTAAGCGCAAAAACAATAGCGGCCAGCTCTAGATCATGGGTAGGGTAATTTTTCTCATGTGTCCTCAACTGCCTTCCACCATAGGCTATTACCCTTCCCTCTTACATTAAGACTGCGCCACGTCCTGTCCCACAGGCATCGGTATAGACAACAAATGGCTTGCTCCCATCTGGCAACACTAAAACTGGAGCCGTGGTTAAAGCTCTCTTTAACCGTCGGAACGCATCATCACAATCTACGTCCCACGTGAAAACAAGATTCTTCTTTGTTAAGCGGGTTAATGGGGCTGATATCTTCGCGAAGTCTTTAATAAACTTCCTATAATAACCCGCCAACCCCAAGAAACTTCTTACTTCGGTAGCATTCTTCGGAACCTTCCAATCCTGAATTGATACTACCTTCGCGGGATCCACAGCTATCCCTTCCTTGGAGACCACGTGCCCCAAGAATCGTACTTCCTTCCTCCAGAAGTGACATTTAGAGAATTTAGCCTTAAGGCTATGTGCTCAAAGAGTCTTCAACACTTCCCCTAGATGTAGGGCATGCTCTTCTTCACTCTTAGAAAATACTAAGATATCATCCACAAAGACCACCACGAATTTATTAAGGAACTCCCTGAACACCCTACTCATCAAATCAACAAAGTATGCAGGGGCGTTCGTCAACCCAAATGGCATCACCAGCCACTCATAGAAACCATCCGGAGTCCTAAAGGCAGTCTTGTCTATGCTATCCTCAGCCACCCTCAACTGATGAAACCCCGTGGCCAAGTCCAACTGAGAAAATACTGAAGCGCCAACCAACTGATCGAAAAGATCATCAATCCTCGGCAATGGGTGTCTATTCTTCTTTGTGAGCTTGTTGAGTTCTCTATAGTCTACACAAAGTCTGAGGGACCCATCCGCCTTCGTAGCAAATACTACTGGAGCACCCCACTCCGATATGCTCCGTCTTATGAACCCCTTCTCAAGCAACTCCCCTACTTGCTTATGGAGTTCCCTCCTCTCACGAGGAGCCATGTGGCGCACTGGTAAAGATACCGGTTTAGCATTATCCACCAAATATATTCGGAAGTCAATCTCCCGCTTCGGAGGTAAGCCCTTCACCTCCTCAAACACATCCGGATATTCCCGGACCACTCTCATAGATTGCAAACTCTCGACCGAAGCGTCAAGCGATTCAAGATAACTTAGCATAACAGAGTCCATGGGATTACAAGAAATCTCGAGAGTGTTACCCAAACGGGTCATGAGCCTAACAACTCTCCTTTCGCAATCAAGAACGGCACCATTACTGGATAACCAGTCCATGCCCAAAATCAACCCATAGCCCGTGAAGCCCAACACAAAAGCATCACATCTAAACTCAATGCTAAGTATAGAAATCTTCAAACCCAAACATATCATGGACAAATAAGTGGAGCCCCCAATTGGGTTTGAAACAACCAAGGGATCATCTACCAGACTGGTGTCTAAGTGCAGTAACTCAACTAATGATGATGAAATAAACGAATGCGATGCGCCTGAATCAAACAATGTACGGACAGGATGGTCAAATAGAAAAACCAGACTTTCAACGGAAATAGTTCTACCTCTCTCCTGAATCGGTGGAACCGCGAGAGCCTGTACTTGCCCCCTAGCCTGACTCGGTGCCATAAGAGCTTGCACCTGTCCTCCTGAGGTAGATACCGTCCTTTGCCCCTTCTTAGGGCAATCCTTCACTAAGTGCCCTGCTTCGCCACAGTGGAAGCAGCCGGTCTTCTTCTTCTTGCGACAATCCTTGCTTAGGTGGCCAGGTGTCCCACAATTGAAACACTTCTTCTTCTTGCCCTTGCCACCGTTGCCTTTCCCACCTTTGCTTTGCTGTTGTTGAGGTCTCTTTTGATCTCCCTTCTTCTTGGGTGCCTTATTAGCATTAGGACCCTTCTCTTCCTCATACATGAGTGCCATGTCAACTAGCTTCTCAAAGGTGGCCCCCATAGGGATATGAGTCATAGCCAACCCATGCATAGGTTCATTCAAGCCTTTCACGAACCGCAAAGCCTTCTTTTCCGGTGTATTCACCATATCTAGGCCAAACCTTGCCAATTGATTAAACTTGTTAACATATTCCTTCACCGAAAGATTTCCTTGCTTTAGAGTCAAGAATCTTTCCATATACAAGTTTTCCTCCGCCCTTGAGAGAAACTTTGCCACAAATCTTTGCCTAAAATCCGCCCAAGAGTCCACGGGGCGTTCTCCATTAGTGACCTCCCACCAGAATGAGGCCTCTCCCTTCATTAACCAAGCAGCCAACTTGACTTTCTTCCCTTCTTCCATCTCAAAGATATCTATCAACTCTTCCACCTCTTTAAGCCAATCTCTAGCCTCCACAAAGGTTTCAGATCCTTGAAAAGGTTTCCCTCCCATAGCTTTAAATTCCTTGCAAGTCTTAGCAAATGTATCAGTGCGAGGAGGAGGGGGAGGAGGAAGATCGGGTGCTACGGTTGGTGGAGGAATATTTGCTGGACCCGCAGTGGTGGCCCTAGCCTCCATCAATCTCCTATACCATACTGGTACCGTCACACCCTCCGGAAGATTAAGATTCTCGGCCATGCTGAAACGAAAAAGGAAGGATTCAAAACGGAGAATTCGAAGGATATAGATATGGCTATTGGGGATTATGCTTTTCTTTCAAAAACTTTTCTCTTAAAAGACATGTTTTTGAAAATATCTTTTCCAAAAATGTTTTAGAAAAATAGTTTTCTAAAAATTTTATCTGTTCCGGTAACCTTTGCTCTGATACCACGTGTAACACCCCACGCCCGCTAGGGTCACTCACAAAGGGAATGCCATAGCATCGGTGGAGTATTTTAGTGAATAAAGAACAGAAAAATTACAACAAGACAGATATAAATAGTACTTGAAAATTTAAAACATCATCTCATAACAGCGGAAATAAACATGTCTGGTTACATCATAAAACCACGGTAAAAGTCAAGTACAATATCCGTCAAAATAAAGAAATACATAATCCCACTCTCTCATACAATAGCCAGAACAAAAGAAAAGATAACTGGATAACTGGAGCTTTACATCTACCCAAGCTCCTAAAGACTGGAACAGCAATCCGATCAAGCTCTACTACCGCTAGGATCCACCGTAGGACCTGAGGGTTGGGAAAAAGATAAAAACAACGGGGTCAGACATAAGTCTGAGTGAGTCCTATAACTTTAACAATACAATCATTAAAGTAACCAGAGAAGACATAAACTTGACCTACGGTAATATCTGGGGATGAATGGCTACACTAAGCAGCTTGGTAGACTTAGGATAAACTAAGATAACCGTCAGGACGCATCTACCCACCCAAGGATAATTACTAACTGCACCACACCAGTCATTCCTACTTAAAGGTTGATCCCTTCCAAGGACTTAGAAAATTTCCCCAGTAGTTTCATGTACCCCTAGCCCACTACATAGGTGCCGTCTGCCCCTATCTCCACTAGGTGTACCCAGTAATTCTTACCCAGTAGTTTCGTGTACCCCTACATAGGTGCCGTCTGCCCCTATCTTCATTAGGTGTACCCACTACTCCCCAAGCGATCGGCTCCCTACCGTAGATACCCGTGCTGGTCCCACAGTGGGGTGTATCACTCCCCTAAAGTGGCTACCCAATATTAACGGTGCACGGCTTTATATCTACACGATGCAACAACGGCTTATCTACCAGCCCGGGCCCACACACGCATATGAAACCCGTTGGACTTGCGTTGCCACCGCTAACCCGTTTTGGCCTCTTATAATCAAGCCCAATATGCGTGTCCCATCACTCGACATGGGTCGAGCCCACAAAGATACGTTTGGGATATTGGTTGAAATGGGCCCCCACAAGCTACCCACTTAAGCTTGTCAAATATCTAGTGTATCCCACTTAACCCTTTAATCATGTTTAATTACATGTTTCCACTTGGTTAAGTATTCTAATCGTATTTTCTATTGCCACCCAAGGCAACCCACTAGATTCCACATGCCACCCAAGGCACCCACAAAATTTCCTCATGCCACCCAAGGCACCCACTTAACCCCTCATGTCCCACTACATGCTACTATGGTTAAGTGTTTTTTAATTAATTAAGACCGTGATCTCCCATAAAGACCTCCCACATTAGACTGGCTGTTATGACCGCCTGGTTAAGCCGGTAGAATCCGGGCAGTCTTACGTCATAACAGAGTCTAACCTCGTGTCTTTACCTTAATCACGTATTTAATTTATGGCTAAGACCTCTCACATTGGGCTGACATTTGTAGCAACTGGTTAAGCCGGTCGGGTCCGGGCAGTTTTACACTACAAATGAGTCCAACCTCGTGTCTTAGTCGATTAATTACACCTAATTAATCACCCCCATATTAATTATCCCTAATTAATATCAAGTTTTCCATAACATGGTTAGACCTAACTCAATAGGTAAATTCCCATGGGGTAGACCTAACTCAATAGGTAAATTCCCACTTATGGTAATTTATTTTTATGGTATGCTTAATCATACCCAATCATTCACTTATTAACATATTTACCAACCCCATCGTTCCCCACGTAAATCGTTCTCATTTCATGACATAGATAAGGGGAAGATCATCACAAATATCATGGGTTTAGCATACAACTTTGTCATGGGTTAAGAGGATGTCAACTTGCATATATGAGCATATATTAACCCAACTACATATAACCCAAACTTGCATATTATCATACACATGATTTGCATAACATGTTGCATATGAGCTTGCATATCATCATACACATATCTTGCATAACATGTTGAACTTGCATATAGTCATTCTCATAACTTGCATAACATGTTAAACATGCATTTAAGCATACACATAACTTGCATAAGCATTCACATACTTGCATAAGCATTCACATACTTGCATAAGCATACATAACTTGCATAAACATGCATAACTTGCATATCATGTCATTTAAGCATATACATATCTTGCATAAGCCTTCATATACTCGCATAAGCATGCATAACTTGCATATCACATAAATCTTGCATTTAAACATATACATGACTTGCATAAGCATCCATACACTTGCATAAGCATGCATAACTTGCATATCACTTTCAACTTGCATTTAAACATATACTTATCTTGCATAACTTACTTTATTAAACATGCATAATTCCACTCATCAAATATGCATAAATCAACTTGTTAAACATGCATATATCAACTTGTTAAACATGCATAATCAACTTATTAAGCATGCATAAGCCAACTTATCAAATATGCATAAACATAGAACAACATAGAGTAACATATCATTATAAATGATTCAAACTCACTAATCCGCATTTAAGACCATAAGTCTCATTACACCCAATCTACTTACTTTAACAATTGATGCTAAAGTGATAGAAACTCACCAAACCCAATATTAACCAACTTGTGAAGAGGGATTAGTTGCTAATTATGAAGATAATGATGATTAAAGATTGATTTGAGAGGGATTAGCTTGCAACTTTCTTCTTAGATTAGTGGAGACTCCTCCTAGGATTTAATTTGGCGGCATGAGGCTTTCATTTCTATTTTTAGTATGGATTAAGGTAGGTTTAGGGTGTATTTATAGATTAAGAGAGTGTTTTAGGCCCTTAGATTAACCCTAGATTAATTTAGGTCCATTAGATTTAGGAAACCTCTAGAACCAAGCCCAGCCCTAGCCAGAAAACCAGATCTGGTGCACCCAAGCACCCTGGTTCGACACGCCATGTCGACAGGCAAGTCGACAGGCATGTCGACACCCCTGTCGACAGGCCTGTCGACAGCCCTGTCGACATGCTTAGGCGGGAATCTTCCCGCCTGGCCCCGCTGGTTCTAAATTTAAATTTAAATTTAAATTCCTAAATCTGTTTTTAGCTCTAATTTTTCTGCAAACTTCCTTGGGCCATAACCGGGCCATACGGACTCCGATTTTCGAAAACTCGGACTCTATTTCGCGTATTTTTCCGAGACGAACGCAATAACGCAGCCCGTTACCCCCAATTCCCACGTCTGAGATTATTTATCCTATAATTAGTGAATTTTAGTATTAACTAAAATTCGGAGTGTTACAGAGCCTCTTACTAATGTAATATACCGGCAATTGCACTCCTGCTTCTTCTCGGATTAGTATTGCACTCAAGGCATGTGATGAAACTGCTAGATATAAAATTAGATCCTCCCCATCCTTAGGTTTCAATAACATTGGTGGTGATTCCATATGTCTTATTAATTCCTCAAAAGCCTCCTGGCACTCTGAGGTCCACTAGAAGTCCTTCTTTCCTTTTTTCAAAGCATCGAAAAGCAGAATACATCGATCCGTTGTTTTGGAAACGAACCGGTTCAATGCTGCTACCTTTCCATTTAAGCTTTGGAGTTCCTTTTTTGTCCTTGAGGCCCGCATTTCCCTTAAAGCCGCAATTTGAGAGGGATTCGCTTCGATCCCCTAGCATTCACGGTAAACCCGAGAAATTTCCCCGAAGAGAATCCGAACGAACATTTTAACGGGTTTAATTTCATCCCGTATTTCCTGAGTATGTAAAACGTTTCTACCAGATCCTCGAGATGATCTTCAACCTTCTTTTATTTGACTAGCATATCGTCTACATATACTTCCATTATATTCCCTATCTGAGATTTAAACATGGAGTTTACAAGACGTTGGTAAGTCGCTCCTGCGTTTTTCAGTCCAAATGGCATAACTTTATAGCAGTATAATCCTCTATCCGTTATGAAACTCGTGTTCTCTTCATCTGGCTTGTGCATCATAATTTGATTATATCTGGAATACGAGTCCATAAAAGATAGTAACATGTGCCCTGCTGTTGCATCTACGAGTTGGTCAATTCAGGGCAAAGGGAATCTGTCTTTTGGGCACGCTTTATTAATATCTGAGTAATCTATACACACTCTCCATTTTCCATTGGACTTTTTGACAAGAACAGGGTTAGGAACCCAATCTAGATACGTAAACTCTCGTATGAAATTATTTTGGAGTAGCCTATCTACTTCTTCTTTTAGAGCCTCGGATCTTTCAAATCCCTGCATTCATCTTTTTTTTTTCACAAGAGTTAATTTTTGATATATATTCAACTTATGAACAATTATATTCAGTGGGATCCCACACATATCTGAGTGTTCCCAGGCAAATACATGTAGATTTGCTTTCAAAAACAAGATTAATTCCTTTTGCGGCTTCATACCTAGCTGAGATCCTATCTTCAAGACCTGGTTAGGGTCCTTGTCGGGTACTGGAATGGGGATAGTATCTTCGGCTAGTGCTGCTCT
Source organism: Allium sativum (assembly GCA_030737875.1). Lineage (NCBI taxonomy): Eukaryota > Viridiplantae > Streptophyta > Magnoliopsida > Asparagales > Amaryllidaceae > Allium > Allium sativum. Next base: position 708,937,864 of record CM060915.1, read on the forward strand.
ATTTTCCCCCATATTGTTTTTCCTCGGATCAATTGCTTTTCGAGCGCCACTGTGCTCACCAGTATGGGTTTTTGCTTTAATTGCTGTAAGAGGGTTTTTTGGATGCGGAGCGATGGCTCTACATCCTTCTTCAATTCCTTCTTCCTTTCCTCTGCCAATTCAACCAAATAAGACTCTCTTGCTGCTTGTTGATCACCTATAATTGTGCCAACACCATTCTCCGTTGGGAATTTCATAGTGAGGCGCCACGGAGCCATAGTTATTCTAAATGCTACAAGAGTAGGTCTTCCTAGGAAGGCATTGTAAACAGAGGGTTCATCAATTATAACAAGGTCCTATACCAGTGCGGCTTTCTGCTCTCCTTCTCCGAGCTCCACTAGTAGACTGATAACACCAATTGGTTGAACAGCTTGGCCAGTGAATCCATGGACCTTGTTCTGACAGGCTTTTACGTCGCCCATGGAAAGCTTTATCCTATGGAATGCGCTAAAGAAGAGGATATTAACTGATGCTCCGCTATCGACTAACACCCTTAACTATGGCTGGGCCTAGACCAATGGTTATCACCATTGGATCCTCTGTAGGTGTTATGATCCCAGTCGGATCTTCATCTTTAAATGTGATGTTGTCTCGCAGGATTCTCGGTACTTTTGCTGATAAAACCCCATTCATGATCATGAGTTCATCTCTTTTTGAAAAGTCCTTCACCTCATGAGCATACTTCAAAATGTCCCCCTAGCTTTTCCCAACCGGGTAGGGCCCCCTTGAAATGGTGTTTATATTCATCCTTGGTATAGCGGCAACCGAAGCGTTCTCATTCTTTTTAGGCTGTCCTGTAGAGGCTCCTTGGTCCTGAGCTCCCTGAGCATTCTCGGAGTTCTTTGTGTACTGCTGAAGCCTGTTTTTCCTTATCAGTTCTTCGATTAAGCTTTTCAAATGTCTACATTCGTTCGTGCTAAGCCCCGACTGGTTATGAAATCAGCAGAACCTGCCAGACTTTATTGTGTTATCAGTGACTCTCAACTTCTGGGTATTCTCCAGTGTCTTTGGTCGCCATATAAATGTTTTCTATGGTAATGTTAAGGGGAGTCATTTCAGAATTCTTGAAGAAACGAAGCGTTTTGTTATTTCGACCATCTTTCCCTTCATCCCCCCTTTTTTTGATTTCCTCCGGTGTTTTTCTGTCCTTCTTGCACATTTACGTCTTTTTTCTCTGACGGCTCTTTATTCTCTGTAGCTTCTAATGTATAGGCTAGATCCTCATCCACGCCTATATATTCCTCTGCCTTGTCAAATAGCTCTTCGAGAGTCGCGGGCTTCTTCTTCTTGATCCACCGCCAGAGTTTGGTCCTTTTATTTATACCTCCTTTTATAGCCATCAAGGCCAAATGTGGCTCATAGTTTCCGACTTCGGCCGCAGCTGTGTTAAAACGAGAAAGGAAGGTTTTAATGGATTCCCCTGGCGCTTGTTCCAGCTCATTCAGTTCCATCACATCAAGCACCTTAGTTGCTTGAAGCCTGAATTGCTGTCTGAATAGCTTGTCCAAGGTGGCAAAGTCATCTATGGATTTTGGTATGAGTTTCGTAAACCAGAGTGAAGCTACTCCCTCCAAGTAAGTGGGGAAGTATAAACATTTGAGCTCATCAGTAGCCCGTGCCCCATCCATATGATGATCATACTTGAATAGGAACACGTTGGGATCACCAGTTCCACTATAAGCTTGTACAACCGGGGGTTTGAATTTATTTGGATATAGCGCCATTTTTATTCTTTCTGTAAGTGGGGTTTTTGTAGGAGTAAATCCCCATTCCTTCTCATCATCCACCATTTTCTGGCTCTCATTCATGATCTTTCGTACCATTATGAATATACGCTCCTCCTCATTGAGCTGTTCCACGGGGAAGACGCCTTCCTCTTTACCGGATGTTTGCCTGCGCAAACGATCGCGGTTCAGATTCTGGGGCCCTGGACCTCCCGCATGGGGAAGTGCCCCTTTGGTGGAACAAACGCTTGTTGAGGAATCGCTTTTCCAGAGTGGTTACGAGCAGGTGGCTTCATTTCCCTATGACTAGGATTTGCAATCTCTTGGACAGAATTTCCTTTATTCGGGCTTGAGGAAGAAGATCCAGTATCTTCCGTTCCAGTGGTATTAGTAGTTTTAAGATGGTTCGCACTCATGGTGACTTTGGCTGTTGCGGCTTGCATGGAGAACATGGTTTCAAGCTTCTTCATCATGGCCTCATTCGCAATATCAATTCGACTTGTCAGTCCTGCTGCGACTTCATCCAATTCCCTCCTTGTTACAGCAGTTCCGACTTTAGAACTTTCACCGATATCAAACCGATTAGTAGGCGGGGTGTTTTCCGTGTTAGTGGAATTGTTGACATCTTCGACGCTTTTACTTGTATCTTTCTTTGAAGGTCTACCTGGCTTACCCATGGCTTTAAAGATAAGTATTTCAACTTGGACAACTTAGATAATCGGAGTGTATTCCAATGCAGGGCCTTCTACCTTATGAGAGAGCGAGAAATGGATTGGCAGTCTGGGCTCCAAGGTGGGCGCCAAATGTTTTCCATAAAACTGGGCTTAACACCAAAAATGTGAAGAAAATGCCTCACAAAGAGAACAATAAGTGGAGCCACACAGTGAATCAAATGCAATTATAAGACACAAAGTTTTATAATGGTTCAATCCAATAAGGATCTACGTCCACTTTCATAAGAAATTCCATTATCAATATGAGGATTACAAGTTTAACTTCTCTCTTACAATACTTTCGTCACTTTCCTACACATGAACCACACTCAAATCTATTGAAAAACAATAGGAAAATGTATCAATCCGTGGAGATATGATTTAGATGTTATAGAATTGGAAGAATTCCTTCTTGTACATACGCTCGTTTAATCAATCTTCAATTCTCGAGTCATTTGGATGCATTTGATAGAGATCGTGATCCATAGATTAATCTTCAATTTATGATGTTAGATAGATATTGGAATTGTTGTAGAATATTTTCGACGGCACTTCGTGGTCTCAAGACTTGATCCCCCCAAATGAAGAAGTGTGGGGGGGTATTTATAGGAGATTTTCAGACTAGATGGCAGTTTCGTAACTAGCTGACAAAAACTGCCATGAGTCAAGTCGTATGGCGACATGATTTGATGCGACACAGCAGGTTCCTTCGACTTAAAGCTTTTGTGCACCTCTGAAATGGCTACAGTATGATGGGGCACGACTTATCTCGGTCACGACATAACGCTAATCCGATCTCCATATCATACTCCTTCTACGACTTGTACATCATGTCGCTGAACAACATGGATGATATCAATAAAATAACGTCATGCCACTGACCGGCATGAATCTTATCCTTCTGAGATCGCCTTGACTCCCACCATTGGGACGTCATGACTTATTCTGCAACATTGTGTCGTTAAACACCTTGAGCTTGCGACACGACACGCCATGACGGTATGTCATTCGGATGACAGCTGGATGCGGCATGAGTAGGTTACGACATAAGGGCAAGACGACATGGCGTGTTTCTTGAGTCTGACTTAGCTCTCACGATATGGTTTTGCTCTAGATCTTGAACAGCGACTTACCCTTTATATCGTAGAACGATATGGAGGTCGGACGGCATGACTTATGTCGTATGCCCCTATGCTTCTTAGCGCTTTGGGCTTACAACACGTCACGACGCCATGTCGGATGATGACTTGCTTTAGCTTTGTTGCTATAAATGGGGCATGACATGACTTTACAACGACCTATTTCATATTGCTATACGACATAGAGCGCTATGGCGTGGTTCTTGCCTTACCCTTTAGAATCTGAGCGACATGGTCTTCAATGTACGAACCGGTGATGCCATGCTGACTTGCGGTATGAATAGAACTCCGCCATGATATCAAAACATCATGATTGCTGGATGTTTTATGTGTTGCTTGCATGATATGAATAGGTGCAATATGACTGGACTTCCTCCCTTGCGACATGACTCTCATGACTTAGTTGAAGCGACATGACTCACTTACCCTTCTTACGGGTTAACAGAAAGGCTTTGTATCCCTCGAACTAGTGATTTGGTAAGCGCGCTATTAATTGAAGCATACCATTCGAGGATGATCATCCATCCCACTGGTGATAAAATGTATAGGAATATAAAGAGAGTATTGGTGTGGAGAAGGATGCAGCCAACTTTATGTTTATGTGCATGATTAGAAGTAGAGCAACAAAAACATGTTGGATTTCTCCAGCCATTGGAAGTGCCACATGGAAGTGAGAGAGCGTATCCATGGACTTCATCGATTGGTTGTCGAGATCTAAAAAAGGAAACACATGTATTTGAGTGATAGTGGTCCGATTGACGAACATCGCTAACTTCATTCTGATCAAGAGTAAGAGGATGGCTTTTTGGTTAGCTTCTATGTATATTAGAGAGATCGTTTGAATCCATGGCATTCCTACCAAAATTGTGAGCCATATGGTTTCTATCTTTACTAGTGCATTTTGGAGGAATCTGCAAGAGGCATTAGGATGACAACTTAAGATGAGTGTAGCATACCACCTTCAGATTGATGAACATACTGAGAGAGTGAATGGGATTCTAAAGCATTTATTGAGGTTGCGTACCCTAGACGTTAGAGGGACATGGGGGTGCATCTACTTCGGTAAAATTTGCGTATAACAATAGTTTCTAGTAGAGCATAGGGTTGGCTTCTTTTGAGTCATTTTATGGACGACCTTGTAGATTACCCTCGTTTTAGTGGGGGGCAACTGATGGATTGTTGTTTGAGCTAAACATTGACAGAGAGATTTCCGAGAAGATCGACTTGACAAGGAAAAGGATGAAGGCGACCCAAAACCAGTAGAAATTCTTTATCGATAGGAGGAGATAGATTTAGAGTTTGAGGTTGGGGATCTAGTTTTCGTGAAGGTGTCTCCCTTTAGGAATGTAGTAAGGTTTGTTTCAATAGGTAAATTGGCTCCCAGATTTGTAAGACCATTCTCAATCATGGATAGAGTAGGGTGGATGGCATACAGAGTAAGAGTATCCGAGAGACTTTCTGGAGTTCATGGCATCATGTTTCGCATTTGCTGAAGCATTTGTTGAAGCGTTTGCACGATTATGCTACGGTAGTCAAGCCCGGTCCACTATGAGATGTAGAGATTGAGAAGGGGAATTTGTCCATTGCATACATGCACGGATTCTAAACCACGAAGTAATGAAGCTAAAAAAAAAATAAGTATAGATGGCAAAGGTTTAATGAGGGGACAATGTGAACAAGGCTACTTGGAAAGCGGAAGAGAAGATGCACATTTCCAATCCATTCTTTTTTGATGGTACGCTTCGAGTTATTCCATCGTTAGCATTTAATATGTTATATCTTTTCTATCCTTTAAATCAGTAGATCTTAGGGTATAACCTATGAATGATAGGATTTGAACGAAACATGTTGATAGAGCATGTTATGTATGATGTACACAAGTGGTTCTTAGTGGATGCAAGTGGATACAATGGATGCATGTACACACACTGTGCACTATTAGTGATCAGTAAAATAGAACACTAAGAATATGTATATGGACGCGTATACATTCTAACCTTATTTCCATGGTTGATATAATGGATGATTATCAAATGATTGTTGCATATGAATGATGTATGAAGCACGCATGTAGAACTATCTATTATCATTAGGATTTTTGCATACATTTGAATACATTGCACAAACATAATTACATAAAAAGGAGGTAAATTGAATCAGTAGGATGCCTATTCTTTTGCATTAGTTAGGGTCGTACACACTACACTACTGCATAATTACATATATCACATTAGAAAACTTAAGGACTGTGAATGTTAATGGATGATGTTTGAGTAGATGGTCATAGGTAATTGGATGAAAATGCTTATCTCATTCTTTTGTCCTTGGAGATTTCAAGGATGAAATCCTTCAAATAAGGGAGAATGTAATAACCCAAATTTTTAAGACATGGTAATTACTTAACAAATTAATTAAAAAAACTCAAAATTTGCCAGAGATTGCACCATTGGGTCAGTAACAACTTTTTGGTCAATTCATATCCATTCGTCAGAAACAGAGTAAGAAAAGTTATCTTGAAAATAAATTTAAAGTTGTATATATATACACACACGACGTGGGTCGACCCATGGGTTGATTGAGGTGGAGATTAGGTCGACCCACCTGTGTGCCTTAGCGTAAATCATGCCCAAATGAAAACTGAAGTAAAAGGTTGACATGGCATATTTTTATCTAGTACTTCTGAAATTTTTGCTATCGTGGAAGGTTCCTATTGGTTGTGTGACCAAGATGGCCTAGATTTAATCTAAAAATCCCATGGCCTAGGAACCCAAGCCTAACCTATAAATAAACCCCTACGTCTAGCTAATTCTTCACAACACAATCTCTTTCCCTCTGGGTTCTCTCTTGAGACAGTCCCGACCTAATTTTTTTAAGGGAAAAGATATTTTAATATACGTATATACATATAGTTATACACCTTTTAAAGAAGGGATCTATAGAGACCACTGAGGAACGTTTTGGACTATATGTGAGTTTGTTATTATTTTACATTTTTGGTAATTTCGGAAAATAAGGTTTATAATAGATGTAGAGATTTCTATAAAAAAATCCAGTTTTTGTTAGTTTTCTATAAATCTTTTTCTGTAAGATTTTTAATGTAAGTTATTTTCTCTGGTGTTTTTCAATCTTTTCCGTATAGTTTTATTTTGTTTAAGTACTATAAGATATTTTTCAGCCTTCTTCCCTTTTACTATGTTTATAACTGTCGGTTATTCTATAATTACTATACATATTTGTGGTTTATGCCTACACGTGCCTAGATATGTAAATGTTTGTTTTTTGATGACTAATATAATCCTTTTTATTTTGCGTGTGGAAGAATAGAATTAAAGAAATAACTATGCACATGTGGATAAGACATACAAGACTAAATTTACAAAAAGGTATGCATAAAATATCCATCTATAATAAAAAAAAAGGATTGGGCTGAAGTATGCAAATTAATGTAGCTTTGCAATTAAATTATGGCATGAGTTGTAATTAGAGAAGATTAAAATATTTGCAATAGTAATATTATGATAAATTGAACATACATATATATAATTCATAATGGATAGTTTGGGCTTATTTGCAAATATAATTATAACACGAGGTGGGATTATTTGAAAACTACTAAAAGTAGATGCAATAGAGATAAAGATACTTTTTCATAGATGGGCTATGTTTTTGTACCATTTAAATAGTCGACTTTTCCCAAATCATCAAAACGTTAGTTTACTTGAAGTTTATGGAACACCTATCACATTGTGGCAGTATTTGAAGTATTGTTGCAGCACATTATCTATGTAATAAGCTGATTGTTAGACCAAAAAAGGGCATTAACACCAAAATGTAGTGTGAAGTCCTCACATTCACAAATTACAGATCGTAGAATGCATAAATAGTAAAATAAGAAAATGGCGCTAACACCCAAATGCAGTGTGAAGTCCTCAAAATCAGAAATTACAGATCATAGAATGCAGAGAAAGTAAAATAAGAGGAGACACACTAGATTTTTATAGTGGTTCGGTTGTAGATGTAGCCTATGTCCATTTTATAATCTTATTGTTATACTGACAGATTACAAGAATCAGTTACAAGATAATACACAATCCGTGCATTGAATAAGAATACAAGAATTTATACACGTGTCCACGTGTTAATTTAATTTAAATGAAGCACAAAGCCCTTATGTGTCTGCAGTGGAAGCCGGGAGTGATAATGGCCAAAAGGTTCTTCAATTGCCTTCCAATGGTGTATTTATAGCCGTAGAGGGGCTTAGGGGGTTCCGATTCGGGTGCCACATGGAACACATCCCTAGAATCCCGAAATGTGGTTGAAGTAGTGAATAGATCTTCTCTAATTCGTGCCATGCCATGTGGAAGTCGATTCATGCAAGTAGGAGGCTGTTACTCCTTAAGAAGTGGCCGAAAAAGCTGTGCAGAGCTCTGTCCCAGGCGGATCGGGTCCTCTCCTCCGAACCGAACCGAAGATGCTTGAGCCAGAAGTACATGTACGTGAAGGTGGGTCAGTTCGTACCTCCTCAACCCGAACTGGTGCGGCTTTCATATGAAGCCAAGCCATTCCAAGATCCAAATGCCGAACTATGCCATGGGGTTGGGCCCTCCTCAACAATCCGACCCGCTTCGTCCGATCCGACCCGGTTGGGTCAACTCAATTCCAAAATCCAATTTTCCCAGTTATTCCAATTCTGCGCGCATTCACGGAAACGGGGGTAACTTTCAAACCGTAAGTCCGTTTTGACCAAACTAAAGCTCTATCTGAAGCTAATTCATAGGGCTACAACATTTACCGTGCAAAGCACCGTAATTGAGGTTTTAGAGCCCAAAAGAGGTTGATAGGAGTTTCGGGCCATTCTTTGTCTGCAATATGACTTCATCCAAATAGCTTCCTGTCTTCTGTTGATGTTCCCAATACTTGAGTGAATTGTCACTTAGAGATTTCACATGTGATGGCTTTGATCAAAAAGCATGTCAACACTGATATATGTTGCTTTACAAAAAAAGAAAATGTCAAATGGTTTTGCGACATTGTTGTAGTTATGGTCTTGATCTCATATAGAGATTGGATGTCCTAATATAAGAATCCCTACCAATTTAGTTATTGAACTTCCATATGGTTGTAGGTCGACATAGTTGATGAAATTAAACACAATTCCTTAGAGCTAGAAAAAGCGAAAATTAAATGCATCAACTAGCAACATATACTGGACATAATTCTAGGTAGGAACAAGTTACGTCGATCAGTAGTGTCTTTGCATCTGCCACTAGAATCATATGCACCGGTATAGGAAGAAAAAGCATGTAAAGGAATGGAAGATGCATGTGAATGAGTGAGGGAAGAAAATAGTAGATGAAGTGCATACATGGTTGAAGGAATCATGTGCGTCTCAAGTGCAACATTGGCCTAAAATAGAGTGAAGGCCAATAATAATTTAGGTATGACGGACAACCATCTCGAGAATGGCATGCTTGGAGTAAGCTTGAAATATCAAACAACATACGATGGTTATTCATCTCCAGAGAAACAATAAGAACGTCCACGTTATGGGCTGCAATGACAACAAGAGGTGTTGATATTCAACCACACTCAACAATTGGAAATTCTTCTTCATCACAAAGTTCGATACCGATCACATAAGGAAATATGGACAAAAAGAAAAGCATTGCTTCATCTTAGAAGGCTTAAGGAGAGTTGTTTTGATCTTATATATTGTTGTTATGGTATGTTTATGTTTTGGAAAGTTGCATTTTTTATTTAGATGTTTATATGAGTAGTTTTGTTTAATTTGATATCAAGATGGTACCTAAATGTTTATTTTGTTATTTTAGTGATTTCTTGTTGTTATATGGTTTTATTTATAATGATATATTAGGAGTTTCTAGACGTTTATTTTATAGTAGTGTAATGTACAATGATATGGTGATGTTTTATGGAGATTTGTATAGCATACTAGATATTTCAAGTCCCTATTCAAGTAAAATCACCTCTCCCCAAAATTCTCTGTCCCCCTATACCCAACCAATCATCACTCCTTGAATTTCAATTTTTTACAATTAAATCCTCTTTTATTTTTGGACTTAATTGCAAAAAAGATAAAAATCAGGGTTCTTATTGGTTGGGTATAGGAGGACATGGAACTTCGTGGATAGAGGATTAGCTCTCGTCCCTATTTTCAAAGTTTGAACCGAAAACGAGCATGTGCATTTTTTAACTGGCTACACTAGCTTTTTTCTTGCCTAAATACTGTGGATTTCAATAATGCACAAGCTTTACTCGATAAAAGAACTTGCATATTGAATAAATGCACAAGCTCATATTCAGATCTCTAAAAACATAGGCATGAAACAACCCATATAACATGATATATCAGCAGTATATCATATATCATGCTCTACTACCATTATAAGAAATATAACACCATATACCATCAACATAACCAATAAATCACCACATATAATACTATAACTCGAAAATACACTAAATATCAAAGCTTAAGCGTATCACAACTTAAGCAACATCAAAATAAAAAACAAGTCTATAGTTAAACAAACTCTTATGCAAAAAACAAGTGTAGAGTTCACCAATTCATACATATGTAAAACTCTGGAGTTCAACATATATCATCAGCAATACCAATATATTTCACAAAAATAAATACGACTAGCGAAATCTTAGCCTTCAACTAGTTTCACTCATTTGTCTCACAAGCTTTTCCAGACGTCTGAAATCAACTTGCATTTTAAGGACATATTGGGCTCTTCTTTTATGTATTGGAGAATCAATCTTGTCAAAATAAATAAAGCACTCAAATTGATTACGATTTCATTTGTGATTGGTATATAAACAACATTTATAAAATCTGCATCTGCATTAATTAGTTTCATTTTTGCAAACGACAACTTCATACTGATCCCCACAAGAATAAACTGTATACGGCTCATTGGCATAGTAGGAGGAACATGATGTAGATGTTTAACCATACCTAAACCATGCAAATTTGCTTTCACGGTCTTTAGTTTTCTGTAACTTCAAATAAATGAGTCTTCAATGTTGATGTTCCAGAATGGAATTTATGTGGTATTGATTCGAATTGCGTCTCTGGAATATACTAAACTTCAACGTCAACATGGCTCTCTTTCGCAATACCTTTTTGCACTTCAAAATCGCCGCAGTACTTCACAAACATATCATCGTCAATCTTTCAACCGTCCATATATGACTTCACAACACATTAAATAAAATAAATATACAAACTAAAACTAATGAACGAACAGTGCTAAGAAAATTTAATAAATGGATAGGATTAGCTCTTTTATGTTGTAATGAAGAAATTGTCACAAACTAATAACCAATTTTGGTTTGGATTTGAAATAGGTAATTACAAGTGAAATTTGGTAGATAGGGAATGAGTTTGTTGTAAATTTTCAAAATTAGTTTTTAGATATGGGTTTGTTTTTTGAAGAGGGAAGCAAGAATGGAAGAAGATAAGGTGTAGGGATTAGTCCCACATTGTAGATTATGTTTAATCGAAGAAGAGGAGAGTAGGTGTTTTTATTTAGAGGAAGAATACTTCTTATAATTCTCTTTATTTCAACTTCAATCTTCCTTACCTACAACAAAAATGACCACCACTATATATATATATATATATTGGACTAGACACCCTTACACGTACCAATAAACATCATTTCACTAATGGACACACAGTAAACGTAAAGACATAGACAACTAAACAAAAGACACTACAAACTATGAACTACATCAAAGATCTTTCTGATGGAAAAGAAGAAAAGAAAAAAAGAAAAAAAGGAAACTTTGGACAATTTCTTATTTCTACCAAAACGCGTGAGATATAAATCAATCGAAACTGATATGTCCTCAGAAGCTTCGAAGTTTGAAGAAAATTTCAAAATGATTGAAGAATGGGGTTTTAGGGGGGATGTTGGAAAGTAAACCTAATTAAGTCGGTTCGTAATTTGTAGTGTCTTTTGTTTAATTGTCTATGTCTTTTCGTTTAGTGTGTGTCCATTAGTGAAATGATGTTTATTGTATGTGTAAGGGTGTCTAGTCTATTATATATAAGGGTGGTCATATTTGTTGTAATAAAAAGGAAGAAGTAAGAAAAAAGAAAGTAAGAAAATTAAATATCCTCCTCTTTTATTTCCAACATAATATAGAGGAGTTTGTCTTTAAATAGGTAAAAGCTTGATATATGATATCAAAAGAAGGAAGAGGAGCTATATGGCAATGGACCTTGGATATGAACTTGGCATAGATAATAATATTTAAAATGTCAAAAGATGGGCCTTATGGCCGACCGGTGAAAATCAAGCGGTCGACCGATTGACGCTAGGATTTGAATCACAACGCTTTTAGAACGTTGGAGACAAAGAGACATGGCTTCAAATGAACGGGCGCGACGCTTTTCCGAATAGCAACAGATGTGACTGTTGAAAATAGACATCACACTTCGCTATCTATAAGTATCCACGCCCAGAACTGTTGCAAAGTACTCAAAATTACATCTTCTTCTTCCTCCACTGATCTGCAACACCATTAAAGCATTTCTAACGCTGTCGTTCCTGCAATGCCTTAGAGGTGTTGGAAAATCCAGAAAGTGTTGCACATTTATTCTCTACTTCTCTTCGTTCTTGTTCTCTACTTGCATCATCAAAAACCAAATTTAAGAGTGTTCTTGGTCGGATCAAAATCGTACAAATTTTGAATCCGATTACGCTGTTTCAAGGCTTCATTGAATCCTGAAGTCAATAGTTCGTTAACCCATTTTACCTTGTGAGTTGAACTGTTGTCTGAAAGAATTCGCTCCGCAAATCCTTGCAGCTAGAAGTACGGCAATAATTCTCCTCCATTAGCATCTCAGACCACGAAATCCCCAATTGAGTTTTAGACAATAGTTCAACCATGGAAGGTTTGAGCGCATTGCAAGTGATGAATCAGCATTTGACAAAATTAGAGTGATTTGATGGAGAGAACTTCACTCGTTGGCAAGAGACCATGAAATTCTTCCTGATCACGGTCAAATTATTTCATATTCTCGAAGATGGATTGGAGAAAATACCGGAGGAAATCGATAAGGATAGTTCGGATCTAAAAGCTAAAAGGGCAAAGCGCAAAGAGGAAGATTTTCTATGCAGAGGCCACATTCTGAATGCACTGTCTACTCCAATATACAATGCTCACAGGACCTTGGACACCGCGAAGGCATTTTGGACTGTGCTAGAAAGCAAATATCGCATCTCTGAGGCAAGTAATAAAAAATTTCTTATATGCAATTTTATGGATTTCAAAATGGTCACCAGTAAGTCCATAATTGGACAAGTAAGTGAAATTCTACTGTTGGTAAATCAACTAAAGGATGCCGATATCGATCTCCCTGAATCATTTGTTGTTGGAGTTATTATTTCGAGACTCCCAAATTCTTTGAATGATTATAAGAAAAAATTAAAACATGAGGAAACGGATTATGATTTAGACTGTTTACAACATCATCTTCGTATTGAAGAGGATTCTCATAAACGTGAACTAGATGTTAATCCGCAAACTGAGTCTCAATCTAAGGCTAATAATGTTGAAATTAACAATAAGTTGAAGCCTAAGAATGAGACACAGCTTAAAAAGAAAGGTAATAATTCCAAGAACAAGAAGAAGGGTGACTGTTACTATTGTCACAAACCCGACCACTATGCTCGAGACTGTTGTCTTCGGAAGAAACAACAAAAGGGAATGTGGTCGAAGAAAAGCTTGTGGCTTTCGTACAAGAGGTGAATTCCGTTAGTGGCATTGATAATGATTGGCGGCTCGATACTGGAGAAACTGTTCATATTTGCAAAGATCGTAATCTATTTAAGACTTAGATGAGAATAATGGAGAATCCAGCAAAGTAACTGGTGCAAACAATGTTGCAAGCAAAGTTCTGGGAAAAGGCACTACTGAACATACATTCACCTCTGGGAAAGTTCTTACTTTAGTCAATGTATTTTATGTACTTGATATGTGTAAGAATTTGATTTCTGGATACCTTCTTAACAAATGAGGACTCAAGATGTTGTATGAGTCTGATAAGTTAGTGTTGTCTAAGAAAAGCAAATTTATTGGATAGGGATATTCTTGTAACGACATGATTAAGTTGAATCTAATGAAGAAATCTTCTGCTTATATTATTGATTCTGTTAATTTATGGCAGAGTAGATTAGGACATGTTAATTATAAGTCACTTAGAAATATGCATAAATTAGGAATAATTTTTAATTGTGATTTCGAATCTATTTCTAAATGTGAAATATGTGTTCAAGCAAAAATACATCGAAAATCCTTCAAATCTGTAGAAAGGAAAACTAAGTTGCTTGATTTAGTATATAGTGATGTGGGTGACTTAAAGAGTCATATCACCTATGGTGGTAACCAATACTATATAACATTTATCGATGACTATTCTAGATATGCTTATGTATATCTAATGAAATCTAAAGATGAAGCCTTTGATAAATTCAAAATTTACGAAGCAGAAGTTGAAACACAATTAGGAATCAAAATTAAAGTGCTACATTCAGATCGTGGTGGTGAATATTATTCAAATGAGTTTACTTTGTTTTGCAAACAAAATGGTATTATTCACCAATGTACCACCCCTTATACACCGCAACAAAATGGTGTTGCTGAAAGGAAAAATAGAACTTTAGTTTATATGGTTAACGCCATGATCATATGTTCTAATTTACCATACAATTTATGGGGTGATGCTATGTTATCTGCGTGTTACATTTTAAATAGAGTATCGTTTAAAAAGAATAATATTTCCCCGTATGAATTATGGTTTAATAGAAAACCTAATCTTGCTAGACTTAAAGTTTGGGGTTGCTAAGCATATGTTAGAAAACCAGACCCTAAATGACCAATGTTAGGTAATAGAGCTTTTAAGTGTGTTTTCATAGGATATTCTCTTAATAGTATAACTTATAGATTTGTGATTCTTGATACCCTAGAAGTCATAGAATCTGTAGATGTAGAATTTTTTGAAAATCAAACTATTGAGAATCCATTAAGATCATCTAGTCCAGAACCAACTGAGACTAATGACACAAATGACGATGATTATGCTCCTGCTCAAAAGAGCAAGGGAGTGTCAGTACCACGTGATAGTACTGAACACAGGAGAAGTAAAAGACCAAGAATAGAGAAGGACTATGGTCCTGACTTCATAACATATCTCGTAGAAGCACTACACCATAATGGCCATTTGGTAACCCTTATTTTTTTCAATTGCCAACAATTATTTGTGTTGTACATGAGTGACAGTTATATGTGTTGGTATATTAAAAATGTGTTACTAAAAATACAAATTTATAAAAAAATTGTTGGTAACACTTATTTGTGTTGACAAGCCTGCTTTTGGAGGGCAAAAATGTAAACACCCATCTGCTTTTCTACCGTAATCCTTACTCCCCTAATCTCAACGCATTTTCCCTACTTCGGCTGCGTCAAAATGAATTACAATGCGGGAATAAGGTGATTTAGGGAAGGATTTTGATTTTGATTTCGATTACAAAGGGGGAACAAGGATTTCGATTCGATTTCGATTACAAAGCAGGAAGGGTTTCAATTTCGAGGCAAGGAATTCAATGTCAGATTCGTGTTTAAGGTCACGAAACTCGTATTCGAGGCAAGGAGTTCAACGTCAGATTCGAGTTCAAGACAAGGAGTTCAATGTCAATTTGGTTTTCCTTTATAAATTTGGTGAGTAAAAAATTATATTCTTGGTAAAAATATAATTTTGATTTTGTTTTAAGATGTACAGTTGCTTTTTACCTTTCCACATAATCGATTTCTCTTCCACCATGTTGAATTGGTGATGCTAGGTAGTTCCATTTGCGCTTATTTAAAATCTGTTGTGTTAATGTCAGAGTATATAACTAAAGCTATTTATTTTCATAATTGTTTAAAACCTGCCATGTTAATGTCAATAGATATAAATGGATGATCTAAAATCTGATATGTTAATGTCCATGATTAAAACCTGTGCACTTTAGTTCCTTATGTCCTACAACCCTATTGTTCTGATTATGTAGATGCTTGAGGTCCTCGCATTTCTCCCCTTGCCTGTTATCTAAATTTTATTGCTAGTTTTGATGATTGCCAAATTTGGTTTCTCAATTTGATGGCTTCTCAGGTTGCAGTTTTCCTTTCACCACTTAATCAATCGAGTCTGTAAATTTGAACATTCATACGTTATTAGCACTTTAATAGGAAAGCACATGGTATCTTGAATAATTTATTAGCCATATATTTGAATATGATTCAAGCTGTTCAACATTTTCAAACCAATTTTGATCATTTTCGACACCTCACTTGTGAAGAGCAATTAAAACCAGCATTTGTTACCTTTTGAAGAGTTGGATATGAATATTCTGATCAGCATTTGTAACCAACAATGAAAACCATTGTATCAAAATTGCATGTAGTGTGATTTTGGTGTTGTTTTATTGTTGGAACTCACACTATCTAGTTTACATTATTTCTTTATCATTTGTGGGTTTTATTGGAAACTAAGTCTCATGAACAATGTAGAATCCAAATCCAAGTCTACGACTGGTTGGATATTTACACTAGGAGGCACTGCTGTGTCATGGGCTTCCAAGAAACAAACTTGTATATATTATTCAACTATGTTATCATAATTGATTGCATTAGCAAACGCATGTAAGGAAGTGGAATGGCTTAGAAATTGTTAGTAGAAATCCCAATATGGAAGAAGCCATCTCCAGTAGCCTTGATTAATTGTGATAATCAAGCAACGATATATAATGTTTCTAATAAAACATATAATGGAAAGTCTAGACATGTGAGTCTAAGACATCACATGGTGAGATAGTTACTCAAAAGTGGAGTTATAACTGTTGACTACATAGAAATGAAGAAAAACTTGGCTGACCCACTTACTAAGAGTCTTCCAAAGGCTATGGTTTCTATAAAGTCTAATGAAATGGGACTAAGGTCTGTGAATGTAGATTGATCATCCTTAACAAAAACCCAACTTGTGTCTTGAAAAGGACAGACAAAGTTCAATGTGTACCAACAAGTTAAGGAAATGATTATGGAACACTAAATCAATAATCCCATAATGTTTAGTATTGGATTCTGCATGAACAAAGGATGGATAAATATCCTTAATAAGTCTAGAAACCCTAAAAGGTGTCTCGTAGAAACAACTTAAATGACTTACCTATATGAGTATGAAAATCAGGTCGCTTCCTAGGAAAGTAAGACCGCTTTCTAAGTAGACTCATGAACCAGGATTTAAGCAGATAGCCATTAACGTGCTGAGCAGAAAACTCTAACTAAGGAATACAACATGTGTGATTATTCCGGTTTTATCACTAAGGGATACTTGGTTCAAGATTCGTTCACCATAGAATCTCGATAAAACTTTGAATGGTTTACACTAAGTAAAAGTTCAAATCCAAAAGGTACTTTTATTTATGTGTTGTTTCCATGATGATGCAAATCTTGATCATAGAACTACATAGGTTTGATCCCACTTGGGTATGTAGGAAGTCGCACTAGTGATTCAGCCGTTCACTTTAATTTATTTTGAAAATTGGGGGGGGTTGTTGTAAATTTTCAAAATTAGTTTTGGGATATGGGTTTGTTTTTTGAAGAGGGAAGCAAGAATGGAAGAAGATAAGGTGTCGGGATTAGTCCCACATTGTAGAATATAGAGGAGTTTGTCTGTATAGGTAAAAGCTTGATATATGATATCAAAAGAAAGAAGAGAAGGAGCTATAAGGCAATGGGCCTTGGGTATGAACTGGGCATAGATAATAATATTTAAAATGTCAAAAGATGGGCCTTAGGCCTTGGGGCTCTTTGGGTCTCGTGATCCATTAGGCCGCGGAAACCAACAGTCGACAGGTTAAATTTCAACCGGTCGACTATTTTAGGCTCTGGTTAAAAATGGTCGACCGGTGAACATCAAGAGGTCGGCCGATTGGCGCCCGCATTTGAATCACAACGCTTTCAACATTGCAGACAAAGAGACATGGCTTCAAAGGAATGGGCGCGACGCTTTTCTGAATAGCAACAGATGTGATTGTTGCAAGTAGACATCACACTTCGCTGTCTATAAGTATCCACGCCCAGAACTATTGCAAAGTACTCAAAATCACATCTTCTTCTTCCTCCACTGACCCGCAACACCATTAAAGTGTTTCTAACGCTGCCATTCCTGTAATGCCTTAGAGGTGTTTCAAAATACAGAAAGTGTTGCACATTTATTCTCTTATTTTTCTCTTCGTTCTTGTTCTCTACTTGCATCATCAGAAACCAAATTTAAGAGTGTTCTTGGTCGGATCAAAATCGTATAAATTCCGATTACATTGTTTCAAGGCTTCATTGAATCCTGAAGTCAATAGTTCGTTAACCCGTTTGTACCTGGTGGGTTGAACTATTGTCTGAATGAATTTGCTCCGCAAATCCTTGAAGTCATAAGTACGGCAATAATTCTCCTCCATTAGCGTCTCAAACCACGAAATCCCCAACAGAGTTTTAGTGAATTGGGGAGGAAGAAGTGAAACGGAAAAGGAAAATGGACTTTTTGTTCCTTAAAGGTTAGAAAGTGTTTGTTTTAGTATAAATATGGGAATTTCAAAAATGCATCAGCATTATACGAAAATGATGCTTGCTCATTTCATAAATATGCAAGCATATTTTCTACTCTCTAAAAAGATAAAGCTACTTTTTCATATTTAACACAGTATATCATTAATTTATAACCCTATATTAATAATAAAACTAGTAGAACAACATATACCACAAATGTAACAAAGATAGCACCATATATAACAAAAAAACCTGACCAATTATATCAAC
Organism: Allium sativum; assembly: GCA_030737875.1. Lineage (NCBI taxonomy): Eukaryota > Viridiplantae > Streptophyta > Magnoliopsida > Asparagales > Amaryllidaceae > Allium > Allium sativum. The sequence goes on from CM060915.1 coordinate 708,956,368, forward strand.
TCATACGTAAAAGACAAGTCTAGAGTTCATTAATTCGTAACTTAAAGAGTAAAGATTTCTTTTTATGACATATGCAACAACAATTACCAAATTCTACCCGAATAATGAACATGGATCCTTGAAATCTTTTATTTGAGATAACCATGGACATCCAGAATTTTTTCGCACCAGTGGCAAACCTATAGTGGGACCATCATAGACATCTCAATGATGACTATGGAGAACATTATGGAAAAAAGAGAATAAGCGGCATTATACAAATTGCTTTGTATCATGTAGAAATTAAGTCAAACTATGCTCTATTTGCACCATCTAAACTTTGAGATCATGCTGCAGAGACATTAGAGCATGGAAAATGATCCAAAGTTGGCATACTGAATGAACACATGATTATGCTATCATCAATTTTCATTATCTGATCAAACATATGAACATCTTTTACTTTCCATTATGTTAAGTTATATCTCTTTATAAACAAAAGTTTGGACTCTTCCATTGTATTTTTTGCTAATGCTTCTTGCTTCGATGTCAAATGGGGAGTCCATTCTTTTGTTGAGTTCGATGTTCATAAAAGTAATGCTAAACAATGAAAACTTCATGATCCAGTGATCTAATTGGTAGATTTCTTATTCCTTCCAATACTTTTAAAGCTTTCAGGAACATCCTCTATCATCATATTTAACGTAACACCCCACCAAGAAACCCATCTCAATAAAGATAATTACTGACTAATATTGTCTATTAAAGCAGAGAATATGGCTGGTTATGAGCAACCATCCATAATCTTGTGTTAAACGAGTATCAAATATGTCGATTGGGTGTATAGTATATATTTTTATTACTTCAAGTGGATCAACGTATTCATCTAGTATAAAAATACGATGGCTAAGGATCGTATACAGAACAAACAACAATGCATAAAAGGTAATAGACGATAGAATAAAATCCATATATGTACAACAACAGAATATAACACATACATATGCTAAAAACTCAAATGGTTTCATATAAACCATATATGTACAACATACCCCAAAAGAATAAATATAGAAATGACACAAATATACGACTATACAACTAAGATAATAGCTCTAAAGGAATAACCCAATGTATTAGTTAACAATGAATGAACTGCAACTATAACCTCAAACAACACGATCTAGCAAAATAAATAAGTACTCAGGTCAGTTTAGTTTGAATATATCAGGTATAATATGATGAGTGAAATCAAATGCCAGTACACACTAAATCCTTTTCATAAGAGAAGGATTCTCATAATCACACCTTCACTTGAATCACAGATGCGATGATCTCTTTCCATCAGAAAGAGATATTATACACTTAGGATAAGTCTACGAAATGGATACCCTAGAAGCTCGTGAGAAACATGAAAACAGACTCAGATATTTCCATCAACACATATTACCCTAATTCTACAATTAGGGAAATCAATGCTTTGGATCGCATAAACGTAGAATAAAAAACGTAGAAATCTCAAAAATCACATGAATCGCAAGAATCACAAAATTTAGGAAACTCAGTTAAGAGTTCAAAGCATAGAAATCACAAAACTAATGAAATTGGTTAAGAGTTCATATCACAGAAACCATAAACACAGGAATTTATTTAAGAGTTCAATATATAGAAATGAAATCACCATATTCGCGAAATTCACAGACAGCTCTAAGCTCTCTCTCTCTATATATATATACACACACACATACATATATATATTTTCAAAATAATGGTGAAATTATTAGAAAACATAGAAATAACACTGATTTGGATCCAACTCAGATTGGCCAGCCGAAGCTAAGCCTCACGTGCAAATCATAAATGGTCGAATCCTGCTAAGTACTATATCTCAAATTTGGTACTAATATAGATGACTCGAAGGTCAAACCCAAGTGGCTCAAAAGCCTAGTATAGACAATCTGAATGTCAAACACAGATTGGCTCAAAAGCCTAACACAGATGTCCCAAAGGTCGAGTACTAGCATTACCATGGAATGTGCCACAAACCCTCAACTAGTAACCCAAAAAGAGGTAATCGTGTGTTCCACACCGCATTTTCTCACTTATCCATATACTTCCCGCAAGTCAAATCCATCCATATTAGGGAAAAAAAACCAAAAACACAGAAATAACAATAGCTTCGAATGGGCAAGATTGGAACTAACCAAAATAATAGTGTGTCCCACACCATACAGTTTACTAAATCATTTAGATACTAACCTTGCATTATCGAAGAGTGCAAAATTGTTCGTTTTTACATAAGAAAATATTTTTTTTGAGTTCTACTTTGGAAAATGTTAACCATCCTTTTGGCCTGTGTAACACCTCATAATTTAATACATCATAATTATATAATAAATATGATAAAATAAATATTAATCAATAAAATATTCAAAATTACGTAAAATAGAATTTACCGTTGCGTTCATTACGAAATTCTGGTTCAGATAGACTTTTGGTTTTCTTATATTAGATTTAGTATGAAGAAGTTATGAGCTTAAGAAGTTTAAACTATATTTAAAATTATATAAATAAATCAACCCTGGAAAGAAACAATAAGTGGGCAACCCAGCCCTTAATTGGGTCTATACAGAGGACGACCCAGGTCTAAGGTTGGTCAGCACTAGTGACGACCCATGTAGTAGGTGGGTCGATCCACCTGCATGCAGGGCGGATTCCTGTGCCTGAACCTGGTCTATTTAGTGTACTTTATTCTTTGCTGACTCAACTTGAAGTGTACGGTTTGATTTGACCTAATATCCTTTGGTTTAGAATTATCCTAACATATCTATAAATAGGCTAGTTGTTTGCGAACAAATTAAAAAATTGTAAACAATTATTAAATTCGTTCGGCTTTCCTAAACAACAAGGCTTATTGTAAAGAGTGTCAAACCCTAGGACAAAAATTAATTTAAGTAATAAATCCAATCAGGTTTTTCCGAAAGTTTGATTGTTTGAAAACGATAGAAAACAAATAAAAAGAGCGTTTTTTATAACAAATGAAAGCAATTAGGGAGTAATGACATAAACTGGATTAATAATCACCAATAGCCAAACAGATTAATATAGATCTAACTCATGTTTCTGTCACAAACATTAATCAGCGATAATTAGGTTTTTTAGAAACAAACATCTGAATAACGACAAGCATAGCCTATATAGGAGCTAATCTCTTAAACAACCATAGGTTATCAAGACAGATTCACTACTTTATTTCTAAATTCCTAAATATTAGATCTAAATATGATAAGTGTTAGATCGAACTTGAATATACTCTGTGAAGGAGAAGAACTCTTATACGACACAAAGTATGAAGGTTCAGATCTAACTCTTGGTTCAGATCTAAATCTATATGCATAAAATCCTAATTTATTTGTGTGACACCCCATGTCTGTTAATGTCACTCATTAAGAGAATGCATTGAGTTCCGTGAAGTGTTATAGGTAAACAGAAACATAAACATTACAAGACAGGTGTAAAATAGCAGCGGAATTAAAAACAAAACTCTATTAATCATAAAGCATGACATCGTGGTTCAAAACATCATAAGTCTGAAAATACGTAAACCAGTACATCATCTTAAAATTTCTGTCTTGTACTTAAAACATTAGAGTAAAATAATAAAAGAAGCATAATTCCCTAAATAAAACATAGCCATAGTAGAAGAGATAAGAACTTGAGCCATACATCTATGCATCTCTAAGCAGAAATGCAAGCAGAATCCCGATCAAACTTGAGTATTCCCACTTTGAGAACCTGAGGGAAAAGGAAGAGAAAGAAGAGGAAACAAAATGGGTCAGACATAAAGTCTGGCGAGTCCAGTTACTTTTAGCAAATAAATAAGTAAAAGTATCATGACAGACATATAAAGTAGAGAGATAACAACATATAAGGCAAGTATGACAAGGTAAACATGACAACTGGATAGAATGAATAGCGTTTCTCTAACACTTCCCTTTTTCTCTTTCTCTGCACCAATACTAGTGTCTTATTAACAAGATGATCCCCAATAAGTAAAAGATGGTAGACTTAGGTGTACTTCCAGTGAGAGGTTTTCACTCCATACAATCAACAGACAACCAAACGTACCGGAGTTACCCCTAAGGGTACTAATGGGATCCCAACATACCCCCAATATGCCGGAGTCTAAGTGTACCCTAATTACTACCCTAATAAATCATCTCCCTACTCCGTAGATACCCTGTGCTAGCCCCACAGTAAGATGTATCACTACCTAAAGTGGTAATCCTTCATCTCCAGGATGTGCACAACCATTTCTACAGGTGTCACGGCATCTTATCCTCCTCTGTCCGGACCATGCACGCACTTGACCCGGTCGGTACGCGCCGCCCACACCGTCCCCCACGTTTTGATCTCTTACAATCAACTCAATAAGCATGCCCCGACTCCGACCTAGTTCGAAGTACTCATTTGATACCTATATATGGGTTACTGACTGAAATGGGTCCCACACACAAGATGATACAAGCTCCCTCTACGCTTGCATCCCCACTGTGTTTTCCACAGATAATGCCATACCAGAGTAAAAGATTGCATAACCCCCACAAGTTAAGTTTGTGGGCCTATATATACAAATATTACCCACCCACCCAAGATTTTCTTAACCTTCCCACTATTTCAAACAAGTTTACTTAACCCCTATTCATGTTATGTGTTCATACAATCCCTATGGATTCAACTAGGTTAAGTATTCCAATTCATTACCATATTCATTTATGGGTATAATGTGCTAAACCTCCCACATTAAGCCTACTACTTGTGGATGCTGGATATGCCGGTCAGTTCCGGGCAGACTTCTTCCACAAGTCGGACTTAACCTCATGTCTTAGCACATCTCATGTTTATGCACTTAGACTCCTCACATTAGACTTACCACTTGTGGTCGCTGGATATGTCGGGCGGTTCCGGGCAGACTTCTACCACAAATGTAATCCAACCTCGTGTCTAAGCGCGGTTGCAGTTTCTAATTACTGTAATTCTAGGTATTTCAATTGTTAATTAATAATTCCTATGTCATTATAGATTTTCATGCCCCTTTCCCCAAGTCATGTTCATAATGAACCATATGCCCCAAATTAAGGCCTTTAATCATAATTCAATTTATGCCCAAATTCATATTTATATATTATATTCAAATTATGCCCAAATTTCCAACTACAAATTATTCCCTAATTTTACTATTTTCCCCTCGTTCCTAATTTAACTTGTTTGCATATTTCAGCGACATGCCTAGGCTCGAAGGTAGCCTGGCCATATAAAAATAAAAGGGGAAAAATGAAGGGAAGAGGACAGAAATGACCATACTAACAAGATCGACATATAATGACAGAAGTAGACATAAACATGTAGTGGCATAATAACAAGATAGGCATATAGGAACATATCTGGTGAACATGTGATAATAGAACTAATTCTAACAAAATAGGGATATCATAAACAGGCATGATGAGATCTAAACAAGGAATTAGATATCTAACTATTAACAGATCTAATTTAGCCACAAACATAATAGGAACTGGCAAGAGGTGATCTAAACTGTGAATTAGGTTTATAAACAATGGCCGATCTGACATGATAAATAGGCATAGGTTCTGATCTAGTTCAAAGTCATGTTAGAATTACAGGTTATAATAGATCTAATATGATTCAAGTAATCATAGGCATAGATCCAAGTTATAGTAATGTAAAGTTTTACTTTTAAATATTTAGATCTAAAAGTAACGTAAACTCACAGTGTTTGGATTTAGAAAAAGAGAAGAAAGGATTAATCTCTAAGCTTGTATAACTTGATTGCACAAGAAGAAAAGACTTGAGTTAATCTGGGCAGAGACGGCATTTAGTTCACCATTATTTTTGGTGTGGAGAAACCAGAAAAATAAAGCCGTATATATAGTTGTACCCACAATCCTAATCTGCCGAAATCTACCGTAGGGGGATCGACACCCCCTCCCCCTTGAGGGGTCGACACCTCCTTGATGAGGTCGGCACCCCTAGGCGGGATTTTTCCCGCTCCCCTGAATTTCGATATTTTGAACTATTCTGAATTTTCTATACCACTTATATATATATATATATATATATATATTCTTCTTATGCATATACAAACTTCAAACCTTCATAACTTCTTCATACGATGTCTGTTTTACGCAAATTCGAAGTCTATCTTAAGAAGAATTCCGAGACTAACGCAATGGCGCAGTCCATTTCCCTTATTTTTGAATATTAAATTAATTTTTCTTTGATTTATCATCTTTTAGTGTTGTTAAAATTACAGGGTGTTATATTCTCACCTACTCAAAGGATTTCGTCCCCAAAATATCTAAGTTAAGAAGAATGTATATCCTACCATACACTTCCAACTACTTATCCACCAATCGCCGACATCCATTGTCCTTAAAAGTTTTCTAATGTTTATATGAACATATGAAAAGGTGTGTGTATATGTCCCAATACTAATGCGAAGATCAGGCGGTCTACTGATTCAGTTAACCTCCTTAATGCAATGTATGTTAGTGTCATGAATCCATCATGTATGCAAATTATCATATTATGACATGTAAGTTTTATATGTGTGCACAAACATCCATCCAAATGCATCATCCATATGATGATACATCCATTTTCATTCATAAAAAGAAGAAAAACGCACACACATCCATATGCAGTATGAGAGTGATTGAGCCGATCTAGTGCCTAATGTGTGTGTGTATGCATCCACGAGAAACCACTTGCAAACACATGCATCTACTTGTATCCATCAAACATAACATGTCTCAAGCACATGTTTACATCCATGGGTTTCCTACCTAAAGGTCGAAGATTCAATCGATAGGATATATTCAAATGATAGAAACAAGCATAAATAATAGCTTTGGAAAGGAAGTTAAGAACATACCCTCGAAAAGAAAAAGGTACGAAGCACAATTCTTGACTTCGGTCTCCCAAGTTGTAACGACCCAGAAAATCTGAACCAATTTAAAAATTTTAAATTGGCTAAAATAATGGATTTTAAATATTTAAAATAAATATTTTAAGTAATGGCGATGAAAACTGAGTTGAATCGACATTTGAAGACGAATATAATTAAATATAATTATATATAGAATTGAAAATAGCGCGGTAGTTCGAAAATTCGATTTCTAATTTCAAATGAATATACAGAATTCAATATAAGTCAGAATTGAACGAAACAAGAAATATTTGAATCTGTATAACTATATCTTTATAACGAAGTTAACAAACTGAGATTTCATCTTAGAAATGATAAGATATGTCCAGTTTAAAATTAGAAATAGTCGCTGTGGAATTTATATATATTTATATATATATATATAAGGCCCTTAAAAATGGATATTTTGCAGATGACCTCGGATTTCGACGAAACCACTTTTGTTGGGTCCGCAGTGTCAAGTTATTGCTAGGTTTCAAATTTCATAATTTTTCGAATCAATATGTGAGCGTGGCAAAGGAAAACGCGTTTGACCAGTTTCAGTTGATTTTAATCGACTGGAAATTGGCCATTTTTCAAACGGTCTCAGAATTCGACGAAACTAGTTTTGTTAGGACCGTATCGTCAATACGAAGCTAGAAAATATTTTTCTGGAATTTTTCTAGTTAGTATGTGACCCCGGTAATTTGAAATGTACGTTTAAAATTCAATATAGTGATTTAAATGTAAATTCAAAAAGAAACTGATTGTAACGATCAAATCAGCTTGCGATACATATCCCATTGTGTTCGGAATGGGGGTGAAACGCTATGGACGGCAGGCGGTGGGCCTCGTTTCGAGGTCGAGTGTAAAAGTCAACTTTTTGCATAATTAAATAATAATAATAAAAAAAAAATATCTTTTAATTCCCTTTCCCTCCCTTTATCTTCACTGCCCCCCCCCCCCCCCCGTTCCCTTTTATTTTCAGAAAAAAAAACAAAAACCCTAAAAACCTAAATCGGATCGCCGCCCCTCCCTCCAGTCATCGCCGCCGTACCTCGACCCCCCGCCCCTCGTTCGAACCCCGAAGCCCTGCATCGACGAAGACCCGAGGCCCCTCCCTCCATCGCGAACGATTCGAGACCCCCCCCCAGTTCGCGACGCTGATTCGCGAGTCCCGCCCCTCGAAGCTTGCCGCCGACGAGCCACCAGAAACCCCCCCCCTTCGCAGCTACATTCGGTGAGCAAAATTTTTTTTTTTTTTTTTTTTATTATTATTTTACTTTATTTTATTTATTCAGTAAAAACTGTTTTGTTTTAAATTAAAATCTGTTTTGAAAAAAAAGTATAAAACTGATTTAATTTTAGAAGTGAAAACTGGATTTTATAAAAAGTAAAAAACTGAGTTTTTACAAACAGAAAATAAAATCTGTTTTGTTTTTAAAAAAGTATAAAAACTGCATTTTTTAAAAATAAAATCTGTTTTGTTTTTAAAAAGTATAAAAATTGCATTTTTATTAAAAGATAAAACTGATTTCAAAGATTTTAAACTGAATTTTTAAAAAGAGATAAAAACTGAATTTTATAAAAATAAAAACTGATTTTGAAATAAAGATCAGATTTGTAGCGAAGTAAATAAAAATCATATTTTTATATGTTGAAAGCAAAGGTAAAAATCATATTTTTATATATTGAATAGCGAAGTCAAAATTCGATTTTTATTTATTGAATAGCATAGTAAAAATTCTATTTTTACATATGCAGAGAATACGGGTGAAAGCGACAGATAGGCGAAGATTTCTATTAGGAAGTGTCGTGAAGTTGGATAGCTATTGGTGAGATTTCTGATTTAAAAATTTATATATATATATGCGTGAAGATGAAAGTGAATTGCTATCTATAAATATATATATATATATATATATATATATATATATATATACGCCCCCTCGTCCACAAACCATGGACGATATTTATTGGTTGAAATTGTGGTGAAAATTGAATGATTGTTTGGGATTGTTTGTGATTGATATTGGTTGATTGTGGTTGAAAAATACCCATTTGTGGTTGTGAAATATTTGGTTGAAACCACATAGGATTAGTTTGTGGAAATGAAATAAATATATACATGCCGCCTGCGTGCGAACTAGATGCATGTTTCCCATTGTCAAAAACCGCGAGGTTTTAAGGTAGAGCGAGGAGCCGTACTAGGGACGGTGCCGGTGTAACTACCCTGCCGTTATGCTGCCGAAATTTTGAATAATATTTGTGTGTTTGAATTATTTTCATATGCTTAAACTATTGAAAACATTCATGTGTTGAATTGATATTCATTCGTTGTTTAGAAATTCATGTGTTGAATGGTATTCATATTTTGAAATAAACTGTTAGATAATAAAAATCACATTTTTATCTATATCTAAAAACTATTGAAAACATTCATGTGTTGAATTGATATTCATTCGTTGTTTAGAAATTCATGTGTTGAATGGTATTCATATTTTGAAATAAACTGTTAGATAATAAAAATCACATTTTTATCTATATATAAAAACTATTGAAAACATTCATGTGTTGAATTGATATTCATTCGTTGTTTAGAAATTCATGGGTTGAATGGTATTCATATTTTGAAATAAACTGTTTGATAATAAAAATCACATTTTATCGACTATATGAACTATATAGAAAAATAGTGTTTTGAAATGAATCGTTTTACAATAAAAATCACATTTTTATTGTATGCATAAATCGTTAAAATGTGAAGAGTTGAAAATAGCCACTTGTTCAAAATAAACATATATGAGTTGAAATATTCATTAATTAGCTAATGAAATGATTTGCACCTATTTATGTAACATTAGAATGAATGGAGTTTTTAAACCAAATAGAAATCAAATATGAAGTTGAATAGAAAATGAAAAATGATATGAATTGTATATATATGTACATGCAATATTCATTGAACAGGTTATAGCAAAGGGGCTAGAGAAGAGGAATAAAATTTGTGCCCGACAAATAGGTACACGTTTACTGATTTGTTTGGGTGATGATTTTGAGCCTGTTGGCTAGCCGCTTGGCTTTTTCTTTTTCTTTTTGAGATTAGAAGGACCGGGACGCTATTTGCGATTTCCCGACGCTCCCGGTGCAGGGGAGGTTATGGCGAAATTTTTCCAAAATTTAAGGAGTTAGAAATTTTTTTGAAGTGAAAACGATATAGAAATCATTGAATGAACTATATTTATATAACTATATAAATATAAATAAAATTAAAACGAAACGAGGCCGTGCAGTTCGTATTTTGAAACCGTGATTTCAAACGACTAGTACGGGAAATCCGACCATTGGATTTTCCCGAAACCTCAACCGTCGGGTTCGCCTTGGAATAATCTTTCCAACGGCACCAACCTTGTAAAAATCCAACGGTTGGATTGTCCGGAATGTTTAATTCAAATTTGAAGAAAAACAGCGCCAGAATCGATTTTATTTATATATAAATATAAATAGAATTATATTTAATCGAATAACGACGCTGCAGTTCGTATTTTGAAATCGAAAATTCAAACGATTGTACCGGGAGATCCGACCGTCGGATTTTCCCGAAACTGGAACCGTTGGATTCGTTTTGAAAAGACCTTTCTAATGATGTAAATTTTGTGAAGATCCAACGGTTAGATTTTCAGATATGTGTAAATCAAATCTGAAGAAAAACAGCGCCACGGCCGCCTTATGGCCCGAAGCGTCGTTTTGAATAGAATGGCTATTTTAAAATAAATAAAAATAGCGATAAATAGTTATAAAATATCGTAAGCGATATGGAATGGAAATAAACTGAATTTGCTTGATTTATGTGATGTTTGATGGTTGAATGTGTTTGGTGTGAAAACTATATAAAGAACACAATTGGTGTTGTCGAATAATTTAACCATTGAAATAAATCGATTTGAAATTCTAAATATACGTGAATTATTTGAAAAGGCCGAGTTAATTCTCATTTCGAATAATCGACCGACGATTGAAATTCGAAGATGAAGACGATGGTCGAAGACCGGAGATCTTCACCTCGTTTGGATGGTAACCGAGGTCCTGATTGGGAGGCATCCCGAAATATGGATAATGAGTGGTGATCGTTCAGACGTACGTGTTGATCGATGGGTTTGCGAGGTATTTAGTGCCTCCGGTTTCGTTCAGACCCAGAACGGACTTGTAAATGGACTGTGTGTCTGACATAGGATTTATTCTGTGTGGCATGCTAAGATGCAGTGATCAGGGCTTCTGTTGAAAAGCAAAGTCTTGTGGTGATGATCAAAGCACCGCCTGTGTGGCGTAGCTTTGTGTGTAACGTGAATTCGCGAGCCTCACACCCCGGTAGGAACCTAAAACGGGAGGAAGGACCTCAGGGAGGGCATGCGTTTCTTTCTAGCTAGGGTGGTGTCAGTGACCTACCAGCCCTGACATTTATATACTTTTCACCTATGTGGTTGTTGCTGTTGCGAGGCGCCTCGGTTTGATCGGACGATCCGGGTCCGATGGAGTCATTCGTTGGCTCGTTTACGCCCCAAAGGGCGGGGAAACGTATTGTTCAGGCATTTTAATCCACATCGGTGGACCGGCCCTGACGATCCAAGGGCCCACCTGAGTCTGGGTCCTGAGGCTCGGGCTAGACAGTCTCGAATTCGGTAAGGACTATCTTTTGCCTTGGTTCATGACGGAAATCCAATTTCCAAATACGACATCGTGCGGTTTTGATTGTATATATATATGGCGACATGATATATGGTACCCATGCCGTCTATGATTGATAGTTATGATTGAAATTGTTTTGAAACATATAAACACTAGTCATAATACCAAATGCTTTTGTTTTATCCGTATCAATCATATTTTGGCCATTATAAGGAAAAACTCTATCCTCCGGTTTGCGTTGCATTGTGTGATGGGAACTGAGTCTTATAACGGCTTCATTTTTATAAAAAGCATAGCGATGTTTAAAAGAAAGATTTGTTTTAAAGCACTGGCAATCCAATGGAGTAAACCCGTTCCACGAAAGTGGCGTGGTCCTGTGATTAGCCAATTATATATGTGTTGAGTGGATTTCTCATACCAGTCCCATGACTGACTCGTAGTTTGTTTCACTTTCAAACTCGGGTGCCCCTTTTTCTACACGGGCAGCCTTGTATTCAGGTTTAGCTGGTTCTTTCTGGATAGCTGGAGCTGAAGATGGATTCTATCATTTATTTCTTTTTATGCTGTTCAGCTCCTATTGTACATATTTTGTTTATTTCCGCTGTAGACATTTATGTATAGCTGAACTGTATTTGTACTAAGTAAGATCCTGTATACTGTGAAACTCTGATGATTACTTTTATCCAGTATATTTTGTTGTTCATTCTGGTGTATTTATTTAATTCTGTTCTGCTATTATCTGTTTCTGTGTTATATTCCAAAGATAACCTTGTTTCCGTGAGAACGGGAAATCGGGTCGTCTCAACGTGGTATCAGAGCTTTGGTTAAGCTTAGTTCTGGAATATAACATTTGAACGAACTCGTCAGAAATAGAACCAGTAGTGTTCTAGGACGAGTAACTCAATACAGATAGGATCAGTAATATCCTAGTATGAGTAAAGCAGAATGAAATTACACCTCGATAGACACATTTACATTTGAAGTATGTGTTTCTATATTTTAAAATACCTTTTCTGTGACCTGACACTTGATCTGCTATTTGCAGAAGTACTAGAAAATGAGTGTCAGAAACAGAAGGAATGCAGAACCGGGTATTGAGGCCCTATTAATCAAATATCGAAATATGGGTGGAATACCGTTCTCTGGTGAAGAATCTATTATGAAGAAACAAGCTTGGATTCGTTCGGCTGAGAAAATCTTCGAAGCATTAAAGCTGAGGGACGACCAGAAAAGATTACTGGCCTCCTGGGCATTTAAAGATGAAGCTTTGTTCTGGTGGGATTCAGTTATAGAGAATAATCCAGAAGGTGATATCACCTGGGACAGATTCAAAGTGATTTTCTTAGAAAGGTTTACTCCTCCCGAAGCGATCGAGAGATTATGTGATGAATTTTCTTATTTGATACAAGGTGATATGACCATTCCCGAATATCATCAGAAATTCAACGAACTTGCTCACTTTGCTCCTCATCTAATCCAAGACCCAAAGAGGAAGAATCTTAGATTTATTCACGGACTTCAAAGGAAATACCAGAATAAGGTATTGAGGCATGTGAAGCTTCCTTTCTCAGAAATGATTTATATGGCTTATCAGTATGAAGATCTCCATAAAAAAGGAATGTTGCGCGACGAAGAGGAAGTTCGTTGTAGTGACAAAGCAGAGTCTGAAATTGATATTCCTGAAGCCAGTAAGAAGCCCGGTGTCAATCGAAAAAGGGCTAGATCTGAAAAAGAACCTGCCACGACTGCCATATGCAAGAACTGCAATCAGAAGGGGCATTTGTCCAGAAAATGTAAATCGGTAAACAAACGAGGGAAGAGTGGATTTGGACCTAGAAAGAGGGTTCTTGAAGGCCGAGGATGTCATAAGTGCCATCAGACTGGGCATATTGCGAAAAACTGCCTGCTATCTCAGAAATCTGAAGCAGTACAAGTGAATGAAGTGGCAGAAGTACCTGCATCTTCGTCTGCTCAGGAACGACCCGATGTTTTAGAAGGCACGCTTACTGTCAAAAACATTCCAGTCAAAGTACTGTTTGACACAGGCGCGTCACGAAGCTTCATTTCCAAAGATGCAGCTAAGAAACTGGATTTGAATTTGAAGAAGCTCAAAGAACCAATGACTGTCCAGAATCCAGTTGGGGGTTCCATTGATCTCAGTTGGATTTGTGGAGTGCCGGTTTCTTTCTCTCGTTATCGGTTTCCTACCATCGCAGTCGTTATGAATTTCAAAGAGTTTGATCTTATCTTGGGGTTAGACTGGTTGACCAAATATGAAGCTGAAGTCAAATGCGCCGAGAGAGTCGTAAAGGCAAAGATTAAATCAGGTGATTATATAACCATTCCCTGTGAAGGTCAGAATGCTAATAGAAAAGACTTCTGGGCAGCTTTGGATGTTTCTCCAGCCCAAATTGAAAATGTCCCTGAAATCACTGAGAATATTCCTGACCTCATCAAAGATATTCCTGTCGTCAAGAACTATGCGGATGTGTTCGAAGAAGTTGTTCGCTTACCTCCGCAGAGAGAAATAGATTTCAAGATTGCTTTAATTCCCAATGCAAGGCCGGTAGTTCACGCTATTCGAAGAATGTCCTTGAAAGAGAAGGAGGAATTAGACAATCAAACAGGACAGCTAGTATGGAAAGGTCTGATCAGACCTAGTTTCTCTGACTGGGGTGCAGCAGTGGTATTTGTCCCAAAATCTGACGGTACTCTACGGCTATGTGTGGACTATCGTGATCTGAACAAACAGACAATAAAGAATAAGTATCCATTGCCGCGGATTGATGATTTGTTGGATAGATTAAATGGAGCACAAGTATTTTCACGAATGGACCTAGCTACAGGTTTCCATCAACTTCGAATTGCCGAAGAGTGTGTTCCAATGACAGCATTCAGAGGCCCCGACTTATTCTACGAGTGGTTAGTAATGCCATTCGGCTTATGTAACGCCCCAGCTTATTTCGTCGATCTAATGAACAGAGTATTCAGAGGAGTATTGAATAAATTTGTTCTGGTTTTTATTGATGATATTCTAATCTTCTCTAAATCAAAGGCCGAACATGAAAAGCATCTGGAACAAGTGTTAGAAATTCTCGGACGGAATGTATTAAAAGCCAAGTTTTCCAAATGTATATTCTGGCAAGATGAAGTGAAATTTCTGGGCCATGTCGTATCGAAAGATGGAATCGCTGTGGATCCAAGCAAAATCACAGCTATTCAGAATTGGAAACAGCCCAGTACTCCCACTGAAGTCCGCAGTTTTCTCGGATTGGCTAGCTATTATCGGAAGTTCGTTAAAGACTTTTCGAAGATATCTGGTCACTTAACAAAGCTTACAAAGAAGCATTCTAAGTTCAAATGGACTGAAGAGAGTGAGGAGGCTTTCGAAGAGCTAAAGTTGAGATTAACTACAGCTCCAGTGTTAACCATCATCGATGGCAACCAAGATTTGAAAGTCTGGACTGATGCGTCTAGAGAGGGCCTTGGCGCAGTGTTAATGCAAAGAGGCCAAGTAATTGCCTATGCTAGCCGTCAACTGAAGCCGCACGAGAAAAACTATGTAACTCATGATCTTGAGTTATTGGCTATCATATTCTCTTTGAAAATCTGGAGACACTATCTTCTCGGTGAGAGATTCGAACTGTTTACAGATCATCAGTCATTAAAGTATCTGTTCACTCAGAAGGACTTGAATCTGAGACAGCAACGTTGGCTGGAGTTTCTTGCAGCATATGACTTTGAAATTATATATACTCCAGGAAAAGCCAATGTCGTGGCTGATGCGTTAAGCCGAAAGAATGAAATGATCGCCAGTTTTATTATCACGACTTCATTGCTGGATAAGATATCTACTCTTCAGGAGGATGATCACTTCATTCAGAAGATCAGAAGGATAATTCAACAAGGCGAACCCTCGAGTTTTCAAGTTGATAATGAGGGGATTTTAAGGCTCAAAGGTCGAATCTGTGTCCCTAACATTCCTGAACTTCGAAAGGAAGTACTGGATGAATGCCACAAGTCAAAACTCAGTATCCATCCGGGAGTAAACAAAATGTATAATGACATCAAACGCACTTTCTGGTGGAAGTCGATGAAAAGGGACATTTCTTTATATGTCAGCCGATGCCCTACTTGCCAGCTAGTTAAAAGCGACCAACAGAAATTGGCTGGACTATTACAACCACTAGAAGTTCCTGGTTGGAAGTGGGAGCATATCTCCATGGATTTCATTGATGGTTTGCCCAGAACCAGAAAAGGAAATGACAGTATTTGGGTGATCGTAGATCGCTTCACGAAGACCGCCCATTTCATACCTGTCAAATCAAATAGAACTGCTCAGAGTCTGGCGCAGATATACTTCAGGGAAATAGTTAGACTGCATGGAGTGCCACTCAGTATAGTAAGTGATAGAGATACAATATTCACTAGCAAATTCTGGGAAGCATTTCAAGTCGAGCTAGGAACGAAGTTGAACTTGAGCACCGCTTATCATCCTCAGACAGACGGTCAGACTGAGAGGGTGAATCGCATTTTAGAAGATCTATTGCGGGCTTGTGTTATAGATTTCGGTGGATCATGGGAAGACAATCTACATTTGGCTGAGTTCTCTTATAACAACAGCTACCAGGCGAGTCTGACAATGTCGCCATTCGAAGCATTGTATGGTAGACCGTGCCGATCTCCTGCTTGTTGGGTCGAGCCTGGAAATAGACTTGTGTTGGGTCCTGATATGATTCGAGAAGCGGCCGACAAAGTCGATTTTATTAAGAAACGATTGCTCGCCGCTCAAAGCCGACAAAAGAGCTACGCCGATAAAAGAAGAAGAGATATATCCTTTGAAGTTGGCGACTATGTATATTTGAAAGTATCGCCGATGAGAGGAGTTATCAGGTTCGGTAAAACTGGAAAGTTAGCGCCTAAATTCATTGGTCCGTTTCCTATTCTGGAACGGATTGGAACTCTCGCTTATAGGGTCAAACTGCCTGACTGGTTGCCTGGAGTTCATGATGTATTTCACATATCTCAACTTCGAAAGCACATTCATGATCCAGACTTGATCGTGGAAGAAGCAGCTCAGCAGGATATTGAAATTACTCCAGAACTAGCTGTGAGGCGTGAGCCGCTAAAGATCATCGGCAAAGAAACCAAAGAGCTGAGAAACAAGAAGGTTCACTTAGTCAAAGTGCAATGGAGTGGAGATCCGCGAGATTGTACTTGGGAAACTGAGGAGAGCATTCAGAAAGCTTATCCTAGATGCCGAGTAGATATCTCTGATTGACTCCGGTGCAAGGTACATCTACCCTACCTTGCATTACCATATAATTCTCTATTCTATTCTGTTGCTATTTTCTTCCCATGGATGTGTATTGTTTATTCTATACTCTGAATATTAAAAAAAAAAAACAAATTGGTTGTTGTGATGTGTGATCGTAGATTTATCAAACCACTTTCGACTTTATTCCTTTTCGGGGACGAAAAGTTTTAAGTGGGGGAGATTGTAACGACCCAGAAAATCTGAACCAATTTAAAAATTTTAAATTGGCTAAAATAATGGATTTTAAATATTTAAAATAAATATTTTAAGTAATGGCGATGAAAACTGAGTTGAATCGACATTTGAAGATGAATATAATTAAATATAATTATATATAGAATTGAAAATAGCGCGGTAGTTCGAAAATTCGATTTCTAATTTCAAATGAATATACAGAATTCAATATAAGTCAGAATTGAACGAAACAAGAAATATTTGAATCTGTATAACTATATCTTTATAACGAAGTTAACAAACTGAGATTTCATCTTAGAAATGATAAGATATGTCCAGTTTAAAATTAGAAATAGTCGCTGTGGAATTTATATATATTTATATATATATAAGGCCCTTAAAAATGGATATTTTGCAGATGACCTCGGATTTCGACGAAACCACTTTTGTTGGGTCCGCAGTGTCAAGTTATTGCTAGGTTTCAAATTTCATAATTTTTCGAATCAATATGTGAGCGTGGCAAAGGAAAACGCGTTTGACCAGTTTCAGTTGATTTTAATCGACTGGAAATTGGCCATTTTTCAAACGGTCTCAGAATTCGACGAAACTAGTTTTGTTAGGACCGTATCGTCAATACGAAGCTAGAAAATATTTTTCTGGAATTTTTCTAGTTAGTATGTGACCCCGGTAATTTGAAATGTACGTTTAAAATTCAATATAGTGATTTAAATGTAAATTCAAAAAGAAACTGATTGTAACGATCAAATCAGCTTGCGATACATATCCCATTGTGTTCGGAATGGGGGTGAAACGCTATGGACGGCAGGCGGTGGGCCTCGTTTCGAGGTCGAGTGTAAAAGTCAACTTTTTGCATAATTAAATAATAATAATAAAAAAAAAAATATCTTTTAATTCCCTTTCCCTCCCTTTATCTTCACTGCCCCCCCCCCCCCCCGTTCCCTTTTATTTTCAGAAAAAAAAACAAAAACCCTAAAAACCTAAATCGGATCGCCGCCCCTCCCTCCAGTCATCGCCGCCGTACCTCGACCCCCCCGCCCCTCGTTCGAACCCCGAAGCCCTGCATCGACGAAGACCCGAGGCCCCTCCCTCCATCGCGAACGATTCGAGACCCCCCCCCCCCCCCCCAGTTCGCGACGCTGATTCGCGAGTCCCGCCCCTCGAAGCTTGCCGCCGACGAGCCACCAGAAACCCCCCCCCCCTTCGCAGCTACATTCGGTGAGCAAATTTTTTTTTTTTTTTTTTTTATTATTATTTTACTTTATTTTATTTATTCAGTAAAAACTGTTTTGTTTTAAATTAAAATCTGTTTTGAAAAAAAAGTATAAAACTGATTTAATTTTAGAAGTGAAAACTGGATTTTATAAAAAGTAAAAAACTGAGTTTTTACAAACAGAAAATAAAATCTGTTTTGTTTTTAAAAAAGTATAAAAACTGCATTTTTTAAAAATAAAATCTGTTTTGTTTTTAAAAAGTATAAAAATTGCATTTTTATTAAAAGATAAAACTGATTTCAAAGATTTTAAACTGAATTTTTAAAAAGAGATAAAAACTGAATTTTATAAAAATAAAAACTGATTTTGAAATAAAGATCAGATTTGTAGCGAAGTAAATAAAAATCATATTTTTATATGTTGAAAGCAAAGGTAAAAATCATATTTTTATATATTGAATAGCGAAGTCAAAATTCGATTTTTATTTATTGAATAGCATAGTAAAAATTCTATTTTTACATATGCAGAGAATACGGGTGAAAGCGACAGATAGGCGAAGATTTCTATTAGGAAGTGTCGTGAAGTTGGATAGCTATTGGTGAGATTTCTGATTTAAAAATTTATATATATATATGCGTGAAGATGAAAGTGAATTGCTATCTATAAATATATATCTATATATATATATATATACGCCCCCTCGTCCACAAACCATGGACGATATTTATTGGTTGAAATTGTGGTGAAAATTGAATGATTGTTTGGGATTGTTTGTGATTGATATTGGTTGATTGTGGTTGAAAAATACCCATTTGTGGTTGTGAAATATTTGGTTGAAACCACATAGGATTAGTTTGTGGAAATGAAATAAATATATACATGCCGCCTGCGTGCGAACTAGATGCATGTTTCCCATTGTCAAAAACCGCGAGGTTTTAAGGTAGAGCGAGGAGCCGTACTAGGGACGGTGCCGGTGTAACTACCCTGCCGTTATGCTGCCGAAATTTTGAATAATATTTGTGTGTTTGAATTATTTTCATATGCTTAAACTATTGAAAACATTCATGTGTTGAATTGATATTCATTCGTTGTTTAGAAATTCATGTGTTGAATGGTATTCATATTTTGAAATAAACTGTTAGATAATAAAAATCACATTTTTATCTATATCTAAAAACTATTGAAAACATTCATGTGTTGAATTGATATTCATTCGTTGTTTAGAAATTCATGTGTTGAATGGTATTCATATTTTGAAATAAACTGTTAGATAATAAAAATCACATTTTTATCTATATATAAAAACTATTGAAAACATTCATGTGTTGAATTGATATTCATTCGTTGTTTAGAAATTCATGGGTTGAATGGTATTCATATTTTGAAATAAACTGTTTGATAATAAAAATCACATTTTATCGACTATATGAACTATATAGAAAAATAGTGTTTTGAAATGAATCGTTTTACAATAAAAATCACATTTTTATTGTATGCATAAATCGTTAAAATGTGAAGAGTTGAAAATAGCCACTTGTTCAAAATAAACATATATGAGTTGAAATATTCATTAATTAGCTAATGAAATGATTTGCACCTATTTATGTAACATTAGAATGAATGGAGTTTTTAAACCAAATAGAAATCAAATATGAAGTTGAATAGAAAATGAAAAATGATATGAATTGTATATATATGTACATGCAATATTCATTGAACAGGTTATAGCAAAGGGGCTAGAGAAGAGGAATAAAATTTGTGCCCGACAAATAGGTACACGTTTACTGATTTGTTTGGGTGATGATTTTGAGCCTGTTGGCTAGCCGCTTGGCTTTTTCTTTTTCTTTTTGAGATTAGAAGGACCGGGACGCTATTTGCGATTTCCCGACGCTCCCGGTGCAGGGGAGGTTATGGCGAAATTTTTCCAAAATTTAAGGAGTTAGAAATTTTTTTGAAGTGAAAACGATATAGAAATCATTGAATGAACTATATTTATATAACTATATAAATATAAATAAAATTAAAACGAAACGAGGCCGTGCAGTTCGTATTTTGAAACCGTGATTTCAAACGACTAGTACGGGAAATCCGACCATTGGATTTTCCCGAAACCTCAACCGTCGGGTTCGCCTTGGAATAATCTTTCCAACGGCACCAACCTTGTAAAAATCCAACGGTTGGATTGTCCGGAATGTTTAATTCAAATTTGAAGAAAAACAGCGCCAGAATCGATTTTATTTATATATAAATATAAATAGAATTATATTTAATCGAATAACGACGCTGCAGTTCGTATTTTGAAATCGAAAATTCAAACGATTGTACCGGGAGATCCGACCGTCGGATTTTCCCGAAACTGGAACCGTTGGATTCGTTTTGAAAAGACCTTTCTAATGATGTAAATTTTGTGAAGATCCAACGGTTAGATTTTCAGATATGTGTAAATCAAATCTGAAGAAAAACAGCGCCACGGCCGCCTTATGGCCCGAAGCGTCATTTTGAATAGAATGGCTATTTTAAAATAAATAAAAATAGCGATAAATAGTTATAAAATATCGTAAGCGATATGGAATGGAAATAAACTGAATTTGCTTGATTTATGTGATGTTTGATGGTTGAATGTGTTTGGTGTGAAAACTATATAAAGAACACAATTGGTGTTGTCGAATAATTTAACCATTGAAATAAATCGATTTGAAATTCTAAATATACGTGAATTATTTGAAAAGGCCGAGTTAATTCTCATTTCGAATAATCGACCGACGATTGAAATTCGAAGATGAAGACGATGGTCGAAGACCGGAGATCTTCACCTCGTTTGGATGGTAACCGAGGTCCTGATTGGGAGGCATCCCGAAATATGGATAATGAGTGGTGATCGTTCAGACGTACGTGTTGATCGATGGGTTTGCGAGGTATTTAGTGCCTCCGGTTTCGTTCAAACCCAGAACGGACTTGTAAATGGACTGTGTGTCTGACATAGGATTTATTCTGTGTGGCATGCTAAGATGCAGTGATCAGGGCTTCTGTTGAAAAGCAAAGTCTTGTGGTGATGATCAAAGCACCGCCTGTGTGGCGTAGCTTTGTGTGTAACGTGAATTCGCGAGCCTCACACCCCGGTAGGAACCTAAAACGGGAGGAAGGACCTCAGGGAGGGCATGCGTTTCTTTCTAGCTAGGGTGGTGTCAGTGACCTACCAGCCCTGACATTTATATACTTTTCACCTATGTGGTTGTTGCTGTTGCGAGGCGCCTCGGTTTGATCGGACGATCCGGGTCCGATGGAGTCATTCGTTGGCTCGTTTACGCCCCAAAGGGCGGGGAAACGTATTGTTCAGGCATTTTAATCCACATCGGTGGACCGGCCCTGACGATCCAAGGGCCCACCTGAGTCTGGGTCCTGAGGCTCGGGCTAGACAGTCTCGAATTCGGTAAGGACTATCTTTTGCCTTGGTTCATGACGGAAATCCAATTTCCAAATACGACATCGTGCGGTTTTGATTGTATATATATATGGCGACATGATATATGGTACCCATGCCGTCTATGATTGATAGTTATGATTGAAATTGTTTTGAAACATATAAACACTAGTCATAATACCAAATGCTTTTGTTTTATCCGTATCAATCATATTTTGGCCATTATAAGGAAAAACTCTATCCTCCGGTTTGCGTTGCATTGTGTGATGGGAACTGAGTCTTATAACGGCTTCATTTTTATAAAAAGCATAGCGATGTTTAAAAGAAAGATTTGTTTTAAAGCACTGGCAATCCAATGGAGTAAACCCGTTCCACGAAAGTGGCGTGGTCCTGTGATTAGCCAATTATATATGTGTTGAGTGGATTTCTCATACCAGTCCCATGACTGACTCGTAGTTTGTTTCACTTTCAAACTCGGGTGCCCCTTTTTCTACACGGACAGCCTTGTATTCAGGTTTAGCTGGTTCTTTCTGGATAGCTGGAGCTGAAGATGGATTCTATCATTTATTTCTTTTTATGCTGTTCAGCTCCTATTGTACATATTTTGTTTATTTCCGCTGTAGACATTTATGTATAGCTGAACTGTATTTGTACTAAGTAAGATCCTGTATACTGTGTAACTCTGATGATTACTTTTATCCAGTATATTTTGTTGTTCATTCTGGTGTATTTATTTAATTCTGTTCTGCTATTATCTGTTTCTGTGTTATATTCCAAAGATAACCTTGTTTCCGTGAGAACGGGAAATCGGGTCGTCTCACAAGTTGCAACCTCTGGGTTATCTCCCCACTGAACTTTAATCAACTTGACTTTTGGGTTGCGTAGCTTCTTAATATATCTTGCTTAATCATGGTGGACATCTACGGTTGAGCTTCTAACATAATTCCAAAAAGAACGTTTATGTGTACTCATTATTGACATCATTTACACATTCTATTAGCTTTTAAGACATGATATGTTTATAGTTATTTTATTAAATACATGTCATATTCTTTATTTTGAAACTAATTAGGCATCAAGAGTTAGATCTCAGAGATCCAAAATTGCATGTCAATAACTTACCTAAAAGAACAACCAAAATTTGGGTGATTGTTTAGTATGGAGTTTAGTTAATATTTTTTATAGGATTTGAAACTGTATTTGTATGCTATGAATTATATATATGCATTGGAAATAAAATATCTATTTATCGATGTAAAGAAATAAGCGAAGCTACCAACACCATATATATATATACATACATATATATATACATATATATATACACATATACATATATATATATATGTATATATATATATATATGTATGCATGTATGTATGTATATATGTATGTATGTATGTATTTGTTTCATTTACTGTTGTTTACTGTGTTAATAATAACTTAACCTTTCAAAAATGAACACTATCATGAATAACAAAACATGTGCAATTATAAAACGTACATTAACCATCAAATTTACATCAGTCATTTGAAGATGAAAGTGTACCGATTGGTAGATTAAATTTATTCCAATTGGTTTATTTGGTGAACAATAATGGAAAATGTGTATTATATAGGTCTTAACTATTGGGGAAACCTCATTAGGCGTAATACTGGTTCACACCTTAATTATAATATATTACTATATGCTTCTATATCCAGCGAACACATTGATGTGTCCATTACTTATTATTTCATTGAAGAACTAAAGGCTCTAAAGCATTGTTATATTTCTGGTTGATGTAGATGGGAGAGAAGCATGTGTGCCAATGAATATGTAAATAATTCCCTCTTTTTTCAAATGATAAAGTAAACTCGTATTTTTTGATATAATCATAAGCTAACTTGCATTTTTAAAAATATTTGACACAAACCAAATTAACATGCTTAAATTGTGTTATTTGTGCATAGGTATAGTTGGTACAAAAGCGTCTATCAAATAACTGCATCTCTTTTAACATGATAAAATTTGTCTTTATTTTTGATCTTTTTCCCAAAAAAACATGTTATCCTTCCATTTCAAATAGAAAATATAAGTTAGCTTTCCCTCGAAACAAATTTATTTTAATTGTAAAGAAATAAACTTCATTTCAATACCTATATTATGTACTTTGAATAGAAAGGAGAAATTTAACTCATACAGATTCTTAAAAAAAAAAAAGGTCAGTCTACCTCATTAGTTTCTTATATAAGTACTATAACCACTATTTACAATAAGATAGCAATCAACTCTTGAAATAAAAATAGTAAGAGATCTGAGAATTATCATTAGCGGATGGTGCAGCAGGAATGAAAAAAGATTTCCAAATAATATCAAAAATTTTAAGTCTTTTAAGACACATTAATGAATCAATTCATAATATAGTCGCTGGAGATATACAATTATTAACCAAAGTGCAATTCTTGGGGAAAGTTTAGCATAAGCGAGAGATAATAAAAATATATACTTCACATGCATTACTTTATTTTGGAAGTGTTGCAACATCCAATGAGTATAACAAATATTTGCTTCCATCGGAAAATATTTGATAATAAAGAATAGTCAAAATGGTATGAATATATGTTTTCCCTCTAAATTTTCATTTCTGAAGATAATATGCCTTTAATAATAGTATAAATGATGTCCAGATATTGTTATCATGATATACTATATTTTTTAAATCGTCAGGAATAGATAAACCAGACTCGACTAAACTATAACAATATTTTCCGGTATGCAGGAATATGGCTTAAAATAGATAAATGTGTTGAGGTCTTATCTTTCTTTCCATTTTTTTCATTGAAATTAGAGGAAGTTTGTAAAAAGATATAACCTCAATAAGCATTTAAAAAAATCAAGAATTGAAATCAAACAGAGCCCCCAATAACAATTTATTAATAAAGTACTTAATAATGCCCATCAATTTAATATTTTTAATAGTAGATGAATAAATTTGGAAATCTCGTTCATAATTAATCATAGTGTTACCTGCATATAAATGAAATAAAATCTAATTGATCATAAAAACATAATGACTAAAAAGAACCTTAATTTTAAAAACAACGAATGTAAAATAATTCAACATTTTAGTACGTTAGCTTCGTTTTTCTGGCTCATATTGAAGCCACAACTCATAATATCTGATATTGAAATTATTGATTATATATGGTTGTTACAACATAGCCATTCAATGTTAATACTGTATCCAAACATACCTAAGTTCCATACTTGTTTATAACGAAATTGTTCTAGGTCAATTCTGGTTCAGCAAGCCAGGAGATTGTATTGTAAATTATCCTTGATAATGCTAAGATCTTATGCCATAATAAAATTAACTAAGTGAATACTGACCTAATGGTTATAATAATGTAAGACGGAAAGAAATTATCAAACAGAAAGAATAAATGTATGAGCAATCAACAGTAAATAGAAATTTCGCCAAATACCTTATTGTTCCTACATTGGGCGAGTTTCCTTTTAAGAAGGAACACAATTTTATAAAATATTTTATGTTTCCATTTATACTTGTGGTGACATCCCAAATAAGGCAGAGAAATATCCAGAGATGGATGAGACCTCAGCCTACATAGCAGTGGACGTTATTTAAGAAAACAACATTTGAATTCTCAATCCTAATTCTAAGCAACGATTTAATATTTAGCTTACGGTATGATCAATAAATTAGTAGCAAAAATACCTATAACTTAAATTTTATATATGATAGTTTCATGAAAACAAATATTGGTTAACAACCAAAAGTTGTGTTATGATTCCGGCGTTAATCAATATATAACATCAGACCTATTAATATTAGGCTTCAACTAAAATAATCAAGTCAGAGATAATTTTGAAGGGAACTGAACAAATTGTTATTTAACAAAACAATTCAGAAATATAGTTCAATGCGAAACAAAAAGGAAATTAATAATAAATATATGTGAACTAAGAGAAGGAAAAAAGGAAAAGCGAAGAAAAAAGCTAGTAAAATAGATCAACCTAAGTCGATAATTGGCACCATAACCATAAACAATCATAGTCCTTACGCAATGACTAACAACAGCAAATTGCCGTCAAACTTAATCAACAATAGGAAATAAACCCTTACCGATAATAAATAAGTGATTACCTAAATCTAATCTAGAAAAGCATGCCGTTTAGCATCGATCGGAGGAGGAAGATGAAAAAAATCACTATTGTGCTAGGTGTAAGCGAAACGCTGAATTGGTATTGAATCCACAGTTGGCTATCGACGAAGGATGAATTGGCTAGGTCACGATCTCTTATGGTGCTCGATAAACCTGTAAACTGACTCATGATATGGGGATTTTCAATCGACGTAAAAGTGACGAACACTGAAGATGGAAGAGCAAGTGGCAGCAGAGCTAGGGTTATTTGCTTTTGACAGTGGAAGGATGAATTAGTAATGTTTTGAAGAGGAGAAGTTGGGTGTAGGGTATATTTTGGGGAAAGAGAAAGCGACGAACGATAAAAAAGAAAGTTCACGACCCTTGGATTTCAAATTAGGAGGAGGCCTGTGCGCTCAGCAAATTGAACTCAGTTATTATAATATAGTATAGATACTTTCTTTTAAAAACTTTTTGAAAATAATTTTCAAAAACATTTACCTAATTTGGTAACCTTCAGCTCTAATACCAAGTGTGACACCCCACGCCCGTTAATATCACTCATTAAGAGAATGCATTTAGTTCTGTGAAGTGTTATAGGTAAATAGAAACAGAAACATTACAAGACAGGTATAAATAGCAGTGGAACTAAAATAACTTTATTATTCATAAAGCATAACATCGTGGTTCAAAACATCATAAGTCTAAAAATACATAAACCAGTGCATCATCTTAAAATTTATGTCTTGTACTTAAAACATCATAATACAATAATAAAAGAAGCATAATTCCCCAAAAAAACATAGCTATAGTAGAAGAGATAAGAACTTGATCCATACATCTAAGCAGCTCCAAGCAGAAATGCAAGCAGAATCCTGATCAAACTTGAGTATTCCCACCCTGAGAACCTGGGAGGAAACATAAGAGAAAGAAGAGGAAACAAAATGGGTCAGACATAAAGTATGGCGAGTCTAGTTACTTTTAGCAAATAAATAAGTAAAAGTATCATGACAGGCATATAAAGTGGATAAGAGAGAAAACAATATATAAGGCAAGTATGACAAGGTAAACAGGACGACTGGATAGAATAAATAGCGCTTCTCTAACACTTTCCTTTTTCTCTTTCTCCGCATCAATACTATTGACTTATGATCCCCAACAAATAAAAGATGGTAGACTTAGGTGTACTTCCAGTGAGAGGTTTTCATCCCATACAATAAACAGACAGCCCAACATACTGGAGTTACCCTAAAGGTACTAAAAGGCTCTCAACATACTGGAGTCTAAGTGTACCCTAATTACTACCCTAATCAATCGGCTCCCTACTCTATAGATACCTTGTGCTGGCCCCACAGTAGGATGTATCACTTCCTAAAGTGGTAACCCTTCGTCTTCTGGATGTGCACAATCATATCTACATGTGTCACGGCGTCTTATCCTCCTCAGTTCGGACCATGCACGCACATGACCCAGTCGGTACGCGTCGCCCACACCATCCTCCACGTTTGGATCTCTTACAATCATCCCAGTAAGCATGCCCCAACTTCAACCTAATTCGGAGTACTCGTTTGATACCTATATATGGGTTACTTACTGAAGCGGGTCCCACACACAGATGATACAAGCTTCCCCCTACGCTTGCATCCCCACTAAGTTTTCCATAGGTTATTCCATGCCGGAATGAAAGATTGCATAACCCCACAGGTTAGGTTTGTGGGCCTATATAACAAATATTACCCACCTACCCAAGATTTACTTAACCCACCCACTGTTTCAAACAAGTTTACTTAACCCCTATTCAAGTTATGTGTTCATAACATCCCTATGGATTCAGCTAGGTTAAGTATTCCAATTCATTACCATATTCATTTATGGTTATAATGTGCTAGACCTCCCACATTAAGCCTACCACTTGTGGATGCTGGGTATGCCGGACGGTTCCAGGAAGACTTCTCCCACAAGTCGGACTTAGACCCCTCACATTAGATTCACCACTTGTGGTCGCTGGATATGTCGGGCGGTTCTGAGCAGACTTCCACTACAAATGTAATCTAACCTCATGTCTAAGCGCGGTTACAGTTTCTAATTACTGTATTTCTAGGCATTTCAATTGTTAACCAATTATTCCTATGTTGTTATAGGTTTTCATGCCCCTTTCCCCAAGTCATGTTCATAATGAACCATATGCCCCAAATTAAGGCCTTTTATCATAATTCAATTTATGCCCAAATTCCTATTTATATATTACATTCAAGTTATGCCCAAATTTCCAATTACAAGTTATGCCCTAATTTAACCGTTTTCCCCTCGTTCCCAATTTAACGCGTTCGCATATTTCAGCGACATTTCTAGGCTCGAAGGTAGCCTGGCTATATAAAAATAAAAGGGAAAAAGATGAAGCAAAGAGGACATAAATGATCATACTAACAAGATCGACATATAATGGCAGAAGTAGGCATAAACATATAGTAGACAAGATAGGCATATAGGAACACATCTGGTGAACATGTGATAATAGAACTGATTCTAACAAAATAGGGATATCATAAATAGGCACTGATGAGATCTAAAAAATGAATTAGATGTCCAACTAATAACAAATCTAATTTAGCCACAAACATAATAGGAACTGGCAAGAGGTGATCTAAACAGTGAATTAGGTCCACAAGCAATGGCAGATTTGACATGCTAAATAGGCATAGGTTCAGATCTAGTTCATAGTCATGTCAGAATTACAGGTTATAACAGATCTGATATGAGTCAAATAGCCACAAACATAGATCAAAGTTATAGTCATTTCAAGTTTTACTTTTAAATATTTAGATCTAAAAGTAATGTAAACTCATAGTGTTTAGATCTAGAAAAAGAGAAGAAAGGATTGAATCAAATATCTCTAAGCTTGAGTAACTTGGTTGCACAAGAAGAAAAAACTTGAGTTAATCTAGGCAAGGGCAGCATCTAGTTGTCCATTATTTTTGGTGTGGAGGAACCATAAAAATGAAGCCATATATATAGTTGTATCTAAAACTCTAATCTGCCCAAATCTTCCATAGGGAGTTCGATCCCCCCCCCCCTCTTGAGGGGTCGACCCAAGGGTCGACCTCCCTGGGTAAGGTTTCCCACTCCCCTGAATTTTGATATTTTGAACTGTTTTGAATTTTCTGGACCACTTATATGCATATATATCTTCTTATGCATATACAAACTTCAAACCGTCATAACTTCTTTATATGGTGTCCGTTTTATGCAAACTCGGATTCTATCTTAAGCAGAATTCCTAGACGAACACAATGGCAAATTCTGTTTCCCTTGATTCTGAATATTAAATTAATAATTATTTAATTTATCATCTTTTAGTGTTGTTAAAATTACAGTTTGCTACAATTTGACTATGTGATTCATATTGAATCTAATCTGTAAGTGTCATCACCCTCTAATTAAATGGGATTAGCTATACATAGTTAAATGAGAAAAAGCAAAGAAGAAAAGAACAAACATAAATAAAATAAAATTAAAACTAAAGAGAAAAGGAGAAGAATAGTTTTATTCCAATAGAAGAGTTTATAGAATAAAACCTAAGACAATTCTAAATGAAAGAGATACAGTGTATTTATAGCTGCCATGACCAAGACTAAGTGGCCAAATACAAGATGTGGGACAAAAGTTATTGCCTCGATAACAAATAAACAAATGTGAACGCATGTGATGGACATGCAAATTTCATGGAAAAATAGTTTGCGGTGATTAAACGACATCAACTTCAATCATTCTGAGCATGAATAAGAATTTCATAACATCTGAGACAAGCGATCTTTATGAAAAGGCATTGAATCTTGACTTTAAAATATGCGGTAGAAGGTGGTTGAACAACAATATTTCTTCAAGTCTTCATGGTTTAACCCAGCTCTAAAAATCAATAGTCATCATTGTAACAACCCGGGTTTCGACAGACCGAATTTTTTCAAAATTCAATCCATCGGACCCCGAGTTGGGTGCTCTGGTATCCTGCAGAAAAGACAGAGAGAAAGAAACATGTCAGAGTTCGAAAAGTAGCTCACAGCGGAAGGAATAAAATATAATTTATTCAAAATAGCATTACCTTAATAATAATACTTCCAAGCCAGTAGTCAATCAATACTATCTCTGTCATGAACCTAACTTGCGCATGTTGTGAGGAGGGGGGTCAGAACATAAGTTCTGTGTGACTGGACTATAATAAACTCTTGTGTAACCCTACATATACCGTTCAGTTATAATTTCTTGTTTATTAGGTTATTCAGAATATTAGCATTCAAGGCCAACTCATGTCATTTTCGTCCACTTACTAGATGACTTAACCTAATACATCGTATATGTAATTTTTCCCAAACTAGTATAATCCTTTCCATGTATACGTACAATCCCTTGCCGTATACCGTACGGGTTTTATCACGTAATTCTATACTACTTCAACGTAGTGCCACCATTCTTGAAATCGTTTGGACTGCCACCCTTGATCTGGCTAGGTTTCCTTATCATGAACTATCGAGTGTTCAACTAGGATTTATGCCACCTAGGACCACTAGGGATTATGCTACCTATTGAATGTTTTCTAGATTCGATTAGGGTTTATGCCACCTAGGACTACTAGGGATTATGCTACCTGTCGAACAACGCCCTTTTCCCACATATGTATCGCGAATCGTTTCCGATGTCTAGGTGCACATGTACACTATATGTGCGGCTTGAGTCCCGTGACAGGGCTAAATCAAGAAATACGGAACTCGGTCGGGAGCTTTAAGTTGTCTGCCGATGCAGATGCTAAGGTATGATTTTCTACTGGTGGTTATGGTCCTACGTGACCCATCCCTCAACTAATGAAAGGAAATCCAAGAAAATCAAGCATGAGAACTGTACTCCTGCCACCTATGCCCCCACTTTCCTATTGGCCAGCCTCACCCATAACTAGATAGCAAGTATATGGTCTGTTGGGAGTTCTCTGCCTTTCCGTATACGTACTACGATTGACTGAAGATGGTAGGTAGATAACGAGTGCTATCACAGGGCTAAACAAGATATCGCCGCCTCACGCTGGTCCATCCTAGTCTTTAGGTTGCCTTATATTGCAACCAAGGCATACTCTTGGTTCTCCTACCGCAGACCTTAACCTCCGTGAGCCTAGGCGGATCATCTGCAACCTCACAGAGGGTTACCAAGAGTACCCTCACGTTCCCCGAAGCTACGTGCTTTGTAACCCAGTCTGCTGGAGCCTTTTCCGAAATCAGATAAACGTTCGCTCCTTCTCGTGTGCTTGTTAAGCGATGATCTACCGTATCGGGTTATTCATCTATTTAAGGACTGGTTCAGTTTCCTTGACTAAGAATTATTACTTAGTTGTTCTTAACTAAGGCTTACCACTTAGTTTCCTTTCCCATTAATCTTGTTAACTAAGGTTTATCACTTAGTCCCCTTTACTAAGGATTACAACTTTGTTCCCGTTCTCGATCGTTTTCTTGACTAAGGTTTACTGCTTAGTTCCTATTAACTAAGGCTTGTTACTTAGTTATCATTCTCGTTTTTTTACTTAGTCAATTCTCGTTACCTTAGACACCAGACCACATATTCTTGCCTTATAATTCAAATTGTTGACTAAGGTTTACCCATGAATTCAAGCATGACTTGAGTTCTCTTTTATTCGGTGATAGCGCATGGGTGTCTTCCCACAGTTCTTGCTTAGCTTACCCCACATTATAGGTTATCCCACCCTTCAGGTCTTACATTACATCTTAGATCATAGTTTCCTCTGTCCCTAGGATAGGTTTTACCCGATATTTAATCCTTCGATTATCCCACCTTTGGTTTATAATATGAAGTTAACATTCCCTATGTCTGTTTTGGTTAAGTATTAATTCCCATGTTTATGACTTAACCCTAACTTGCAGCATTAAATAAATTAATGCACCCCAACCTCTCACATTAGACTTTGTTGTGGTTACTGGACAAGCCGGGCGGGTCCCGGCAGATTTACACCACAATCTAGTCTAACCTCAGGTTTCAAGTGCGATATGACCAACTACTCACATTGGGTCCTATTGTTTGCAGTTACTGGATTCGCCAGGCGGTTCCGGGCAGGTATATACTGCAAACTCAACCCAACCTCGAGTTGGCCATGTTAAGTTTATCTATGCGCCATGTCCATGTTCAAGTTTTCGGTGCCAAGTTTCATGTCAAGTTCTAGATGTAAGTCCCATGCTCTTATTCATGTCCAAGTTACAATTCATGTCTTATTCAAGCGTCACGTACCCGTGAACAATTTTTTTAAGCAAATTCATGTTTAAGCCGTTTCAGTGGTGTCAAATATATGACATATCCTAAGTCATGTTCATGCTTAAAGCCTTTCAACTTGGTCCACCCATTCAAATCTTACTAAGATTATATTATACTCAAAACCCATTATAATTTATTACTAAGCCTTCCATTTCACGTCATGACCCACAATCAAGCGTTCCCCTTTTTTAGTTCACAATAATCACTCCGTCGTATTTATTTCATAATAAAGCTAGGCTCGTGATAGCCTAGTCATAAAAAGATAAAAGAGGGAGAATAAAAGAGGACATAATCATAGGCATAATAATTAAAAGTGAACACATGACAATGTTAAACATTACAGATCCAATTTCCACAATAATTTCATTTCGCGTTTACATAGGGAATGTTTGAACGATAAATCATAATTTTACACAAAAAGTGTATTATAACTCCACTCACATTGCTTGGTGTCTTCAAAATAAGGACTAGATTAATCTTGAATTGATTTCGTGTCCAACTTGATCTTGCCTTGATTTCATATGCGGTATGGGTTGCGGATCTGAATTCCTTCTCTTTTCTTTGCGCAGCCTTTTAGATCTAAATCTCTTTTCTTTTTCGTTCACGATTGTAGTAATTCTAGGTCTTATTCTTTTTAATTTTAAGAATAGAGGTTGTAGAGAAAAGAGTGAAGAGTAGATCTAAGATCCATTTGGAGAAGAATAAGAAAAATGAGGGAGGAGAGAGCCATGGCTTCACCACGAATTGCTGCGGAGTTTTCAAGGAGCCTAGGGTCATTTATATAGGAACCAAACTACGAATCTCGCCCAAGAACTAGTCCAGATACATTTAGATGAACCCAGAACCGATTCTGGGAAAAGTGACCAGGTCGACACCCAGGTCGACTTAAGTGTCGACCTGGTAGGGGGTCGATTACATAGTCGACCCTGTGGTCGACCTTGCCTGGGCGGGAATTCTCCCGCCCAGCCTGCCTGTGCGTTTGAACTTAGAATTTGGCCCTGTTTTGAGCTGTTTAGTTATTAAATTAAATTCTGAAACTTTGAAGTGTCATAACTGTAACAACCCGAAAATCTGGGCCAGTTTAAATTTTTTATTTTGGCCATTTTAGCGAATTTTGATTATTTAAAATGAAATATTTTAAATAATATCGACGTGAAATTTATTTTGAATATAATTCGACGTATATATTATACGCGTCGTCGTTAGAATATATATAATTATATATAATTATAAAAGGAATTGAAAATGGCGCGGTAGTTCGAAAATTCGATTTCTAATTTCAAATGAATGTACAGTATTCAATATAAGTCAGAATTGAACGAAACAAGAAATATTTGAATCTGTATAACTATATCTTTGTAACGAAGTTAACAAACTGTGATTTCATCTTAGAAATGATAAGATATGTCCAGTTTAAATTTAGAAATAGTCGCTGTGGAATTTATATATATTTTATATAATATATAGCCCTTAAAAATAGCCGTTTTACAAACGACCTCGGATTTCGACGAAACCAGTTTTGTTGGGTCCGTGATGTAAAGTTATTGCTAGATTCCAAATTTCATAATTTTTCGAATCAATATGTGAGCGTGGCAAAGGAAAACGCGTTTGACCGGTTTCAGTTGATTTTAATCGACTGGAAATTGGCCATTTTTCAAACGGTCTCGGAATTCGACGAAACTAGTTTTGTTAGGACCGTATCGTCCATACGAAGCTAGAAAATATTTTTCTGGAATTTTTCTAGTTAGTATGTGACCCTGGTAATTTGAAATGTACGTTTAAAATTCAATATAGTGATTTAAATGTAAATTTAACGGAAACTGATTGTAGCGATCAAATCAGCTTGCGATACATATCCCATTGTGTTCGGAATGGGGGTGAAACGCTATGGGCGACAGGCGGTGGGCCACGTTTCGAATTCGGTAGTAAAAGTCAACTTTTAACAAATTAAAATAAAAAAATAATAATAATATATATCTCTTCCCCCCCCCCCTTTTTTAACCAGGCCCCCCCCGTTAAAACTGAAATCAGAAATCGATTTTCAGAATGGAAAAAAAAAAAAAAAAAAAAAAGAAAAACCGCTCGACATCGTCATCGCCCCCTGTAGGCCGCCGTGCTCCTCCTGGAGGCCGCCGCCGGAGCGAAACCCACCTCCCTCCTCCACGCAGGAACCTTCCGCGACCCCACAGTCCCACCACCCGCGAACCCTAGCCGAACTGAGACGCCGCCCTCCAGTCAATTCGCCCCCCCCACCTCGCGCTTCTCTCTCCTCCTCTAATCTGACCTCCTGCGATCCCCTCCTCTCTGTAAGTATTTTATAGTATTTTTATTTAATTCGTTAAAACTGTTTTTATTTATTTATTTTACTTTAAAGTAGAAAACTGATTTTGTTTTTAAAGTAGAAAACTGATTTTGTTTTTAAAGTGAAAACTGATTTTATTTTATTTAAAGTGAAAACTGATTTTTATATATAGTAAAAATAGGATTTTTATATATTGAACTTCGATAGAAAAATTCGATTTTTATATATTGAATAGCGAACTAAAAATTCGATTTTTATATATTGAATAGCGAACTAAAAATTCGATTTTTACATATTGAATAGCGAACTAAAAATTCGATTTTTACATATTGAATAGCGAACTAAAAATTCGATTTTTATATATTGAATAGCGAACTAAAAATTCGATTTTTATATATTGAATAACGAAGTCAAAATTCGATTTTTACATAGGTAGTAAAAGCGGACGACGAAGATGACGAAGATGCGATAGCAATGAAGTTTTCTATCAATGAAATGCCGTGGAGCTAGGATAGCTAAAGTTGAGAATTTCTCACCTTTCAATTTATTTTTCTAGTTATATATATATACTAGGATGCAGACGGTGTTTAGTAGCACCCGACACAATCGTCCACAGACCATGGACTTGTTTGTTTGGCTGTTTGGTTATTGATTGTGATATTGGTTTGAATGTGGTTTGTGGTGTGAAAAATCGAATCGATAAATTGGTTAGGATTAGACGTGCGCCGTTATAAGGCGAAGGAGTAAGGCTAGGTTAGACCCTTACTCCAAATTTTGTGGTTTGCATAACGAAAGTGAATTTGATTGATGTGTGAATGGCGTGGGCCTTCACTAGACCGGGGATAAGGCTAGGCCTTGTCCCGTTTCTAGTATCGTGCCGTTATGCCGCCGAAATTTTCTAAAATATGTTAGAAAAATAAAAATATCATTTTATTGAATAAATGAATTGAATAGAAATTCATAGGTTGAAATAAAATGTTTTATCGTTAAAAATATAATTTTTAACGTGAAGTGAATAAAATAAAATATTCATTTATAAACCGGACGGTTTGTTTATGTACACCTATTTGAATGACATTGATTGGGACGATAAATTTTACACATCGCCCAACAGCACAAATAAAATATGTGTTTGATTGTTTGAAACCCCACACGGGTGTTGGGATGAAATTTGAAGTTCACTCATCCTGATTTATTAAATATGTCGATCGGTTGATTGACAGGCTGTTATAAGCGTTGAATATCTATATTTGATGCTTTTACAGTGTAATGCACTTTGGTTGATGGTTGATTATTTTCAATGCTATTATATACATGTGTTGTATGAAAATCCATATAGTTAACTTTATATGGTAATTGATTGGGCCTCATTCCAATCGTGAAAATAAAGAATATTTTGATAATAAGAAATATTTGAAATAGAATATTTGAAAATAGAAATTTATGAAGCCGTGTTGATTAGTTTGACGCCATTTTGACGTGAACGATATTTATATCGATTTTATTCATTTAGAATTGAATTGAAAACGATTTCGAAATGAATTGAATTGAAAACGATTTCGAAATGAATTGAATTGAAAACGATTTCGAAATGAATTGAATTGAAAACGATTTCGAAATGAATTGAATTGAAAACGATTTCGAAATGAATTGAATTGAAAACGATTTCGAAATGAATTGAATTGAAAACGATTTCGAAATGAATTGAATTGAAAACGATTTCGAAATGAATTGAATTGAAAACGATTTCGAAATGAATTGAATTGAAAACGATTTCGAAATGAATTGAATTGAAAACGATTTCGAAATGAATTGAATTGAAAACGATTTCGAAATGAATTGAATTGAAAACGATTTCGAAATGAATTGAATTGAAAACGATTTCGAAATGAATTGAATTGAAAACGATTTCGAAATGAATTGAATTGAAAACGATTTCGAAATGAATTGAATTGAAAACGATTTCGAAATGAATTGAATTGAAAACGATTTCGAAATGAATTGAATTGAAAACGATTTCGAAATGAATTGAATTGAAAACGAATTCAAAGTGAATTGAATTGAAAACGAATTCAAAGTGAATTAAATTGAAAATGTATTCAAATTGAATTGAAATTTGAATTGAATTGAAATTTGAATTGAATAGAAATGAATTTTAAAAACGAATTTATGAGGAAGAATTCAATTTTGCTTTGAATTGAAATGGAAGTTGAAATAGGTTTTGAAACGATTTTAAAACTATTTATATAATTCGTTTTAAATAGAAATCGACGAAGTATATATTATATATATTATATATATAATATAATGGCCTGAATAGAACGCGCCGCGCCGCGGCAGTTCGCGAATTTCGACCATTTATTTCAAACGGACATTACGGGAGATCCGACCGTCGGATTCTCCTAAAACCGGAACCGTTGGGTTCGTATCGAAAAGAGCTTTCTAATGAATGTTAGAAATTTGAAATCTAACGGTTGGATTTGGAATTATGTCCAAATCAAATTCGAAAAAGGTCGCTATAAGTGCAGTTCGATGGCCATTGTTGGAAATCGACTGTACGGGCCTTGATAAAATTATTAAAAATAGTAATAATTTGTGTAAAATCATAAGAAATGATTTGAGAAGAATTGGGATGAAAAACTCCATATTTAAAAAGATAAAAATAGATTTTTATCGAAATGAACTAGTTTTGAACTAGAATTATAATTCTATTTATTTTTAAATAAATAAATTGAATTTAAAAAGGGTTTTAAAAATAACCAAAATTTCCAATGATTGCATTGGAGTCGATTTGAATCGAAATTGTCTTCGGAATATTTCGATGTTGGAATTCGTGATTATACAGGTGTTGTTATGGAAATTTGAAAGATATATATATTTATATCGTTATTTCCAATACGACATTTGTTAGTCGTAGAATTTGATATTGAATATAAGCCGATATATTTTCTATTCAGAGCCTTGTATTGGATATCGAATGTGATTTGGGTTTGTCGTGAATGGTGTCTTCACTAACACTGTTCTTGAACCCAGTTGAGAAAAGATTAAATCTTTTTATTTAGATTTAATGAAGTGTACCAATTAAATAATATTTAATTGGAATTGAATGGATATTGATTTTTGGGTTTATCGTGAATGGTGTTTTAAATAACACTTGTTCTTTAACCCGATAATTAATGGGATGTGACTTTGGGTTTATCGTGAACCGTGTTTTAAATGACACTGATTCTTTAACCCAGTCACAGATTAAAACTAAGTGGAGTTTTAATGAATCTTTAATTAGATTGAAAAGATCGAGAATGGAGTATCACCAGTTTTGCTCCAGGCGATAGTTAAATCTTTAATTAGATTTGAACGTGAAATTTAGAAACTAACTGTCGGTTAGCTAAGTAGAATGGTTTTCTGGATATTGATCTGATGTTGGTTTCGGCCTTCGGGGTTAATATTTGGGGAATTATTCTCTTGATTAATTTACGGTTAATGACTAATGAGTTGGAATGAGGCGTATGTTGTGTTTGTGTAACACTTTTATAATATATACGCGAGTTATTCGGAAAGACCGGGTTTATCCCATTCTGAATAACTGATACGACGATAAGTCGAAGATGATGGTCGAAGACCGGAGGTCTTCACGTCGTTTGGGTGATAACTGATGATCTTGATTGGGCTGTACACCCAAGAAGATGGAAACAGTTAGTGATCGTCCAGACGTACTTGGAGATCGATGGATATGCGGGGTACTAGGTGCCTCCGGTTTCGTTCAGGCCCAGAACGGACTTGTAAATGGACTGTGTGTCTGACATCGGATTTCATTCTGTGTGACTGATATCGGTTGCATAGGATGGCTTGCCTGTGTGGCATGCTAAGATGCAAATGATCAAGGCTTCTGTTGAAAAGCAAAGTCTTGTGGTGATGATCAAAGCACGGCCTTTGTGGCGTAGCTTTGTGTAACGTTTACCTCGCGTGTTTCACACCAGGTATGAACCAAAAACGGGAGACGGACCTCAGGGAGGACTTGCGTTTCTTTCTAGTTAGAAGTGGCGTCAGTGGTTTTACACGCCCTGACGAGTTTGACTTATGTGGTTGTTGCTGTTGCGAGGCGCCTCGGTTATATCGGTTTCGGCCGATGCTTCTGGTCGGCTGACGGACCAGACTGACACCCCATAGGGTGGGGAAACGTAGTGTTCAGGCATAATAATCCACATCGGTGGACCGGCCCTGTCGCTCCAAGGCTTGCCTGCGCGCTTGCCTGAGACACGGACTAGAGCGTCTCGAATCGGTAGAGGATCTTGCCCCTAGCCTCGGTTCATAGATGGAAATCCAATTTCCAAATACGTGACTTTGCGGTTTTATTTGTAATCCTATATATGGCGACATAGTGGGATGGGGCGCTTATGCCGCCTATGATTGATACTTATGATTTGAAGTTGTTTTATACACTATGCACTTATTATAGTATCAAATGATTTGTTTTAAAACGTATCAAGCATTCTTTGGCTGTTATAAGGGAAAACCCTATCCCCCGGCTTGCGTTGCATTGTGTGATAGGACCTGGGTCTTATAACAGCTTCATTTTTCTTTATTTAGCATTGCGCTAGTTGTTTGATGCACTGGTATTCTTGGGAGGAAACCCGTTCCGTGTTATACGGCGTGGTCCCTTGATTTACCTAATGATTTAAAATAAAGATTAATAACTGTTTTAGTTCTCACACCAGTCACATGACTGACCTGGAGTTTATTGTTTTAACCTAAACTCTGGGTGCCCCTATTTTGACACGGGCAGCTAGTAGTTTTGGTTTTGCAGATTTATATTCACATGATCCTGGTTTACAGCTGGAACGATATCCGGAAAGCTTTGTATCCGTATATCTACTTCTAGTTGTGTATTGTATTATTTTCCGCTGCTATGTATTTAAATGTAATTTAAATCTCTGATATTATTGTGTAATATTCATTCATACTCTGTATATTCTTGTAATCTGATGCATTGTTGTTATATACAATGAAATGTTCTTCTGTATGCGTTCTGTTGTGGCTTGTTCTCGAACTATCCGTCGCTTTCCTTTACGGGGAAGTTACGGGTCTTCACAGTTGGTATCAGAGCTTTGGTTTACAAAGCTCAGAGAACAAGACACATTAGAAACATACGAAAGAATTCATCAGATATTGGATTAGCAATATCCAATGGGAATGACTCGTTAGAGATGGGATCAGTAGTATCCTAGAACGAGTGTGAAGAGTATATTTTTAAAATGAAAACAAACTTTTGTTTTGAAAATTTAAATCAATTATTCGTATTTGATTTTCTATTTATATTGATGTGGACAATCCAGTATATATAGATTTTGCGTATACGTCTGATCCGCGTGTATTCGAAATTTTAATATATTGGATAGATATAGCATCACACTATAGTCGCCCGAAGATGGTACTGATGATTGTCATGACATCATCAGTATTTATGTTCGTGTCTCGAAGGTGTGATTTTCTATATATTTCCATTAGGCTGGTGTGAGAACCCAAAACTTATATATAGCTAGAATTCATCGTTGTGATTTGGCATCAAAAACATGATTTTTGTATATATATCAAATTATGAATTTGAAACGTTAAATTCACTAATTGATTGATGTTTGTGTTGTTTGTTAAATTGTTTGATAATTTTTAACCAATTAGCCTGATTGAATCATATATTGAATTGTATTGGAAATTGGTCGCATTTGCTTGCATATATGTACTTACCTTGAACAGGTCATAGCAAGGAGGCTAGAGCCAGAGAATAAAATTTGTTTGCCCGACAAATAGGTACATGTTTACTACATAATTTCCTGTTTTGTTTGGGTGATGATGATTTTGTGAGCCTATTGGCTTTTTCTTTTTCTTTTTGAGATCTGAAGGACCGGGGAAGCTATTTGAAATTCCCCGATGCTCCCGGTGCAGGGGAGGTTATGGCGAAATTTTTCGAAAATTTAGGGTGTTAGCCAAATTTTTGAAATTTTGAAAATTCTCAGAAACTAAAGAGTTGGAGAATGGAAGCCAGATCGAACGTAGAGTTGAATTATCAAACCACTTTCGACTTTGTTCCTTTTCGGGGACGAAAAGTTTTAAGTGGGGGAGATTGTAACAACCCGAAAATCTGGGCCAGTTTAAAATTTTTATTTTGGCCATTTTAGCGAATTTTGATTATTTAAAATGAAATATTTTAAATAATATCGACGTGAAATTTATTTTGAATATAATTCGACGTATATATTATACGCGTCGTCGTTAGAATATATATAATTATATATAATTATAAAAGGAATTGAAAATGGCGCGGTAGTTCGAAAATTCGATTTCTAATTTCAAATGAATGTACAGTATTCAATATAAGTCAGAATTGAACGAAACAAGAAATATTTGAATCTGTATAACTATATCTTTGTAACGAAGTTAACAAACTGTGATTTCATCTTAGAAATGATAAGATATGTCCAGTTTAAATTTAGAAATAGTCGCTGTGGAATTTATATATATTTTATATAATATATAGCCCTTAAAAATAGCCGTTTTGCAAACGACCTCGGATTTCGACGAAACCAGTTTTGTTGGGTCCGTGATGTAAAGTTATTGCTAGATTCCAAATTTCATAATTTTTCGAATCAATATGTGAGCGTGGCAAAGGAAAACGCGTTTGACCGGTTTCAGTTGATTTTAATCGACTGGAAATTGGCCATTTTTCAAACGGTCTCGGAATTCGACGAAACTAGTTTTGTTAGGACCGTATCGTCCATACGAAGCTAGAAAATATTTTTCTGGAATTTTTCTAGTTAGTATGTGACCCTGGTAATTTGAAATGTACGTTTAAAATTCAATATAGTGATTTAAATGTAAATTTAACGGAAACTGATTGTAGCGATCAAATCAGCTTGCGATACATATCCCATTGTGTTCGGAATGGGGGTGAAACGCTATGGGCGACAGGCGGTGGGCCACGTTTCGAATTCGGTAGTAAAAGTCAACTTTTAACAAATTAAAAAAAAAAAAAAAAAATATATATCTCTTCCCCCCCCCCCTTTTTTAACCAGGCCCCCCCCGTTAAAACTGAAATCAGAAATCGATTTTCAGAATGGAAAAAAAAAAAAAAAAAAAAAAAAAAAAGAAAAACCGCTCGACATCGTCATCGTCCCCTGTAGGCCGCCGTGCTCCTCCTGGAGGCCGCCGCCGGAGCGAAACCCACCTCCCTCCTCCACGCAGGAACCTTCCGCGACCCCACAGTCCCACCACCCGCGAACCCTAGCCGAACTGAGACGCCGCCCTCCAGTCAATTCGCCCCCCCCCCCCCACCTCGCGCTTCTCTCTCCTCCTCTAATCTGACCTCCTGCGATCCCCTCCTCTCTGTAAGTATTTTATAGTATTTTTATTTAATTCGTTAAAACTGTTTTTATTTATTTATTTTACTTTAAAGTAGAAAACTGATTTTGTTTTTAAAGTAGAAAACTGATTTTGTTTTTAAAGTGAAAACTGATTTTATTTTATTTAAAGTGAAAACTGATTTTTATATATAGTAAAAATAGGATTTTTATATATTGAACTTCGATAGAAAAATTCGATTTTTATATATTGAATAGCGAACTAAAAATTCGATTTTTATATATTGAATAGCGAACTAAAAATTCGATTTTTACATATTGAATAGCGAACTAAAAATTCGATTTTTACATATTGAATAGCGAACTAAAAATTCGATTTTTATATATTGAATAGCGAACTAAAAATTCGATTTTTATATATTGAATAACGAAGTCAAAATTCGATTTTTACATAGGTAGTAAAAGCGGACGACGAAGATGACGAAGATGCGATAGCAATGAAGTTTTCTATCAATGAAATGCCGTGGAGCTAGGATAGCTAAAGTTGAGAATTTCTCACCTTTCAATTTATTTTTCTAGTTATATATATATACTAGGATGCAGACGGTGTTTAGTAGCACCCGACACAATCGTCCACAGACCATGGACTTGTTTGTTTGGCTGTTTGGTTATTGATTGTGATATTGGTTTGAATGTGGTTTGTGGTGTGAAAAATCGAATCGATAAATTGGTTAGGATTAGACGTGCGCCGTTATAAGGCGAAGGAGTAAGGCTAGGTTAGACCCTTACTCCAAATTTTGTGGTTTGCATAACGAAAGTGAATTTGATTGATGTGTGAATGGCGTGGGCCTTCACTAGACCGGGGATAAGGCTAGGCCTTGTCCCGTTTCTAGTATCGTGCCGTTATGCCGCCGAAATTTTCTAAAATATGTTAGAAAAATAAAAATATCATTTTATTGAATAAATGAATTGAATAGAAATTCATAGGTTGAAATAAAATGTTTTATCGTTAAAAATATAATTTTTAACGTGAAGTGAATAAAATAAAATATTCATTTATAAACCGGACGGTTTGTTTATGTACACCTATTTGAATGACATTGATTGGGACGATAAATTTTACACATCGCCCAACAGCACAAATAAAATATGTGTTTGATTGTTTGAAACCCCACACGGGTGTTGGGATGAAATTTGAAGTTCACTCATCCTGATTTATTAAATATGTCGATCGGTTGATTGACAGGCTGTTATAAGCGTTGAATATCTATATTTGATGCTTTTACAGTGTAATGCACTTTGGTTGATGGTTGATTATTTTCAATGCTATTATATACATGTGTTGTATGAAAATCCATATAGTTAACTTTATATGGTAATTGATTGGGCCTCATTCCAATCGTGAAAATAAAGAATATTTTGATAATAAGAAATATTTGAAATAGAATATTTGAAAATAGAAATTTATGAAGCCGTGTTGATTAGTTTGACGCCATTTTGACGTGAACGATATTTATATCGATTTTATTCATTTAGAATTGAATTGAAAACGATTTCGAAATGAATTGAATTGAAAACGATTTCGAAATGAATTGAATTGAAAACGATTTCGAAATGAATTGAATTGAAAACGATTTCGAAATGAATTGAATTGAAAACGATTTCGAAATGAATTGAATTGAAAACGATTTCGAAATGAATTGAATTGAAAACGATTTCGAAATGAATTGAATTGAAAACGATTTCGAAATGAATTGAATTGAAAACGATTTCGAAATGAATTGAATTGAAAACGATTTCGAAATGAATTGAATTGAAAACGATTTCGAAATGAATTGAATTGAAAACGATTTCGAAATGAATTGAATT
The DNA here is from genome assembly GCA_030737875.1 of Allium sativum. NCBI lineage: Eukaryota > Viridiplantae > Streptophyta > Magnoliopsida > Asparagales > Amaryllidaceae > Allium > Allium sativum. The sequence continues at coordinate 709,000,137 of CM060915.1, forward strand.
GAAAACGATTTCGAAATGAATTGAATTGAAAACGATTTCGAAATGAATTGAATTGAAAACGATTTCGAAATGAATTGAATTGAAAACGATTTCGAAATGAATTGAATTGAAAACGATTTCGAAATGAATTGAATTGAAAACGATTTCGAAATGAATTGAATTGAAAACGATTTCGAAATGAATTGAATTGAAAACGATTTCGAAATGAATTGAATTGAAAACGATTTCGAAATGAATTGAATTGAAAACGAATTCAAAGTGAATTGAATTGAAAACGAATTCAAAGTGAATTAAATTGAAAATGTATTCAAATTGAATTGAAATTTGAATTGAATTGAAATTTGAATTGAATAGAAATGAATTTTAAAAACGAATTTATGAGGAAGAATTCAATTTTGCTTTGAATTGAAATGGAAGTTGAAATAGGTTTTGAAACGATTTTAAAACTATTTATATAATTCGTTTTAAATAGAAATCGACGAAGTATATATTATATATATTATATATATAATATAATGGCCTGAATAGAACGCGCCGCGCCGCGGCAGTTCGCGAATTTCGACCATTTATTTCAAACGGACATTACGGGAGATCCGACCGTCGGATTCTCCTAAAACCGGAACCGTTGGGTTCGTATCGAAAAGAGCTTTCTAATGAATGTTAGAAATTTGAAATCTAACGGTTGGATTTGGAATTATGTCCAAATCAAATTCGAAAAAGGTCGCTATAAGTGCAGTTCGATGGCCATTGTTGGAAATCGACTGTACGGGCCTTGATAAAATTATTAAAAATAGTAATAATTTGTGTAAAATCATAAGAAATGATTTGAGAAGAATTGGGATGAAAAACTCCATATTTAAAAAGATAAAAATAGATTTTTATCGAAATGAACTAGTTTTGAACTAGAATTATAATTCTATTTATTTTTAAATAAATAAATTGAATTTAAAAAGGGTTTTAAAAATAACCAAAATTTCCAATGATTGCATTGGAGTCGATTTGAATCGAAATTGTCTTCGGAATATTTCGATGTTGGAATTCGTGATTATACAGGTGTTGTTATGGAAATTTGAAAGATATATATATTTATATCGTTATTTCCAATACGACATTTGTTAGTCGTAGAATTTGATATTGAATATAAGCCGATATATTTTCTATTCAGAGCCTTGTATTGGATATCGAATGTGATTTGGGTTTGTCGTGAATGGTGTCTTCACTAACACTGTTCTTGAACCCAGTTGAGAAAAGATTAAATCTTTTTATTTAGATTTAATGAAGTGTACCAATTAAATAATATTTAATTGGAATTGAATGGATATTGATTTTTGGGTTTATCGTGAATGGTGTTTTAAATAACACTTGTTCTTTAACCCGATAATTAATGGGATGTGACTTTGGGTTTATCGTGAACCGTGTTTTAAATGACACTGATTCTTTAACCCAGTCACAGATTAAAACTAAGTGGAGTTTTAATGAATCTTTAATTAGATTGAAAAGATCGAGAATGGAGTATCACCAGTTTTGCTCCAGGCGATAGTTAAATCTTTAATTAGATTTGAACGTGAAATTTAGAAACTAACTGTCGGTTAGCTAAGTAGAATGGTTTTCTGGATATTGATCTGATGTTGGTTTCGGCCTTCGGGGTTAATATTTGGGGAATTATTCTCTTGATTAATTTACGGTTAATGACTAATGAGTTGGAATGAGGCGTATGTTGTGTTTGTGTAACACTTTTATAATATATACGCGAGTTATTCGGAAAGACCGGGTTTATCCCATTCTGAATAACTGGTACGACGATAAGTCGAAGATGATGGTCGAAGACCGGAGGTCTTCACGTCGTTTGGGTGATAACTGATGATCTTGATTGGGCTGTACACCCAAGAAGATGGAAACAGTTAGTGATCGTCCAGACGTACTTGGAGATCGATGGATATGCGGGGTACTAGGTGCCTCCGGTTTCGTTCAGGCCCAGAACGGACTTGTAAATGGACTGTGTGTCTGACATCGGATTTCATTCTGTGTGACTGATATCGGTTGCATAGGATGGCTTGCCTGTGTGGCATGCTAAGATGCAAATGATCAAGGCTTCTGTTGAAAAGCAAAGTCTTGTGGTGATGATCAAAGCACGGCCTTTGTGGCGTAGCTTTGTGTAACGTTTACCTCGCGTGTTTCACACCAGGTATGAACCAAAAACGGGAGACGGACCTCAGGGAGGACTTGCGTTTCTTTCTAGTTAGAAGTGGCGTCAGTGGTTTTACACGCCCTGACGAGTTTGACTTATGTGGTTGTTGCTGTTGCGAGGCGCCTCGGTTATATCGGTTTCGGCCGATGCTTCTGGTCGGCTGACGGACCAGACTGACACCCCATAGGGTGGGGAAACGTAGTGTTCAGGCATAATAATCCACATCGGTGGACCGGCCCTGTCGCTCCAAGGCTTGCCTGCGCGCTTGCCTGAGACACGGACTAGAGCGTCTCGAATCGGTAGAGGATCTTGCCCCTAGCCTCGGTTCATAGATGGAAATCCAATTTCCAAATACGTGACTTTGCGGTTTTATTTGTAATCCTATATATGGCGACATAGTGGGATGGGGCGCTTATGCCGCCTATGATTGATACTTATGATTTGAAGTTGTTTTATACACTATGCACTTATTATAGTATCAAATGATTTGTTTTAAAACGTATCAAGCATTCTTTGGCTGTTATAAGGGAAAACCCTATCCCCCGGCTTGCGTTGCATTGTGTGATAGGACCTGGGTCTTATAACAGCTTCATTTTTCTTTATTTAGCATTGCGCTAGTTGTTTGATGCACTGGTATTCTTGGGAGGAAACCCGTTCCGTGTTATACGGCGTGGTCCCTTGATTTACCTAATGATTTAAAATAAAGATTAATAACTGTTTTAGTTCTCACACCAGTCACATGACTGACCTGGAGTTTATTGTTTTAACCTAAACTCTGGGTGCCCCTATTTTGACACGGGCAGCTAGTAGTTTTGGTTTTGCAGATTTATATTCACATGATCCTGGTTTACAGCTGGAACGATATCCGGAAAGCTTTGTATCCGTATATCTACTTCTAGTTGTGTATTGTATTATTTTCCGCTGCTATGTATTTAAATGTAATTTAAATCTCTGATATTATTGTGTAATATTCATTCATACTCTGTATATTCTTGTAATCTGATGCATTGTTGTTATATACAATGAAATGTTCTTCTGTATGCGTTCTGTTGTGGCTTGTTCTCGAACTATCCGTCGCTTTCCTTTACGGGGAAGTTACGGGTCTTCACAATAACTTACTCGTACGGACTCCGATTTTCAAAAACTCGGACTCGATTCCATGCAGAATTCCGAGACAAACGTAATGGTGGACTCCGTTTAACTTAGTATTAAGTATTCTTTATTTCCCATCGCTCTTAATTAATTTGCTTCGCGTATCACCATTACATCTTAATATCTCGGAAAGTGTATATATATATATGATGAATTTCTTATTTCTTAAAATATAAAAATGCGGGGTGTTACATTCTCCCACGCTTAAGGAATTTCGTCCCCGAAATTCAATAAGAGTAAAATTAATAACCCTCTGCAACCGTCCAAAAAAAAAGTGTTCAACCAACTGTTGCAACATTGTGCACATGTGCAAAGTGAAGTACATTATAGTAAAATATGTATGCCTAATTTGGATCCACCTATATGTATGCAAACTTAAAAAAACTTTTCAAAACATGATGCTCACATCCTAAATATACTTGCAGTTCTATATGGATGCAATATTTTTGAAAAATCAAAATATTTTCCGTTCAAATTTTCCCATACTCTTATAGAATAAGAGCATAGTTCATCCAATTGTCGCATCCAATATCCTACCATCCATTTTTAAATTTAGAAAAAATCTCATTTTTTTCTAAATTTTATATAACGGAAAAATCTGCATTTTCCCGTTTTTATTTCTTCCTTGTTTTTCTTCGTCCACTTATTACAATTCTTATTACGACGTAAGATTTTTCATGGTTATATAATCCTGACATATTTAACTAAACAAACAACTCGTGGATTACATCTAGATAATTTCAGTACATCATTACAACCAGAGAAACAAAGAAAACAGTTAAACATTACGAAATAAAATACTACGCTATGGATACAATAGTAGAGGCCAAGTCTAATGGAAGTAGCTACGAATGAGCTCCTCTATGCTATCAAGCTTTTCTCCATGCTGTCGATTCCCCTGCCTAACCTCTAACTGCAGTTCCTGTAGCCCAGCTCCTAACTGATCATAAGAGGTGCCCATATCCTGTAACATCTGTTGCTGAGTCTGCCCTAACTCGACCTGTGTATGGAGCATCTCCTGTTGGGTCTTAAGGATATCTTGCTGATCTCTAAATAGATGAGCCTGTCGCTCAGAGATGGTCCTCAACTCAACCCTCCAATCTAAGTCTCGGGACTCCCAGGGATCCCATCCAGAGGTATCGGAAGTCCCCCATCCCGGAGCCTGGGGAGTCCCAGCACCTCCCCAAGTCTGCTCTGTCTGTGCTGGATCAAACCCTCCGTGCGGCATATACTAGGGTTCTTCGTCATGTCCGGGCTGATAATCATGACCATCGTGCGGCTCATCTTCCTGTCCCTCTTCTTCCTCCTCATACTTTCCATCATGCTCCATGGGCTGCGGCTCTAATAAATCATGTAAGGGGATACTCATCCTTGTCAGTGCAGCCAAATCGATATTATTAGAGGGATGAGGAGAAGGCGTTATATGACTCTCGCTATGTAGATCAACACCGCTCCGTACAAAAACTATAGTCCATAAATTTCCAAAGCAAATATTTGACTATCTCATCTCCCTAGTGGAGCTGTAATGATGTAAAATGATGCGTGCCCAGTTCATCTGTATACCCCCAAAAATAGCATAAGTGGCACGCTTCACGACGTGCGGAACCCTATCGAAACCACTGTTCTACCCAACAAGATTATACTGCAAAATTCTAATGACAAATCTAGAAAGTGGGCGCAAATGGACATTATCCCAATGCCTCTCAAGTTCATTCTTAAAAATCCTTTGCCATACGGCTACATTATTGTAACAACCCGGAAAATCTGGGCCAGTTTGAAAATTTTATTTTGGCAATTTTAGCGAATTTTGATTATTTAAAATGAATTATTTTAAATAATATCGTCGAGAAATTTATTTGAATAGAATTCGAACGTATATATTATACGCGTCGTCGTTAGAATATAAATAATTATATATAATTATAAAAGGAATTGAAAATGGCGCGGTAGTTCGATAATTCGATTTCAAACTTCAATTGAATGTACCGGGTGCAAATCAATCCGGATTTTAGTGAAACCAAAAACATTAGGATCTGATTGATAATATCTTTCTAACGGATGTAAGAAATTGAGATTTCACTTTAAAAATTGAGAGGTATGTCCAGTTGAAAATTCTGAATAGTCGCTATGGAATTCAGGCCCTTAAAAATGGACATTTTGCAAACGACCTCGGATTTCGACGAAACCACTTTTGTTAGATCCGCAGTGTCAAGTTATTGTTAGGTTTCAAATTTCATAATTTTTCGAATCAATATGTGAGTGTGGCAAAGGAAAACGCATTTGACCAGTTTCAGTTGATTTTAATCGACTGGAAATTGGCCATTTTTCAAACGGTCTCAGAATTCGACGAAACCTGTTTTGTTAGGACCGTATCGTCAATACGAAGCTAGAAAATATTTTTATGGAATTTATAGAGTTGTTATGTGACCCCGGTAATTTGAAATGTACGTTTAAAATTCAATTTAGTGATTTAAATGTAAATTTAACGGAAACTGATTCAAACGATCGAATTGGCCTACGTGGCATATCCCATTGTGTTCGGAATGGGGGTAAAACACCGGGGGCGACAGTCGTTCGGTTCGATTTGGAAGTCGGATAAAAATGCACCTTTTAGGAGAATTAAAAATAAATAAAATTTAAAATTTAAAATCTTTTACAAAACCCCCCTCCCCCAGATTTTCTCTTACCCCGTTCAGACATAAAAAAAAAAAAAAAAAAAGGGAAAGAGGGCATCGCGACCTGGCCATTGCAGATTCTCCGGAGGGGCCACCATCGTCGCGTCGCCGGCTAGCAAGGCCGCCCCCTTCTACGCCACCCTTCTTCCTCCCCATTTCCTTCCTGCTCGAGCCCCACCCTGATCGGCCCTTTCAAAACCCTAGAACCCGATTCCGCGCTCTCCCTCCTGGCCACCACCGGCCATCGTTCGCCGCCACCCCCTTCCAACCCCCGATCCTCCTCCGCTACCAACCTCTCTCGCCTCCTGAACCCGCAACCCCAAACGCCACTCCGCTCCATCGACCCACCACTGCTGGCCTCGAGCGAAGACCCCCTCTGACGCAGCGCCATCTTCCCCCCCCCCTCCTCGAGATTTCTTTTACTGTAAGTTTTATATTTTTTTTATTTTATTTTATTTTATTCGATTTTAATTCTGGGAAAAATACAGTGAATAAAATTTGTATTTCTTTTGAAAATCAGTTTTGAGTTAAACAAAATATTGTTTAAAAGTCAGTTTGTTTATAGAAAATATTTTAAAGATAAAAACTGATTGTGTTTAAAAGTAAAAAAAAAACTTTAAATAGAAAAAGGTAAAAGATTTAAACTTTAAAAAGTAAAAGAAAAGATTAGATCTTTGAAATGGAAAAGGCGGAAACAATATCAATAAAAATTCGATTTTTATATATTGAATAGCGAACTAAAAATTCGATTTTTATATATTGAATAGCGAACTAAAAATTCGATTTTTATATATTGAATAGCGAACTAAAAATTCGATTTTTATATATTGAATAGCGAACTAAAAATTCGATTTTTATATATTGAATAGCGAACTAAAAATTCGATTTTTATATATTGAATAGCGAACTAAAAATTCGATTTTTATATATTGAATAGCGAACTAAAAATTCGATTTTTATATATTGAATAGCGAACTAAAAATTCGATTTTTATATATTGAATAGCGAACTAAAAATTAGTTCTTTTATATTGAATAACGAAGTCAAAATGTGATTTTTACATATGTAGTGGCTACGGGCAACAAAGGCGATAAAAAGGCGAGTTGGCAAAGATTTCCTGCAAAGAAGAGCCGTGGAGCTAGGATAGCTATTAGTGAGAATTTCTCACCTTTCAATTTATTTTTCTAGTTATATATATACTAGGATGCAGACGGTGCTTAGTAGCACCCGACACCCGTCCACAGACCATGGACTTGTTTGTTTGGCTGTTTGGTTATTGATTGTGATATTGGTTTGAATGTGGTTTGTGGTGTGAAAAATCGAATCGATAAATTGGTTAGGATTAGACGTGCGCCGTTATAAGGCGAAGGAGTAAGGCTAGGTTAGACTCTTACTCCAAATTTTGTGGGTTGCATAATGAAATTGATTTGATTGATGTGTGAATGGCGTGGGCCTTCACTAGTCCGGGGATAAGGCTAGGCCTCGTCCCGTTTCTAGTATCGTGCCGTTATGCCGCCGAAATTTTCTAAAATAAGTTAGAAAAATAAAAATAGCATTTTATTTAACGAATGAACTGAATAGAAATTCATATGTTAAAATAAAATGTGTTATCGTTAAAAATATAATTTTTAACGTGAATGTGAATAAATAAATATTCATTTACAAACCAGATGGTTTGTTTATGTACACTTATTTGAATGATATTGATTGGGTCGATAAATTTCACACATCGCCCAACTGCACAAATAAAATCTGTGTTTGATTGTTTGAAACCCCACACGGGTGTTAGGATGAAATATGCAGTTCACTCATCCTGATTGATTAAATATGTCGATCGATTGATTGACAGACTGTTATAAACGTTGAATATCTGTATTTGATGCCTATGCAGTGTAGTGCACTTTGGTTGATGGTTGATTATTTTTCAATGCTATGATATACATGTGTTGTATGAAAATCCATATAATTAACTTTATATGGTAATTGATTGGGCCTCATTCCAATTTGAAAAATAAAGAATATTATAAAATAAAAGTTCATGTGTTGACAGTACTCATTCATTGAGATTGGTCATGTGTTGAACGAAATATTTTGATAATAACAACTATTTTGAAAAAGAAATATTTGAAATAGAATATTTGAAAATAGAAATTTATGAAGCCGCGTATGGACGCCATTTTGACGTGAACGATATTTATATCGATTTGAAAACGATTTCGAAATGAATTGAATGGAAAACGATTTCGAAATGAATTGAATTGAAAAACGAATTCGAAATGAATTGAATTGAAAACGATTTCGAAATGAATTGAATTGAAAATGAATTCAAATTGAATTGAAATTCGAATTGAATAGAAATGAATTTTGAAACGAATTTATAAAGAAGAATTCAATTTTGCTTTGAATTGAAATGGAAGTTGAAATAGGTTTTGAAACGATTTTAAAACTATTTATATAATTCGTTTTGAATAGTAATCGACGAAATATATTATATATATATTATATATAATATAATGGCCTGAATAGAACGCGCCGCGCCGCGGCAGTTCGTAAATTTCGACCATTTATTTCAAACGGACATTACGGGAGATCCGACCGTCGGATTCTCCTAAAACCGGAACCGTTGGGTTCGTATCGAAAAGAGCTTTCTAACGAATATTAGAAATTTGAAATCTAACGGTTGGATTTGGAATTATGTCCAAATCAAATTCGAAAAAGGTCGCTGTAAGTGCAGTTCGATGGCCGTTGTTGGAAATCGACTGTACGGGCCTTGATAAAATTATTAAAAATAGCAATAATTTGTGTAAAATCATAAGAAATGATTTAGAAAGAATTGGGATGAAAAACTCCATATTTGAAAAGATAAAAATGGATTTTTATCGAAATGAACTAGTTTTGTACTAGAATTATAATTCTATTTATTTTTAAATAAATAAATTGAATTTGAAAAGGGTTTTGAAAATAACCAAAATTTCCAATGATTGCATTGGAGTGGATTTGAATCGAAATTGTCTTCGGAATATTTCGATGTTGGAATTTGTGATTATACGGATGTTGTTACGGAAATTTGAAAGATATATATTTATATCGTTATTTCCAATACGACATTTGTTAATCGTAGAATTTGATATTGAATATAAGCCGATATATTTTCTATTCAGAGCTTTATATTGAATATCAAATGTGATTTGGGTTTGTCGTGAATGGTGTCTTCACTAACACTGTTCTTGAACCCAGCTGAGAAAAGATTAAATCTTTTGATTTAGATTTAATGAAGCGTACCAATTAAATAACATTTAATTGGAATAGAATTAGTATTGATTTTTGGGTTTATCGTGAACAGTGTTTTAAATAACACTTGTTCTTTAACCCGATAATTAATGGAATGGGATTTTGGGTTTATCGTGAATCGTGTTTTAAATGACACTGATTCTTTAACCCAGATAATGATTAAAACTAAGTGGAGTTTTAATGAATCTTTAATTAGATTGAAAAGATCGAGAATGGAGTATCACCAGTTTTGCTCCAGGCGATAGTTAAATCTTTAATTAGATTTGAACGTGAAATTTAGAAACTAACTGTCGGTTAGCTAAGTAGAATGGTTTTCTGGATATTGATCTGATGTTGGTTTCGGCCTTCGGGGTTAATATTTGGGGAATTATTCTCTTGATTAATTTACGGTTAGTGACTAATGAATTGGAATGAGGCGTATGTTGTGTTTGTGTAACACTTTTATAATATATACGCAAGTTATTCGGAAAGACCGGGTTTATCCCATTCTGAATAACTGATACGACGATAAGTCGAAGATGAAGACGATGGTCGAAGACCGGAGGTCTTCACGTCGTTTGGGTGATAACTGATGATCTTGATTGGGCTGTACACCCAAGAAGATGGAAACAGTTAGTGATCGTCCAGACGTGCTTGGAGATCGATGGATATGCGGGGTACTAGGTGCCTCCGGTTTCGTTCAGACCCAGAACGGACTTGTAAATGGACTGTGTGTCTGACATCGGATTTCATTCTGTGTGACTGATATCGGTTGCATAGGATGGCTTGCCTGTGTGGCATGCTAAGATGCAAATGATCAAGGCTTCTGTTGAAAAGCAAAGTCTTGTGGTTGATGATCAAAGCACGGCCTTTGTGGCGTAGCTTTGTGTAACGTTTGATTCGCGAGTTTCACACCCGGTATGAATCAAAAACGGGAGACGGACCTCAGGGAGGGCATGCGTTTCTTTCTAGTTAGAAGTGGCGTCAGTGGTTTTACACGCCCTGACGAGTTTGACTTATGTGGTTGTTGCTGTTGCGAGGCGCCTCGGATTGATCGGTCGTTCTCGAACCGATGGAGTCATACGTTGGCTCATTGACACCCCAAAGGGTGGGGAAACGCAGTGTTCAGGCATTTTAATCCACATCGGTGGACCGGCCCTGACGATCCAAGGGTCACTCGAGCTCTGATCCTGAGACACGGGCTAGAGCGTCTCGAATCGGTTGAGGATCTTGCCCCTAGCCTCGGTTCATAGACGGAAATCCAATTTCCAAATACGTGACTTTGCGGTTTTATTTGTAAACCTATATATGGCGACATGATATATGGTACCCATGCCGCCTATGATTGATACTTATGATTTGAAGTTGTTTTATACACGATGCACTTATTATAGTATCAAATAATCTGTTTTAAAACGTATCAAGCATTCTTTGGCTGTTATAAGGGAAAACCCTATCCCCCGGCTTGCGTCGCATTGTGTGATAGGACCTGGGTCTTATAACAGCTTCATTTTTCTTTATTTAGCATTGCGCTATTTGTTTTATGCACTGGTATTCTTGGGAGGAAACCCGTTCCGTGTTATACGGCGTGGTCCCTTGATTTACCTAATGATTTAAAATAAAGATTAATAACTGTTTTAGTTCTCACACCAGTCACATGACTGACCTGGAGTTTATTGTTTTAACCTAAACTCTGGGTGCCCCTATTTTGACACGGGCAGCTAGTAGTTTTGGTTTTGCAGATTTATATTCACAGGATCCTGGTTTACAGCTGGAACGATATCCGGAAAGCTTTGTATCCGTATATCTACTTCTAGTTGTGTATTGTATTATTTTCCGCTGCTATGTATTTAAATGTAATTTAAATCTCTGATATTTCTGTGTAATATTTGTTCGTTTATACTCTGTATATTCTTGTAATCTGATGCATTGTTGTAATATACAATGAAATGTTCTTCTGTATGCGTTCTGTTGTGGCTTGTTCTCGAACTATCCGACGCTTTCCTTTACGGGGAAGTTACGGGTCTTCACATTTGGTATCAGAGCTTTGGTTTACAAAGCTAGAGAACAAGGCACATTAGAACGATACGAAAGAATTCATCAGATATTGGATTAGTAATATCCAATTAGAATGACCCGTTAGAGATAGGATCAGTAGTATCCTAGAACGAGTGTGAAGGGTATATTTTTAAAGTGAAAACAATTTTTGTTTTGAAAATTTAAATCAATTATTCGTATTTGATTATTTATTTTGAATATGGACAATCGAGTATATATAGATTTCGCGTATACGCGTCATGAACGTATATTCGAAGTTTTAATATATTGGATAGATATAGCATCACACTCTAGTCGCCCGGAGATATTATTGATGATAGCGATCGCATCATCAACATTTATGTTCGTGTTTCGAAGGTGTGATTTTCTATATATTTCCATTAGGCTGGTGTGAGAACCAAAACTTATATATAGCTAGAATACATTGTTGTGGATTGGCATCAAAAACATGATTTTTGTATATGTATCAAAATTATGAATTTCAAACTCTAATCAACTAATTGATTGATGTTTGTGTTGTTTGTTCATTTGTTTGCTAATTTTGAACCTTTATGCCTAATTGAACACATATTGAACTGTATTGAAATTGGTCGCATTTGCTTGCATATACATATATATCATTGAACAGGTCATAGCAAGGAGGCTAGAGCCAGAGAATAAAATTTGTTTGCCCGACAAATAGGTACATGTTTACTACATAATTTCCTGTTTTGTTTGGGTGATGATGATTTTGTGAGCCTATTGGCTAGCCGCTTGGCTTTTTCTTTTTCTTTTTGAGATCTGAAGGACCGGGGAAGCTATTTGAAATTCCCCGATGCTCCCGGTGCAGGGGAGGTTATGGCGAAATTTTTCGAAAATTTAGGGTGTTAGCCAAATTTTTGAAATTTAGAAAATTCTCAGAAACTAAAGAGTTGGAGAATGGAAGCCTGAACGAGCGTAGAGTTGAATAATCAAACCACTTTCGACTTTGTTCCTTTTCGGGGACGAAAAGTTTTAAGTGGGGGAGATTGTAACAACCCGGAAAATCTGGGCCAGTTTGAAAATTTTATTTTGGCAATTTTAGCGAATTTTGATTATTTAAAATGAATTATTTTAAATAATATCGTCGAGAAATTTATTTGAATAGAATTCGAACGTATATATTATACGCGTCGTCGTTAGAATATAAATAATTATATATAATTATAAAAGGAATTGAAAATGGCGCGGTAGTTCGATAATTCGATTTCAAACTTCAATTGAATGTACCGGGTGCAAATCAATCCGGATTTTAGTGAAACCAAAAACATTAGGATCTGATTGATAATATCTTTCTAACGGATGTAAGAAATTGAGATTTCACTTTAAAAATTGAGAGGTATGTCCAGTTGAAAATTCTGAATAGTCGCTATGGAATTCAGGCCCTTAAAAATGGACATTTTGCAAACGACCTCGGATTTCGACGAAACCACTTTTGTTAGATCCGCAGTGTCAAGTTATTGTTAGGTTTCAAATTTCATAATTTTTCGAATCAATATGTGAGTGTGGCAAAGGAAAACGCATTTGACCAGTTTCAGTTGATTTTAATCGACTGGAAATTGGCCATTTTTCAAACGGTCTCAGAATTCGACGAAACCTGTTTTGTTAGGACCGTATCGTCAATACGAAGCTAGAAAATATTTTTATGGAATTTATAGAGTTGTTATGTGACCCCGGTAATTTGAAATGTACGTTTAAAATTCAATTTAGTGATTTAAATGTAAATTTAACGGAAACTGATTCAAACGATCGAATTGGCCTACGTGGCATATCCCATTGTGTTCGGAATGGGGGTAAAACACCGGGGGCGACAGTCGTTCGGTTCGATTTGGAAGTCGGATAAAAATGCACCTTTTAGGAGAATTAAAAATAAATAAAATTTAAAATTTAAAATCTTTTACAAAACCCCCCTCCCCCAGATTTTCTCTTACCCCGTTCAGACATAAAAAAAAAAAAAAAAGGGAAAGAGGGCATCGCGACCTGGCCATTGCAGATTCTCCGGAGGGGCCACCATCGTCGCGTCGCCGGCTAGCAAGGCCGCCCCCTTCTACGCCACCCTTCTTCCTCCCCATTTCCTTCCTGCTCGAGCCCCACCCTGATCGGCCCTTTCAAAACCCTAGAACCCGATTCCGCGCTCTCCCTCCTGGCCACCACCGGCCATCGTTCGCCGCCACCCCCTTCCAACCCCCGATCCTCCTCCGCTACCAACCTCTCTCGCCTCCTGAACCCGCAACCCCAAACGCCACTCCGCTCCATCGACCCACCACTGCTGGCCTCGAGCGAAGACCCCCTCTGACGCAGCGCCATCTTCCCCCCCCCCCCTCCTCGAGATTTCTTTTACTGTAAGTTTTATATTTTTTTTATTTTATTTTATTTTATTCGATTTTAATTCTGGGAAAAATACAGTGAATAAAATTTGTATTTCTTTTGAAAATCAGTTTTGAGTTAAACAAAATATTGTTTAAAAGTCAGTTTGTTTATAGAAAATATTTTAAAGATAAAAACTGATTGTGTTTAAAAGTAAAAAAAAAACTTTAAATAGAAAAAGGTAAAAGATTTAAACTTTAAAAAGTAAAAGAAAAGATTAGATCTTTGAAATGGAAAAGGCGGAAACAATATCAATAAAAATTCGATTTTTATATATTGAATAGCGAACTAAAAATTCGATTTTTATATATTGAATAGCGAACTAAAAATTCGATTTTTATATATTGAATAGCGAACTAAAAATTCGATTTTTATATATTGAATAGCGAACTAAAAATTCGATTTTTATATATTGAATAGCGAACTAAAAATTCGATTTTTATATATTGAATAGCGAACTAAAAATTCGATTTTTATATATTGAATAGCGAACTAAAAATTCGATTTTTATATATTGAATAGCGAACTAAAAATTCGATTTTTATATATTGAATAGCGAACTAAAAATTAGTTCTTTTATATTGAATAACGAAGTCAAAATGTGATTTTTACATATGTAGTGGCTACGGGCAACAAAGGCGATAAAAAGGCGAGTTGGCAAAGATTTCCTGCAAAGAAGAGCCGTGGAGCTAGGATAGCTATTAGTGAGAATTTCTCACCTTTCAATTTATTTTTCTAGTTATATATATACTAGGATGCAGACGGTGCTTAGTAGCACCCGACACCCGTCCACAGACCATGGACTTGTTTGTTTGGCTGTTTGGTTATTGATTGTGATATTGGTTTGAATGTGGTTTGTGGTGTGAAAAATCGAATCGATAAATTGGTTAGGATTAGACGTGCGCCGTTATAAGGCGAAGGAGTAAGGCTAGGTTAGACTCTTACTCCAAATTTTGTGGGTTGCATAATGAAATTGATTTGATTGATGTGTGAATGGCGTGGGCCTTCACTAGTCCGGGGATAAGGCTAGGCCTCGTCCCGTTTCTAGTATCGTGCCGTTATGCCGCCGAAATTTTCTAAAATAAGTTAGAAAAATAAAAATAGCATTTTATTTAACGAATGAACTGAATAGAAATTCATATGTTAAAATAAAATGTGTTATCGTTAAAAATATAATTTTTAACGTGAATGTGAATAAATAAATATTCATTTACAAACCAGATGGTTTGTTTATGTACACTTATTTGAATGATATTGATTGGGTCGATAAATTTCACACATCGCCCAACTGCACAAATAAAATCTGTGTTTGATTGTTTGAAACCCCACACGGGTGTTAGGATGAAATATGCAGTTCACTCATCCTGATTGATTAAATATGTCGATCGATTGATTGACAGACTGTTATAAACGTTGAATATCTGTATTTGATGCCTATGCAGTGTAGTGCACTTTGGTTGATGGTTGATTATTTTTCAATGCTATGATATACATGTGTTGTATGAAAATCCATATAATTAACTTTATATGGTAATTGATTGGGCCTCATTCCAATTTGAAAAATAAAGAATATTATAAAATAAAAGTTCATGTGTTGACAGTACTCATTCATTGAGATTGGTCATGTGTTGAACGAAATATTTTGATAATAACAACTATTTTGAAAAAGAAATATTTGAAATAGAATATTTGAAAATAGAAATTTATGAAGCCGCGTATGGACGCCATTTTGACGTGAACGATATTTATATCGATTTGAAAACGATTTCGAAATGAATTGAATGGAAAACGATTTCGAAATGAATTGAATTGAAAAACGAATTCGAAATGAATTGAATTGAAAACGATTTCGAAATGAATTGAATTGAAAATGAATTCAAATTGAATTGAAATTCGAATTGAATAGAAATGAATTTTGAAACGAATTTATAAAGAAGAATTCAATTTTGCTTTGAATTGAAATGGAAGTTGAAATAGGTTTTGAAACGATTTTAAAACTATTTATATAATTCGTTTTGAATAGTAATCGACGAAATATATTATATATATATTATATATAATATAATGGCCTGAATAGAACGCGCCGCGCCGCGGCAGTTCGTAAATTTCGACCATTTATTTCAAACGGACATTACGGGAGATCCGACCGTCGGATTCTCCTAAAACCGGAACCGTTGGGTTCGTATCGAAAAGAGCTTTCTAACGAATATTAGAAATTTGAAATCTAACGGTTGGATTTGGAATTATGTCCAAATCAAATTCGAAAAAGGTCGCTGTAAGTGCAGTTCGATGGCCGTTGTTGGAAATCGACTGTACGGGCCTTGATAAAATTATTAAAAATAGCAATAATTTGTGTAAAATCATAAGAAATGATTTAGAAAGAATTGGGATGAAAAACTCCATATTTGAAAAGATAAAAATGGATTTTTATCGAAATGAACTAGTTTTGTACTAGAATTATAATTCTATTTATTTTTAAATAAATAAATTGAATTTGAAAAGGGTTTTGAAAATAACCAAAATTTCCAATGATTGCATTGGAGTGGATTTGAATCGAAATTGTCTTCGGAATATTTCGATGTTGGAATTTGTGATTATACGGATGTTGTTACGGAAATTTGAAAGATATATATTTATATCGTTATTTCCAATACGACATTTGTTAATCGTAGAATTTGATATTGAATATAAGCCGATATATTTTCTATTCAGAGCTTTATATTGAATATCAAATGTGATTTGGGTTTGTCGTGAATGGTGTCTTCACTAACACTGTTCTTGAACCCAGCTGAGAAAAGATTAAATCTTTTGATTTAGATTTAATGAAGCGTACCAATTAAATAACATTTAATTGGAATAGAATTAGTATTGATTTTTGGGTTTATCGTGAACAGTGTTTTAAATAACACTTGTTCTTTAACCCGATAATTAATGGAATGGGATTTTGGGTTTATCGTGAATCGTGTTTTAAATGACACTGATTCTTTAACCCAGATAATGATTAAAACTAAGTGGAGTTTTAATGAATCTTTAATTAGATTGAAAAGATCGAGAATGGAGTATCACCAGTTTTGCTCCAGGCGATAGTTAAATCTTTAATTAGATTTGAACGTGAAATTTAGAAACTAACTGTCGGTTAGCTAAGTAGAATGGTTTTCTGGATATTGATCTGATGTTGGTTTCGGCCTTCGGGGTTAATATTTGGGGAATTATTCTCTTGATTAATTTACGGTTAGTGACTAATGAATTGGAATGAGGCGTATGTTGTGTTTGTGTAACACTTTTATAATATATACGCAAGTTATTCGGAAAGACCGGGTTTATCCCATTCTGAATAACTGATACGACGATAAGTCGAAGATGAAGACGATGGTCGAAGACCGGAGGTCTTCACGTCGTTTGGGTGATAACTGATGATCTTGATTGGGCTGTACACCCAAGAAGATGGAAACAGTTAGTGATCGTCCAGACGTGCTTGGAGATCGATGGATATGCGGGGTACTAGGTGCCTCCGGTTTCGTTCAGACCCAGAACGGACTTGTAAATGGACTGTGTGTCTGACATCGGATTTCATTCTGTGTGACTGATATCGGTTGCATAGGATGGCTTGCCTGTGTGGCATGCTAAGATGCAAATGATCAAGGCTTCTGTTGAAAAGCAAAGTCTTGTGGTTGATGATCAAAGCACGGCCTTTGTGGCGTAGCTTTGTGTAACGTTTGATTCGCGAGTTTCACACCCGGTATGAATCAAAAACGGGAGACGGACCTCAGGGAGGGCATGCGTTTCTTTCTAGTTAGAAGTGGCGTCAGTGGTTTTACACGCCCTGACGAGTTTGACTTATGTGGTTGTTGCTGTTGCGAGGCGCCTCGGATTGATCGGTCGTTCTCGAACCGATGGAGTCATACGTTGGCTCATTGACACCCCAAAGGGTGGGGAAACGCAGTGTTCAGGCATTTTAATCCACATCGGTGGACCGGCCCTGACGATCCAAGGGTCACTCGAGCTCTGATCCTGAGACACGGGCTAGAGCGTCTCGAATCGGTTGAGGATCTTGCCCCTAGCCTCGGTTCATAGACGGAAATCCAATTTCCAAATACGTGACTTTGCGGTTTTATTTGTAAACCTATATATGGCGACATGATATATGGTACCCATGCCGCCTATGATTGATACTTATGATTTGAAGTTGTTTTATACACGATGCACTTATTATAGTATCAAATAATCTGTTTTAAAACGTATCAAGCATTCTTTGGCTGTTATAAGGGAAAACCCTATCCCCCGGCTTGCGTCGCATTGTGTGATAGGACCTGGGTCTTATAACAGCTTCATTTTTCTTTATTTAGCATTGCGCTATTTGTTTTATGCACTGGTATTCTTGGGAGGAAACCCGTTCCGTGTTATACGGCGTGGTCCCTTGATTTACCTAATGATTTAAAATAAAGATTAATAACTGTTTTAGTTCTCACACCAGTCACATGACTGACCTGGAGTTTATTGTTTTAACCTAAACTCTGGGTGCCCCTATTTTGACACGGGCAGCTAGTAGTTTTGGTTTTGCAGATTTATATTCACAGGATCCTGGTTTACAGCTGGAACGATATCCGGAAAGCTTTGTATCCGTATATCTACTTCTAGTTGTGTATTGTATTATTTTCCGCTGCTATGTATTTAAATGTAATTTAAATCTCTGATATTTCTGTGTAATATTTGTTCGTTTATACTCTGTATATTCTTGTAATCTGATGCATTGTTGTAATATACAATGAAATGTTCTTCTGTATGCGTTCTGTTGTGGCTTGTTCTCGAACTATCCGACGCTTTCCTTTACGGGGAAGTTACGGGTCTTCACAATTATCCATCTCAAGATCCGTTACATCAAGTCCTGTACAATGGATATTTAACATTTCTCCAAATTGGACCTCATTAAAATATATATGAGTACCCTTAACAACTGAATTATAGGTTACCAAACCTTCATCATCCATACCCATGTCTAAATTAGCATCAAAGAGTCTTACCAAACGCTTGTAGCCCCTTCTCTCGGCGGTGTTCACATCCAAAATAGAAGTCGAACCCGCATCCGTAAATAAATCTTCCATGGGGGTTGCAGCAAAATCAGCAAATCTCACCGGGTGTCCCAATAATAACTTTAATTTTGCGGTCTTCACGTATTCCTTGACTATCTCCTCTTGCGCGTTGCACCACTCGATCTCTTGCGGTGTAAGTTGAGGGTAAAGCTCAAGAAGGGAAGGTTGGTTTGCCATGGCGATTCGAGCACAAATTGAGAGAGGAGGATTATAGATCTGGACATAGGATGACTCTAGCTTCAATTTGAGACCAATTTTATAGAAAATAGCGGAGAAACGAAGCGGTGGGAGGTGGAAGAAGTGAAGGGGATTGGGTTCTTTGGGTGTTGGGTGGAGAGAGGACGAACAAAAGTGCTTTGGAGCTGAAGGCCTTCGGCCTTTCATGCGTTTTATATATTTTTTCCACTGCAGGGGGGGTCGACACTATGGTCGACCTGCCCTGGGGAGGTCAGCTATAGTGTCGACCTGCCCCTTGTAGATTTTTTTTTCTGTTTTCTTTTGAATTTTCTCGTACTGTTTCAGGTGACGATCCTTCGTCTTCCTTTGCGATGGTCCACCTCTATTCCTATGTCATACTGTCGGTTCAAAACTTGATGTGCACACTAGTGACTATTCATCCTTTCTACATGTCGGTTCCGATTCCATGAAATATAAACTTATGCGGAACACGCAATCTTAAATATCCACACTTATGTACACTTTCTAATTTCACTTAAAAGTTAAAAAAAAATTCCTTAAACTCCATTTCAGTGTACGGGGTAAAATTTCCATTCCTCTCCAAGCTTATCTCTCGAGCGAGCTCTATACGAATCTAGATCTACTTATATATAATATTTTTCAAAAATACAAATACGCTCACTCATAATTTTTCCCCAGTAAAACTAAACCTAGGCTCTGATACCAGATGTAACAACCCGGGTTTTGACAGACCGGTTTTTTTTCAAAATTCAATCCATCGGACCCCGAGTTGGGTGCTCTGGTATCCAGCAGAAAAGACAGAGAGAAAGAAACATGTCAAAGTTCAAAAAGTAGCTCACAGCGGAAGGAATAAAATATAATTTATTCAAAATAGCATTACCTTAATAATAATACTGCCAAGCCAGTAGTCAAGCAATACTATCTCTATCATGAACCTAACCTGCGCAAGTTGTGAGGAGGGGGTTAGAACATAAGTTCTGTGTGACTGGACTATAATAAACTCTTGTGTAACCCTACATATACCGTTCAGTTATAATTTCTTGTTTATTAGGTTATTCACAATATTAGCATTCATGGCCAACTCATGTCATTCTCGTCCACTTACTAGATGACTTAACCTAATACATCGTATATGTAATTTTTCCCAAACTAGTATAATCCTTTCCATGTATACGTACAGTCCCTTGCCGTATATCGTACGGGTTTTATCACATAATTCTATACTACTTCAACGTAGTGCCACCATTCTTGAAATCGTTTGGACTACCACCGTTGATCTGGCTAGGTTTCCTTATCATGAACTATCAAGTGTTCAACTAGGATTTATGCCACCTAGGACCACTAGGGATTATGCTACCTATTGAACGTTTTCTAGATTCGATTAGGGTTTATGCCACCTAGGACTACTAGGGATTATGCTACATGTCGAATAGCGCCCTTTTCCCATGTATGTATCGCGAATCGTTTCCGATGTCTAGGTGCACATGTACACTATATGTGCAGCCAGAGTCCCGTGACAGGGCTAAATCAAGAAATACGGAACTCGGTCGGGAGCTTTAAGTTGTCTGCCGATGCAGATGCTAAGGTCTGTTTTTCTACCAGTGGTTATGGTCCCACGTGACCCCTCCCTCAACTAATGAAAGGCAATCCAAGAAAATCAAGCACGAGAACTGTACTCCTGCCACCTATGCCCCACTTTCCTATTGGCCAGCCTCACCCATAACTAGATAGCAAGTATATGGTCTGTTGGGAGTTCTCTGCCTTTCCGATGACGAGTGCTATCACAGGGCTAAACAAGATATCGCCGCCTCACGCTGGTCTATCCTAGTCTTTAGGTTTCCTTATATTGCAACCAAGGCATACTCTTGGTTCTCCTACCGCAGACCTTAACCTCTGTGAGCCCAGGCGGATCATCTACAACCTCACAGGGGGATACCAAGAGTACCCTCACGTTCCCCGAAGCTACGTGCTTCGTAACCCAGTCCGCTGGAGCCTTTTTCGACATCAGATAAACGTTTGCTCCTTCTCGTGTGCTTGTTAAGCGATGATCTACCGTATCGGGTTATTCATCTATTTATGGACTGGTTCAATTTCCTTGACTAAGAATTATTACTTAGTTGTTCTTAACTAAGGCTTACCACTTAGTTTCCTTTCCCATTAATCTTGTTAACTAAGGTTTATCACTTAGTCCCCTTTACTAAGGATTACAACTTAGTTCCCGTTCTCGATCGTTTACTTGACTAAGGTTTACTGCTTAGTTCCTTTTAACTAAGGCTTGTTACTTAGTTATCATTCTCGTTGTTTTACTTAGTCAATTCTCGTTACCTTAGACACCAGACCACATATTCTTGCCTTATAATTCAACTTGTTAACTAAGGTTTTCCCATGAATTCAAGCATGACTTGAGTTCTCTTTTATTCAGTGATAGCGCATTGGTGTCTTCCCACAGTTCTTGCTTAGCTTACCCCACATTATTGGTCATCCCACCCTTCAGGTCTTACATTACATCTTAGGTCATAGTTTCCTCTATCCCTAGGATACGTATTACCCGATACTTAATCCTTCGATTATCCCACCTTTGGTTTCTAATATGAAGTTAACATTCCCTATGTCTGTTTTGGTTAAGTATTACTTCCCAAGTTTATGACTTACCCCTAACCTGTAGCATTAAATAAATTAATGCACTCCAACCTCTCACATTAGACTTTGTTGTGGTTACTGGACAAGTCGGGCGGGTCCGGGCAGATTTACACCACAACCTAGTCTAACCTCGGGTTTCAAGTGCGATATGACCAACTACTCACATTGGGTCCTATTGTTTGCAGTTACTGGATTCGCCGGGCGGTTCTGGGCAGGTTTATACTGCAAACTCAACCCAACCTCGAGTTGGCCATGTTAAGTTTATCTGCGCGTCATGTCCATGTTCAAGTTTTGGGTGCCAAGTTTCATGTCAAGTTCTAGATGTAAATCCCATGCTCTTATTCATGTCCAAGTTACAATTCATGTCTTATTCAAGCGTCACGTACGCGTGAACAATTTTTTTAAGCAAATTCATGTTTAAGCCGTTTCAGTGGTGTTAAATATATGACATATCCTAAGTCATATTCATGCTTAAAGCCTTTCAACTTGGTCCACCCATTCAAATCTTACTAAGATTGTATTATACTCAAAACCCATTATAATTTATTACTAAGCCTTCCATTTCACGTCATGACCCAAAATCAAGCGTTCCCCTTTTTTAGTTCGCAATAATCACTCCGTCGTATTTATTTCATAATAAAGCTAGGCTCGTGATAGCCTAGTCATAAAAAGATAAAAGAGGGAGAATAAAAGAGGGCATAATCGTGGGCATAATAATTAAAAGTGAACACATGACAATGTTAAACATTACAGATCCAATTTCCACAATAATTTCATTTCGTGTTTACATAGGGAATGTTTGAACGATAAATCATAATTTTACATAAAAAGTGTATTATAACTCCACTCACATTGCTTGGTGTCTTCAAAATAAGGACTAGATTAATCTGGAATTGATTTCGTGTCCAACTTGATCTTGCCTTGATTTCATATGTTGCAGATCTGAATTCCTTCTCTTTTCTTTGCGCAGCCTTTTAGATCTAAATCTCATTTTTTTCGTTCACGATTGTAGTAATTCTAGGTCTTATTCTTTTTAGTTTTAAGAATAGAGGTTATAGAGAAAAGAGTGAAGAGTAGATCTAAGATCCATTTGGAGAAGAATAAGAAAAATGAGGGAGGAGAGAGCCATGGCTTCGCCACAAATTGCTACGGAGTTTTCAAGGAGCCTAGGGTCGTTTATATAGGAACCAAACTACGAATCTTGCCCAAGAACTAGTCCAGATACATTAAGATGAACCCAGAACCGATTCTGGGAAAAGTGACCAGGTCGACACCCAGGTCGACTACAGTGTCGACCTGGTAGGGGGGTCGATTACATAGTCGACCCTGTGGTCGACCTTGCCTGGGCGGGAATTCTCCCGCCCAGCCTGCCTGTGCGTTTGAAATTAGAATTTGGCCCTGTTTTGAGCTGTTTAGTTATTAAATTAAATTCTGAAACTTTGAAATGTCATAACTTACTCGTACGGACTCCGATTTTCAAAAACTCGGACTCGATTCCATGCAGAATTCCGAGACAAACGTAATGGTGGACTCCGTTTAACTTAATATTAAGTATTCTTTATTTCCCATCGCTCTTAATTAATTTGCTTCGTGTATCACCATTACATCTTAATATCTCGGAACATGTATATATATATCATGAATTTCTTATTTCTTAAAATATAAAAATGCGGGGTGTTACAATATTGTACCAATTCTTCAAGCTTTTCAACAAATAAGTGCATCAATCCATTCACCTTAAATAATTTGAAAACACAATTATAAATACACAGTATCAATTATTTTAAAGAGAAAATATGATAAGTGGATAAAATATACACATTTACGTATATATCAAATACCCCCACACTTATCTTTTTTTCGTCCTCAAATAAACTAAACTAAGATATGTCACACTTTCGTCGGAAACAAAATTGCATTTAGCATATGCAACAAGCCGTTAAACCCCTACGTGTCCTTAGTAGGACGAGTGTTGTCTCGTTAGGGTTTTCAGCAGATACTACCTACAAAATCCAAATCGTCTTATGTACGCGGATTAATCAAACAATATATTTAAGGTCTTTCAAATTCCAACGACTTTACCTAACTTCAATAATAGCGATTTAGCCCTAAATTATCCATCCCATTATCGGTGCAAAAATGAATAAAAAATTTCAAGCTGAATTGTAATTCCTTGATAACACTATAATTATCTTGAAGATTAAGAGTATGGTATCAATCAAAGTTCTACTCATCGACAATGTGCACCCAATCATTTATTTATTCTTTTTCTATTTTTTGAATAATTGCTGCACCAATGTAACTGTAATGTATTGGATGTGAGTTATGCATAGATGAAGGAATTTTGTAAGTTCTAAAAATATTATAAATAAGAGGGAAAGTGTATTAGTTGAACTTCAAGCTACAAAAGATAAAGTAATACTAAGGCACATATGGACGTATTATTTCCTTTCATATCCTCTACTACAATCCTCACTTCTAAGTACGGTATGATGGATGTGGATGGAATGGAAATGAATGCTTTATAGTCAAGAATGATGAATGACTATTTTATTCTTAGAGAATTTCTCTTTATTGCATTTTTTTCTTTTTTTCTATTTTCTTTTTTCTTTTTTTTGTTGTTGTTGAAGATGCATGATAAATGATGAGTGGAGATGGAATGGAATGTTACCGTATATTACTTCATTTGATTCCTCCTCTATTAAGAGATTCATAACCAACACTTCATGAAAGGAAAGTTTTGTGCCCTAGTTACTCTACTTCTATAACCCTAATTCAACACACAAGTCTAGATTGATGTTATATAAAAAACCGAAAGGATAGATAAGAAAAGTTTCGTAAGATAGATAACCCATATAAAATAAGATATGGTATATGGTTATTCTATCATAAAACAAGTACGGAGTGGGTAGTGTAACATTGGTACAAAAAGTGACGTTTTTTTAACCTTTGGAAATGAATCAATAAAAAGGTTCTTAAGTATACTAATATAAGAAAACCTTTTCTAAACATAGATGTAAATCGACTAAAACTTGGGTTTGAATAATGTTGGGGTATCGAAGAAGAACGCAATAATGAGTCATTTCTACTTTAGTGGACCAAGTGGAATTTAAAACTTACAAGTTCAAAATTTTGAGTGAAAAAATATTATGCATGATAATAAACTTAGAAAATCCAATAAATGTAGGTGCAAAATCATTTTTATTTGATATTTTTTTATGATTATTTTTACTTGCACATTCTATCATGTATAACAAGAGTTGACACGCTTACCCAGAACATGGCTAATATCTGCACAGTGTCAAGCTAGCATCTTAAAAAAACACTATGACTCAATGAATAATTAATGTTCATTCCCATCACCCAATAATTCAACTTATCAATAAAGAACCAAAGTGTTATTTATGAATTTTAAGTTAATCCCTGTTCAACGAATGACCCAGTTCATAAAATTTGATTGTTGATGTGTAAATTCCCCCTCCCTCCCCCCACCCCCCACACACACACTTGAGTGTGACTGTGTCCTCACAGTCATTAATCAGACATATCTTAGTCAAAGGGAAAGAAAATATAAGGGTAAGTGCGACTTACCAGATACGCGTGTAGAAAATACGCAGTCATCGAATAGATGAACCAGTCCATGATGGACCAATGGATCAATCTCATTAAGATTATGAGACACAACTTAAGCACAGAAAACCAAATCATAAAGGATTTTATATTTCATTTTAGGTTTGGAAAAACAAATTTTGTTTTTTCAAAAGTTTGAGGTGCTAATTTTGAAATTTTGAGCTTACAATTGATCCTAAAATCGAATTGAATTTCTTTAGCAACTAAAGGGAGATCATTGAGCCGGGGTTCAGTAAAAGTTTCAAAAACAAAGTTTGATTTGTTTAGATGATGTATAAATTGAGAGATGTGTGCACCACTCTCACCCTCACACTTGTTTTGAGAAATATTGTTCAATTTTGCCATGATATTAGAGATTTTGCTAACTAAAGGTTCATTCGTAAACCTAAAGTTAAAACCAAATAAATGAATTTTTAGTAAATTTCGAAATTGATTTTTCTCAAAAACCGTGTTATCCCAAAAAGAGTTCATATACTGTAGAAATTTATCATTGAAAAACAAGTGATCACAGTGAGGTTTAGTTGAAACAATCAAGTCATGATGAGTTTTAACAGTTTTAGAAAAACCATCATTGTGTTTAAGATCACATTTAGCGGTTTCGCTGTTTTGAACCTCAAGAATTTCAAAGTTTTCAAATGTTTCATTTTCAATTTCAGACCCAACAACATTATCGCCAATCAGTCTACGAAGTTTTCGCTCATCGAAATCGTCCTCACTTATACAGTTGTTACCAACTTCATCATTTCTTTCAGGTTGACAATGTAAAGTTGCTAAATTTTCAGAATCTGAGAAGGGAAGATCAAATTGAAGATTGACGTCTTCATTTTCAGGAGAATTTGAATTCAAATCAATTATAGAGATTTTAACAACTTCATTAAGATTTTCATCAATTCCAAAAGTTGTTACTTGAAAATTTTCGATTTCAGTAAAAGTTGAATTTTCAGTAGAAGCATTAGTTTGAGTTTGAATTTCAATTTCACAGAAATCAGTGTTTTGCATAAGACATTTTTCAAAAATTTCATTTTCATCAACAGTCATATCATCAGAATGATCAATAATTGTTACGTAATGTTGTGATGAAGTTAATGGATGATTATTTGTTTCTAAAGAAGCGTTGTAGAAACTTGTTTGTCACTAGATTGGGATTTATATTTGTTGTACAAATTTGTAACTTCAGTTTGAAGAAGTGCTATTTGATAAATTGTCCCAACAATTTCAATGCAACTCAGTTTGCTATCCGTTATTTTTTGAGCTAGTTATTCGAAGTAAGTCAAGCCAAGTTCCATGAAATCCTCAAATTCATCAATTCCTTCCAGTAATTGATTTTTTAGATTTTACCAAAGTTCGATCGAGCCAGTTGTTGAATGAGACACATGTTTTCAATATCTTTATTTTCAAAATCTTGTTTTTCATCTAAAGTTTGCGCCCATTCCTCGATTTCCTTGTGACAAATCCAAATTTCATGCATTAATTTGTCAATTTCACTCAGGCTTTCTTCAAGAAAATTGGTAGACACATCAGACTTCAAGATGTTGATTTTTAGATTCGTTGTTCTTATGTGTTCCATACTGATTGACCTTAAAATTCAAACACCTCATCTCTTAGAAGTTGTCCATTCTTTATTTTCCACAACCAACCTCACCATAAATTTAATTAGCTTGTTCGCAACACATTTTTCATATTCGATAACCAAAATCATACCTCCACTCGTATTGTGAAAATTATTTTTGTTGAAAATCGTGTTGAACTAGTTTTGATCGTTGAAATTATTCGAAAAGTTTTCAACTTGAAATTCATTCTGATCTGAATTGTAACCAAAATCATATAAATTTTGAAAAGAATTACGATTTTGGTTGTACATGGAGCAATTGCGCATGTACTAGAAGAAGTGATTTTTTCGTCGAAAAATCAGTTGCAAAACTTTTGGCTTTAAAAAAAGCTCTTAAAAAATATGTTAAAATTAACGGCTTTAGATTATATGAATACAAGTCCAGACTAGGTTCAGACAGGGGTTATCAGTGTGCCATGAATCACCATAGAAACATGATTGAAGGTTTAAGAACCTGTTTGAGTTCTAAACTCTACCGTTCCTTAGACACCTAAGATAGTATCAATCCTAATTGTCAATTTAACGAATATTTTTTCCTTTGAGCTTTGGGGGAATCCTCGATTCGATTTCAAAAATAATTTATTTCAGAAATGAACCTTTCAATTTATCCCACGTTCGTTTTAAAAAATTTCAACCACACATCAACAGACAAAATAATCAATCACAGAATACTCACAGAATGCTAAATTGCATAAATAATTTTTCTACAAGCAGGCCGCGCACCTAAAGGAAATCTTTGCAAGAAATTTTTATATATTTTTCAAGCAGCAGCAGAGCATATAGAGTTTAGAAAACACTCACGTAGATCAGCAGTCCGTTCAGTGCAACTGTGTAGCGCTAGCACGTTCACACCCCACATGGTGTGCAACCACTCCTCATCAAATCTGTTTGCAAATCGCTTGACTCCAATATCATGTTTGTTGCTTTGATTGAACGCATGTTTTTTAAGGTAGAAGAAAAGAGAAAAAACAAATAAAATATAATGAGAAAAACTAAGCCTAAAGAATAAAAAATAAAAATAAAAAGAAACACAAATACTAAAAAACAAAACAAAGATTGGCTCAACAATTTAAACGAAGGCTAGACCCAATGAGCGCACTCAGACCATTGTCACGCACTCAAACATAAAAGTGAAAAGTAGACTTTCCAAATGTACTCACACCAAAAAAAAAAATCAATGCCATGCACTCAGACATAAAACCAAGGCCACGCAAAAATATTGGCTCAACAAAAAAAATAAAAAAACAAACTTAACAAATGACACTAAAAAAAATAAACTAACCCCACCTTCTTTTCCAAATATAAAGCAACCAATGACCCTTATATCTCCACCTTAGTCAAAAGCAAGCAATAAATCTCGCACCCCAACAAATCTTCCCAAAAAAGGAAACAAATAGCTCCTTTCTTATAAAATCACGATACAGGATTGGTGGTAAAAATCAAAACATACGCCCTCAAAACCGGTCAAAAAGAAAAGAAAATCGCTGTTCTGAGATTGGTTTAGTGATGGAGTATCGAGTTGTTCAGATTGGGTTTTCGAATTGGGGATCGATTGGTATGCTTGTTTGATTTTACTACCCATGTTTCCATTGGGGATTGGTAAAAAAAATAAAAATTTAGGAATTGCGACTCGGTTTTAGTTAGAATCGAATGCGATTGGGGTTTGTAAAGGAAGAGCAGAAATCACGCTGGGGTTTGTAGAGTTTTTGCGTGATGTTTATGCGATGGGTGAGTATTGCGTGATGAGTACTGCAGACGGGTGGTGGAAGTAATGTCGGTCAATGAGGTGGTTGAGAAGGGATGGTTTGTGTAGATGGTGTTGAGAAGACGTGGATGGATGTTGTAGGTTGATGAACTTTTGAACGGTTGTGGTTGTCTTGGTTGAAAGAAGCAGTTGCTTGTTGAAGGGAAGATGTAAGTGAATGTTGAGGGGAAGATGTGGGTGAGCTTCATGAATGGGAGGGGATTTCGGTCGTGGTGATTCGGAGTATGGTTTGATGAAGATGGTGGCGGTTTTCGTGATGGTGTTTGTTTGGAAGGACAGGAGTTGTTGAAGTGTTGTTTGGCTTGTTTGCGTTTGTGAAGTGCATACGGTGACAGTGGATATATGATGTGGGTATGGGTTGTGAAGTGGAAAGGAATAGGATGGGCGTGGAAAGGGGTATAGTATTTGAATATATGATGGAGGTGGCTGGTAAAGAAGAGAAGATCGCAGTAAAACACATAAGAAGGAAAGACACAAAAAATGACAAAAATGCGAAGGATTTTTTTTTGGAAATAAATTGTAAACAAAAGGAAATAGAGATTGTACAAATAAACTGGAAAGGAAATTGAAAAAGAGAAAGAAATTTGAGAAAATAAATGGTAAGAAATTGATGGAAAACTGGAAAGATTAATTATTATTTTCTCTTGTTTTGAGATTGTAGTACCAATAAATAATACCAAATCACCAAACAAGAATTTACTTCTTTATATGAAAGAAAACAAAAGGAATAAAATAAAATAAAGATATTTTTTTAATGGAAAAATAAGAAAATAAAAATATAACTCGAAGGATTTACTAATAAAATTATTTTGATCCCCGGCTATGGTGCCAAAATTTGTTTGCGAACAAATTGAACAATTGTAAACAATTATTAAATTCGTTCAACTTTCATAAACAAAAAGGGTTGTTGTAAAGGGTGTCGAACTCTAGGAACAAAATTATTTTAATTAATAAATCCAGTCAGATTATTCCGAAAGTTTTATTGTTTGAAAACGACAGAAAATAAATAAAAAGAGAGTTTTTTATAATAAATGAAAGCAATTATGGAGTAATGACATAAACTGGATTAATAACCATCAATAGCCAAACAGATTAATATAGATCTAACTCATGATTCTATCACACATATGAATCAACGATAATTAGGTTTTTTTAGAAACAAACATGTGAATAACGAAAAGCATAGCCTATGCAGGAGCTAAGATCTTAAACAATCGTAGGCTATCAGGACAGATTCACTACTTTATTTCTAAATCCCTAAAAATTAGATGTAAATCTGATAAGTGTTAGATCGAACTCAAATTTACCCAGTGAAGGAGCACAGCTCTTATATGACACAAAGTATGAAAGTTCGGTCTAACTCTTGGTTCAGATCTAAATCTGTATGCATAAAATCCTAATCTATTTGGCGATGTGATTCATATTGAATCTAATCTATAAGCATTATCACCCCCTAATTAAAGGGGATTAGCTAGACATAGCTAAATGAGAAAAAGCAAAGATGAAAAGAATAAACATAAATAAAATAAAACTAAAACTAAAGAGAAAAGGAGAAGAATAGTTTTATTCCAAGAGAAGAGTTTACAGAATGAAACCTAAAAAAACTCTAAATGAAAGAGATATAGTGTATTTATAGTTGACATGACTAAGACTAAGTGGTCAAATACAAGATGTGGGACAAAAGTCATTGCCTAAATAAAAAAACCAATGTGAACACATGTGAATGGACATTCAAATGTCATAGAAAAATAGCTTGCGGGCATCAAATGACATCAATTTCAATCATTTTGAGTATGAATAAGAACTCCATAACATCTGATACAAACGATCTTTATGAAAAGGCATTGAATATTGACTTTAAAATATGCGGTAAAAGGTGGTTGAACAACAACATTTCTTCAAGTCTTCATGTTTTAATCCAACTCTAAAAATCAACACTCTTCTTGCACTAATTCTTCAAGCTTTTCAACAATAAAGTGCATCAATCCATTCATCTTAAATAATCTGAAAAAACAACTATAAATACATAGTATCAATTATCTTAATGAGAAAATAAGATAAATAAGCGGATAAAATATACACATTTACGTGTATATCACTAGCAGCCTCACCATTTCTTACATACAAACATTTCTTCATCTTCTTCATACTCTAATTTATGTTCTGTAATTAAATAAAGGAAATGTAGAGGGTCGCCAAAACGTAGATTGAAGCGATAATTTTAGTTTTTCTACAACAACTATTTTAAGGACTTATTTTGGATCTAATACATATCATTGTGAGTTCTACGTTATTTTTAGATCTGATATTTAAAAAGTATTTTGATAGTAAATAATTTGGATCTGATATAAGTAGTGTTTATAAGTTTACTCTTATATGTTGTTCTTTTAATTGCTGTCAATTTTCTATTTAGTTCTCTGTTATTATATGTTCATATATACATCTTTCTTCCTTATCCTCTTTTTGTCTTTTATTTATTTACAGTTTTTTCTATACCTATTTATTCATTTTTTTAGGATATGTTTTCTCCTTTTCCTCTGTAATTTACACTGAGCCTGGACCATTAAGAGCTTAGGCCATTTCCGTTGAATTACCTATAATCGAGATAAAGTGGAATAACTTGTAATAACAATAAAAAGAAGAATTGGGCATATTATAACTTGAGAACCTTTGACTGCAAATTTAGGGTAATTACAAAGGGAAGAATATGCAAACATGTTAATCTGAATAGGTTGGGCTTAATTTAATATTAAGAATAACATGTGATGGAAAATATGAGAATCAGATGTAAATGTAGTAAAACCTGATACTGTAGTCTATATACATCTAGGTAGGTGCTTGTCTATTTTGGGGAAGGGTTGTACACAGAATAACATTAAAAGTAAATGTCATTTACAACCATGCTTATTAATAAACTTAAACCTGCTAAGTTAAAAACTATTAATAAATAAGCTAGAGGTTCCATGTCTTGCTATTTATATATGATTTTGGGACTCTTAGAATCCTAGTTACTTGGGGGACCAATCATAAGGGTTGCTTGTGTCAATTTTGTTGTGTCTAGGACCCGTATCTGTCAGTATCCCTGTTGGTATCCTTTTTGGGTGTCGCACGAGGTAGGGACCAGGGTACACATTATTGATCTAGATTGTAAGAGGTTCAAAGTCTTAGAGGTGGGTATGGGCGCATTTTTGTGGAGTCATGAGAGCGCATGGGTCTGATGGGGGGAACTAAGACGTTGTAACTGTTAGGGACTGCGGAATGGATCGTTCAGGAAAAACAAACACTAGAGGGGGTAAATAGTGTTTGTAAGAATTTAAACAAAACTAAAAACAACAGAGAACTTATGGGATGAATCAAACACCACAAACACAAACACAGACATAGACTCAAACATAGAAGCAAAATAAACAAAAACAAAAGTGCAGAAAAGGAAAGAACACACCGGATTTTATAATGGTTCGAATTACTCCTACGTCTGGTCCCACACAACGCTGGATTGTGCAGAGTTTAGTTACTCTTTCTATTGTCAATTACACCCTCCGTGATTTCATGGCTCAACAAGGAGACACCGATTCCTACTTTCTTGATTTCACGGCTCACAAAACACACCGACTCCTATGTCCTTGATTTCATGGCCCATAAGGACACATCGACTCCTCTTTGGCTCACAACAAGGTTTATTCAACCCAATCAATTACAAAACAGCCCTACAACTCTTAAATAGCACTTGATTTAGAGAGCAGAGAGCAGAGAGTGTAGAGAGATGAAGATTGATCAATTTAGAAGTGAATTCGGTAGAGTGTAAGTGTAAAAACCATAAAAATGATTAAGAATAATGGTAGGATGAAAGGAGATGAAGATGGAGAAGAAGAGATGTTAGAAAATTCGGGTTTAACATCTTTTTATATGGTATGAAGGGTTGCATCGGTTCTAAAGCGTTTCAAATAGTGAAAAGACACTTCCCTTTAAATTTAGAAAAAATAACTGTTACATGTCGACATATGTATTTTGCTATGTCGACATAGCCATGTGTAAATTTAATTTTCAAAGAATTTTTAAAGTATTTTGATATAAAATTAATTTTGGAAATTCTTGGATAAAATTTTAATGTTGTAAACCAATATTATATGATAGAAAAACATATGAAATTTTTAAACTATATAAATATATTTATATATATATATAATTATAAGGTTTTAAACTATATAAAATATAAATAAAGTATATATATAAAAAACTTAAGTTTGAAAAACAAAAAAGAATAAATATAGAGTTAAATGGAAAAACAAAAACAGATAAGATTGAGGATAAAAACAAAAACAAAAATAGAGAGGATTGAGGAAAGAATTGAAAAATCAGAATTTGAATTTGAATTTGAACTTGGAGTGCTATTTGGAGTCTTACAAAATCTAGATTCTATAAATATATTATTCTTGAACTCTTGAAATCTTGATTACTCATGAGTCTTGAATCTACTATGAATTCTGAATTTCTATAAGCTCTTAAACTGTACAGTCTTCAATATTAATTCCTGTATACAAATCCTGCATATGTGTGTGAGTGTGTGTATATATATATTTTAAATAAAGATGTCAGTATATATTTTATAATCAATGGTAATTGAAATAAGTTTGTTGTCATCAAAACTCCATTCTCCAACAATCTCCCCCTTTTTGATGATGACAACATTAGTTTATAAAATATCATACACGTATATACCTGTTTGATGATGATCTTCTTATACTCCCCCTGTCTATAAGAATTCGATAAAACTATGCCTATATTTTATAATCCCTCCCTTTGGCATTATCAAAAAGAAAGATTAAAGATACTCCCCCTAAGTTAAACAACTGTAAAATCTAAGTAATATTCCTAAAAATATTCCCCCTGAATAACTATTTAGGATACCCCCCTAATCTAATAATCATATATTTATGTTATAGAAGATTTAGAACAGTATCAATTATAAACAACAATTTTATTTAAACAAACATTTTTAAATATGCATGAATTTATACATATACGACATACCATAAGAACATGATAAAGCGAAATGAAGACAACACGTAAACAATAAATTATTTGACAATGGGAGATTTGTGAATTGGATAATTTGGATAATGGAGACAGAATTCTCCATTCTTTTGAATCACATTCCCATTTTCGTCAAATAGAACTTCTCCTACGCACTCAACGTTATCATCTTCGTTGGCGACCGTTGGTTGATTCTCTTGTTTTGCTTCCTCCTCCATTTTTTCTTCCTCTTTCAGTTCTTCCTCCAATTCTTCTTCTAGTTCTTTCTCTTCTTCCATTTGTTGATTATCATCATTGATGATAATTGGATTAGTCTCGTTATCCATTATAAACTTTAAGAGACTTCTCATCACTTTTCCTTGTTTGTTTTTCTCTTAACTTGGTCTAATTTGAAGCACTTGCATCTTAGCCACCATTTGCAGTAAATACTCCATTTTCTCTTCAATTTTGATCACTCTAGAGAGCATAGATCGTTGAAATGGACTCTTAGATGGTACATCATATGAATCAGAATCGTTTTGAGTATTTGGATTAGTGGAAGCCATTTTAATTTTTAATTTTGAGATTTTACAGAGAAGAGGAATGAATGAAGAAGGAAAGTCAAATTAAAGTATTTATATAGTTAAAATAACTAACTTTTGGTGGGAATTAATTTTAAAAAAATTCAGTTATATGTCGACATACTAGAATATTCATGTCGACATAGTTTTGGTGCAAATTTTATTATTTTAATTCCTTATTATATATATATATTATTACTTTAATTATTCTAATTCACTTAATGAGCGTATACCTAATTCTCTCCTAAATTTAGTGAATGTTGCTTCATTTACTGATTTGGTTAATATATCGGCTACTTGTTTATCTATTTCTATAAATTCAAGTGAAATCTTTTCTTTACTTACATTATCTCTTAGAAAATGATGTCACACATCAATATGTTTAGTTATCGAATGATGAGTAGGATTTTTAGAAATATTTATAGCACTTGTATTATCGCAGTATATAGGTGATTTACTTATGTTTAAATCGTTTAAAGGTTGTTGCGTATAAATTACTTGTGAACATGCCAAAGCAGCAGATATATATTCTGCTATAGTTGTTGACAAAAATACGATATTTAGTTTCTTACTAAACCAAGATACAAGGGAATGTCCTAAAAAATGACATGTTCCACTCGTACTTTTCCTATCATATTTACATTTAGCGTAGTCAGCGTCACAGTACGAAACTAGATCGAACGAATCATTTTTAGGATAAAATAATCCAAAATCTAATGTATGCTTTACATATCTCAGAATACGTTTTACGGTTGTTAAATGAGTTTCCTTAGGCTGTGATTGATATTTTGCATAGAGACATACACTATGCATTATATCTGGTCTACCGGCAGTTATATATAATAATGGTCCTATCATTCCTCTATATAGTTTTTTATCAACGTCTTTTGATGTATCATCTTCACTTAAAGCAATATTAGTTGCTATAGGTGTTGGTCTACCATTTGTCGTTGTTAGATTGTACTTATTAATTAAATCTCTTGCATATTTTTCTTGATTAATAAATATTCCATTCTTTATTGAATTTGTAAACCTAAAAAGAATGATAATTCTCTTATATGGCTCATTTCAAACTCTTTGGTCATAATATCTAAAAATTCTTTATTTATTTTCTCATTTGATGACCCAAAGATTATGTCATCAACTTATATTAGTACTAATTGTTTATCTTTGTTATTTTTCTTAATAAACAGCGTATTATCTAATTTTACTATTTCAAAGTTTGATTGTAATAAACAATTTCGTAATCTATCATACCAAGCTCTAGGAGCCTGTTTTAATCCATATAACGCTTTCTTTAGTTTTTATACGTGGTCGAGTAACTTCTCATCTTCAAATAGGGGTAGTTGCTCTACATATGCGTCTTCTTTGACAAAACCATTTAGAAATGCACTTTTAACATCCATTTGATATAATTTGAAATTATTATATTTTGTAAAGGCTAGTAACATTCTAATCGCTTCTAGTCTTGCTACAGGAGCAAAAGTTTCATCGTGATCTATTCCTTCTTCATTAGTATATCCTTGTTCCACTAGTCGTGCCTTATTTCTTACTACCTCACCATATTTATTCATTTTATTTTTATAGACCCATTTGGTCCTATAATTGTTTTATCCTCTGGTCGAGGAACAAGTTCCCGTAGTTCATTCCTAATAAATTGATCCAATTCTTCTTACATATCAAGTATCCATGAATCATTGGAAGAAGCATCCTTTGGATTTTTAGGTTCTATAGTTGATATAAATGTAGTATTACTCATATTATTTAGTTGATTACGAGTTCTAACAACAGATTTAATATCCCTTAAAATATTGTCCACGGGATGGTCTCTAAGTAATCTAATTCTTTTATTTAGTTGGTTATCTTCATTATTTATTTCATTAACTTCATCATCACAATCATCTTTATCATTTTAAGTTATACTTTAATAGTTTTCATCGAAAGATACGTTTAATGTTTCTTCTATAGTGTTGGTTTGAGTTTTAAAAACTCTATAAGCCTTGCTTCTTTCAGAATATCCAACAAAAATTCCTTTATCTGATTTTGAATCAAATTTGTCTAAATTATCCTTTTTATTAAGTGTAAAACATTTACTTCCAAATATTTTAAAATAAGATACTTTTGGTTTCTTATTATACAAAAGTACGTAAGGAGTTTTATGAGTCAAAGGTCTAATTGAAATTCTATTTATAATATAACAAGTTGT
Organism: Allium sativum; assembly: GCA_030737875.1. Classification (NCBI taxonomy): domain Eukaryota; kingdom Viridiplantae; phylum Streptophyta; class Magnoliopsida; order Asparagales; family Amaryllidaceae; genus Allium; species Allium sativum. Next base: position 709,036,597 of record CM060915.1, read on the forward strand.
TGCTACTGCTTCAGCCCGAAAATTCCTCGGTAAGTTACTATCTGATAACATAGTTCTTGCACATTCTTGTATCATTCTATTTTTATGTTCAACTACTCCGTTTTGTTGAGGAGTTCTTGGAATTGAAAATTTGTGGGTTATTCCCTTTTTATTACAATACTTTTCAAAAATCTCATTTTCGAATTCTCCACCATGGTCACTACGTATTATTTTAATATTTAGTGATAATAAATTTTGAATCCTTTTAGAAAAAGTTTTAAATTGATCAAAAGCATCACTTTATTTTTAAGAAACCAAGTCCAAGTGTATCTAGAGAAGTCGTCAACTATTACAAATACATATCTATTATGATTTATTGATTGAGTTTGAGATGGACCAAATAAATCCATGTGTATTAACTCTAATGGTTTTGAAGTAGTAATTTCTTCTTTTGATTTAAATGAACTCTTCTTTAATTTTCCGAATTGACAAGCATCGCATAAGTCATTAACTTTGAATTTCATTTTGGATAACCTCTAACCGAATCTAATTTAGAAATTCTAGAAATATGTTTGAAATTTGTATGACCGAATCTCTTATGCCAAATCCAGGGATCACTTGTATTGGCTATAAGACATAAATTATCGTTGGAAATTTTCATACTTAATATATAAATATTTTTCTTTCTATCTACTTCGAATATAAAATTTGAATTCCTATCTTCTATGAAACATTTATTCTTTTCAAATTTTATATTACATCCTTTATCACAAAGTTGACTTATACTTAGCAAATTGTGTTTTTAATTCCTAACAAATAAAACACCAGAAATAATAGGAGTTTCAGAATTACCGACATTGCCAATTCCAATGATGTATCCTTTAGAATTATCTCCGAAGTTTACTAATCCACCATCTTCATACTTCAGATTATTAAGTAGTTCTAGATTTCCATCATATGTCTTGAACAACCATAATCTAGTATCCATTTGTCCTTTTTCATTTCCACTAACTGCTTTCCAAAATTTGAATTTTCAATAGCTATGTAGCATGCCAGTTCAAGATTTGAATCTCCAATAGCCACCTTTTCAGAATTTGAATTGCCAATAGCTACTTCGCCCATCTTTTCAATTTTTGAGTTTTCAAATAGAACTCATCCTTTTCTGTATTGATCGATATTTCAGTAGATCATATGCTTCTTTAATATTAATATACGCAGAATCTTTTAACATTGATGCAATGCATGAATTGACACTAGTATTATTAGAGATTCCAAAATTTTCCATTTTACCAAATTTTCCAAAATCAGATTATGAACTTTTTGAAAGACCTTGCCGTGATACCAATTGTTAGAGACTGCGGAATGGATCGTTCAGGTAAAGCAAACATAAGAAGGGGGATAATAGTGTTTGTAAGAATTTAAACAAAACTATAAACAAGAGATAACTTATGGGATGAATCAAACACCAAAAACACAGTCACAGACACAGATTCAAACACAAGCAAAATAAATAAAAACAAAAGTGCATAAAAGGTAATAATGCACCGGATTTTATACTGGTTCAGATTACTCTTACGTCCAGTCCCACACAACGCTAGGTTGTGTAGAGTTTTATTACTCTTTCAATAGTCAATTACACCATCCTTGATTTCACGGCTCAACAAGAGACACCGATTCTTACTTTCTTGATTTCACGACTCACAAGAACACACCGACTCCTATTTCCTTGATTTCACGGCCCACAAGGACACATCGACTCCTTTTTGACTCACAATAAGGTTTATTCAACCCAACCAATTACCAAACAGCCCTATAACTCTTCAATAACACTTGATTCAGAGAGTAGAGTGTAGAGAGATGAAGTTTGATCAATTTAAAAGTGATTTCGATAGAGTATAAGTGTAAAAACCATAAAAATGATTAAGAATAATGGTAGGATGAAAGGAGATGAAGATGGAGAAGAAGAGATGTTAGGAAATTCGGGTTTAACCTCTTTTTATATGGTATGAAGGGTTTCAATGGTTCTGAAGCATTTCAAATAGTGGAAAGACACTTCCCTTCAAATTTAGAAAAATAGCTGTTACATGTTGACATACATATTTTGCTATGTCGACATAGCCATGTGTAAATTTTATTTTCAAAGCATTTTTCAAGTATTTTGATATAAAATTAATTCTGGAAGTTCTTGGATAAAATTCTAATGTTGTAAACCAATATTATATGATAGAAAAACATATGAAAATATATTTTTAAACTATATGAATATATTTATAAAATTATAAGGTTTTAAACTATATAAAATATAAATAAAGTACATATAAAAAAAGTAAGTTCGGAAAACAAAAAAGAATAAAACTAGAGTTAAATAGAAAAACAAGAATAGATGAGATTAATGATAAAAAGAAAAACAAAAATAGAGAGGATTGAGGAAAGAATTGAAAAATCAGGATTTGAATTTAGATTTGATCCTGGAGTGCTATTTGGAGTCTTTAAAAATCTATACTCTATAAATATATTACTCTTGAACTCTGGAAATCTTGATTACTCATGATTCTTGAATCTACTATGAATTCTGAATCTCTAATAGCTCTTAAACTATACAGTCTTCGGTATTAATTCTTGTATACAAATCCTGCATATGTATATGTGTATATATATATATATATTCTAAACAAAGATGTTAGTATATATTTTATAATCAATGATAATTAAAATAAGGTTGTTGTCATCAAAACTGCATTCTCCAATAGTAACACCGACGAATTGGGATGTGTCTTAAAAGTTGACAGGTTAGGGACTGATATCCTCTACTGTCGTGGTTGACACAGGTTATTCATGTCTGTAGTGAGCCGATCGCTGGGTAGTAATTAGGGTAACACCTAATCCTAATATTCTGATAGTTGGTGCAGAAACTTGTTCTTGGTATATGAATGAAAAGATTATTTGATCTTTACCTTGCCTTATTATCTCTTTTATTTTGTACTTGCATATTTTACTGCATTTCTTATCAAGTACCATTTATCTGTCTTGATACTTCTTATCTTATGTTTATGTTAAAAATCACTGAAACTCACCAGACATTATGTTTGACCTATTTTATTTTTTCTTCTCTCTATTCCTTTTCCCCTCCTCAGCATCTTAGGGTTGTGGATTGCATTAGTGACCGTGATTCTTTCTTTCAGTTTGGATTTGGATTACTTCTAACTTGATGTATTGTTTTGATTTCTACTCTATCATTGTTCTGGCTTATGAGGAGGGATATGATTTTATGGTTTTGTACTGATTTATGTTTTCATGAGACAGATGGTTATGACTACAATTTTTGATATTTGGAAATGTAGTAATGTGATGTCAGTTTTTATAATAATAAAAGTGTTTCCGCTGCATTTTATATTCTTTCTTGTGAATTTTAGTTATTGTGTACCTATTTTGTTTCACAGAACTTAATGCATCCTCATATGGGTGACACTAAGGGACGTGGGGCATCACATTTGGCATCATAGCCTAAGGTTACAAGATCAGAGGAAAGTTTTTGAAAAAGAGTTTTCAAAGCAAAGTATTTTCAAGTAAAACCTAATTTTGAATCATATGCCCCCTCAAATCATTTACATTATTCCATCAATCTCTTCTTGAATCCTTGTTTCTTCTCTTTTATTACATGTATGGGGCTCCTAACTTTCCCAAGGGAATTTCCATTCTGATATAATTCCGTAGATACGTAGAGGCTACGACACCTACTGAAGTACAAGGAAATGCCCCCTTAGCTGCAACCGTAGTAGCTCCATCTCGTTTCGTAGTCAACTTTTCTAAGCTTTGTAAGGACTTCTATGCAATGGGAGGCAAGCCGTTTCGAGGTACTGAGAGTTTCTTGGAGGCGCACAACTAGCTTATAGAAACAGAGAATGTGTTCGATTTGTTGGAGCTGAATGATAGAAGAAAGATTTAGTTGGCCGCTTGGCAACTGAAAGAAGAAGCTGGTGGGAGGTGACTCAGCAGGGCAAGCAGTAGCCATTTGGGATGAGTTTAAGCACATATTTGAGATGAAGCTCTTGTCACAAGCAGAGAAAGGAATGCAAATGGAAAAGTTTTTGAGTTTTAAACTAAGAGATATATCAGTGAAGGAATATGCCAATAGTTTTAATCAGTTAGTAAGATTTGGTTTGGATTTAGTGAACACACCTCACAAGATAGCTTTAAGATTCAGGAGAGTGTTGAATCAACATCTCCAAAGACTAACATTGACGCACATCCCGATGGAAGCTACTTTTGAGAGGCTTGTAGACATGGCTTTAATGCACGAGGGCAGGGAAGAGGAGAAGAAAGAAGTTAAGACCGAGGAGGAAAAACCCAAGGTTGAGAAAATGAAATGGTGACCTAAGAAGGGGGCGACAAAGAAAGGAGGAAAGCTTGATAAGGCTCTGTTCAAGACAGAGGTTAAGTGTCATGGCTGTAGTAATTTGGGGCACTTTGTGAGAGACTGTAAGAAAACATAGAATGCTTGTTACAATCGTGGTCAAGTTGGACATTTCACTAGGCAATGCCTTAACAATCATGGTCAGACGCTAGGATCGTTCGGAGGACAAGTTCATGCTCTAGAGGCAGCTCAAGCTGGTGGACCAGATCGAGGTAAGAAAGTCACCATTGATGGTCTGATTTCTCATTTTGACTCTCCTATTAGGAATCTGTTTGACTCCGGTGCTTCTCATTCATTCATATCCAATTTTGTAGTAGATAATCTGCACCTAGACACTAGTATTGTTTTTGATCATGTTGTAGTCTCAAACCCCATAGGAGATACGGCTGATTTGTCTACATATGTCGGGGTTTATAATTTCTGTTATGGGCGTTGAGTTTGAATGCGACAAATATGTTCTTGGCTTTATGGGTTATAGGTTAATTCTAGAAATGGATTGGCTAGGCATGTATGGTTCTGTTCTAGATTGTGAAAGGATAGTTGTCAGGCTTCTGACAAGCCATGGGAGAACTCCTGAGATTTGTTGTGACACATGGGGGTCAGTTATGCTCAGTTTTATAGATTTCTTAATTCTTTTATAGACGATCTTCAATCAGTACCCATAGTCAGAGATTATCCGAACGTATTCGATGAGGTTAGAGGATTACCTTCCAAACGAGAGATAGACTTCCGGATTTTCTTGGTGGAGAATGCGAAGCCAGTCTCCTTACCAATGCACCACATGGCTCCTAGGGAGAGGAGGGAGCTCCGTAAGCAAGTAGCTGAATTATTCAAGAAGTGATTCATTAGGCGCAACATATCTGAGTGGGAAGCTTCGGTTGTCTTTGCAACCAACTAATATGGCTCTCACCGTCTATGCGTGGACTATAGGAGTTGAATAAGCTCACCAAGAAGAATAGGCACCCACTTCGGCGTGTTTGACCAACTAATAGGTGCTTCGGTTTTCTCGCAGTTGGATCTAGCCATAGGATTTCATTAGCTGAGGATAGCAGATGATAATATAGACAAGATGGCTTTCGTGACTCCATATGGTTTCTTTGAGTGGATGATCATGCCTTTGAGTGGTTGATCATGCCTTTTGGGTTGACCAATGCACCCGTGTACTTTGTAGACTAAATGAGTCGGGTGTTTAGGGAGTACCTAAGCAAATTTGTCGTGGTTTTCATGGATGACATTTTGGTTTTCTCAAGAAACGAGGAAAAACATGCCATACACTTAGGAGAGGTTCTACGCACACTTAGATCGCATCAACTTAAGGCTAAATTTTCTAAATGTCATTTTTAGAAAAAGGAAGTAAGGTTCTTAGGGCATGTTGTCTCCAAGGATGGAATAGCGGAGGACCCCGTTGAAGTTTCTGCGGTGCAAGATTGGGAAGCCCCTATGAATGCGACAGAGGTTAGGAGTTTCTTGGAGTTGATTGTAATAGTGTTCGCACTTAAGTCATGGAAACATAATCTACTTGGAGAGTGATTTGGGCTATACACGTATCATAAGTCACTCAAATATTTGTTCTCATAGAAGAATATCAATTTAAGCCAGCAAAGATGGATGGAGTTCTCTACGTCCTATGATTTTGAGATTTCTTATACCCTAAGCAAGGGAATGTGGTTGTGGATGCATTGAGTAGGAAGAGGATTACTCTGAGTCCTCTATTCGTAGAGAGGCAGAGCTTGGAGTATATCTCGACCTTTGATTTTAAGCCATCTATGGATCTTACATCTGATTTATTGGCATCATTGGAGGTACGGCTTACTCTTGTGGAGCGCATTGGATCCACACAGCGAGAGGACCAACAGTTAGTGGACATCTTGGATAGACTTAGTGGAGGAGAGACCTCTAATCACCTAGCAAGATATTCTGTAGACGAGAAAGGGTGGTTACGCCGAGATGGAAGGCTTTGTGTTCCCAGAGTTGGAGATTTGTTGAAGACAATTCTTGAGGTGGGTCATCACTTTCGGATGATTATTCATTTGAGGGATGATAAGATGTACTGAGATATGAAGAGAGTTTTCCATTGGACTGATATGAAGAAGGATGTTGCAGAGTTTGTGGTCTAATGTTTGACTTTCCAGCGAGTAAAGGCTGAACAGAGGAAACCTGGCGGATTGCTTTAGCACTTGGATACTCCATAGTGGAAGTCGGAGAGCATCTCTATGGAATTTATTGATGGACTGGCCAAATCAAGGAAGGGCAACACGAATATATAGATGATAGTAAACAAATTAACTAAGAGTGCTCATTTTATCTTCGTCAAGAGTACGAGGACAACAGCTTGGATAACAACGGTATACCTTAGAGAAATCGTCCGATTTCATGGAGTACCTTCCAGTTAGTGACCGTGACCACATCTTCACGAGTGAGTTTTGAAAAAGCTTGCAAGAGGTACTAGGTACACAATTACGACTTAGCACAGCTTACCACCCTCAGATCGATGGACATACTAAGAGGGACAATAGGGTTTTCGAGGATTTATAGAGACTGTGTATCCTAGACTTCGGAGGGACATGAGAGGAGCATCTCCCATTGCTTGAGTTTGCCTACAATAATAGTTATCAGTCAACTATAGGGATGGAGCCCTTCGAGTCACGTTATGGACGACCGTGTATATCACTGACATGTTGGTAGGAGTCTACGCACTTGGGCCTGAGATGGTGAGAGAGACTTCTGAGAAGATATACCTTACTCGCAGACATATGAAGGTGGCTCAGGACAGGCATAAGTCATACGCTGATAGGAGGAGGACTGACTTGGAATTTGAGGTAGGAGTTATGATGTTTGTTAAGGTATCGCCTCTCAGGATGGAAATAGGGTGGGTAATATGTGGGGAATACATCCTCCGCCTCCATCCCCGCTACCCATTTATGGCCTCTACCCCCGTCCCATCCCCGTTTAATACCCATCGGATTCGGGTAAGAGAATACCCATTAGTTATGAGAAATCCATTAGGTACCCATTAAGGCAAGATGACGAAAAAAAGATAATAAATAAAAATAAAAGGTAAAACAACAAATTTAAATTAAACAAATATGAATTATATTTCATAATCAATATTTAGCAAAGCAATACCCAACACATCAATAATATTGGTTATATTTTCTGATCAAACGTAATAAAGGAAGATGAATGGTCAATAGAATCAATACTTAATACACCAATTAATAAATTTTTCTTAGTATGTATATATATATATTATAAATATAAAAAGAAACTATATATATTATATACGCCTTGCAAAAAAAACTATATGTACTGGGTTGGATATGGGGCGAATGGTATCACCTCCATACCCGCCTCATATCCATTTCGGGTACTAAAATCATCCTCAGCCACCGTCCTATTAACCGCTAAGTTGGGAAATCTCCGTCCGATTAGAGGCGGGTCTCCGCAGGTACCAATCCCCATGGATTAAATTTCCATCTCTAATTGCCTCTAAGAAACATTATTTGCTTTGACTCAGTAGGAAAGTTGGTGTTGAGGTTTATAGGGTCATTTCCCATAGTTGAGAGGATAGTCCAGATGGCCTACAGAGTTAGACTACCAGAGAGGCTGGCGGGAGTTCATGACGTGTTCCATGTTTCCTATCTGAAGAAATGATTGTATGATTCCATGTAGGTAGTTAAGCCAAGTATGCTAGAGTACATTGAAGTTGAAAAGTAGGCGTCAGTTAGGGAAGTTACTACACATATTCTTGGATCGGAAGTTATGATACTACGCAACAAGGAGATCAAGTTAGTGAAGGTGCAATTGGGGGAAGATCGAAACAATGCAAAATGGGAACCCAAAGACAAAATTCACGCTTCTTACCTTTTTCTCTTTGAGAGTAAGTTCTCAATTCCTTTCCAAGCTTTTGAATTCAATTTTTTTTCCTACCGTTTGAATCTAGATCCTTAGGTAGAAGCCTATGGTTGAAAACATGTGTTTGAGACATGTTATGGTTGATGGATGCAAATGTTTTCTAGTGGTTTTCTGTGGACGCATACACACACAATAAACACTAGATCAGCTCAAGCACTTACGTATTGCATATGGATGTGTGCGCATTTTAATTTTCAATGGATGGAAATGGTTAAATCATTAATTAGATGTTGCATTTTAGTGAATGGTTACGCATACATATAGAATTTATATGTACTATTAGGACTCTTTGCATTCATACTGGATACATGGCATAAACATATATTGCATTAAGTAGGTCAATTGAATCAGTCGACCGCCTGACTTTTGTATTAGCGTAGGGACATATACACACAACACCTTTGCATATGTTTCATACAAAGTATTAGAAATTTTAAGGACAATGGATGTCAGTGGTTGATGGATGAGTAGATGGGTGTAGGATTTGATTAATAACATTCTTCTTAACTTGAAGATTTCGGGTATGAAATTCTTTAAGGAGGAGAGAATGTAACACCCTATAATTTAATACACCATAATTATATGATGAAGATAATAAAATAAATATTAATCAACAAAATATTTAAAACTAAGTAAAGCAGACTTTACTATTGTGTTCGTTATGAAATTCTGGTTCAGATAGACTTTTGGTTTTCGTAAATCAGATTAAGTATGAAGAAGTTATAAGCTAAAAAAGTTTAAACTATAGTTAAACTTATATTAAAAAATCAACCCAAAAAAGCAACGGTAAGTGGTCGACCCATCCCTTAACTAGGTCGACATAGGGATCGATCCAGATCTAAGGTGAGTGGACGCTACCGTTGACCCCGGTAGTAGATGGGTCGACCCACACGCATGCAGGGAAGATTCCTATGCCTGAACCTAGTTTGTTTCTTGTAATCTATTCTTTGCTGATTCAGATTGAAGTTTCTTTATTCTTTGTTGACTCAGCTTGAAGTTTACAGTTTGATTTGATAACCTAATATCTTATGGTTTAGAGTTATCCTAAAATATCTATAAATAGGCTAGCAGCCACACCATTTCTTGGACAAAAAAATTTCTTTATCTTCTTCGTGCTCTAAGTTATGTTCTGTAATTAAATAAAGAAAATGTCGAGGGGTTGCCAAGACGTAGATTGAAGGGATAATTCTATATTTTTTACAGCGACTATTTTAAGGACCTATTCTTGATCTAATACATATCATTATGAGTTCTACGATATATTAAGATCTGATATTTTAAAAGTATTCTGACAGTAAGTAATTTGGATCTGAAATAAGTTGTGTTTATAAGTTTACTTTTATATGTTGTTCTTTTGATTACCGTCAATTATCTATTCAGTGTACAGTTATTATATGTTCATATATACATCTTTCTTCCTTATCCTCATTCTGTCTTTTATTTATTTATAGTCTTTTCTATGTTTGTTTATTTAGTTTGAGTTTGGTTATGTTATCTCCTTTTCTTTTTTAATTTACGCTAAGCCTAGGCCATCAAGAGCCTAGGCTGTTTCCATTGAATTGTGTATAATTGGGATAGACTGGAATAACTTGTAATGACAATAAAAAAGATAATTGGACATATTATAACTTAAAACCTTTGACTCTAAATTTAAGGTAATTACAAGGGAAGAATATGAAATCATGTTAATCTGAATAGGTTGGGCTTAATTTAATATTAAGTAGAACATGTTATGGAAAATATGAGAATCAGATGTAAATTTAGAAAAACTTATTACTATAGTCAATATACATCCGAGCAGGTGATTTTCTGTTTATGGGGAAGGGTTGTGCATAGAATAACATTTAAAGGAAATATCATTTACAACCATGCTTTTTAATGAACTTAAACCTGCTAAGTTAAAACCTGTTAATTAATAAGCTAAGAGGTTCCACGTCTTGTTGTTTATATCCAGTTTTGGGACTCTTAAAATTCTAGTTACATGGGGGGACTAAGCCTAAGGGTGGTTTGTGTCAATCTTGTTGTGTTTGGGACCCGTATTCAGTATCCCTGTTGGTATCATATTGGGGCCTCGCACAAGATAGGAGCTAAGGCACACATTACTGATCTGGACAGTGAGAGATTCAAAGTCTTGGAGGGGGATGCGAGCACATCCGGCAAAGTCATGAGCGTGCATGGGTCCGATGGGGGAAACTAAGATGTTATAACATAGGCAAATAGGGCTGTGTCTTAAAAGTTGACGGGTTAGGAACTGATATCCTCTACTGCAATGGTTGTTACAAGTTATTTGTGTCTGTAGGGAGCCGATCACTAGGTAGTAATTAGGGTAACACCTAATCCTTGAACTTGCCAGACTTTATGTCTGACCTATTTTGTTTTTCCTTCTCTCCCTTTCATTCCTCCACTCAGGATCTCGGGGTGGTGGATTACTTCTGACTTGATGTATTATTTGATTTCTGGTCTATCATTGTTATGGCTTATGAGGAAGGATACGATTTTATGGTTTTGTACTCTGATGATTTATGTTTTCATGAGACAAGATTGCTATGACTATGGGTTTTTATATTTGAAAATGTAATAAGGGGATGTTGGTTTTAATAATAATAAAAGTTTTCCTGCTACATTTTATATTTTGTCTTGTGAATTTTAGTTACTGTATACCTATTGCGTTTCACAGAACTTAATGCATCCTCATATGGTTGACATTAAGGGACATGGTATTCATAGTCTGGTTCCCAAAAGCAGTTAGAGCCCACATGATTCGGCCAATCGTATGGACCTACAGCCCAAAAGCATTGTCGAAACGTCCAAAACCCGAGACAGACGGAGTTGCGCAACAATAGTCATTCCGACTTGACCGAACCGCTCAACAATGAACCAACTCTTCGAAATCGACCTTTAGCCTCATATCAACTTGCATCGCTTGACATACAAAGTCTCGTATCAATCAGGATACGAACTGAGGAACTTCTGTGGTAGATACGAAAGGAAGCAACATTGGAGATATGAACAAACACTAGGAAGGGATGCAAAATTAACAAGGCGTCAGGGTGTGAAGTGGGTTCAATAGATTCAAAGTAAAAGAGTAGGGAAACCAACCCCCGGGATTCGTATCGATCCCAAGAGGATATGAATTACGGGCTGTAGGCCCTACATCCTTACCTACTCCACATACCTGCCTTCATATATAAATAACCCATTATCTACAACGAAAAGGGGGTTGATTCTTGCTTGGGTCTAAGATCTAATGGCTTCCTAGGAAGAAGAAAACTTTCCTATATCCTCCTAAGCATCTTCCATCACTCTGGGAAGAAGAAGAACCATCTTTTCAGACACTTGGACCATTTTTGGGCTTCCTTGGCACCTGGGAAGAAGACAATGAACCCATATTTAGTCATCCTTACCACCATGACCATGGTAGCATCATGAAAGCTCCCTAGCCTCTTGAACCTCACTTGTCTAAGCTTGGTTTCACAGACACTCGAAGGCTCCTCCCTCCACTTCCAAACATTCAGATCATGAAGAAGAGACTTCCTTCTCCTCAAGCATAGCACTCGGGAATTACATGCTTTTGTACTTGGAATCATCGAAACTCATGTACATTCGGAAATATTCTAATCCTATGTTGAAGACTTGTACAAAGAGCGTAATAAGAACGAAACTTCCAGAGTGGATGTAGGCTCCAAGTAACCAAATGACTATAAATGTTGTGTGACTGTTACTTAGTGTTTTTCCCTTGCACGCTACACCGCAACTCGCTTACTTTTCTGCATTGGACAATTAGTTTCAAATTTTTGGAACTCTCGAGCATTGGAGACCACTTTATGGAGTCAACATTTTGGCACACCAGGCGGGGGAGACAACATGTACGGTCGATTTATGTTACTTCCATTGAGAAATCGAAAACTTTCCTTTTCCACCGTTCGATCGTCGAGACTTAGAATGTTGCTTAGGTCTTCCAAGACTTACCGTCCAAGCCTATTGATAATGGTGAATAAAGGAAAGAACGCTATGGTCAGACCTCGCATGGTTGATCCTGATACGGAAGACCTCTCTCAGCCTCGACTCTCTGAAGTTCCGACTAGCTCGAGTATCCCTAGTACTTCCAATCTCGACGTTCTTGTTGATCAAGCTCGATTTGGCGAAACCTCGAGGAATTAGGTAAAACCCAAAGAAGCCTCGTCGAGCAAATCCATCAGAATGTTGAATTAATGCAACGGCTTCAATAATACGCTCAAGGAGACATTCTTTGCCTTTAATCAGATTTGGGCATTTAGTCCCCCTCCAAATTATGTCTCACCGATTTTCGTCCCCGCCCCTTTACATGATAACTGTCATTCTGACCGTTTACGCTCTGGGCCTAGTACCGACCAACAGGTTAGCGCTTAACCCATCACCATGCAACACCGATTCATATCAACTTTGATCTTGTTGCCTATGCTTCGTGCAACGAACCAGGATCCATTTCCCGCTTATCGGCCTCTACACAGCAAGACAACTGAGGTCAAAGGTTCTTTAGATCAAGACGACGTCCATCCTAGAAGACGTCTAAGGTTGCGCACTCCCGAGTCGGATCACGACCATCATAATCTGGAAAAGATCGAACTACAATTCTCACAAACCTTCTTCGTAGAATCATGAAAGAATCATGAAGTCATGTCATCGACGACTAGGACACCAGTGTGAGACGTAACCCTTTCACAAAAAACATGCTCAACGCCGAATGGCCCAAACACTTCAACATGCCATAGATAGAAGTTTACACGGGGAACTCCGACCCTCGATATTTCATATACTGCTACGAGTCCCATATGAACTCTGCTCGCACCACAGACGTCATGAACTACAACTGCCTCCGCATCTTTCTCGAAGGCGTACCTCTTTTGTGGTTCACTCGAATTCCGCCGAGAACTATATCGACCTTCGGCCAGCTAGCCAGGGGTTTAACAGATTAATTCGACATGCACATCCGCCAAAGGCCCTGATGAAACTCTAACATGTTACCATGAGATATTTGACAACGCTTTGGAGGATGTCGAAGACCTGATCCCCCGGCCTATCCTAGCCCAACTCACCAAGTGCATACTCCCCGATTTTGAATTCAGATAATGGGTTAGTCATGAACAACCTATGACTCTGGAAATATTCTACGACAAAGCCAACTATTTCCTGCGCCAAGAACTAGCACAAAGGAATAAAGCTTCTCACTTCGAGATGGAGTTCAGAGCTCTAACGACTCCGGCCTTAATGTTTCGCACAAACCTGCTTAAACTGGCAATGTCATAGATAGTCGCAACAAAAAGAGGAAACATCCTAGACTTCCGCCTTTTGACAACTATGCTCCGCTCAACAACTCCCTCGATAACATCTAACTCAAGACTAGAAACAATCTACCGTACAAGAAACCAAAGCCTAAAGGTCCGATGGACGAACCAAGATATTCCACAAAATATTGTTGGTTCCACAACGTCCACAGGCACGACATCAATGAATGTCGTCACTTGCAGAACAACATCGAAAATCTCGTTTGTAAGGGAATGCTCAAGCAATACATACGAGGTCTCCCGCATGAAATCTCTGAGCCGTCTGATGCCCACCAAATATTTCTACTAACCAGGACCTCGCATAACTATTAGATCCCTCGTGGTCATCCTTTCGACTAAGTAAGACTACAGCAACAATAAGCGGTTCAGACATCGACACCACACCATACGACTCATCTTACTTGAGTTATACCCTATGTGAACATAATTGTTTACATTCCCAAAGTATTTCGTTTGTGTCTTGTAATTTCGACAAGTAATTTGAGTTATCTTGTAACCAACTTAGTTTTAATCCTTGTGAGAAGTATAAAAGCATTAGCCTCAGCCTTCGAGATTCATCCGTGAATCACTGAAGCACCGCTACTACGAATACACTAAGTTCATTAGATTTAGCCTGGCTTACCTATGCTTCGGTGTATTCTGGCAGTGATATATTAGCACCCTCACCAAGTCTAATTGGTTTATCCTGACCTACCTATGCTTCGGGGTACTCATGTGGTGGTTTGTTGACCTCTATGCATCACACATCTCGAGCCAATCGAGAGTGAAGCGTCGAAGAACTTCGCATGCCTCTAGCTAATCGAGAGCACACCCATCTAAGCTTCACACACCTCAAGCCAATCAAGAGTGAAGAGTCAAAGAAATTTGCATGTCTCGAGCTAATCGAGAGCGGAGTTCATCTGTTTGAGCTTCACACGACTTGAGTATCTCAAGAAGGAGTCTCGACTAACTCAAATCTAAGCGCAATGCGTAGTCGCCTTACAAGAGTAAAACTTCTAGAAAGTGTAGAAGCACTCGAGTACTTGGAAGTTGGAACCCAACTTCCATCGATGTAGTGGTTTCTGAGGTCATCGCTTGAGAAATCGGTATGTGACATGTTCCCAACTTTGTCTCCTGCACCGAAGACTAAACAGGAATGCGAAGCTATCCCTTATTCTCCAATCAATACCTCCTCTTCATTGTTTCGTGACCCCTTGCATCCTCCTGAGATTTGGCCACTTCCTAGTTAGTTGGAGGCATGTCGGGAAGTACTATTAGAGGATCTCTCATGAAAGCAACCTCAGGAGCATCCATCCTCCACCATTTCCTATGACCGCCTACATCAACGTAGGGGTCTTGGAGATTGTCATCGGAGACGGAATGGGAACAAGAAGCAAACTCCCATTCTCCAACAAATATCTCCTTTTCACTGTCGTCACTACATCTCACCTTTACCCAAGCTCCGGTCACCTCTCATATAGCTAGGAGCATGCCCAGAAACACAACCAGAGGCACAAATAGCAGGCCCGGAGGCATACCACCTCCACTAGTCCTACATCTCCTAGCAATGACCAACTTCTCCACAAACCATGGAGCAACCTTTTGAGACTAAACCCATCACGTGGAAAAGATGGCCTAAAACTAGAATATTGGCACCATGGAAGTCGCTCTCGACACCCTTCGAGGCCAAGACTCCCCATCGACTAACATTCTAGAACACGGTGACCACCTTTAGTTTTATGACTAAACCAGTGTCATCACGAACCACATACGCAACACTTGGAATGGTTCGTGATCACTACATGGTTGGATTAAGAATCGAACCATGAAACTGACAACTCAACTGTGTACCCACATCTCATGTGCATATTCAAGTTATCAATTCGTACGAGTTCGATCCTCAGGAACCTCGCCAATCGGCTGCATCATGCTTGACTTCAATCCTAATCCAATCGCGCAACGTCGTGTGATAACCCAAGCTTATAGACTCGAACTTAGGATCGAATAAAACAATACAGCTTCCAACTCCCGAAGAAATAGGAGAAGTTGACTGAGTCTCTAAGATGCGAAGCAAAGAATTTGTATCTCCGCGAACTTGCCGCAAGTTTTCATATCCCCCTGGCCTATATTCGAGTTCCGGAGTTCTTGAGACTCTTCAAACAAACCCAAGTCTAAGTGTAATTCCAAGTTAATCAACATGAGTACAGTACAGAAAAAGTGAAGAGTGCTTGAACATTTAGAACGATAGGCGATGAAAAAAAAAAGATTTTATTCACATGTCAAAAATTACAGGTTTTTATCAATGACATGATGTACATCACAACCACATCGTGCCTCCAAAAAGCAAAGGCCTTACTTTCACATTTCATTGGCCTACCAAAAATAAAACCTTTCAACGTCAACTACTTGGAAGAATCGCCCTTCTTCCCTTTCTTCTTCTCGGATTCGGTCTTGGGAAGCTCATCCTTCTCCTTCCTCTTCTGCTTCGACTCTCCGCTCCCTCCAGATCCCTTCGTCTTCATCAGAGTCGAAGTGGGTCGAGGCCTGAACTCGTATCCGCCGCTCAGGGTTGCTGGAAGGTCCTGTGTTTGTTCCACTTCGCTCGGGATATCTGTGGTCTCTTCCCCAGGAAGGATCGCCCTTAGCAGAACAGGGGAAGCTTCAACAAGATCCCCTGAAGATACAAGCTTCATCGCCTCTTTCTGAGCCTTCATGGCTTGCCTCTTGGCCTTTTTCATCGTCAAGTGACCCGCTTTTAGCTTCGTTGCCTCCTGGACCTTCAGCATCTTGAGCTCTGCTTCGGCTCTCTTATGGGAGGCCTCGAGCTCCACCTTCTTCTTTCCCTTCTCCCGTACCTTAGCTTCGGCCTCCTCCTCGGGCTTTTCCTAGCCTCATTATATACCTTGCCCTGGCCTCCTCATCTGTCTTCTTCTATGCTTTAAGTTCCTCAGACTTCATAAGAAATTGAGCTTTCTATTATTCGACTAGCTCATGCATGGTTTTTCCAACTGCTTTCGTCTACCCCATCGCTCGTACATCTTCACCCTCCGAGTACTTCTCCTCATCAAACACTTTGGCGAAATCATCCAACTTGAACTCTCCCATCTCAAAGTCGAATCCTACGAGGAACCCATGCTCTTCCTCCATCTGCCTCTTATAGGCATCCTCGTTTGTCCCAGTCACAGCGTCTGTCTCCTTTTCTATCCCGATAGTCATCCCTTCTCCAGAGGTTCCTTCTGTCAAGATAAACAAATCAAATTACTTTTACTTCATGCTATCATCATTCTGTTTCCCATTAAGTGAGTTGATATACATTCTGGCGCCTATTGTGTGGCACCCCCCTCCCCCTACGTTGACCCTTTGACGGTTACTGGAGTACACTTGCAGATGGAATGGAAGAACCACCTACGGAAGTGATAGGAATGGCTTGCTACTGTTGGGAAATGACTTTGTGAGCCACTATGATTCCCTCGGTCACAAGTGTTTTCCCTTTCTCAGCAATAGTCTTTCCGCCTCCCCCGTTGTAGCCTCTTCCTCAAAGAGTTTCTTTCCTTGTGCCAATGCCTGATGCTCATCCTCCGTTAGGTATTGGTGCATCAACTGTGCCTCATCAATAATCTCCACTCCCATTGCAACAACCTCATCTTCAACCAGTCCCGCATCCTTAGTCGGAGAAGGAACAAGAGCGGATTGTAAACCATTCCCTCTGGCGAACTCCTCCTTATCGTCGATATCACCGCATACATCCCTTGAGCTTTTGCAACTTCCTCCTTGATTGGGGGTATGTTAAAAATTAATGACAAGGGGTGCCTTTTTTTCTTACTAGATCGAGGAATCTCCTTCTCCCTCAGTTTTCACTTCTTCCTCTTCTTCATCGCCATCCTTGCGACCCATGGAATAGCCTCTGGGAAGCAAGTCCAACAGATGTAGTAAACAATCCGATAGTAAAGTCTGGGCATTACAATACCCGCTTGGGACATCCTTTAGAGCCAGGACTCGCTCTAGATACCAACCGCTCTTCGGGATCTATGGAATACCTGCCACATGAAACTCCAAGTTATTTTCGAGCTTACGACTCAAATAAATCAAGGTACATAGTAAGTTTTCAAATATACAGCCAGCAGGCCACCTCCTCACGAATCCTATTGGGCATTAAACGTAGAACCAACCATCTTTAAAGTAATTAAGCTCGTTCCACGCTCCTAGGATAATGCGACTATTGGGTTGTGCCTTCATATACACAAGAGAAGTCAGCATGATGTTTATCTTCTTCAAAGAAAAGACATATCTGATGTTCTCCTAGTCAGTTCAACTCCCAACCATTCTATGTATAGGATGTAGGTGACATGCAGAAAGGCATACGTGTTCGTGTGAAGCTACGTTGGCGCTAATCGAATGAAATATAGAAACTCCCGAATATATAGGCAAGACGGGGGAGCACACCCTAGGGAATACATATGCTTGTTCCAGGCAATATATCCTTCCGGTGAAGCATGCGCCCTATTTTCCCTTCCATGAACCATGACATCCTCCCAGTTTATTCCATACTTCATGCAGATATGCCGCAACGAAGCTTTGTCTATCTCGAAAACCGAATCAGGTGGATTCTCAAGAGTTGCAGTATCTCCCACCATGTCCAGTGCTATAAAAACGTCTTCCTAATTTCCACCGCCATCCACTTCTTCCAGCGGGTCCTATCCAGTGACCTCTGCTTCACCTCCAACTACCGGTTCATCTACGTGCTCACTTGAATGCGAAGACCCACCGGGTTGTCCCTCTTTCTCTGGTGCACTGGATGGTCCCACTTGTTGAGATGGAGGGGAGACTACTGAGGCCGCATTGTCACCCACTAATAGGTTAGAATGGTATGGAGACCCATTAGAACTTATAAATGTTTCTATGGGATCGGCTTCCAAGCCTTGAAGCTGTCTGGAGCTTTTCCTTACCATTGCAAACTATACTTACAGGACACTACAGTTGCATTAGTTAACACACTAAAACTCGTACCCCTCCCCTCTTGGTGTAAACTAGTGTGGAACGTGTAAGTATAGTGCGTGTTGATGCAGTTGTACTGATATCCTTCGGAATGCGATAACGATTACCAGTCTATGAACTTATAACTTCGTCGCTATGACCAAAGTCGATGGAATTCAAGATGAATCCATATTATGATGCGGTCGGGTTAAGGCTAAATCCTAGAACTAATGGTCCAGTTATGTGCCCATAGTCCGAGTTTAAGCTCTATCTTATGTGCATATTCCAATCACCATTTCAAGCAAGTTTATTGTTTGAACGTGAAAGTACTATGTGATACAACAATTCGCGTTCAAACTCAAGCCGGTAGCGCGACATTGCGAGTCGACCCAAATCCACCAAATGCCTAGAGTTGAGACTTAAAGTCCGGATTTTTCCAAGTCTCCGGGAGACGAAAACCAGTTTGAATTCTCATGAGCTCGAGAAAAACTCTATCTCGAATATATCAGTGCAAGGGCCACTAAAAGTCGGGACCTGTTAGGATACGAAATTTTGTATCCCAACAACCTCTGAAGTTTTTCGTATTCTGACTGTAGTTTTAGGGTACGAAAGTTGCGTAGAGTCCCAAATTCGAAATTTCATGTCCTACAACTCACACAAATTTTCGTATCTGGCAACCCCTGCACCAACTTCTTCTCCTTCCTACACCACCGATTTGATCCCTCCTCCTCAACTACTCCATCTTGGTTTTCGTATCCGGAGAGAAGCCTGAAGTTTTTGCAAGTCCATGAGATACGAAATTACAATTTCGCATCATAAAGACTTAGTTAAAAGTGGCCCTGCTCTCTTTGTCTCCATGACTATATACTAAGGGAGGAGTTCATTTACAGGATACGAAAACATATCCCCAACCTCCATGAAACGTAATATGAAATCCTTTATATTCATATCCTCTCCTTTTCCTTCCCCAACAGCTCATTTGTCTCCTTCCTCCTCGAGTTTCCCCAATGTCGTTGCCATGGAAATGGCTGACACGCCCACACCTCATCTTCGAACCTCGAATAAACCCACGCGTGAATCAGTGTTCAATTAATAGTCGAAACCAACCTGAGTTGGTGTCGAATTAATAGGGGTTTCGGGTTTTGAGATTACTGGAAGCCCATGGTGGGATGCAGAATGAGGAAGTAAAAGTCTAAAACCCCCCTATATTTAGTAGGTATATGGGGAGTTTCCGAAAAATTCAACAAAAAATTACAAATAATCGGATCGGTACAGATTTTGATTATTTTTTAAGAAGAAGGGGAGAAGGTGAGGAGACCCAAATACTTCGAAGTCTATGCTCCATTTCTAAACTAAAACGACGATGATTGCATATATGACTTCGAGACTACAATCATTGAGAATAACATGGATCGTTATACAATCATGCACCGAAAAATCTAAACGATTCCATGGGGAACATTTATGGTCAAGTCCTGATTCAGCGACGTTTCGATGACTGACATACGCGATCATGTGCCCAAGTCATGGCAACAATCACGCATATGCGCTTTCGGAATCTCGATCGTTGACTAATCACGTACTCGCGAGTTTAAATGATATAAGAGTACATGCCAAATGATCATGTCCCGATTTGACCACTTCTCGAAGGCTAACTTGCACGATCGCATGCCCACGGCATGTTGCATAAGCATTATGTTACTTGTTTCAAAATTTGGGCGTATCAAATGAAACCATATGCAAGCACATGTGAATGCATACATTACTTGTGTCGACACGACTCGTTTACCTCCTGACGTGAGAGGGAGTCGACTACTGATGTTTAATTTCTTGAGTCTACCGGAAATGGATGCTTTTTCTAGCGACAAGACAGGATTCTAGCCTGAGCGATCAGGAGTCCTAACAACACTGGGATTTTGTGTCACGTCCAACTAGACTCGACCTAAAGACCACGACCAGTTGCTTGACACGATTCGGAGATCTTTCCAGCACTCAAAAATACCTAGCTCAATTCAAAGCACGTCATGTTACCATAAGACTTCCTTTAGGGGAAGTGTTAACCGACCTTTTGGCTCGGTTCCAAAAAGCTGTTAAAGCCCACACAAAGCGTCCCATCATATAGACCAACAGGCCAGAAGCATTACCAAAACGTTCAGAGCCCAAGTCTAGATGGATTCACACAAAAATAGACATTCTGGCTCGACCGAACCGCACGACAATGAACTAACTCTTCGAAATCGACTTTTAGCCTCATCATCAACTTGCATTCTAACCTCACAACTCCATAAAACTATGACTTGCACAAATTTCGCATCCCAAAAACACTTTAATCCCCCGCTCCTCGCATCCCTTTAGGATACAAAATCCGTCTCCTTGGGATACAATTCACATCCCTCCGTGATATGACTTTGCATCCTCCCGGAATACGACTTCACATCCCTTAAGATACAAATAGACGCACTTCTAGGCTATGCAGTTAAAACCCGCAATATACCTATTATAGCCCATAACACTCTTCAACCGCTACGCTATTTCAATTTATCGCTGATGAATAGCAGATCCGCTTCTAGCCCCGCTGTTTTCTGCTGCATCAGCTAAATCACGACTTTTTAACATCCTCTTTAGCCATATTAATTTACAAAGCTTGATTTGACTAGTTCTATCTTTAAAGTTCAGTAAATTTAGCGTAAAGGGCTAAATTTAAGGCATAAGTGCCTAATATATGGTAATAATCAATTACAATCATCAAATTTAGCATGCACAACTATGATATTCCTTGATTTCGTTATTTAATATTAATTAATATTAGTTTCTTGTACACATATAATGTGAGAAAGATGATTAATTAATTTTTAAATATTATTTTTTACATCTAATGAACCTCTTTGCACCTTCGCTATATTCCTGCAATTTCCCCGTTTTATTCCCGCTACACCTTTTTGCACCTCCGCCGCTATAGAACTGCTAAGCGCTTTAACTATAGAGCTTCTAGGGTGGATACGAAATATAGTAACATCAGGGGATATGAAGAAGTACTAGGAAGGGAAGCGAAATTAGCAAGGCGCTAGGGTGTGAAGTAGGTTCAGCGGCTTCAAAGTAAAATGGTAGAGAAACTAACGACGAGGATACGTATTGATCAGGGGATCAGTACCAATCTCGGGGGGATATAAATTACATACTGAGGACCCCACAGCCTTACCTACTCCACCTGTCTGCCTTCTCCTATAAATACCCCATTACTACAACGAAAAGGGGTTGATTCTTGCCTGGATATAAGCTCTAATGGCTTCCTGGGAAGAAGTTAACTTTCCTACATCTTCCCAATCTCCTTCCATCACTTCGAGAAGAAGATAAACAATCATCTCATACACTTGGACCATTTTGGAATGCCTTGGCATTCGAGAAAAAGACAAAGAACCCATCATTAGACCTCCTTATCACCATGGCCATGGTATCTTCATGAAAGCTCCCTATCCTCTTGATCCTCACTTCGTTAAGCTTGGCTCCATGGACACTCGAAGGATCCTCCTTCCACTTCAAAACATTCAAATCACGAAGAACAAAATTCCTCCTCCTCCAAGCATAACACTCAAGAATTACATACTTTTGTACTAGGAATCATCGAAACTCATGTACACTCGAATATATTCTAATCTTGTTTTGTAAACTTGTACAAAGAGTGTAATAAAGAATGAAACTTCCAGAGTTGACGTAGGCTCAGACGGGCTGAACCACTATAAATTCTATGTGATTGTTACTTAGCATTTTCCCCCTGCACATTACACCGCAGGTCGCTTACTTTCCCACAGTGGAGAATTAGTTTCAAATTTTTGGAACTCTCAAGTGTTGGCGACCACCTTTCGGTGTCAATAAAAAATATTATGAGAAAACGATTTCGATATCTCTTTATAGAGCTAGAAATATATTAAAATTAGTATATTTCATATAGATATTGCTTTAAGGATATTATCCTTATAATATTAGAAATTCATTATAAACAACCTTTGATATTTTTTTTAAATGTGCATGTCTACACTGAATCACAAAGTAATCAATGCAAAATGCAGTAAAACCCCAATAACTAATTCATGGAAAATCTAGGCTTCTTCATTACAGAAGCAAGCCAAAAATAGTCCACAAAACACAGACTGAAATTTAAATAGCGTGAAGTGGAATACTCAAATTTTTCACACAAACACATCATTAAAACCATGCTGAAACAAACATGGAATGCATGGTTTGATGCGTGATCAATATAATACGGAATACTTAGAATATAAGCTCGATCAAGCATGAAAATTTGGTCAAGAAACGTGCAAAAATTGCACCAAAAACTAATGCGCAAAGCAGCAGACATAGGGAAGATTACCTGGAAGTTTTTCCCATGCTGTGTCGACACAGAAACTTCATGTGTCGACACATGTGTCAACAGGTGCTTACGATATCAATACAGGACACAAATTCACCCAGGTGACCAAAACCCACTCGGGTTCATTTTCAATGCTACAAACAAAGTTTCAAATGGACTCGCATTCACACGAAATTAGACATGAACATACTAGGCAACTCATACTTACAATGAAACAAGAATGTCTGAAATCCAACAAGAATCAGAAAAGATGTAACAACCCAAACATGGACTCATGCCAAGTTTATATTGTTTCCACAAAATTCAACTTACAGTAGATAAAATACCAACTCATTCATTAACAAAACATAAAATACGAACTATAATGTGTGAGGGAACCTTCACCTCGGTTGGTTATTTATGATTCTAGGCCCAAATTGGTTTCAAGATGAGAGCTTTTGAGCATCGAAGGGAGAAATCTGACATGCGGTTCCAGAAACAGCTTACTGTAATCTTCCTCTTTTGATTCCTCTAAGATTTGGTGGAGATATCTCGAGCCTGATATTTGATTTGGGGAGGTGATAAAGGATTGAAACTCTCTCTTTTTATTCATAATTTAGATTAGGAGATCTAGGCTTGACAATTTAAGAGGAAGCCATTCCCTTTTTTCATTTGTTGTTTTCTCCAAGAAGAAAAATAATGAGTACCAAAAGAAAACTTACTAAAAATTTCACAAAAATCATCCCCTTGGGCTTTTGGTTTGGGTAGGGAACTTACCCAAAATGCCAAGTGTTACAAATCCTTTTTATTTCAAAGTGTTACAATTTTTTTTAATACTAGATCACAACATAACTTGTATTCAACATATTTTGACAAAACCTTGTGTTATTCAACTAAAATTTATATTACAAATAAAAACCTTTTTCTAATAAGATTCGACTTATAATTTGATATATTAATGCCATAAATTCACATTTTCAACTCAAATTGTACGTTTTATTACCTTTTACAAAATACACATTTTATTTCAAAAACTGTACAAATCACATTCTTTTACAGCAAATGCTATGTATGGTCATATTTAAATTATTTGACATATAAATATTGATTTTTGATCAATATTAACATTTTTCTCTTTTTATCTACAATTCAATAAAAATTTACAAAATGTAGCTTTATACGCAATTCCATTATATACACATAATATGTGTATTGCAGTCTATGCAATATAGCACAGTGAAACTTACTAAAACATATTCCATCACATCTTCAACACTTCAAAATATTATTTTGTTAATCAAGAAAACTGTTATGCCCTTATTTCATATAAACAACTCAAAACCATATTAAAAATATGTTATAATTAAATATTGATTTTCCAAATCAATATATTTTAAATATTTCTCTTAATAATCAAAAGGTCGCTAAGAGATAAATTCCCAATTATTAAATTTAATAAAATGAGCCATTTAAACAAAGTTTATAATTTTTTTTGGATGGGTTCATTTTAATAAACACAAATTGGAATAAATATCCTTATTTAATATTTAATTTATTCCAACACAAAAATTTCTTATAATATCAAATTCTTGATTTACTCATCTTATATAATTATACGAGTTCGGTACTTGAACTCATATGCTATCTTTTCTTAGATTTCAAATTTGATCAAAAACATGTTCTAATTAGTCTACTTTGAGTACCCAAAAATTCAGGTTGTTACAATGAATCTTATGTCACAATCATGAAAAAGAGTCCATCTTTATTTTTGATCTTTCAAACTTCTTTCAATCCATGCATCGCTATGTGGATTTAAAGTCTTTAATTGTTTTCTTAGTGCATTATATTCTTTTGCAACATCCAATGTTATATCACATGCATGTAAAAATTCTAAAACTACTCCATACCAAGTTTGGCTTTCTTAAAATTTGTTTGATATGACTGATTAGTCCTACCATCTCCGAGCACACATGGAATTCTTTTAATACAATCTGTGATAAATATACTACATCGGTTATGTACAGAAGGAATATACTTCCATATACAATGAATAAACCAAATCCAAGTCTTCCAGGACACTATCTGCGCAATAGTAAAAGCTAGCAGAAAAAGACATTGATTTGTATCTAAAACAATAGCTATAAGTAATATAACAAGGTACTTTCAATATAAATGAGTGTCATTAGTGGAAAGTATAGGATGCAGTGTGTGGAATCATTGTTGAATTTGTTGATTCAAATATTTTATGAAGAGCATGTAATTAATTAATTGATTTGATTGATTGGTCAATTAATTTTTTAAATTGATTGATTAATTAATTGAATAATTGATTTGATTGATTGATTGACTAATTGATTGGTTGATTTATTTGATTGATTGATTTTATCATAAAAGAAAAGAAATGAAAGTTTACATTTTAGATATATTTTGAATGAGAAATTTGGATATTTGCCTAAGTCTTCTATCCTCCTATATATGTAGCCTTCTTGGTAATATCAGGATTTTTAAGAAACCAAATGAGATATCTGGAGAGGTTGTGTGCCTCCAAAGGCTTGCGCCCTGGAGTGGAAAATGTAGGAATTTGGGATAAGAGTAGTTATTCCTATTTACTACTGAAAGACGTAGTTGGTGCCTCCAGGTAGATTCTAGGGTTTGTCACCGTTCTTCATTGCTCTTCTGCTCCAATAATATTTGTAGTCATCTAGATATTCTTTCCCTTTCTCAATAAGTTTATTGATTCAAATGTATTTTATTTATTTTTTGTTTTGGTTCGTTGAGTGTAAACAAATTTACTGAATTAATAAAGAGAGTAGTTGGATGGAATATCTTGTGTTTGAGCCTGTAATTTCATATCCAAGTTGTTTTTCCATTGAATCATCTTTAAGTAATTGGATGAATAAGATCCTGATTGCTTTCGCAAACGGCACAATTTCGCCAACAGTTGGTATCAGAGCTAGATCATCGCAAAGCTTATGGTGATTTGGGATTGGAAAAATTGTTTTTTGTTACATCGGATATGATAGCGTTCCCGAAGATGATTATTTATTATTGAGGGATTTTGAAGGCCTTATGGTGGATGCTTCATACCTCAATGATTTGGTTGATGGAGATGAGAAGAAGCCTTCCAATGTGGATGAGAGAAGATGGAAGAAGATGAAGAAGAAGGTGGATGATGGTTGAAAAACCTAGTCCACAGCAAGGTGGAGAGGTTAATATGGTCACTGCTGATGGCCCTAGGGTGGAGGATCATGGTATCGAGAAGGGTCTAGATGCAAATGATGCTCGAGAGATCCCGGAGATAAAGAGATCTTGTTAAGTGGTTGATAGGTGTCGATGTGCAAAATCCACAAGTCAAAGATCTTGTGATATTGCAAGCACTTTTAGACCATTGGTTTCTGTATGGTGCAGCTCATGGTGGAAAATGCATCTTTTGTAGGTGGTGGGTTGTGTTTGTAATTGAGAAGGTGTGGTTGTAGCCCGTTCAAATCAACTGGGTGTGATTGTTGCCATAAAATCCATTGAGTCTCACTGTACTCCGAAAAAAGGCGGGTGTATCTCGTGTCCTTGAAATTGAGGGTTGTATTAATTGAGATTAGGTGGTTGTTGAAAGAGCTAGATTGGCTTGTTTTATGATTGTTGGAGATATGTGATATATGAATCACAGTGGAGTATTGAATTTGTTGATTCAAATATTTTACAAAGAGGATGTAATCAATTAATTGATTTGATTGATTGATCAATTAATTGATTAAATTAATTGATTAAATTAATTGATTAATTAATTGACTAATTGATTTGATTGATTGGTTAATTGATTGGTTGATTGGTTGATTAATTGATTTGATTGACTGACTTTAGCATAGAAGAAAAAAGGGAAGTTCATATTTTGGAGATATTTTGAAGGAGCAATTTGGATATTTGCCTAGATCTTTTGTTCTCCTATATATGTAGCCTTCTTGGCTAGAATGATATCATTAAGAAACCATGTGAGATATCTGGAGAGGTAGTGTGCCTCCAAGGGCTTGCGCCCTGGAGAGGAAAATGTAGGAATTTAGGCTGAGAGTGGTTATTCCTACTTATTGCTAAAAGATGTAGTTGGTGCCTCCAGGTAGATTGGTTGACTGATTGACTAATTGATTGGTTGATTTGATTAACTGACTTTATCATAAAAAATAAATGAAATTTTATATTTTGGAGATATTTTGAAGGGGCAATTGGGATACTTGCCTAGGTCTTTTATTCTCCTATATATGTTGTCTTCTTGGTTAGAATACGATCATTAAGAAACCATGTGAGATATCTGGAGAAGTTGTGTGCCTCCATAGGCTTGCGCCCTAGGGAGGATAATGTAGGAATTCGGGCTGAGAGTGGTTGTTCCTATTTATTGCTAAAATACGTAGTTGGTTCCTCTAGGTAGATTCAAGGGTTTGTCGTCATTCCTAAATATTGTAGTCATCTAGATATTCTTTCTCTTTCTCAATAAGGTTATTGATTCAAATGTATTTTGTTTATTTTGGTTTTGATCCATTGAGTATAAATAAAATTTGTTTTTGGTGAATCAATAAAGAGGGTGGTTCGGTGGAATAGCTTTTCCTTGAGCATATAATTTCATATCCATGTTGTTTTTCCATTGAAGTAATTGGACGAATAAGATCCCGGTTGCTTCCGCAAAAGGAGAATTTCCTTAACAAACATTGACTAGGGGTTTAAAAGCTCAAAAATCACCACAAAAAATACCACGGTAGTGAGTAACATCATATAGCGTTCCAGGGTTGCCGCTTTGCATGGCTCTAAGATATTTCTCAATTCTGGATATGACAATTCCCGATCTCTATGCATTATTGCAACTGCTTTCTATAGTCCAGGCCAAGATCGATAATAACTTACTTTTATATAAAACATATTCGATATCGTCTTCCGATCTGTTCTTGTTGTCTTATTTGTTTCAGATTTAATTTAATAGAAATATTTTGCTACACAAACTTTAATGTTGTTTATCAATGTTTTAAGTTGATGGTTGCACTTAAACAAGTGGTATCCCAGCCATTCATTTTTATTTTCCACTAATTATGAGATTTTCTCTTCTATAGGCTTGCATAAACTATCAAGGATATTTTTCATTCACATCGCATTGATCATAAATTGATCTGCACAAGATTTCACAACTTGTAAAGAAACTTAACATTTTATCCCCCATTCGCATAATTTTCCAATGAGCTTCTCTTTATCGTTAATTGTTAATTCACCTTGATGTCCATTTTCAGCGCATTCTCCCTAACGCTTACAAGCTTAGCTGAAAGTTATCCACAATGGATTTCATCATCATTGTTGTAGTACATAAATCATCACCTAGAGGATCTTCATATGTGGCTTTCTTCATCGACATTTCCATTATCAACATGTTAATTTCTTTCATATATGATAGATCGTTGTTAACCTCCATGATACCGACCCAAGTTCTATCTACATCATCCACACAAGCTACTTGCACGATATCTAAATGCGCTTCGCGTTCATTTTCATTATCAACGTAATCACCATCATCTTAATCAACACGGCTAATGAACGCTTCTTCTATTGGATTCGTCTGAAAATATATAATAACAAAAAATAATGTTAAAAGTAAGTTGTGTGAAGATAATTCAAAATGAAAATACTATGATAAAATATTATTCACTTTGTCATGGTTTGAGATTGATCTGGACATACAAAGTTATAATCCATATCTTGTCCTTGGCTAGATGATACTTCAGCCATTTCGTTAAATCTATGTAGTAAAATTGTAAACTCTCTGCCATGAGGAGTTGCCTTAGAAAAAGGATCTGCCAAACATTGTGTTTATTGAAAATATGTAGTAGGTAAAGGAAGTTTGACAGAAACTGTAGAACGATACATTTCTATTACATTAACATATTATGCTTTGTAACAAAAATGTCTATCACTCTCATTTCAAAAAAAAAGATGTAAAAAAATCACTTTACTTTACCTTTCAAATCAATAGGGGATAAACCATTATCTCTAACCCAAATCACCACTAATTTTTAATAGTATTCGAGAGGATTGACTTTTTCCACTTTCAATACACATTTTTAAAGCTCCATAAAACTATAATATTTTCTTAATTTTTGATTCCATTTACCACAAATATATTGAGATTTGCCATCATCATTAACCAACAATTCGCCATCATAGTAAAACATAGTTGAAAAAAGTAATATATATATATATATATGTGTGTGTGTGTGTGTGCATGCATGCGCGGGGTCGTGCAGGTGAGTGTGTGGGCATGCGTGTGTGTTCGTCATTCATCAACATCCATAAATTGGAGCATCCCTTTAGCTGCTCTATTTCCACCACTCATTTATAGTAAAATAAGTTAGTGGGGGGAGAGAGTGTTAATGGGTGAAGAGAGAAACTATAATGTGTTGTGGAAATTAGAGGGGCTAAAGGGGTGTTATCTTGTTTGCGGTGGTTTTGATTATATATATATATATATATATATATATATATATATATATATATATACATATATAAGCTCTACATTCAGAAATTTGATTTTGCGAAAAAACATAAATGAAAATTTAATAAATTAGTAACTTTATTTGCAAAGAAAATAATATTTCCTTAAGCAAGCTTCAATCAAAAGTAGAACAATAATATTCTTATACAAAGTTAGAATAATTAAAAAGTTTGAGAAGGAGAGTATTGGATTTTAGTAAAATAGAATGAGTGATGTGGATTGAAAACAAAGATATAGGTGGTTGTTTGTTTCAACCTCAAAAAAGTATTTTTGCATCCTATAAACGCTTAAATGCAAAATGTATACCTACGCATTTGTAAAAGAGGAAATTAGGAAAAAGGACAAAGTTATTTAAAAATTAATTCTTTGGGCCGCGACTTTTGTTAGTCGGTCTGAAGGACCCACGGATGGAAATTCACATAAAAAAACTCCCACGTTTTACCATTTCATTCCTTCAGTTAGTCGTCTTCAAATAGGGTTTTCAATCAAATTTAAAATCGAAAAACAACAGATAGATCGAAATCAAAAGCAAGTGTACTCCTCTAATGCAAACTCATCGCTTAAGGTCATCGTCGTCGTCAGATCAATCAGTAAATTCGCCACCAATAACAGAAAGTAGGGTTGTTTCTTCGAGATTATCCCCATCAGCTATAAAGGCAAAAAAGACGATGGAGAAGGATAAACGAGATCAGGTACAACAGACAAAATTAAACACAAATGGTTAAATTGAGTGTATATACTTGATGTAGGTTAATTTTAAATTCTGTTGTGTTTATTTGGATAAAATTAACACAAATATATTATAAAATGATTCATTAATTATATATTGATTTGTAGTGCATAATATGCTAGGTTAATTAAGTGCAGAAATATACTAGATAAATTTACCATTATAGCATTGATCTGTATCTAATGGATTGATTTGTATTTATAGCACTAATTTAGCATCCATCTGTATTTAGTGTATGAAATGTCAGGCTGACCTAACATTATAGCACATGAATGAACCTTAGAATAGTGCCACGAAATGCCAAGTTAACCTAGCACTATAGCAAATGACTAACCTCTTGGAAATAGTATGAAAATACTAGGTTAAACTATCATTATATGGCTTGACCGAGCCCATAACCAGCATATGAAAATGCCAGGTTAACCTAGCACTATAGCGAAAGACCGAGCCCTTGAAAATTGTATGAAAATGCTAGGTTAACCTATCATTATATGGCATGACTGAGCCCTTAACCGGTGTATAAAAATGCCAGGTTAACCTAGCACTATAGAGAATGACTGACCACTTGAAATTTGTAAGAAAATGCTAGGTTAACCTATCATTATATGGCTTGACCAAGCCCTTAACCAGCGTATGAAAATACGAGGTTAACCTAGAACTATAGCGAAAGAACGAGCCCTTAACCAGCATATGAAAATGCCAGGTTAACCTAACACTATAGCGTTGTATGAAAATGCTACGATAACCTATCATTATATGGCATGATCTAGCCCTTAACCAACATATGAAAATGCCAGAATAACCTAGCATTACAGCGAATGACCAAACCCTTGAAAATTGTATGAAAATGCTAGGTTAACCTATCATTATATAGCATGACCGATCCTTTAACCAGTATAGGAAAATGCCAGACTAACCTAGCATTATAATGTATGAAAATGCTACGATAACCTATCATTATATGGCTTGACCGAGCCCATAACCAGCATACGAAAATGCCAGGTTAACCTAGCACTATAGAAAATGAATGAGCCCTTGACCGGTGTATGAAAGTGCTTGGTTACACTAGCATTATATCGCATGACTTAGCCCTTGAGCAATGTATGAAAGTGCTAAGTTACCCTAGCATTATAATGTATGAAAATGCTATAATAACCTATCATTATATGGCATGACCTAGCCCTTGAGCAATGTATGAAAGTGGTAAGATACCCTAGCATTATAATGTATGAAAATGCTATGATAACCTATCATTATATGGCATGACCTAGTCCTTAACCAACATATGAAAATGCCAGGTTATCCTAGCACTATAGCGAATGACCGAGCCCTTGAAAATTGTATGAAAATACTAGGATAACCTATCATTATATGGCTTGACCGAGCCCATAACCAGCATATGAAAATGCCAGGTTAACCTAGCACTATAGCGAATAACCGGGCCCTTGACCAGTGTATGAATGTGCTAAGGTTACCCTAGCATTATAGCGCATGAACGATCCCTTGAGCAATGTATGAAAGTGCTAAGTTGCCCTAGCATTAGAGCGCATGACTGAGCCCTTGACCAGTGTATGAAAGTGCTATGTTACCCTAGCATTATAGTGCATGACCAAGCCCTTGACCAGTGTATGAAAGTGCTAGGTTACCCTAGCATTATGGCACATGACCGAGCCCTTGACCAGTGTATGAAAATGCTAGGTTACCCTAGCATTATGGCGCATGACCGAGCCCTTGAGCAGTGTATGAAAGTGCTAGATTACTCTAGCATTTTAGCGCATGACCGAGCCCTTGACTAGTGTATGAAAGTGCTAGGTTAACCTAGCATTAGAGCGCATGACCTAGCCCTTGAGCAATGTATGAAAATGCAAAGTTTACCTAGCATTATATTGCAGAAAATGTTTTCTACAATATTGTACTATAATATAGTTCTATATTTTAATACAGTTTAATATTGTCTTGTTATCTATGTTTTGTAGGAAACATCAAATTCTTCTCCATAGGATAAAAAATGCAAAAAGCAAAATAGAGCTGCGAGTAAAAAAAAAGAAGGAGACTGTTCAATACCAATGCAGTCTTGTAGCATTGGTTAAAATGCTTGAAAAAATAAAAAAAACGATTTTTTTTCAACAAATCAATTAAACTTTTTAAAAGAAACTCCATTTTATGGATTTATAGATGCTTTTTTTTCAAATAATACTAAGCAAAACAGATTAGAAAATCTACTAAAATTTTAGATGATTTAATCAGTTGTTGTTCTATTGACGAAGAATGTTTTGTATAAGGGTAAAAAATCGAAATTATCAACGAAAGATGTTTCTTTAATTTTTGGTTTACCTATGAATGGGAGAAACATTTTGGCACTACCTAAAGTTTCTTTACAATGCACCCCTGATAATTGTCAACGGTTTGTTTCGAGAAATTTTATTAACATAGATCACATAACAAAAGATCTTGTTATTAAAAGAATAGAATAGAAATTGAAAAAGAAAATACAGAAGAAGAAAATGATTTGCCTAGATTTATTTTTATTATTTTGTTTATAACATTTCTTTCCTTGACAATCAAAGAATGTTTAGTTGGGGTTATCTCCAATACATAGTTGATCCAAAAAAAATGATTCAAATTTCTTGGCTATTAAGTATTCATTACTCTTTAATTAAATCATTAAAAATTTCAAGCATAAACAAGGAAATATGTCCGGCTGTTCCATTCTTCCACTGGTAAGAAAACATCAATGGCATAAAATTTTAATTTAGTATGATAAGACGTATGTGAATTAATTCTAAATAATATTTTTTATTTTTTTTTAGTATTTTCTGTGTGAACATGTTGATATACTCAAGCCAAGAAAAGAGTGATAAGGGGTACTGCAAGATTTGCAAAATGGTCGCTAAACTTAATGAAGAAGATTGTGTCAAAGGAAATTCTAGACAATATGAATGATAAAAAGGTATGATAATATTCTATATTTAAATTTTAATAATGCAATTGGTTTTGTAATTTTCTGTTTAATACTGGAAACATAGTAGTTAACTTGTAGCATTGTGATAGTTATTTTATAAAATGCTAACCTCCACTAGCATTTTGAATATATTTTTTTATAAATCAGCATGTTATTCTCAAAAGATTTTTTTCTACTACCATTATAATAAATTTTTAAATAAACAGCTCACTGTACGTGAAATGCTAATTCTCCTAGCATTATGATTTTTTTTTTTTTTTTGTGATTACAAAATGTTGTTCAAAAAATACTTAGATTCAACCAGCATTTTGATTTTTAATTGAGTAGTCAACATCCTATTACAAAAATGCTAACCTCTCCTATCATTTTGATTTTTTAGTTAAGCAATTTGCTGTTAATAAAATGTTAAACTTTAATTTTTAAATAAACAGCACACTGTACGTGAAATGCTAATTCTCCTAGCATTATGATTTTTTATTGTGATTGACATGATGATTGAAAAATACTAAATTCTGCTAGCATTTCAATAATGCAATTGGTTTTGTAACAATTCCTTTATCACTAAAAACTTAGTAGTCATAATTAAGTAAATAATTTTATATTTATTTATGTTTATTTATTAATATGCTAGAACATCCTAGCATTATAAAATATTAGTAATGATATACGAATTTATGACCGAAGAACTTCTTATCTTCGTCGATTATAGATTTCACTTGAAATTAAGAAAATAACATCTAAAGAGAAGATGTTACTTAATGAATTGGGGAACAAAGCACTTACGCAAATAAAAGTGATTACAAGTGCAGGTGAAGATGAATGGTTAGGAATCGATGAGAAAGACATACAAATTGAAATGCAAAATTTTTAAATTAAATAATTAAAGAATGAATTGAAGGATGTGAAAACAAATTTGGAGGAAGAAAAGGAGTTAAGGAAAAAAATAGAAGAAGAATTAGTTCAGAAAGAAAAAGAAATTAGCATGCAAAAATCAGCGCTCCAAGAATCTGATAAGGAAAAACAAAATCTAATTATTCAGAAGTTTATAGAGCAACTTACCCCTCCTTCTTTTGACCTTCTAAGCACAACAGATAATGAGACTCAGGAAGAGTACAAAAAAGTGGAAAACTGTAACAACTCGGAATTTTGGGGCCAGTTTAAAATTTTTATTTTAGAAATTTTAATGGATTTTAATATTTAAAACAATTTATTCTAGATAATAATGACTAAAAATTTATTTTAAAACGTATAAATTATAAAAGGAGTTTAAAACAGCGCTGTAGTTTGAAATTTTGAATTTGAACTTTAACTGACTATACATGATTCATTTTAAATCAGAATTGAGCAAAACGAGAAATATTTGAATTTGTTTAATCATATCTTTCTAAAGAATCTGAAAAACTGAAATTTCACTTTACAAATAGAAAGTTATGTCCAGTTTAAATTTTAGAGAGGTCGCTGTAGAATTTATATATTTTTTAATATAATATTTAGCCCTTAAAAATAGTCATTTTTCAAATGACCTCTGTTTTCGACGAAACCACTTTTGTTGGAACCGGAATGTCAAATTATTGCTAAATTTCAATTTTCATAATTTTTCGAACTAATATGTGAGTGTGGCAAAGGAAAATGTGTTTTGGACTGTTTCAGTCAAATTTAATCGACTTGAAAATGGCCATTTTTTAAACAGTCTCAGAATTCGACGAAATTAATCTTGTTAGAACCATATCGTCAAAATATAACTAGAAATATTTTTTCTGTAATTTTTAGAGTCCGTATGTGGCCCCGGTAATTTAAAATATACGTTTGAATTTAATAATTAAATGATTTATAATTAAATTTAAAGAAAAATATACCATAACAGCCGAATTAGGTTACGAAACATATTCCAATGTGTCCGGGATGGGGGTATTTAACTAGGGGCGTCATTCGTTGGGTTTGATTCGGAGTTAGTATCGTCGAATAAATAATTCTTGAATTAATGAATTAAATAAATAAGAAAATACGCGTATAAATACGCTATACTATACAAACCCTAATGCATTTCTTGTAGCCGCCGTATCTCCTTTCCAATGGCCAGAAACATCCAGATTTCAAATGCTAATATCTTTTAATCCACTCAGCGATAAATCGCATACCATGTATCAAATTGAAGAGAATTCAAAGATGATAAGGAGACGATCGGTTATATTGCTTCGTGGGGAGAGGATTACAAGCTGGAAGGGGGCGGCTTTAGGCTCGATTTTCGAGACCAGGGGAGGTGCAAACTGGGCATGGCGGCGGACGTGGGGAGGGCTCAGGAAGGCGGTCGGCGTGGGCACCTTGGATGATGGTCCGGTGGCCTATATGGTGGAGCAACGGTGGTGTTTCTCATTCGTGAATGGGTTCGGCTGTGTTCTGTAGTCACGATGGAAGAGGAAGGGGATTAACGTGTTAATCAATGTAATTAAATTAATAAAGTTTTCATTAGTTAGTTATATTGTTTTATAAATTTTCAAATCTTTAAATGATCGTATCTGGTTCAAACAGCGATGAAATTCAGAAATTCCAGTTGCGTTGGAATCGTGAAATCCAGATCTACAACATGGAACTAACCAGGACCAAAACTGAGAACTTTTGAAATTCAGCCAAATTGGAACGCAAACTGTACAGAAATGAAAATCATAAATAAAACCAATCGAGGTGAGATTTCTTTGTTTTAAAAATAATTAAAATTTAATTATCTTTCATTGTTTCAGTTCCATATATGTATGTTAATTAAATTCAATTCTGTGATATATGGTATTGTATTTGTTGTTTGTTGACGATGATGGTTGTTGTGGTTTGTGTTAATTAGATTACGTTAAACAATTTTGTGTTAATTAAATTATGTTAAACAAAATTGAAAATTTTGAGTTAATTAGATTATGTTAAGAAATTTTGTGTTAATTAGATTGATTTAAACAAATTAAACACTTTTGTCAATTAGAAATGTTAAACAGGATTAAAAAGAATACTTCTGTTTAAAAATGTTAAATATGATAAAAGAAACATTCTTGTTTATTCAAAAAGATTAGACGAAATAGTTATTTTGTTTACATAAAAAGGATTACACAAGAATCATTATTTTGTTTACATTAAAGGAAAGAAAATCACATTGTTGATTAAAACATGATTATAGAATTAGAAAATCACACTGTTGATTTAAACATGATTATAGAATTAGAAACCACACGGTTGATTAAAACATTCCTTTTGGTGATTTTATAAGAATGAAATTAGAACATTCCTTTTTACTCATTTTATAAGAATGAAAATTTAAACATTCTTTTTGGTCTATTTAGAAGAAATGAATTAAAACATTTTTTATGTTAAATTAGAGTGAGATAAAATATCATTTTTGTTAAAAACACGTTAGTGAGACAAAATCATCATTTTGTTTGCATTAAAAGTAAATAAACAAAATCATCATTTTGTTTGCATTAAAAGTAAATAAACAAAATTCTCATTTTGGTTGCATTAAAAGTTAATAAACAAAATTCTTATTTTGTTTGCATTAGAAGTTAATAAACAAATTCATCATATTTGTTTGCATTAAAAAGAATGGATTTGAAAATTTATATTTTTATATTAAAAAAAATGTTAATTTTGTTAAACTTGATTAGTGAATAGAAATTAACATTTTTGTGTTAAACTTGATTAGTGAATAGAAATTAACATTTTTTGTGTTAAACTTGATTAGTGATAGAAATTAGCATATTTTTGGTTAAACTCGATTAGTAATAGAAATCACTTTTATCAAGACTTGAATTAGTGTAAAAAATATACATCTTTGGTCAAACTTGACTAGAGATGCAAATATGTATTCAAAATAAAGTTTGTTCTTTTATTTGCATTCACAAATGCAAATACATGTTAAAAATAAAGTTTGTTCTTTTATTTGCATTCACGAATGCAAATACATATTAAAAATAAAGTTTGTTCTTTTATTTGCATTCACAAATGCAAATACATTAAAATATAAGGTTTGTTCTTTTATTTGCATTCACAAATGCAAATATACATTGAAAGTAAAGTTTGTTCTTTTATTTGCATTCATAAATGCAAATATACATTGAAAGTAAAATTTGTCCTTTTATTTGTATTCACGAATGCAAATATACATTGAAAGTAAAATTTGTTCTTTTATTTGTATTCACGAATGCAAATATACATTGAAAGTAAAATTTGTTCTTTTATTTGTATTCATGAATGCAAATATACATTGAAAGTAAAATTTGTTCTTTTATTTGTATTCACGAATGCAAATATACATTGAAGTAAAATGTTACATTTTTCTTTTATTTACATTCCTTGATGTAAATAAAACTAAAAATAGAAAGTTAAATCTTTATTTGCATTACTTGTTGCAAATAAAGCATGAAATAAAAAGTTATGTTTTTATTTGTATTCCCTTGTTGAAAATAAATCATGTAATGGAAAATATACATATTTCATTATGAAATATGTTTCACATTAAAAACCCACTTTTAATGTTAATATTATAAAGAGTAGAGAAATTTACATATTTCATTATGAAATATGTTTCACATTTAAAACACATTTTTAATGTTAATCTTAGAAACTTAGAAAAAGAATATCATTTTTAATGTAATATAATGATCACATTTTATACAACGTAAAAAGAATATCACTTTTATGTAAAATGAAAAGTTTTTATCTCATTGCAAGTGAGTCAACATTAGAATTCACATTTTTGGATGTAAATGAATCAGTAGAAAAGATTTATTGTTTTTGATAAATTATGTTAACATGAGAACTTATGTTCTCTTTTATTATATATAAGTAATGATTCATCCTTATATGTGTTTATGATACTGAAATGTTACACATCCATTTACAAGTTATCCGACTTGTTTATGTGATTGGGACAAAAAATTTCACACATCGCCGAAGTGCACAAATTATTTATTATTTGTTTAATGGATGAAACCCCACACGAGTATTGGGACGACCTTTGACATACACTAATCCCAATATTTAATTATATGTCAATTGATGGATTGATAGTCTGTGATGAGCGTTAGTTATTTACTTTTATGCTCACACAGTTATAAAATCCACTCTGGTTGTTATTTGGATGTTTGATGATTATTTATCATGATTGTTGATTACATACAATAAATGGTTGTTGATTGAGTCACATTCCAATAAAGGATATTCTAGAAAAAGAATATTTTAGAATATAATTTAGAAAAAGAATATATTTTAGAAAAATATATTTTTATTGATATGAACTAGTTATTAACCAGAATAAATCGTTAAATTAAGATTTAATGAAGTTTTCCAATTAGTGAATATTTAATTGAAGTTAAATTAAATAAATTGGATTTTGGGTTTGTCGTGAATAGTGTCTTAAATAACACTGTTCTTAAACCCCGTATGAAAAGAATAATCTTTTATTTAGGTTATTAAAGTTTTCAGTTTTATTTAGAAATTGGAATAAAAAGGAATGTGAGTTGGGTTTATTGTGAACTGTGTTTTTAAGTGACATGTGTTCTTTAACCCAACTAACAGTAAAAATATGATTTGGAATTTATAAATCTTTTATTAAGATTTTTAGGGGAATTTTCCAAAAGCCAAGTTTTCCAATTTAATATATTAAATTGGAGTTGAATGGAATTCGAGTTTATAATAACTGAGATAAGCTTCTGTAGAAGAAGACTGATACTACATATGGAATTTAAGAGGCTTTGCCATTATTCCATTTATATTATGGGTCAGATACAGAAATTTATAACGATTATATATTAATTTGATTTCTGTGAAGATTCCATATTTTATGGAAGATTATTTTGGGTTTACCGTGAACTATGTTTTAAATGACATTAGTTCTTTAACCCAGTTAAAGATAAGATTAATTTCTTAGATTTAATTAATCATTGAATAATGATTTGTGAGATTTAAAACCAAATTGGGTTTTTAATAAATCTTTAAAAGAAAAGGTTTAAGGATAAGTTAAAGAATTTATCTTTGATAAAATAATGCGAATATTTTATTAGAAGAATATTCTGAATTGGAATGAGGCGTTGGATGTGTTTTTATAGTACTTGATTTTTAATTATAAAAATACGCGAATTATTCGGAAAGATTGGGTTTAACTGTAACGACCCGGAAAATCTGAACCAATTTAAAAAATTTAAATTGGCTAAAATAGTGGATTTTAAATAATATTGATGAAAAGTAAGTTTGAATCGAAGTTGAAAATAAATATAATTACTTTGAATTATAAACAAGGCCTGAAATGGCGGTGTAGTTTCAAAATTTGAATTCAAACTTTGGCGGACTGTACCGGGTGCAAAACAAAACGGATTTGAGTGAAACCAAAAATATTTAAATCTGTTAGTGAATACCTTTCTAACGAATCTGAAAAATCGAAGTTTCATAGCGGGATGCAAAAGTTATGGCCAAATGAATTTTTAGAAAGGTCGATATGGAATTTATATAGCCCGTGAAATTGGCCATTTTGCAAACGACCTCGGAATTCGACGAAACCACTTTTGTTGGATCCGGGATGTGCAGTTATTGCTAGGTTTCAAATTACATAATTTTTGAAGCTAGTATGTGTGCGTGGCAAAGGAAAACGTGTTTTGGTCAGTTACAGTTAATTGGATCGACCAGAAAAGGGCCATTTTGCAAACGATCTCAGAATTAGACGAAATCAGTTTTGTTGGGACTGTATCGTCAAAACATAGCTAGATTTATTTTTCGGGAATTTTTAGAATCAGTATGTGGCTCCGGCAAATTGAAATGTACGTTCAAATTAAATATTGAATGTTTTATATTTTAATTTGAATGAAAACTGACTGAAACAGTCGAATGGGCCTTCGAAACATATCCCATTGTGTTCGGAATGGGGGTAAAACGCTAGGGATGACAATCGTTGGATTTGGATTGGGGTTCGTGTATGAAAGGGGTATTTTAGATAATTTAAAATTTATAAAATAATATAAAAAACCCTCATTGGCCCTCACTCCCTCTCTCTTCCCCGATGCCCTCTGAAACCCGACGGCGCCCCCCTTCTTTCCTTCTCTCCTCTTTTGCCGCCGCCACGGCCATCACCAGCGATCGCCACCACATCCCCTCGACGCGCCTCCTCCTCCTCTTCAAATCCGACCCAACCACCACCCTTCTCGTCACCTCCACTGCCTGAATCGAGCCCGGAAAGTGAGCCACTTCCCAGGGTCGCCGCCGCCAGATCCGGCAACCATACACGACCGCACCACCATCGACAGCAGCGCCTCACTCCCCTCTTCCACATCCTCACCTCCGATCATACCAATATCGCTCAGATTTCGCGAAAGATCGAAACCCTTGTTTGAACCAACAATAAAGGTGATGCCTTTATTATTTCTTAACTGATTTAAACACTTTATAGTGTTGCAAACTTTGAAAAATCATATCTTTTTCGTTTCTTGACGAAATTCGATGAAACAGGAAACATCGTGACCGTGTGGACGTCTTCTACATTTTAGAAGAGACTGCGTATTTTTCTGATCCTTCTGCTATTTTTGGTGGACTGGAACCCAATGTGAGATTTCTAATTTATAAACGATATGGAAAAACGACAATGTATAAGTTATATAGTCGATGTATGAGTTATATAAGCGTTGTACACCTCTTGTATAAGCGTTGTATAAGTTGTACGTTCGATATATAAGTTGTATATGCATTGTAAAAATTATATATGTGTTGAAATTGAAGTGAAATGCTATATATATGTGTGTGTGTGTGTGTGTGCGCGCGCGCGCCCCTCGTCCACAAACCATGGACGATATTTATTGGTTGTGATTGGTGTGAAAATTGATTGATAGCAAATGGTTGATTGGAATTGTTTGTGGTTGATATTGATTGATTGTGGTTGAAAAATACCCATTTGTGGTTGAGAAATATTTGGTTGAAACCACATAGGATTAGTTTGTGGAAATGAAAAAATATATACATGCCGCCTGCGTGCAAACTAGATGCATGATTCCCCATTGTCAAAAGCTGCGAGGCTTTAAGGTAGAGCGAGGAGCCGTACTAGGGACGGTCCCGGTTTTAACTACCCTGTCGTTATGCTGCCGAAATTTTGAATAATATTCACGTGTTAGAATTATTTCCATTTGTTGAAACTATATTTATTCGTTGAATAGAAAACCTTCATGTGTTGAATCGATATTCATTCGTTGAATTGAAATTCATGTGTTGAATGGTATTCTTGTTTTAAATATAAAAATCACCTTTTTATCTATATATAGAAACTATTGAAAACCTTCATGTGTTGAATCGATATTCATTCGTTGAATTGAAATTCATGTGTTGAATGGTATTCGTGTTTTAAATATAAAAATCACCTTTTTATTGATATATATAAACTATAGAAAACCTTCATGTGTTGAATCGAAATTCATTCGTTGAATTGAAATTCATGTGTTGAATGGTATTCATATTGAAAGAAATTGTTTTATAATAAAAATCATACTTTTATTACCTATATGAACTATATAAAATAATAGTGTTTTGAAATGAATTGTTTTACAATAAAAATCACACTTTCATTATATAAATGAATTCTTAAATAGTGAAGTGTTGAAATAGAAGACAGTTAGATAAAAATATCATTTTTATCAAATGTATGAAAAGAATATAGTTTTGAAATCGAAGAATCGATATATATATATATATATAGAATCGAAATATATCGAAAAACGAAGCTGCAGTTCGTATTTTGAAACCGTGATTTCAAACGATTAGTATGGGAGATCCGACCATCGGATTTTCCTGAAATCGCAACCATTGGGTTCGCTTTGGAAATATCTTTCCAATGGCACCAACTTTGTAAAAATCCAACGGTTGGATAGTCTGGAATGTTTAATTCAAATCTGAAGAAAAACAGCACCAGAATATATTATATTTATATATATATAAATATAATTATATTTAATTGAATAACGAAGCTGCAGTTCGTATTTTGAAACCATGATTTCAAAAGATTAGTACGGGAGATCCGACCATCGGATTTTCCTAAATTCGCAACCGTTGGGTTCGCTTTGGAAATATCTTTCCAACGGCACCAACTTTGTAAAAATCCAACGGTTGGATTGTCTAGAATGTTTAATTCAACTCTGAAGAAAAATAGTGCCAGAATCGATTATATTTATAAATATATAAATATAATTATATTAAATCGAATAACGACGCTGCAGTTCGTATTTTGAAATCGAAATTTCAAACGATTATTTCGGGAGATCCGACCGTCGGATTTTCCCAAAACTGGAACCGTTGGATTCGTTTTGAAAAGATCTTTCTAATGATGTAAATTTTGTGAAGATCTAATGGTTAGATTTTCATATATGTGTAAATCAAATCAGAAGAAAAACAGCGCCACGGCCGCGTTATGGCCCGAAGCGTCGTTTTGAATAAATTGGCTATTTTTAAAATAAATAAAAATAGCGATAAATCGTTATAAAATATTATAAACGATATGGATGTGAAATGTAGAAACTAACTGAAGGTTGGCTAAGTCGAATGGTTTCTTGGGTATTGATCTGATGTTGGTTTCGGCCTTCGGGGTTAATATTTGGGAAATCGTTCTCTTACTGATTGACGGTTAGTGACTAATGAATTGAAATGATGCGTAGTAGTGTTTGTATAGCACTTGTTTATTATATACGTGAGTTGCTCAAAAAGACCGGGTTTATCCCATTCTGAATAACTGAATCGACGATAAGAAGTCGAAGATGAAGACGATGGTCGAAGACCGGAGATCTTCACCTCATTTGGATGGTAACTGAGGTCCTGATTGGGAGGCATCCCGAAAAATGGATAATGAGTGGTGATCGTCCAGGCGTACGTGGTGATCGATGGGTTTGCGAGGTATATAGTGCCTCCGGTTTCGTTCAGACCCAGAACGGACATGCAAATGGACAGTGTGTCTGACATTGGAAATTATGCTGTGTGATTGATAGCCATCAGTTGCACGGTGTGAATTGCCTGTGTGGCACGCTAAGATGCAATGATCAGGGATTCTATTGAAAAGCAAAGTCTTGTGGTGATGATCAAAGCACCGCCTGTGTGGCGTAGCTTTGGGTATAACGTGAATTCGCGAACCTCACACCCGGTATGAACCAGAAACGGGAGGAAGGACCTCAGGGAGGACATGCATTTCCTTCTATCTAGAAGTGGCGTTAGAGGTTTTACACGCCCTGACGAGTTTGTCTTATGTGGTTGTTACTGTTGCGAGGTGCCTCGGTTTGATCGGACGATCCGGGTCCGATGGAGTCATTCGTTGGCTCACTTACGCCCCATATTCAGGAATTTTAATCCACATCGGTGGACCAGCCCTAACGATCCAAGAGCCCACATGTGTTTGGGTCCTGAGACACGGGCTAGAGTGTCTCGAAGTCGGCAAGGACTATCTTTTGCCTTGGTTCATGACGGAAATCCAATTTCCAAATACGTGACTGTACGGTTTTGATTGTATACCTATATATGGCGACATAGTGGTATGGGGCACTAATGCCGTCTATGATTGATAGTTATGATTAGAAATTGTTTTTAAAACATATAAACACTAGCAATAATATCAAATGCTTTTGTTTTATTCGTATCAAGCATATTTTGGCCGTTATAATGAAAAAACTCTATCCTCCGGTTTGCGTTGCATTGTGTGATGGGAACTGAGTCTTATAATGGCTTCATTTTTATAAAAAGCATTGCGATGTTTCAAAGAATGATTTGTTTTAAAACACTGGCAATCCAATAGAGTAAACCCATTCCACGAAAGTGGCGTGGTCCTGTGATTAGCCATATTTGAAATGTGTTGAGTAGATTTCTTATACCAGTCCCATGACTGACTCGTGGTTTGTTTCACTTTCAAACTCGGGTGCCCCTTTTTCTACACGGGCAGCCTTGTATTCAGGTTTGGCAGGCTTTATCCGGATAGCTGGAGCTGAAGATGGATTCTATTATTTATCTCTTTTTATGTTGTTCAGCTCCTATTGTACATATTATGTTTGTTTCCGCTGTAGACATTTATGTATAGATGAACTGTATTTGTACTAAGTATGATCCTGTATACTGTGTAACTCTGATGTTTATGTTTATCCAGTATATTATTTGTTCATTATCTGGTGTATTTATTTAATTCTGTTCTGCTATTATCTGTTTATGTGTTATATTCCAAGGATTACCCTTGTCGCCGTCAGTATGGGGTTTGGGGTCGTCTCATTTGGTATCAGAGCTTTGGTTAAGCTTAGCTCTGGTATATAACACATTAGTGAACTCGTCAGAGATAGAACCAGTAGTGTTCTAGGACAAGTAACTCAGTACGGATAGGATTAGCAATATCCTAGTATGAGTACAGCAGAATCAGAACAATTCGTTAGAGATGGGGTCAGAAGTGCCTCAGAACGAGTCGAGCGTAATATGTTTTTAAATAATGTATTTGTGATTATATA
This sequence comes from Allium sativum, assembly GCA_030737875.1. Lineage (NCBI taxonomy): Eukaryota > Viridiplantae > Streptophyta > Magnoliopsida > Asparagales > Amaryllidaceae > Allium > Allium sativum. The sequence continues at coordinate 709,081,222 of CM060915.1, forward strand.
TATAGTCTGGTTTTAGAAATATAATTTTTGAATATATAAAAGATATATGTTTGAAAAGTTAAAAACAATTTGATTGTTGTTTGTGTTGTGTGATAGCAGATTTGATTAATTAAATTATTGAAACGATAGTTAATTTAATTAATAGGGGAATGAATGGTAGAATTTATTCGATTATATCATGCATTGAACTGATTAGAAAATAGATAGAAATATATACATGTGCATTATATATGTTTGAGCAGGTAAATGGATTAGCTGTTGAGTAAAGATTTTATTTGCGTGCCCGACAAATAGGTAAACCTTAATGAGTTGGATGCGAAATATTATTATATCAACTCCTGTGAATGCCATTGGATGAAGAGTGCTGGTTATTCTATGTGTAATAATAAACGTCGCCATAGGATAGTAACAATTAATTTTGAACTACACTGCATGGCATACTTCAGAAGATAGGCATACTTCATCATATACCACATAAGCATTTGGAGCTTGTGTGACGAGGTGGAAGATTTACCATACGAGCGAGAGGCTTGTATGGCGATGACTATATTTTACAGGTTGAACTGATGACTGATATGGACTATTTAAATTGTAACGATAAAATTGTCAGATTAATAAAAACCCCACACGGGTCTGGAGTTGACAATAATCACGTATCTCTAGTTATTAGATACGGCACATGGACTATTTATTTCCCACACGGGACGAGGTGACGAGGATTTATCCTCTGGAGCAATTAAAATACACACTCCCTCAGGCTTTGACAGGGTGACGAGAATTTATTCTCTAGAGTTATTATCTATACACGCTTCCCTGTAAACACCGGAATATATCACTATAAATATGTGTATGCTTATTAGGATTTATTGGGTACCTAATACGGCCCAATAAATTTACAAACCTCTCCCCGTACAAAGGAGGTTATGGCGAAATTTTTCGAAAATTCCGGGTGTTAGCCAAATTTTTGAAGAATTTGAAAATTCTCAGAAACTGAAAAGTTGGAGAATGGAAGCCAGATTGAACGTAGAGTTGATTAATCAAACCACTTTCGACTTTGTTCCTTTTCGGGGACGAAAAGTTTTAAGTGGGGGAGATTGTAACGACCCAGAAAATCTGAACCAATTTAAAAAATTTTAAATTGGATAAAATAGTGGATTTTAAATATTTAAAATAAATATTTTAAATAATATTGATGAAAAGTAAGTTTGAATCGAAGTTGAAAATAAATATAATTACTTTGAATTATAAACAAGGCCTGAAATGGCGCTGTAGTTTCAAATTTTGAATTCAAACTTTGGCGGACTGTACCGGGTGCAAAACAAACGGATTTGAGTGAAACCAAAAATATTTAAATCTGCTAGTGAATACCTTTCTAACGAATCTGAAAAATCGAAGTTTCATAGCGGGATGCAAAAGTTAAGGCCAAATGAATTTTCAGAAAGGTCGCTATGGAATTTATATAGCCCGTGAAATTGGCTATTTTGCAAACGACCTCGGAATTCGACGAAACCACTTTTGTTGGATCTGAGATGTGAAGTTATTGCTAGGTTTCAAATTTCATAATTTTTGAAGCTAGTATGTGAGTGTGGCAAAAAAACGTGTTTTGGTCAATTACAGTTAATTGGATCGACCAGAAAAGGGCCATTTTGCAAACGATCTCAGAATTCGACGAAATCAGTTTTGTTGGGACCGTATCAAACATAGCTAGATTTATTTTTCAGGAATTTTTAGAATCAGTATGTAGCCCCGACAAATTGAAATGTACGTTCAAATTAAATATTGAATGTTTTATATTTTAATTTGAATGAAAACTGACTGAAACAGTCGAATGGGCCTTCGAAACATATCCCATTGTGTTCGGAATGGGGGTGAAACGCTAGGGACGACAGTCGTTGGGTTTGGATTGGGGTTCGTGTGTGAAAGGGGTATTTTAGAGAATTTAAAAATTATAAAATAAAATAAAAAACCCTCATTGGCCCTCACTCCCTCTCTCTTCCCCGATGCCCTCTGAAACCCGACGGCGCCCCCCTTCTTTCCTTCTCTCCTCTTTTGTCGCCACCACGGCCATCACTAGCGACCGCCACCACATCCCCTCGATGCGCCTCCTCCTCCTCTTCAAATCTGACCCAACCACCACCCTTCTCGTCACCTCCACTGCCTGAATCGAGCCCGGAAAGTGAGCCACTTCCCAGCGTCGCCGCCGCCGGATCCGGCCACCATACACGACCGTACCACCATCGACAGTAGCGCCTCACTCCCCTCTTCCACGTCCTCACCTCCGATCATCCCAATATCGCTCAGATTTCGCGAAAGATCGAAACCCTTGTTTGAACCAATGATAAAGGTGATGCCTTTATTATTTCTTAACTGATTTAAACACTTTATAGTGTTGCAAACTTTGAAAAATCTTATCTTTTTCGTTTCTTGACGAAATTCGATGAAACAGGAAACATCGTGACCGTGTGGACGTCTTCTACATTTTAGACGAGATCGCGTATTTTTCTGAGCCTTCTGCTATTTTTGGTGGACTGGAACCCAATGTGAGATTTCTAATTTATAAACGATATGGAAAAACGACAATGTATAAATTATATAGTCGATGTATGAGTTATATAAGCGTTGTACACCTCTTGTATAAGCGTTGTATAAGTTGTACGTTCGATATATAAGTTGTATATGTGTTGTAAAAATTATATATGTGTTGAAATTGAAGTGAAATGCTATATATATATATATATGTGTGCGCCACTTGTCCACAAACCATGGACGATATTTATTGGTTGTGATTGGTGTGAAAATTGATTGATAGCGAATGGTTAATTGGAATTGTTTGCGGTTGATATTGATTTATTGTGGTTGAAAAATACCCGTTTGTGGTTGAGAAATATTTGGTTGAAACCACATGGGATTAGTTTGTGGAAATGAAAAAAATATACATGCCGCCTGCATGCGAACTAGATGCATGATTCCCCTTTGTCAAAAGCTGCGAGGCTTTAAGGTAGAGCGAGGAGTCGTACTAGGGACGGTCCCGGTTTTAACTACCCTGTCGTTATGCTGCCGAAATTTTGAATAATATTCATGTGGTAGAATTATTTCCATTTGTTGAAACTATATTTATTTGTTGAATAGAAAACCTTCATGTGTTGAATCGATATTCATTCGTTGAACTGAAATTCATGTGTTGAATGGTATTCGTGTTTTAAATATAAAAATCACCTTTTTATCTATATATAGAAACTATAGAAAACCTTCATGTGTTGAATCGATATTCATTGAAATTCATGTGTTGAATGGTATTCGTGTTTTAAATATAAAAATCACCTTTTTAACGATATATATAAACTATAGAAAACCTTCATGTGTTGAATCGAAATTCATTCGTTGAATTGAAATTCATGTGTTGAATGGTATTCATATTTTGAAAGAAATTGTTTTATAATAAAAATCATACTTTTATTACCTATATGAACTATATAAAATAATAGTGTTTTGAAATGAATTGTTTTACAATAAAAATCACACTTTTATTATGTAAATGAATTGTTAAAAATAGTGAAGTGTTGAAATAGAAGACAGTTAGATAAAAATATCATTTTTATCAAATGTATGAAAAGAATATAGTTTTGAAATCGAAGAATCGATATATATATATATATATAAATAAATAAATAGAATCGAAATATATCGAATAACGAAGCTGCAATTCGTATTTTGAAACCGTGATTTCAAACGATTAGTACGGGAGATCCGACCATCGAATTTTCCTGAAATCACAACCGTTGGGTTCGCTTTGGATATATCTTTCCAACGGCACCAACTTTGTAAAAATCCAATGGTTGGATTGTCTGGAATGTTTAATTCATATCTGAAGAAAAACAGCGCCAGAATCGATTATATATATATTTAAATATAATTAAATTTAATTGAATAACGAAGCTGCAGTTCGTATTTTGAAACCGTGATTTCAAACGATTAGTACGGGAGATCCGACCATCGGATTTTCCTGAAATCGCAACCGTTGGGTTCGCTTTGGAAATATCTTTCCAACGGCACCAACTTTGTAAAAATCCAACGGTTGGATTGTCTGGAATGTTTAATTCAAATCTGAAGAAAAACAGCGCCTGAATCTATTATATATATATATATATATATATATAATCGAATAACGACGCTGCAGTTCGTATTTTGTAATCGAACTTTCAAACGATTATACCGGGAGATTCGACCGTCGGATTTTCCCGAAACTGGAACCATTGGATTCGTTTTGAAAAGATCTTTCTAATGATGTAAATTTTGTGAAGATCCAACGGTTAGATTTTCAGATATGTGTAAACCAAATCTGAAGAAAAACAGCGCCACGGCCGTGTTATGGCCCGAAGCGTCGTTTTGAATAAATTGGCTATTTTTAAAATAAATAAAAATAGCGATAAATCGTTATAAAATATTATAAACAATATGGATGTGAAATGTAGAAACTAACTGAAGGTTGGCTAAGTCGAATGGTTTCTTGGGTATTGATCTGATGTTGGTTTCGGCCTTCGGGGTTAGTATTTGGGAAATCGTTCTCTTACTGATTGACGGTTAGTGACTAATGAATTGAAATGATGCGTAGTAGTGTTTGTATAGCACTTGTTTATTATATATGCGAGTTGCTCAGAAAGACTGGGTTTATCCCATTCTGAATAACTGAATCGACGATAAGAAGTCGAAGATGAAGACGGTGGTCGAAGACCGGAGATCTTCACCTCGTTTGGATGGTAACCGAGGTCCTGATTGGGAGGCATCCCGAAATATGGATAATGAGTGGTGATCGTCCAGGTGTACGTGGTGATCGATGGGTTTGCGAGGTATATAGTGCCTCCGGTTTCGTTCAGACCCAGAACGGACTTGCAAATGGACAGTGTGTATGACATTGGAAATTATGTTGTGTGATTGATAGCCATCAGTTGCACGGTGTGAATTGCCTGTGTGGCATGCTAAGATGCAGTGATCAGGGCTTCTGTTGAAAAGCAAAGTCTTGTGGTGATGATCGAAGCACCGCCTGTGTGGCGTAGCTTTGGGTATAACGTGAATTCGCGAACCTCACACCCGGTATGAACCAGAAACGGGAGGAAGGACCTCATGGAGGACATGCGTTTCCTTCTAGCTAGAAGTGGCGTTAGAGGTTTTACATGCCCTGACGAGTTTGACTTATGTGGCTGTTACTATTGCGAGGCGCCTCGGTTTGATCGGACGATCCGGGTCCGATGGAGTCATTCGTTGGCTCACTTACGCCCCATAGGGCGGGGAAACGCATTGTTCAGGAATTTTAATCCATATCGGTGGACAGGCCCTGACGATCCAAGGGCCCACCTTTGTCTGGGTCCTGAGACACGGGCTAGAGCGTCTCGAAGTCGGTAAGGACTATCTTTTGCCATGGTTCACGACGGAAATCCAATTTCCAAATACGTGACTATGCGGTTTTGATTGTATACCTATATATGGCGACATAGTGGTATGGGGCATTAATGCCATCTATGATTAATAGTTATGATTTGAAATTGTTTTTAAAACATATAAACACTAGCAATAATATCAAATGCTTTTGTTTTATTCGTATCAAGCATATTTTGGCCATTATAAGGATAAAACTCTATCCTCCGGTTTGCATTGCATTGTGTGATGGGAACTGAGTCTTATAATGGCTTCATTTTTATAAAAAGCATTGCGGTGTTTCAAAGAATGATTTGTTTTAAAGAACTGGCAATCCAATGGAGTAAACTCGTTCCACGAAAGTGGCGTGGTCCTGTAATTAGCCATATTTGAAATGTGTTGAGTAGATTTCTCATACCAGTCCCATGACTGACTCGTAGTTTGTTTCACTTTCAAACTCGGGTGCCCCTTTTTCTACACGGGCAGCCTTGTATTCAGGTTTGGCAGGCTTTATCCGGATAGCTGGAGCTGAAGATGGATTCTATTATTTATCTCTTTTTATGCTGTTCAGCTCCTATTGTACATATTATGTTTGTTTCTGCTGTAGACATTTATGTATAGCTGAACTGTATTTGTACTAAGTATGATCCTGTATACTGTGTAACTCTGATGTTTATGTTTATCCAGTATATTATTTTTTCATTATCTGTTGTATTTATTTAATTTTGTTCTGCTATTATCTGTTTATTTGTTATATTCCAAGGATTACTCTTGCCGCCGTCAGTACGGGGTTTGGGGTCGTCTCATTAACCCATTCCGAGTAATTACTACGACGATGAAGAGTCGAAGATGAAGACGGTGGTTGAAGACCGACGATCTTCACATCGAATGGATGTGTTGCTACAGAGACCCTGATGGGAGTAGCTACCTTGAAGGGGCTTCAGTGGTGGCTGTCCGGACTATTATTGATTGTTCGGATTTGGTTTTCGCTCAGACCCAGAGCATAAGCTAGTAAATGGATGTGTGTCTGACATTGGATTTCGTTCCATGTGAATTAAATCAATTTCTATTAGTGTATGTCTGCTTGGTGGTGGAGGATTTATTCTCTACTTAACACCCTGTTATATATTAATAGTGATCGATCGCATGGCGTGAATTGTCAATGTGGCACGCCAAGATGCAATTGATCAAGGCTTTTGTTGAAAAGAAAGGCCTTGTGGGATGATCAAAGTATAGCCTATTACGGCTTAGCTTTGTGTATATCGTGACTTCGCGAGCCTCACACCCCGGTATGAGTCAAAAACGGGATATAGACTGCAGGGAGTGCACATGTTTCTTTCTAGCTAGTGGTAGTGTCAGTGCTTAAATTGGCTGGCATTTTACTTATATGGATGATGGATTTTGAGGCGCCTCGGATTTTTTTATAAGCCGTTAGTGGTCATACTATAGGTTCAAAGGAACCGGGAAACGTATTTTCAGGCATAATTAATCCACTGCCGATAGGCGGGGACCGGCCCTACCGCATCCAAGGGTTCACTGCGGGGGATCCTGAGGCATTTGCTAGAGTGTCTCGAATCGAAGAGGAGCTTGCCCCTAGCCTCGACTCATGATGGAAATCCAATTACCAATACGACCTTACGGTTTTGATTGTAGAACTCGTATGGCGACATAGTAGGATGGGGTACTATGCCATCTATGATTGATACATTATGATTGAAAATGTATTTGAAATATATATACCCACCTATATACACACTAATATTAAATCCGTTTTATCGTATCAAGCATCTTTTGACCATTATAAGGTAAAACCCTATCCTCCGGTTTGCGTTGCATTGTGTGATGGGACTTGGGTCTTATAATGGTCTCATTTTTCTAAAAAGCATTGCGTTGTTTAACGATTTACTTTATTTTATGCACTGGCAATCCAATGGAGTAAACCCGTTCTGCGTTAGCGGTGTGGTCCCGTGATTAGCCTTATGATTAGATAGTTAAGATTTCTCATACCAGTCCCATGACTGACCTGTAGTTTGTTTCACTGGCAAACTCGGGTGCCCATATTTTCCACACGGGCAGTCGAGTAGCTTTTTGCAGATATATTTACAGGATCCTGGTTTACAGCTGAAGCGGTATTCGAAAAGCTCTGTATCCGTGTATTCCTTTCAGTTGTATATTTGTAATATTTTTCCGCTGCTATTTAAATGTAATTTTAATCTCTGATATTATTGTATTCCTATTGTGTAATATATATTCATACTCTGTGATTTTCTTGTACTCTGATGTAATTGTTGGAATCAACAATAAAATGTTCTTCAGTTTGTGTTCTAATGTGCGTTGTTCTCAAAGCAATCCAGCCTTTCCTTTATGGGGAAGTTTGGGTCGTCACAAAAACCAAGAAGAGAAGGGTGTGAGAAGAAGAAGCCAGCGGCTTAAAACAGTGACACCAAGTTCAATGGTTGAAATATTAAAAGAGAAAAAGAGGAAGCCATAGTTTGATTCTCAATTTCAGTATAAAGTAGTATACCACAAAAAAATCAAAAACGATGAAAAAGACAGTGGAATGGTGGAGGAACAAAATGATGAAATAGAAAATGAGAATGAAAAAGAAGGTGAAGAGAATAAAAGAGAAGATAAAAACATGATGAAGGGAATGAAGATGAAGGTGAAGAAGAGGAAAATAAAAAAACAAGATGGTGGTGAAGAAGATATTGAAAAAACAAGCAATGAAGATAAGGATGAAGATGAAAGTGACGAAAGTGATACAAAAGTCGAAGAAACTGAAGAAGAGAAAGAACTAGTCGAAGAAGAGAAAGAAGAAGCCAGTACAGATGATGAAGTTCAAGATGAACAGCCTTTGGATGTTGGCAAATATTCTCCAAGAAGGAAAGTATATCGCCAATGAAATATTGTAAAGAGTCCGATATTACAACTCCTAGATTCACACAAACAGAACATAATCAGGACATTCTTTGCATGCAAAGACAAAGCAAAGTAAGTTTTTTGTACTTGTTAAAATCTAAATTTATTTAAATGAATCTATGTTATTTTGATAATTTTAAATTAAAATATTAATATAGCATGATAGCATGGCGAAATGATGACACTGAAAGAGGAGGGATAACAATTGTACAGTCTATGCTAGAAGCACTGCTATTTGAAGAATTTATGGATGGTCAGTAAATGAAATTGTAATAGGTATTTTTCAAATTATTAAGAAATATTTTGTTCTTAAGATGCTAACTTGTAGCGTTGTGATTGTTATTTTTTAAAATGCTAGCCTTCACTAGCATATTGGAATTTTTTTTATAAACCAGCATGTTGTTCCCAAAAGACTTTTTTCTGCTACCATTATGATAACTTTTTAAATAAACAGCACACTGTTCGTGAAATGTTAATTCTCCTAGCATTATGATTTTTTTTAATAACATGATGATTGAAAAATACTAAATTCTGCTAGCATTATAATAGTATTTTTGCTAATACAAAATGTTGTTCAAAAAATGCTAGCTTCTACCAGCATTTTGATTTTTAGTGCTATTACAAAAATGCTAACCTCTCCATTTTGATATTTTTATTTAAGCAATTTGTTATTAATACAATGCTAAAGTATCATAGCATTATGATGTTTTTCAATCATGTATCCCTAGCATTATTTATATACAATGCAACATAGTGGTAATAAAATGCAACATACTAGTAACAAATTTACATACAAGAAAATTCCATGTTAAAATAATATACTAAGCTAACATTATTCTTCTAATGCAGGTTATTGACCGGTTTACTTCAAATGTAAATACTTACAAACACAACTACAAATTCAGTACAATCATGATGATAAACAAAACTTTTGCTTTAAAATTGTAAATATCGTAAACAAATTAATATTGCATGTTTATTTGTAGCATGCCATACAGACATGTGTTGAAAATGTAGTTCAAACATTGGTTAACCCAATGGTCCAAAATATAGTCATAGAAGAATATGTAGAAACCATATTCTTTCTCTTTCATTACATCAACCATTGGACTTTACTAACTTTGGACTATGTTAAAATGCATTGGAACCACTATTATTCATTAAGGCCCAGAAGATCAACCTCTGTATCAAATAAACACTATAAGGAAGCTCTGACGATGGTAAGATTGTTATTATCATATATAAATATATATTTGGATGTATATTGGAAAAAAGCTATATTTTTTCTGATATAGAGAAAACAGATTGAAATAATCATCTATCAAAAATTGACTGAAAACAACATTATAAACAAAAATATTGGAACAAAGCAGATGAAACAACCACCATGCCCACAACAAGATTTTGACTCGTAAGTAAGCATTAGCAGTTTTTTTTTAATAAATACTAAATCCATTATATGTTTGTACCGCTACTGCCTTTTACCATAATACAGTGAAAACACCTTCATATTGTTCCTTACATGCGCAATATAAATGTTAAACTGTAATATCATTTTTGTTTTACTCTTAAGGTATGAACCTTATTATTATTTAAATATCCATACAACACCTTGCATTTCACGTATCTTTGTACCACAACTGCCTTTTACCATGTTAGAGTGAAATCTTTATAACATCAATTTCAATTGTAAATATAAATGCTAAACTGTAATAGCATTTTTGTTTTATTCTTAAGGTAGTAACCTTAGTATTACTATAATAGGAAAAAACCAACATACATTTTTCCTCCTACTACTTATCATCGAAACAATAATCTTATGTTGAATGCTTTCTGCCATGAACACAGTACATGATTTTTTCCAAATAATCCGTTGGAAAAAAGCTAAATGATCATAGCATTGCATTTCTTATACCAATCCTTATTTATTTATTAATTTGCAGTTTCTACTGTGCATTATTTGTGATGAAATTCATCGAAAAATTGGACAAAGACAAAAATCTACCAGAGGGATATAAAAAGGAAGATATCAATCTTCTTCATGCTGACACAGTGTTCAACATACTGAATGACCCACCAAGAAGTTGGGATATTATGAGCTACTTTGCAAACTCGTCCCCCGAAGAGATTGAAAATGCTGTGAAGAAGAAAGAATGTGAACGAAGGAAACACCGAATTGTTGATGTAGCACCTGTTTTAATTCAGTTTGAATTTGATGTTTAAACATTTAGTTGCTAATTGTAATTGAATTTTAGTAATTTGAATTGATGTTAAAGTAGTGGTTGAACCTAGATTAAAAAATTGTGGTACAGACAGAATTGTACCTGTACAAATTTCATACCTACATGTTGTTAATTGCTCTGTCTTGATTTCATACATAATAGTTGAAGCTGAATTGATTGTGACTTGTTGTTTTAATGAAATTCAGGTTATAGCCTGTTGTTCAGATTGGGTTATGTCTGATGTTTTTGTGCAATAAGAATTTTGGGAGAATTGTTGGTTTATGGCAACTGTATAGTGGCTGTTTGAGATCTTTGTGATGGTTTGGTGGTTACTGTTATGTGTATGGGTTGGGTTATGCATATGTCTTTAAGACTGTGATGGTTTGGGAGAATTGTTATATGTATGGGTTGGGTTATGTCTAATGTTATGTGATGAAATGTATAAATTAAAATGCTATAAACAAATAGCATTATTATAAAGAATTGTTTAGGCATACCAATCTAAAATAAAAATGAATTATTTAATCAAAATAACCATAAATGGATCTACTGTATCCTAAATTAAAAACGCTATAACAAATAACAATTTTATAACTAATTGTTTATGCATATCAGTCTGAAATAAAAATAAATTATTTAAACAAAATAACCATAAATGAATCTATAACCAAAATATTTCATTCAACCGACCAATCCCGAAAACGCAAACGACATTCAGACTCCAAGTTCAATTGGGTACGTACGAATATAAAAGAAAACAATATTCAAAACATAATCAGATACACATGCAAATATATATACACAAAACAATATAAACGATTGTAAAGGACAACCAAATTCAAACCTAAATGAGTACATATGAGATTCAAATGATAGCAGGACTCAACCCTAAGCGAGCACCTTTAAAAACCAATTTATACTGAAAACATATTAGTTAACCGAACAATATAAATGATTGTAAAGGACGACCAGATTCAAATCTAAGCAAGTACATACAAAACTAAAAGGACGGCCGGACTCAACCCTAAGCAAAAACCTATGAAAACCAATTTATACCTAAAACATATTGGTTATTCGAATAATATAAACGATTGTAAAGGACATCCGGATTTAAACCTAAGCAGGTACTTACGAGACTCAAAGGACGGTCGGACTCAAGCTTAGTCATGTACTTTTGAAAACCAAACTATACTGAAAACAAATTGGTTAACCGAACAATTTAAACGACTATAAAATATATCCGAACTCAAACCTATGCGGGTATTTATGAGATTCAAAGGACGATCGAACTCAAGCTTGGTTGGGTACCTCTGATAACCAATCTATACCGAAAATATATTGGTTGATCGAACAATCTAAATGATTTTAAAGTACAACTAGATTCAAACCTAAGCGAGTACTTATGACATGCAAAAGATAGCTGGACTCAAGCCTAAGCTGATACCTTTGACATTTGAACGAAAAACCTAATCGGGTAGTCCAGCAATGATTCTGCACCCAGTAGGGAATGTTTAACTGAGTAGGTACAATTGACACGTAAAAGACATTTGGACACAAGGCCTAATTGGGTACCAATGACACGTAAACGACATCTAGACACAAGACCTAATCAGGTAATTCAGCAATGATTCTACATCCAGTAGGAATTATTTAACCAAACGGGTACCAACGAAATGTAAAACAAATCTAGACACAAGGCCTAATCAGATACCTATGACACGTAAAAGACTTCCGAACGCAAGGGCTAATTGGGTACTCCAGCAATGATTCTACACCCAGTCTGGATCGTTTTACCGAGCAGGTACCAATGAAATGTAAAACACATCCGGATACAAGGCCTAATCGGGTACCTATGACACATAAAAGACTTCCGAACACAAGGCCTAATCGGTTACTCCAGCAAAGATTCTGTACTAAGTTTGGATTGTTTAACTGAGCGGGTGCCAATGACACGTGAAATACATCCGGACACAAGGCTTAATCAGGTACCTATGACACGTAATTTTTTTTGAACGTAAGGCCTATTCGAGTACTCCTGCAATGATTTTGCACCCAGTATGGATTGTTTAACCGAGCGGCTACCAATGACACGTAAAAGACATTTGGATGTAATGCCTAATTGGGTACCTATGACACGTAAAAGTCTTCTAGAAGCAGGGCATAATCGGGTGCTCCAGCAACGATTCTGCACCTAGTAGGGATCGTTTAACCGAGCAGTTAACTGTGACACATAAAACACATCTGAACACAAGGCCTAATCGGGTACCTATTACACGTAAAAGACATCTAGACGCAAGGCCCGATCGTGTTGTTCGGCAATGATTTTGCACCCAATATGCATTGTTTAACCGAGCGAATACCAATGACACGTAAAATACATTCGGACACAAGCCCTAATCGGGTACTTATGACACGTAAAAGACTTCTGGATGCAAGGCTAATCGGATACTCCAACAACGATTCTGCACCCAATATGGATTGTTTAACCGAGCGGGTACCAATGACATGTAAAAAAAAACATTCGAATGCAAGGCCTAATTAGGTAGCTAGGACACATAAAAGACTCCTAGACGCAAAGCCTAATCGGGTACTCCAGCAACGATTCTGCACCCAGTAGGGATCATTTAACTGAGCAGGTAGCTATGACACGTAAAACATATCCGAACACAAAGCCTAATCGGGTACCTATTTCACGTAAAAGACATATGGACGCAAGGCCTAATATGGTTGTTCGACAATGATTCTGCACCTAGTATGGATTGTTTAACCGAGCGGATACGAATGACACATAAAATACATTCATACACAATGCCTAATCGGGTACTTCCGACACATAAAAGTCTTCCAAACACAAGGCCTAATCGGGTACTCCAGCAACGATTCTGCACCCAGTATGGATTGTTTAACCGAGCGGGTACCAGTGACACATAAAAGACATTCCGATGTGAGGCTTAATCGGGTACCTATGACATGTAAAAGACTTTCATACGGAAGGCCTAATCTGGTACACCAGCAAGGATTCTGCACCTAGTAGGAATCGTTTAACTAAGCAGGTAACTCTGACACGTAAAACACATCCGGACACAACGCCTAATCGGGTACCTATTACACATAAAAAACATCTGGATGCAAGGCCTAACCGGGTTGTTCGACAATGATTCTGGACTAGTATGGATTGTTTAACCGAGCAGGTACCAATGACATGTAAAAAACATTCGGAAGCAAGGCCTAATTGGGTATATATGACTCATAAGACTTCTGGACGTAATGCCTAATCTGGTACTCCAGCAACGATTCTACACCAATAAGGATCGTTTAACCGAGCAGGTACTAATGACACGTAAAACACATCCGGACATAAGGCCTAATCGCGTACCTATTACATGTGAAAGACATCCGGATGCAATGCCTAATCGGGTTGTTCAGCAATGATTCTGCACCCAGTATGGATGGTTTATCCTAGAGGATACTAATGACACGTAAAAAATATTCAGATGTAAGGCCTAATCAGGTACCTATGACACGTAAAATATTTCTGGACGTAAGGCCTAATTGGTTAAGCCAGCAACGATTCTGCACTCAGTATGGATCGTTTAACCAAGCGAGTACTGATGATGCGTAAAACACATCCAGACACAAGGCCTAATAGAGTACCTATGACATGTAAGAGACTTCCAAACACAAGGCCTAATTGGGTACTCCAGCAACGATTATGCATCTAGTAGGGATCGTTTAATTGAGCGGGTACCAATGACATGTAAAACATATTCGGACACAAGGCTTAATCGAGTACCTATGCCACGTAAAAGATATTCATATGCAAGGCCTAATTGGGTTATTCAACAACGATTATGCACCCAGTATTGATTGTTTAACCTAGCGGGTATCAACGAAACGTAAAAAACATTCAAACATATGGTCTAATTAGGTACCTATGACATGTAAGAGAATTTCGGACTTAAGACCTAATTGAGTACCCCAGCAACGATTCTGCACCCAGTAAGGAATGGTTAACCGAGCAGGTAACTATGACATGTGTTAGCCTACTTTGTGAACTAGGCTACACAAAGAGAAAACAACGAAAAAGTCATCAGTCGGTTCGGATCGGATGAAGATAGCGTAGGAGGTAAGTAAAGACCAAGAATGATTCGGATCGGATCGGAGTGGCATCAGCATCATGAAGCAAGTGGCTTCGGCAGTTCGGATCGGAGGGACACTTCAGTGGCATCAGAAGAAAGCAAGCGATCAAAACGGTTCGGATCGGATGAATACATCAGTAGCATCAAACGACAACAAGTTGCATCATCGGATCGGATCGGAGGCCCCGATCTGAACCCCTTCTCCTATCCGAACCCGCAACCGTTCCTGCGTATATCTCCTGAAGACTCGGACAAGATCTGACCATTTCTCCCACGATTTTCTACTGAATCAATGCGCTGTAGCCACCTTGGAGCTTCCGAATCCGACTCTCAAGGGATGGATGCCACGCCATTCTGAACCGGAGCCACTTCGAGGAGATTTTTCACCTATAAATACACCATCTGGAGGCACTTGAAAGGATCTTTTGGCAAGTTCTTAGTCCATACTTCCTCCATAGACGAATTCTACAATTATATTTAGATTAGAATCATCTCTTAAAGCCCATTTTTGAGAGATTTGAGTGAGTTTATGAATTGTAATCGTGAGGTTGAGTGAGCATTCTTGCTGTATTCATACTCTAATTATCAAATCAAAGAAAACAAAGTGAACGTAGGCCTGTTAACGCTGAACCACTATAAATTGTGTGTTCTTTACTGCTTTTTGATTCTATTTTGTTGAATTCATATCTAATTTGGGTGTTAGAGCCAATTTTTGGTCTAACATTTTGGTGCTTTCACTGAGAAACTTCGTATTCTTAGCTTTTTCGGGATTACCATTCTACTATTTGAAACCTCAAGTTCAAAGAAGTTAATCCCCTCTCTCTGACAACTTTCAATATTTGTTGACTAACAGCTGAAGAATCAAGTGTTATGGCTAAGACCAAAGGAAAAGAAGTGCAAGGTGCTAGGGGAAATGATACTAGAGAAAATCAGCAAGCTCATGTGTTGACAAGGTCACGTGCTCAAAGCTCTGGAGCAGATCACACTAATCAGGAAAATCCAGATCAGATCGGAGGACCTGATCCAAACCGAGAGGAAGCAAACCGGATCGTGTTGACACCGATTCGACCTTAAGACCCGATCTGAACCGATGGTGCTGGGGGCTCTCAGTCTCTCCATCGGAACCGCCCCAACCAGGCTGCTATGGGCCAATCCGAACGGAATCAAAACGAAGCTGGAACTTCTACTCGAGCTCCATCTGATGCTCCAATTCCAGCCACGATGACCAATGTCCAGCCTGATCCATCTGCACCCATTACTCAGGGAGATTTTTCATGTTTTCTCAACATGCTTCAGAGCACTAAAGAAGCACTGGAAGCCCAAAGGCATGACAACCTTCATATGTAGGAAAACATGATCACCATGGGTAGAGAATTACAGGAGCTCCGGAGGCAGAGGACTCCTTCCCCACCATGCCATGTTCCTACAGATGATTCGTCTTCTTCGGAGGAGGAACGTCCTCGCGAGAGGAGGCCGCTTGAACGACCTCAGAACCTAGATCAATTGACTTTCGGATCTTTGGGATCCCGAGAAGATGTTGCCCGTGTATTGGGTCCTGATGACCTGAGTCTACAACAACCTATGTTGCTACCTATGCGTGGATCCCACGTCTTACCCAGGGATCCCAATATTACCAACCCCACACAACAACAACTCCTCCAACCTTTACCTCCAGAGATTGACTGGGAGCACAAAGAGCACGTAGAGCAGCTACCGCCAGAAACAGAAGGTTATCCCCTGATCAGGAACCCAGGGGTAACCCGAACATCAGATCTAGAGAGCCTGTGCAGACACTAACCAACGCCGATGTACAAGCAATGATGCGACAGATTATGTCGGAAAGCCAGCGGTATACTAATGAAGATTGGGGCATTGAGCGAAGTCATACCCCTTTCACAGATGACATCCTGAATTACCAGTTCCCCCGATGATTCAATTTACCTCAAATGGATCGATATTCAAGAAGGACAGACCCAGGGCAGCACCTAATGAAATATGCATGGTTTATGAACGTGGCAGCAGCTCCCAATGACTTAAAGTGCAAAGCTTTTCCCATTTATCTTGAAGATGTAGCGTTGATGTGGTTCACTCGACTTCCTCCTTGGTCGGTGTCCAATTTCACAGAATTGATTGAGCGTTTCATGAATCAGTTCCGACTCTATGCCCAAAAGTCCAAGACCGTTGTAGAGTTGTCACGAATCAAACAGGGCTTAGCAGAATCTTTGAAGTCATATTTGGATCGCTTCAACCTGGCCGTCACCGAAGTCACTGATCCCCATAAGTCCACTATCCTGATGGCTTTGAAAGAAGGAGTAGATCCCGATACAGAGTTCAGGGATTACTTGGCTGGAAAACCACCTCCCACAAGAGAGTTATTCTATGAAAAGGCTAATGTTCGCCTGAGGCGAGAAGAATCTAAGGCAAATCGGAAGAGAAAGTCCGAAGGGACCTCGAAGGAAGGTGTTCAGAGTAATGTCGCTGTGAAATAGTCTGGTGACAATTCAGGAAAAGTAGAAGTAAATGTTTGCAACCAGAGTGGTGGTAATGGTAACAGAAATGGGAACGGCAATAGAAGGAATAGAAATCGTGGGAACAGCTCCAATAAAAGACCCAGATTCCAAAGTTTTGAAAGTTACACGCCGTTAAATGATACGTTGGAAAACATCTATCTAGACACATACAGCGTGCTGCAGTACAAAAGGCCACCACCCAGAGATTCTACAGAGAAGGAGATTGAGACAGGAAAGTTTTGCTTGTTTCATGGCACACATGGTCACTCCACCAATGAGTGTCGTCATTTGAGGGATATCGTCGAAAAATTGTTGCGAGAAGGGAAGTTGGATGAGTATAAAGTTGCCCCAAGGGACAGGGGGCAAGGGGGACAAGCCCCGAATCAAGAACAGCCTGCTTCAAAACCCACAGCTCAGCAAAAGGGTAAGAGAATCGTCATTAAATCCATTATAGGCGGGCCTCATTTGATTGGCCAGAGTTTTAAAGCAATGGACCAGTACGTCAACACCGCCAAGCATTATGAAGTAGGAGAATGCAGCAGCCTTGAAGACGTCACTCCGATAAAGCAGCAAAAAACGATGTTCGATGATGTCGTATTCCGCAATAGAGACGAGTTTGGAGTTCTATCCCCAACCGACGATCCGCTGATTATAACCACGACAATTGGCCCCGCTCTGGTTCATAAGGTGTTAGTGGACAATGGAAGCTCGGTTAATATCCTCTTCAAGAAAGCCTTCGAACAAATGAGGCTCGAAGCAAAAGACTTAAAGCCATGTCAAGGATGGATACGTGGTTTTAACGGAGCATCTACGGCTCCAATGGGTTTTGTGGAACTACCAGTCACACTAGGGCAGGGGGATCGCCAGAGAGTAAGGATCCTACCGTTTGTAGTACTGGATTTGGAATCGCCTTATAATGCCTTTCTAGGCCGACCAGCCCTTGCCGAATTTAGGGCATGTATTGCGCCTTGGTGTTTGCTGCTAAAATTCCCGACCGACTTGGGAGTTGGGACAATGAGAGGCGACCAAGCCACGAGATGGCTTGTTACGTGGCAGAGTTAAAGATGCTGATGAAGGGACTGGATTTAGATGCTAAAGACGATTCCGTCTCTCCAAAGGGGGGCTCAGCATAGCAACCAAGGGGCCCTGCCCCAAGAGAGTCGTCCTCAGACGTGCTCGAAGATATAGATCCCAGAGAGGATAGAGAGCCTGGGGACATGAAAGCGACTCCCAATGAAATAATGATTGACATATCTATTGACGAAACTGACCCAACAAGAGTACTAAAGATTGGCTCGCAACTAGATCCAGTTAGAGAAGAAGAATTGGCTGATTTTTTGAAGGTAAATCTGGATGTGTTTTCCTGGACCCACGCTGACATGTGTGGGATTTCGCCTGCCATCATGAGTCACTCCTTGTGCGTTAATCCAAAGCACCCACCAGTCAAGCAGAAAAGACGGATGTTGGGCCCAGAGCGGTTAGCAGCTTTGAAGGAAGGAGTAGAGAAGTTGAAAGGTAACAGATTCATTAAGGATTCGAAGTATCCCGACTGGATATCGAATCACGTCCTGGTCAAAAAGTCAAATGGGAAGTGGAGAACATGCATCGACTTTTCTGATTTGAACAAGGCTTGCCCGAAGGATAGTTTTCCTCCCCCCAGGATTGATCAACTAGTAGATTCAACTGCCGGGCACGAACTTTTATCCTTTATGGACGCTTATTCCGGGTACAATCAAATTCCCATGCACGTACCTGATCAAGAGCATACAAGCTTTATTACAGACTTGGGGTTGTATTGTTACGTCGTAATGCCGTTTGGATTAAAAAATGCGGGAACCACATATCAGCGCCTGGTCAACCGCATATTTTACAATCAAATTGGGAAGACTGTGGAAGTTTATGTAGATGATACGCTAGTGAAATCCAAGCAATCTTCCGATCATATGAAAGACTTAGCAGAAATGTTTGGCATACTACGAAGGTATGGGATGAAGTTGAACCCTTTGAGGTGTTCTTTTGGCGTAGCATCAGGCAAGTTCCTTGGCTTTATTGTAAGTTCCAAAGGAATTGAAATCAACCCTGATCAGATAGCAGAAATCCGGAATATAGAGGAGCCGCGAAAGATTAGGGATGTTCAGAGCTTAGCTGGGAAGGTTGCAGCACTGGGCAGGTTCATCTTTAAAGCAACGGACAAGTGTGTGCCTTTCTTCGATCTCATAAAATGGGGAAAGCGAAATTTTGAGTGGACCCCCGACTGTGTGGAGGCGTTCCAGAATCTGTTAGACTTCTTAGAAAAGCCTCCAATATTATCAAAGCCCGTACAACATGAGGATTTGTTCGTCTACTTGGCGGTGTCGTCTCACGCCGTCAGTGCAGCACTAGTACGTGAAGAGGAAAAATTCCAGAAACCTATGTATTACGTAAGCAAAAAACTAGCTGCTGCCGAACGCAGCTACCCAAAGATAGAGAAGCTTGCTTATAGCCTCCTAATTGCTTCCCGCAAACTCCGCCATTATTTTCAGGCACACCCAATAGTTGTGTATACCGACCAACCTTTGAGACAAGTATTGCAGAAACCTGAAGCATCAGGGCGGCTACTCAAATGGAATATCGAGCTGAGCCAATTTGATTTGACCTTTCAGCCGCGAAGATCAATACGGGGGCAGGCCTTGTTTGACTTCATTGCTGAATTTACAATTCCTGAAGAAGAAACGGTGGGTGACAAGACACTTACTTTGGATCAAGAATTAAAGCTTAGTCCATGGAAATTATATACGGACGGAGCCAAGAACGATAGAAAGTCCGGCGCCGGAGTTGTTTTAATAACTCCGGAAGGACGATCTATCTACTATGCGCTGCGGTTAGAGTTTGCTGCCACTAACAAAGACTCCGAGTATGAAGCCCTGATTGTCAGGCTGAAACTCGCCAAAGATTTGGGAGTGAGGACACTAGATATATATTGCGACTCCAAGATAGTTGTATGTCAAGTTCGGGAGGAATTTGCTGCTAAAGGACCTCGACTCATCACTTACCTCAAGAAGGTAAAGGAATTGTTGAAAGGTTTGGAATGTTATAGCATAACACACATTCCAAGAGCAGAAAATCAGAAAGCAGATCGATTGGCGAAGCTAGCAAGTTCCGATAATCTTAAAGAATCCGAAATGGTTCCGATAGAGGTGTTGGATTCACCCAGTTTCGACCTGATGGAAGTAGAGATAGCCTTGGAAGTTGGACCAGAAAGAGAATCCTGGATGACACCAATTAAGAACTTTCTCAAAAATGGAATCCTCCCGTTGAAAAAGAGTGAAAGACGAGTTGTAAGACGTAAGGCCACCAGATACGTCTTACAGGACGACGTCCTTTATCGTCAAGGGTTTTCGATGCCCTTGCTACGGTGTATCGCACACGACGACATCAGACGTGTACTGCAAGAGGTACATGATGGTGAGCGTGGAGATCACATTGGGGGCCAAACCTTAGCAAAGAAAGTGTTACGGTACAGATATTTCTGGCCTACCGTAAACAAAGACACGGCTGCTTATTCATGACGCTGCGACAGATGTCAAAGATATGCCAAAGTTACCAGAGCGACTCCTACTCAGCTCAAGTCAATGGTAAGTCCGTGGCCGTTTTCCATCTGGGGAATTGAAATTATTGGAGTGCAACCCATTGCCAGAGGAGGAGCCAAGTATGCAATCGTTGTCGTGGATTACTTTACAAAGTGGGTTGAAGCTGAACCTTTAACAACTATCACGGTAAGGAAAGTGATCAGTTTTGTGGTGAGAAATATTATTTGTCGATTTGGGATACCGAAAACCATCATAACTGGCAATGGGATGCAATTCGACAACATAGAGTTTAGAAACTTTTGCCAGAAATACAAGATTGATAAACGATACACTGCGGTAGCTCATCCGCAGTCAAACGGACAAGTCGAAGCCGTAAATAAAGTCATTAAATAAATTCTAAAGAAGCGGCTGAAACAGGCCAAAGCCAGATGGGTAGATGAGTTGCCATTAGCCTTATGGGCATACAGGATGACCTTTAAGACGGCTATTGTCCATACTCCCTATTCACTTTCATTTGGGTCTGAAGCGGTGATCCCGGTAGAATTGGAAGTCCCTTCTCATCGAGTCGCGTACTATGACCCGATGACGAATAAAGTGCTCCTCCTAGAGTCTCTTGCTATGATTGAAGAAAAAAGAGATGAAGCCGACTTACGTGCCTCGAGACATCGACATCAAGTGGCACGTTATTATGACCAAAAGGTTCGCCTCAAAACCTTTGAACCATGAGACCTAGTACTGAAGCGAGTCTTCCCGCCTTCAACCCGGTTGGGTCCGGAATGGGAAGGACCGTACGCCATCCAACGGAAGCTTGATAAAGGAACATTCAAGCTAACGACCGTGGACAGTGAAGAGATTCCCAGAGCCTGGAACGCTCAGCATTTACGACGATATTTGAGCTAAATATGAAATGTCATTTCTTTTGTTTTCATAAGCTATGTAAAAAGGCACGACTTGCCTTAAAAAGTCTGTTTATGTGAACAAAAGATTATAAAGTGGATGTAGGCTACAACTTAGCCGAACCACTATAAAATATCGTGTGTCATTTACTTTCCTGCATTATTTATATCTTCAACCATTAATCTATTATGACTATGAAACATGAAATGTTAAACTAAAGTTGAAGATGACCTATATGTGGGGACAAACAAAATGACTGTTTGTACAATAAGACATAAAAGAATAGGAAGACGACATTCTTAACTCTAACTCTCAAGAATCGAGAGAGAGTATAAAGGACGGGAAGACAACGTCCTCTGAGGCATGAAGGTGCACCAGATGAGAGACCGCCTCAGCGAGAACTCTAACCTGGATATGAGACAGGAGAGTACAAAGATGCCAGAAAGAACAGGCGTCAACGACGAAAGGAATATGAAACCCGTCAGAGAATCGGGGACATTCGGACTTTTTAATTTAATCTTGAATAGTTATTCAAGATTGAATGGGGGCATACATGTACACACATATTCCCCTCCACTATGACTCCATTAAATAACTTTAGTATAACATGCATTTGTATTTTTACATGAGTGTTGAGCTAACGACTAACAGGCATTGCAGGAAATGAATCATTTTTATTCACAAACATGTGAGTTTGTACAGGAAAACAAGCAAAAAAGAAGATGCAAGGGCCACACTCGCTGCAACAATTGTGGGCCAATTAAATACTAGAATAAAGCAAAATGCTTCATCACTTAGACGTTGAAGTGGACTTGGATTTTTCAGCAGCCTTCTGAGCATCCTTCGCCTCTCTTTCAACATCAGTTAAAATGCGCCTTGGTTTTTTCCTCCCTGAGACTGAAGTGCTGGAATGGTTTGATATTTTCCCAGGAGTCGGAACACTGGAATCAAGAGAAGACTTTTTAGCAAGTTCTTCTGTAATAGACCTAGTCGAAAGCTTAACAACTAACCTTGATCCAGCATCCACCACTGCGAGAGGCTTAAGGCTTTCGGGGTCCAGGCCTTCAACTTTAAGCTGCATACGTTTGTCTTGTTCGGCTTTCAATGCAGCTAAAGTGATGTCATCGGCGCTTTTTGACTCCCCAACTATAGCCATCTCATGGTCTTCCTCATGTCCCTCATTGCCACTGTCGTCCTTCAAGGCGTCTATCATCTTGCCATCGTGAGGAGCATCGGCCTTACCCTTATCTCCTTCAGCCTTCTCCGCTAACTTTGCTTCGGCAGTGGTTCCCTGAGGCACGTCTGCCTTCTTAGACGATTCAACACCTACAGAGTGAGAAGCAACAGTTATCAACTTAGGAGAAAATAAAGGGTCCTTCATCGATTGCCCGACTATGCGATGGAAAGTGGAGACATCTTTGACGAATTGGGGTGAAAAGGTAGAAATACCTTCCGATGATTTTTCAGTTGGAGTTACTGTCGTCTCTGACACCGTCTCAGGAATGGGAGATAAAAGAGATGCCTGAGGGATCGCCGGGTTTTCAGGATCATATCCCTCGATTTCAGAAGTTTCGGCGGCAGTCGAAGAAAAACCAACCTCGGAGATATGCTTTTGTTTGGCCCTTCTCTTTTCCTCCTCCATGGCAGCAGCGATTAGGCGACGCCCCTCAGCTAGATGTGCCGGCTCGTCATCTCTTAGATATTTTTCCATGAGCTTGTCCTCGTCGATGGAATCTATCTTGAGTTCTTCTTTCTCCCATTCAACAATTTGGCTCCACACGTGAACCAAGGTAGTTGGATAATCTTCGATCCAAGAGATGTTTCGATGGCGGATTATATGTGCAAAAAATTCGATCATTAGTTCGCTGAAACCATGCACATCCTCCTGGGCCTCAGACAGCTGCCTGCGAGTCTCTTTTGCCGACTTAATGACACTTTCAACATTACCCTCAGCTAGGGCAGCCCTATTTTCGGCCTCCATCAACTTGGAAGCCAAGTCAGCGTTTTCCTTCTCCAATTCGGCGTTCTTCCTCGCTAACTCGGCCTTTTCTCGCTCAAGAGCAACGTAAGCAAACTGCATTTTAGCGTTATCGGACTTAGCATCTTCTGCTTGCTTCTTCAGCTCTGAGCGCTCTTGGCTATGAGACTCAAGCAAGTCATGATAACGTTTTTATAGATCTTCAAATTGTTGCTTAAAGATAGCAGCATCCCGTTGAGCGATAACAAGTTGGGCATGTGTATACTCAAGGTCTTTCCCCAAATTTTTCAAGGCCTTTGCGTCGGCTTCTGCAGTCTTTTTCATTGAGTCAGTATCCGTGATTAGAGTTCGGATAATTCTGGAGAGGTTGCGCGAGTACTTGAACATCTCCGAATATTGTTTTTCGACTGCGTCAATTTTTGCTTTGGCCTCGTCTGCCCACCTCGAGGAAATAGGCTCAAGAGAGGGTAAGAAAGTCAAGTTTTCAAAATAGTGTTCGAGGAACTGCTCCTCCAGATACGCCTGCTTAACTGCAGTTTCAGCATCCAATGGTGGAGGTGCGGGGAATGTCAGCTCGGTATCCTTATGTGTAGAGGGCTCAATGGCCTCCTCACCCTTTCTAGGCCGCTTAGCAGGAACCTTGCGCTTGCTTCGCGGGTCGGTATCTCTCTGCGGGCTCCTTTCCCTACTGCGTTTTTCTTGAGAAGAAAGTTGATCTTTTGATTGCAACGTGTCATCTCCTCGACGACCTTGGTAGCCTTTGTATCGCTCTGGATCTGACCGAACGGGAGTGCGAGAGCGCGAAGTTCGCGACTAATAAGAATCATAAGGCCTTCTATCCTCCCTACCGCGGCTTTCGTGGCGATCATGCTCAACATCATGAGGGGGTCTGGTCATGCTGCGGCGTAGTTTCTTGATGTCATAGTGAGCACGAGACATTGTACCTACGCAACAATACAAGTGGAATTCAGATTCAGTATTCTCGTAAGAAGTAAGTGCTGTGAAGTGGGGTGCTATTGTGTTAAGTGTATCCTAAGTGGTGTCCCCCCCCCCCCGACAAACCAGAGTCCGAAGCCAAGCCAGCACGAGTGGGCTCTTTGGCCTTGACAGGAGTAGTCTCCTCTGAAGAAGTAAAAACTAAAGGATTCGTAACAAAATCCTCGGAAGTGTAAATAGTGTTAGGAAGGGGGAGATCTCCCAAGCCCTGAAATGCAGGATCATCAACAGTAGGGGCATCTCTTCGGGAAGCTCCTGTTGGTTGTCCTTTAGGAGACGGTGATTTCTCAGGAGAAATAGCATCCCCAGGAGTAATGTACCCTTCTCGGTGCTTTTCAGGTATGTTAGCCAGCTCATCGTCTTGAGTTGAAGTTGGAGAAGGTGAAGTTCGAAGTGATATTGTGGGACCTTTCGAGCTCTCACCCATTTCTGGAACTACATCCACCAGAGGGATATATACATATGGACCTGACCCGTGACCTATGCTACGGGTAATGGACAGTAGCCCGTGGTGACGAAGATATTCGTCCTTGAGGACCTCATCGATAGTTAGAAATTTTTGGTCACCATTGAGGAGCTGATGCATCCGATCAAAATACACTTGATCCAAAATTTGTTTGGGATTATCAACTGCAAAAAAAAAAAACGGATTAATGTATTGGCATGGACACTCAGAGTTGAGATTTAGAAAACCAATGCTTTACTTGATTTTGTCCATCACCTAGCACATCCCAGCTGTTGCCTTATATAAAACCATTCCAGCTTGGAGTCGCCGGCCTTGCTGCTGAATGGCGCCGAAATTATTTTTCTTTTTGGGACCGATTCGAAGTAAGAGAAAGAAGGAGTTTCTCGAGTCCGATGCTTGAAGTTATAAAAGAAATGAACATCGTTGAAAGTGAGCTCTGTATCTAAGATCTCACGGTATGCTACATATAAGGTATATAGGTAAGCATAAGAATTGGGATGCAGCTGCATGGGGGCAATCCGCATCTGTCTTAGGAAGTCGACAACAAAAGGAGAAAATGGTGGGATAGCCCCAACCATGCACATTAATCGGGTGATTGCCATAAACCCTTCTGGAGGATTGTGAGGACGGTCAGTTTTCGACAGTACCAGAGTATCCTTTCTTAATATATCGTGCTTTAGACATATGTGAGCAAGTCTATCATTGTCGATTGTTGATTCAAAAGAGTCCTTGGGTGATTCCAAGATAATGGCAGCCTCAAATTCGTCAGGGGCTCGGCAGTCTCCAATCCCTCCTTCTTCCTCATAGCCCAGAGAAGCTTCGCTGTCCGAGGATGTTTCATTGCTATGCGTTCCAATTTCATAATCTGAGCCCTCGTCATCCCATTCAGGGTCTGAAGAAGAAGATATGTTATCGAGAGTATATTTCTTGGAAATTTCTGTAGTTTCCGTCTTCTTTGCTAATCTAGAAGAATGTCTTTCGGCCATGATCGCTAGACTATTGAAGAAACAATGGCAAGGATTAGAGTAAAGTTGCTTGTGACCCCCGTGTTGCATGTGAACTAAAGTGTGTGCTACGTATAACAAAGATACAAAGCAAATACATGAAAGTATAATGTAAACGTCCAAGGAAGCAGAAATGTTCAGAACGGTTCTTGATATTCGTTTATGTTCGCCAGGCACTATCCTAACTGTCCATTAAGTTGAAGATGGTGTTGAATGTTGATTTAGTTAGTCAAATAGATTCTTTCTCATTAAGTCATGTTGCTCCAGTTCGGTTCGGGTACATGCGTGGGATCGGATCGGGGGCAGAGCCTCCTCTTGGTTTGAAGAAAAATTGGCACCCAACAGGCAAGCTGGATCGGTTCGGAAAAAGCACTTGAAGCGGATCAGAGCAACTTGAGTGATCTAACCACTTTTCTCCTTATTTCTTGCTCCGACCCGATCCGGTCAAGTGAGCCCTCTCCCTCTTCTTTGCTTTCTAGTCCGTTCCGATCCGATCAAGCGAATTCAATTCCCATCTCCACTCCCATGCTTCTTTTCCCGAACCGGTTCCCCATACTCTTCTTCTAACTCCTCCTTAACATCGAACCCACTTCCGTGCCAGGAGCCCCAATTGAAATCGAGTGCTTGTGTGTTCAAATATTCGACGAAGGACCCTAGCACTCTCCATCGCTGCCTCGAGATGGCGATTGACGCCATTAACGATGATGGCGGAGGGTGGAAGGCGCCGCGATGTCAGAATTACGTAAATACCATGCTCATATCGTTCGATTTAACTGCAAGTCCAAACTGAAAACAACTATAGCAAGGTGATTCGAGAATATAAGACTAGCTATGTGTCGAATTCGGAGATTAAAACGAGAGGAGTTTCAGAGTTTTTAAAATTCTAGGGTTTAGACGCAAATTTCGCTGGAAAAGGATAATAAGAAAGGAAGAGGAAGAAGGAGATGAGGGGGTATTTATATGAAGTCGTGGTGACTATTCATATTCCTAGAATCCCTCAACCTGTTCGGACCGGAGGTCAACCTCACCAAGGCCCTATGGCCTGTTGATCTGCTAGAGGAAATCATTGGATTGATGCGTTTGCTCGGGTGTGCCACAAGAAGAAACCCAATCGGATCGGAATCCGAAACGAAAGAGGTTTTGTACACTAATCTGACACGCGGGGTGAATTTGAGGAAAAACAAAGAAAAAGCTTACCTGGAAGAATCACTGGACGTTAAATAAAAGCTACCAAAGTTGTTTGAAAATGAAGGAGGTAACTCATATCGATTATGGATACATATAAGCAGCAAAAGCCATGATGTTATGAAGCGACACGCTGTTATAAGTAGATGGAAGTAATCATTCAATGGTTCTAATACAAAAGATGTTTTGTAAACCGCTTCAAAGCACACTTTATCTTAAATAAGAGTGTACTTCGAGGGGCAAAATGTTAGCCTACTTTGTGAACTAGGCTACACAAAGAGGAAACAACGAAAAAGTCATCAGTCCGTTTGGATCGGATGAAGATAGCGCAGGAGGTAAGTAAAGACCAAGAATGATTCGAATCGAATCGGAGTGGCATCAGCATCATGAAGCAAGTGGCTTTAGTGGTTCGGATCGGAGGGACACTTCAGTGGCATCAGAAGAAAGCAAGCGATCAAAACGGTTTGGATCGGATGAATACGTCAGCAACATCAAAGGACAACAAGTTGCATCATCGGATCGGATCGGAGGCCCCGATCCGAACCCCTTCTCCTATCCGAACCCGCAACCGTTCCTGCGTATATCTCTTGAAGACTCAGACAAGATCTGACCATTTCTCCCACGATTTTCTACTGAATCAATGCGTTGTAGCCGCCTTGGAGCTTCCGAACCCGACTCTCAAGGGATGGATGCCACGCTATTCCGAACCGGAGCCACTTCGAGGAGATTTTTCACCTATAAATACACCATCTGGAGGCACTTGAAAGGATCTTTTGGAAAGTTCTCAGTCCATACTTCCTCCGTAGCCGAATTCTACAATCATATTCAGATTAGAATCATCTCTTAAAGCCCATTTTTGAGAGATTTGAGTGAGTTTATGAATTGTAATCGTGAGGTTGAGTGAGAATTCTTGCTGTATTCATATTCAAATTATCAAATCAAAGAAAACAAAGTGGATGTAGGCTCGTTAACGCCGAACCACTATAAATTGCGTGTTCTTTACTGCTTTTTGATTCTATTTTGTTGAATTCATATCTAATTTGGGTGTTAGGGCCAATTTTTGGTCTAACAACATGTAAAAGACATTCGGACGCATGCCCTAATCGGGTACCTATGACATGTAAAAGGCATTCGGACGCAAAGCCTAATCGGGTATCTATGATATATAAAAGATAAAATACAACTTATCAATGAAAATTGATCTGTATTCAAGATATATTTTTTAGCCAACTATAAAATATAAAGTATATACAAATGACAAATGTAAGTAGGCATTTATGCATTTATACATGACAATAGGTTTTCACAAAAAAGTGTACTATTATAAAAGATTGATCAATAAATTTTATAATGTATGAAATTGAATGCATTAGATTCAAATTCCATACTATAATTGATTTAGAAAATAACTATATTCCAAAAATTATTTATCAGAAAATGTTATATTGTGAAATTGAATTGATGTAGAAAATGGCTGGTAAAAAATGCCACAAATCACAAAAATAACTATGCATGTTTTAAAAATAAAATACAAAAAACAAAATAAATGAAAGCAAACACATAAATGTGACATTAGTCTGTATAAATGACATGGAAAATAGCTGGTAATAAAATGCCAGCAGTCACTGTAGGATCTAAATTAACCCTAGAGGGGGTGAATAGGGTTTATCGCAGATTTTTGCTAGGTAATTAAATAATAACAACACAGATAATAATAAGAGTAAATGCGAATAACACACAGATATACCCAGCTTGGGAAAAACCCTGCCTACTGCTGCATTCCCCAAGGTTTCTACTAGGAGTTAAAACAATCTCTATGCTTACAATCCCCTGTAAATTCATGACACTCGCTCCCAACTATTCTTAACCCTACGCTCAAGACCCTACACTGATTTCTATACCCGAAACCAGATTTCCCCTGATTACAACCCTCTAACCAGTAACCCTAGTTTTTACAGACTCTAGTAAATGCCAGATAACACCCTAACTGGTTTCCCCTAGATTTTACAGACCTAGAAACTGTTCAGATGGTTTATAACACAAATTCAAAAACAATACAAAAATAAAATAAAAACAATGAGAAACCCAAGGAGTTAAATTAAAAAGGGTTATCCCCTTTTGCTTTAAAGATGGCTTGGTCGGCCCTTTGTAAAATGTGTTGCAACCGATCTCCTTATTCCCGTTCTCTTTACTTTGTTGAGAAAAATGGCGGCTCTGGAAATTTGCTATGGTTTCTTCAAATCCATAAAGCGGTCGATTGATAATTTTTCTGGAATAGCTCTCTGATGCTTGAATTTGATGTTACTCTATGTCGATCTGATTTGGGTAATCCTCTCTGTCTGGCGATTGAAACCCTGAGAAATTGTGAGTTATTCGATTTTAAATCTATGCTTGAAATTGTGATATTTTGGTTTCGATAGATAATTGCCAGTGATAATTAGTGTTTATATAGGATTTTAATCTGATATATACACTCTGATTTTGTATTTCACTTGGTTCATGATATATATATATATGAAAATATTGCGTGAATTTTAGTCTTGATTTCTTTTGAAATTCTGGAGATCTCTTCGATTTAAACTTTGAATGTATATTGTGTGTATTTTGGTCCTTGACTTTGAATTTGTGAATTTTGAAAACTTCAAACTTGCGTGAGAATTCTGGACTTTGATTATGAGATAAATTCTAGACTTTTAACTAGCCTTGAATTCTGAAATTTCGAATTTTACTTTCTGGTTAACCATTTTTTAAATTATACTTTGCCAACAAAAATCAAATGGACTTTTTACTGCTTCCTGATGATTTACTGAACAGGTTTAATACTTGATAAATCTTGCCATAAATCTTTTGCCTGCTTTCTAACTAAGACTTATGTGTGTCATTTTTGCTATACCATAAACATGACTGACTTGTTGTGTAGCTCCATTTGTAAGCTGTTTTGGCCATTGCACTTATATAGGTTCGACTATGTAGTTGTGTTGCTACATCACTTTAGTATTTTTCATTTTGGCACACTTTCTTACTGACTTGACCATTCATCTAGTTGCACTATGATCTTGATACATGAATACATGCTTATATATGTCATTGTTCTGAACACATGAATTCATGCTGCTCCACCATTATGCTGAATACTGTCTTGTGCGCACATATATGTGCAGTTACCTTGTGCACCTTGCACCTGAAACTGTTTTTGATCATGACTACATTCATTGCACTAGTTTTGAGCCTCACCACTGTCACTTGCTATTTTGTTGTGACCATTGCTGTTTGAATCTGGTTTGACATTCAAGCATTCTTGTATCACCATGCTGCGGCTCCATGCTTTGTGTCTACTGCTGATACACATTCACACGAAGTTTAGCTCGACCATATATATGCTGTTTAAAAAGAAATTGATCTGCCATTTAAGATCACTTGATTTTGAACTGGTCATCCATATTTGTCACATTTTAAGCTGATCTGAACTTCACGATATTTTGCCTAATTTGCCACGTAAAATCCCTTGTTTTTGAGCTGATTTGGCACACATTTGAGGCTGATCTGAAATGTTCTATTAGACCATTTCCATGTTGTGTTTGATTAAGCTATCACTATACTTGTTGCATAATTGTAGATTTGTGTTCGACCATATGCACACTGATTTGCACTGAGTCGAGATGGTCCACGTGGCTACTCCTCAGTTGCTCGCTGATTTTTGATTGGCGAGGGAGTGCACACATGTACATTTATACGCGTGTGTACATGCAGCCATCAGACAATTTTTCCTGTCGCTGCATATCAGATCAAGTCTAGAAAAATGATGAGAAACACACCGAAATTCTGAGGCAACTAAAATTTAAATAAATTTAAATTTGTATGCACTTCAGTTTTATTTCTATTGCAGTGTACTGTGTGGTTTTTTTAATTTGTGACAGGTATGAAGAGATTACTGACTGAAAACTGTGAAGACAGAAGATAGTGAATGAGTGTATAAGTGTCTGAATATGAGTCAATATGAAAATGTATGTATATATGAATTGTATAGAGTGATGAGTGATGTAGTGAGGAGCTAATGTACAGAAAAAGAAAATTAAACTGATATTTGTAATAACCAAATTTGAATAAAATATTATTTCATTGTGTTCAAACAAATTTGTCTATCGTATTCAGTTTATTTACAAATTCATGTGAAGTGTTTAAATAGTGGAGTTATAAAAGATTGTAATATTTCAGATTTTAAAATAAAATATTTATTGAATAAATATACTTTGAACTATGTATAATAGTATATTATTCAATAAATATTTATTTCTATGAAATGAAATATAAAATACTACAGTTACAAACACATTTAAATTATTATTATATGTTTGTTATCATCAAACAAAAATCATACAACACATTGTTGTACCCAACATTCACAAACACAACACTACATATTTAAACAAAATATGCAAAAAACAAAATAAATGAAAGCAAACACATAAGTTTCACAAATAGAAGTAAAATTTATATTAATAAAGTTAGCTAACCACTTTTAGTTTATACAACTAATAATCTAATTAGCCAATCACTTTTACAATATACAAAACCAAATGCTAAATTAGTTTAGCATTATCCTGTTTAGTTGATGTAGATAATAGCTGGTGATAAAATGCCAGCAATCATAGACATAGTACTTCATAATTTAAACAAAAAAAAACACAAAACATAATTAATGAAAGCGGAAATATAAAATTCAGAAATGAAAGCCAAATTTATATTAAAAATAACAACTCAACATGTAAAATGTCCCAATAACCAATGAAAAATAACAACAACGTACTAAGTATATAGTAACATATCCAATAGAAAAAAACTAAAAAATAAAATTCAAATTTAAATCTTTGTTGAAGCTTGACAATTCCTCTTGTTATGTCCAGCTTGATCACACTTGCTGCATTTATTCCGTTTATTTTGAGAATAAGAAAAGTCATCATGTCTTTTAGTAGAAGGTCTTCCAACACCTCGAATTTCTTTAGGCGGTCTAATTACAATTTCATCTTTAGTAACAATTGGCTTACCGACATTTGGAATTGGATTAATAGCATGTGAATAACTAGTTCTAAAAGCATTAGCTGTAAAATAATATTCCACAAAGTCATATACTGATAGCCTTGATTTATTCATACACTTAACAGCATGTGCACATGGAAAACCGGTAACTTTCCACTGAATACAGCTACACAATCTTTTTTCAAGATCAATATGACGTGAAATAGGAGATCTAACTTCAAAAATATTTTGACAGGCCTATATGCATTCCATCCAAACCCATCTTCAACTAACTTTGACAATCCCTGCCCCATAACGGGGCATAAAACAATAGTCCACTTATGACATTGTTCTCTCCGCTTAGCCATTTGTTCCATTACTTTCACCTGAATTCCATCTAGACAAGATGTAATAGGCATAAACCTATCATCCACAATCCAAGAGTTAAAACTCTCAGCAATGTTAGAAGAATATTCTCCATATCTTCTACCATGAAAAAACAAATCTGCCCAATGTTCTAAAGGTTTATCATTTAGGTAGTTGATTGCGGCAGCACCTCCAATTTCTTTAAATTTTAACATATAACGTTCAAAACCAGATAGATTTGAAGCTCAAGTTATAAGTTTAAACAAACCAATAATTGATGTATCACCCTTGCAAGCTTTAACCACTGAACCAATATTTTGCTCCATATGAAATGTGTAGTAACTATGAAAATAAGATGGAAACACTTTTGGAACAGCTATGAGCAAACCACATTGACGATCAGACATAAAAACTAATTCATGATCTTCATGAAGCATCTTTTTAGATTCTCTAAAAACCATGTCAAATTTGATTCATTTTCATGTGAGATAACTCCCATAGCTAGTGGAAAGAAACCTGAAAAATTGCTTTACAAATTTAAAATGTTAACAATAAAAAAATACTGATGTAGCATAAGTATACCGAATTATAAATCAATTCAATATCTTACATATACCATGGTAGGAAATTAAAAAATGGTAAAGTAAACTATCATAATATATGCCATGACTAAATCAGTCAAATAAATAGAAAGAAAATGCAGCAATATGTTGCACAACAAAAAAGGGTAAAGCTAAAAAGCATAATATATCTTAGAATGAGAACTAAGAAACAAGTATGAAAAAATTGCGGTCTTTTAATACATAGGAGTCTTATTGTACACAGGGAGTTAAAAATGCTAATGTAACCTAGCATAATGAATTTCATGACCAAAGTAATGAAGCAAATAGAAAAAAATGAAACAATATGATAAACACAAAAAAATGCTAAAGGAAAAATATTATCATGTACTTTAGGATTGCAACTGTTAAATAAATATTAAAAAATTAGTTTATAATAATTGCTTAATATGTTACAGATTCACAGTAGATTTTTTATTTGTAAATGCACTCTTATAATACATAAGGATTAAAATGCTAATGCAAACTGTCATAAAATATATCATGAATGCCGGGGAAAAAAAGCAATAATATACAATATAATAGAAAAAATGATTAAAAAGACCAACATTATGTATTCCATAGCATTAAACAAACAAAAAACACAGTAGTCAAATAAGAAAATAGAACATGTAGTATTTCAATATTTGTCTGTCAGATGGAATTTGTAAAACTATAAACAAAAAATGCTAAATAAATTAGCATTATCAAATATAATGCAGATGTAATGCAATATTCAGTGTTATAAATATATGCAGTTCTATCTTTCCAAACAAAAAAAACTAACCAATTTACATATAGCAAAGTAAATATCAAAAAAGTAATAAAATGCATAATCGAAGTTCAATAACATTCCCATAAAATACATGAAGTTCACCAAAATTCTCATACTAAAGAATTCAAAAACAAAATACTAAACAATAACTTAAAAAAAAATCAAAACTTGGTTTCCATTTTTTGCAGTGGCTGCTAATAAAATTCCTGGTCTACCCTTCAAAAATGCTGCATCTAGAAATGTAAGAGGCACAGCTGGCCCTGGCCCAGTGCTAACTAGGCCATTGCACGGGGCAACATCGTCGCGAGGGGCATAAAGGAAAATACGCGGACTGACAAAAAACTAAACGATAGAAATTCCTAGCGAGTGAATTCAATGAGAAGGAAACAGGCAAACAAGCGCAAGGAGAAACTAATTATGAAGAAGAAAAAAGAGACACTGAGCACACAATCAGAACTAATCTCCTAATTAATTCTGAAATAGGTAACCAAATTTTTTAAAATATCCTATGTTTATGCATTGACTTCAAATCATACGTTACTCAATTTGAGTCGATTTCAAATTGAGTTACTCAATCTGTACATAATTTAGTTGCAACGATTGTTTGTAATTAGGCAGCCTATGACATGGTTAGCTGCATATTTTGTTTCCTTGTAATTTAGTAGTCTACAAATTATTCAGTGATTCATTATACATTTAGCTAATGCAATGGCTTTGCGATTTAATTTCTTGCTTTTTAATTGACTTGAATGTTGTCCAAAGAAGGAACAATTGTCCCATGTTTCATGAATTAAATGCCACGTCTTGTGAATTGTATACAAGTTTTATACAATTTTTTTTAATGTGTTACATCTTGTTTTATTAAAAGCAGCGGAGATATATTGACTTGTCGAAATTTATATGTTTGCCTGAAGAGTTGATATCTGTGCAAGCTCGTGCTAACTTTATACTTATGTATATGCCTTCTAATTTATGTTAATGAGGTTGGAATGAAAGGTCTAATAGCAACAACTTAGGTTCTTGTCTTATCTGTATGTAGAGTACCAAATTGAAATTTCTTATATGTAAATTTTCTTCATATTTACGCTTTATTATTTATGATATTTTTTTGCATCATATCATGTTATTTTAATTTATCTTGTTTGCATTGTTAATTTATAACAACAATATTGAATTTTAAAATATTAACCATGTGTTACAAGTATGAATATTATTTAGTATCATTGTGCAAAATTATACATTTGAGGCATTATTTGGTAAATCGCACTGGGCATCAAAAGTCTCAGGACCGACTCTGGTAAGTGGACGGCAATGTCGAAAACCAACTAAGCAAGCATTAAGTCCAATGCACACTCTTTCAAATTGCTGATTCGATGGATCAATATCTAAACAACATAACTTCCTAGATTAGCTTTCTTCAAAGTTTCTAAATACCAATTTATTCATTAAATGACACAGCATCATCTCCATAAATTTTCTTCAAAGCCAATTGTTTTCGGAGTGTGCATAATAATAAGAAAGATTAAAATTAAACTCTCTTCTAAATTCAGTCATAATATCTTTCGGATTCTTCATAAGGACATCTCTAATTTGATCAATAATCAAAGATATTAATAAATCTACTAGAAATATGAACTTTCTTAACATCCCTTAATCATGCACCACACGAATGTTCAAAGTTATAAGTTCTAATAAAGAATCAAAGAGGCTGTCTAGGATCCGAAGAAGCATTTAAATTGAATTTATAACCTTCCTTATTTCAAAAGCATATGATAGATATTCTTTCAGGACAATTTTTAACAAAAATCAATTCATGTCCTTCTTTTATTTGATAAGCCATTAGAAACTCCCTAAAATCTTCAACACCACTAAAACAATAACCAATAAAATTCATAAGATTCATTTGAGACCCTTTCTTTATAATATCATTCAAATAAGAACTTGATTCGCCACAAGACTTGATACTATAAGAACCAGAACAAACTGAAATGCTATGCTAATTAGAATTAACTGAAAAACTACTACCAGCATTGAGCTCCAAAGCATGATGGCACAACATAACAGTGAAAACAAAGGACTCTTTTTGTAAATTTGTAAGCACAATATTTCATGCAAATCCGAATCAGTGTCAACTTTGATAATCTTACTTTCCAAGGTATATGATATTTCAATAGAACAAGGAGTAAGATGTGTTCAATATTCACATATGCTATTCTTAACAGCAATTAAAGAACAACTCAAGTCCAGTCAAATAGAGTAGCTACGCTCATCAAGTAAAAACAAAACCAAAATACTATTCCTAAGACTGCTCCTACCAAAGAAAAAATAAAAACAGATTCAGATATAAATCACAAATGATGCTATGAGATGTTAAAAAAACGTGTACAGTCAAAATTTAATAAATTCAGATATAAAGTAGAAAGAAAAGAACTAGTAGTTATTAAAGGAAAAAATAATAGCTATTTGTATGAGTAAATATTAAACAACAAGAGAATGCTTAATGCACATAACGTTGAAATCTTAAAAAAAACCATAATAGCGTTTCCACAAACATACCCTTGTTCTTCTCTAGTGATTGAAACCAAATCATACATATTACTGCAAATAACCCGTAAATTCAACAGGAAATCAGATCGACAAAATATAACAAAGAAAAAGTAGAAAATAAATCAAATCGATCAAAAATTCAAACGTAAATTAGGTTATTACCTGTTAAGATCGATTTAGTAAAAGAATCAAAATAATCCAATCAACAATGTAAAATGCACGTAATCAATGGATGATTTGAATTTTGATTAGAATTGAAAGAAAAAGAAAGAAGGAAGGAGAAAATTAAAAAGATGACATTATTTACTTAGGCCTAAAAATAAACCGAAGTTTGACCTTTTGGAAAAATTATTAGAGACGCGTTTTTTGAGCCAAAGAAATTTAAATCTTTGTCCTCCAGCCCATTTTCCACTTTGTAAAATGTATAAATTATTTGAAAACAAAATTTATTTTTGCAATTCATTTTACATAAGGCCTAAACCTGAAAAAAGATTTATAAGTCTATTATTGAAATTTGTCCTACTTAAAAAGCAACATCGGTGGTTTCAAGTGACGAGTCTGAAATAATCAACCGGTTCGACTTTGAGCCTTGAATTTTGTAACTGGACTTAGCTTAGCGTTTTGAGCTACCGAAGCAGAATATAAACAACTGATAGACCAATTTATATCCACGTCCATAAGATGTTATAAATGGATGCACATGATGATAAACCATATTGATTGACATTCTTTGATGACGATTTAACTTGTGCCTTCATTAGCCTTCACCAACTGTAGTGAGGAAGCCGATGCTAAAGACATCGCTATTATGTTAATGTCGGGTTGTATAACGACGGCTTGTAATGTCGGTTGGTGACGGCTAACGACGGTCGTCGATGGTTATTCATCGTCGCTAACCGAAGTCGTTCTTGCATCATGAGCTCTGTCAAGATAGCTTCAACATTGGTACTATATACAGTGCTTGCTAGAATAAAATACTTTGAATGTATTGCGTCTTGTTAGTCTGCTAAATGCTAATCATATACAAATTTGTCTTCAATATTTGAAGACATTTGTACAACTTGTATTTGAATATTTCATAATGGTGGATTGAGCAAGTCTTAAGTTTTGAACCGAATATAAAACTGAAACAACTTAATCAGAAGGATGCAAAAATTACAATTACAGTGGAACTAATGTTCAATTATTGGTGGCATGAATTATAAATTGAGTTTACTGCAACTACTGTTAAAACCAGCTCAAAAGTAGTGGTTAGTTGATATCTGCAGTTATTGTTACTAGATTACTTTTCTTATCAATTATCAGTGCTTGGGTATTGAGTATAGACAAAACTAGTTTTACTATCTGACTTGCTAAGAAATTGTGCGAATAATTAAGTTTGAAAACAAAAAACCGATGTTTTGAAAAACCAGACCACATATTCTCCAGTGGAAGAAAAAAATGAGTTGGAATTACTATATCCCAAAATTAAGCAGACAACGAATTCATATCCTTCAAAAAGATATCATAGAAAGAAAACCAAGTCATTATACAAGCTCAAAATTACATTATTTTCAACTGTTCAGCTCCTTCCCACTTTGTAAAGTAGTCCACAACCATGATTGCATACTTTACTCTACTTAGGAAATTGGAAGGCTTCCGATGATCTCAATCCCTCATACATCGAACGAACACAGACTCGCCATCGATGTGAGTTGGCTGGGAGATGCTCTAAGAATCCTCATAAATTTATGGCACTTGTCACAGCGTCGTGAGCAATCATTTGCATATCAATTTATGGTAGGCCAGAAGTAGCCATACCGTAGTATCATGTCTGCCCTCCGGTGTGATCTGCACAATCGCCTTCATGCACTTCCCTCAATACACGTTTGATGTCATCATGTGCTATATACCGGAGAAAAGGGACTGAAAACCCTCGCCGATGAAGTATGTCACCCTGCATGATGTATCTCGAGGCTTTATGAACGATGGTACGCCTTTAAGTTTTCCTTTCCAAAAACATTACGTGCTGTAGGAAGTTCTTTATGGGGGTCATCCATGACTCTCCCTTGGGTTCGGTCTCCAACACTGGATTAGCTTCCATCTGATCAATGCTAGGAGTTTCTAGCGTCTCGATTGGGACCATCTCCATCTCTTCTGGATCGTCGGAGCTTACCAACTTGGCCAGCTTGTCCATCTTGTCCGCCTTCTGATTTTCTGTTCGAAGAATATGGGAATGGTATAGTTCTCCAGATCATCCAACAACTCCTCGATCTTTGCTAGGTAAGTTGCAAGTCGTGGTCCTTTTGTTCGAAACTCCTTCCAAACCTAGAAAACGACAATCTGATAGTCACAATAGATATTCAGTGCAACTACTCCCAATTCCTTGGCGAGTTTCAGCCCAGGAGTCAGGGACTCATATTCAGAATCATTGTTAGTAGTGCGAAAATCCAGTCACAATGCGTAGTAAATTAACCATCCTTCAGGAGTTATAAACACGACTCCGACGCTGGACTATCGGTCATTTCGAGCACCGTCTGTGTATAGCTTCCATGTGCTCAATTCCAACTTTTGTTCTGAGGGGTCATCTCCTTCATCTAGCACATCCTCTTAGGTAATAGTGAATTTTGCGATGAAGTCTGCTAATGCATAGCCCCATATCGATTTCCTTGGAAGGAAGTTGAGATCAAATTGGCTTAGCTTGATGTTCCACTTGAGCAATCTTCCATATGCCTCAGGTCGGTGCAGGACCTACCATAGTGGCGATAAGTGTATATCACAATTGGATGATCCTAGAAGTAGTGGCGAAGTTTTCTTGGAGCGATCAACAAGTTGTAAGCGAGCTTCTCAATCTTTGGATAGTTGCATTCCGTTGCAGCTAACTTCTTGCTTACATAATACACTGGTCTCTGATTTTTATCCTTCTCATGTACAAGTGTTGAATTGATTTCATGCGATGATACTGCTAAATATACGAATAGGTCTTCATGATCCTCTGGCTTAGACAATATAGGAGGCCTTACCAAATGACTCAGCGATTTCTGAAAAGCTTTGATATAATTCCCGGTCCACTCGAGATTACGTTTCCCTTGTTTTATCAGATCAAAGAAAGGGATGCATTTTTCAGTGGCCCTAGAAAGGAATCTACTAAGCGCTGCAACCTTCTCTACTAAGCTTTGCACTTCTTTAATTGTTCGTGGCTCACTAATGTTCCAGATTGCTGCAATCTGGTCGGGATTTATTTCAATTCCACTTGAACTGACTATAAATCCTAGAAACTTCCCTAATGCAATGCCAAAAGAACATTTCTAGAGTTTTAACTTCATTCCATAGCGTCAGAGGATATTGAACATCTCTGCCAAATCTGTTACGTGATCGGATGTTGCTTGGATTTCACAAGCTTATCATCCACATAAACTTCCATGGACTTTACAATCTGGTTATGAAACATACGATTCACCAAACGCTAGTACATTGCCTGGCATTCTTTAATTCAGAAGGCATCACCACGTAGTAGTGTAGTCCAAGGTCCGTAATAAAACTTATATGTTCTCGATCAGGCACATGCATGGGAATTTGGTTGTAACCCAAGTACGTGTCCATAAAAGAAAGAAGCTCATGTCCAACTGTTGAATCCACTAGTTGATCAATTCTTGGTAAAGGGAAGTTGTATTTTTGGAAAGACTTTTTCAAATTTGAGAAATCGATGCACAGGCGCCATTTTCCATTAACCTTCTTAAAAAGGACGGGACTTGATATCCACTCGGGGTATGTAGGATCTCATATAAAACCATTGCATCTCAGCTTCTTGACTTCTTCTTTTAAGGTAGCTGACCTCTCCGAGCCAAGCATACACCTCTTTTGCTTGATGGGAGCGTACTTTGGGTTTATGTTCAGTGTGTGACTCATGATAGATGGATATATCCCGCACATGTCAACGTGTGTCCATGCAAAGACATCCATATTGGATCGTAGAAAGTCCATCGGTTCTCTCATCCAGAGGGGATCTAAATGAAATCAATCTTCAAGACCTCAGTAGGGTCGTCATTGATCGGCATATTCACAGTTGCTTTATTAGATGTTGCCATTCTGCATCCTGAATCTTTATCCTCTCTGGGGTCTATGTCCTCGAATAGACAATCGAGCGACTCTTTCCGCGATGCTTTCTTTACTTGCTACGCTGATGCCTCCTTTGCAGAAGGGGAAGCACTCTTAGGTTCCATGTCGCATCCGTTGTGTAACATCTTCCATTCTTCCAAATAGCAAGCTCTTCCAGTTACTTGGTCCCACAGACTATTCTCACTCCAGCTTTGGTTGGGAACTTTAGTAGTAGACAACAAGGCATGATGCAAGCTCTGAATTCTGCTAGACTGGTCAATCCAAGAAGGCGTTATATGAAGAATCAATATTCATGACAACAAATGGAAGGATCAACACCCTTCTACAATCTACTTCCCTGAGTTATATAGATAAATCTACCACTCCCATCGTGTTGTTGATGAACGATCAAAGGCACGTATCCATCCAATGCATGGCTTCGAATCTTTAGCTTCCAACTTCATCTGATAGAATGCTTTCTTGAATAAGATATTGATGGAACTCCTGCAATCAACAAGGATTTTCTGTATGGT
Organism: Allium sativum; assembly: GCA_030737875.1. Classification (NCBI taxonomy): domain Eukaryota; kingdom Viridiplantae; phylum Streptophyta; class Magnoliopsida; order Asparagales; family Amaryllidaceae; genus Allium; species Allium sativum. Next base: position 709,122,432 of record CM060915.1, read on the forward strand.
TGTCAGACCGATGATAGCGGATACTACCAACAGTTCTATACTCGGGGCTTCTATTTCCACGCTTTTTCTATCCCAAAAAACAATGTCTTCAGTCATTGTTATCTGTTGTTTCATGGATATTGTATCCTCGGGAGCACTGCACTCCCCTACATCTAGATGCTTTGCGGCATTGGCGTACTGTTCCATGGTCCTGGCACTGAATCCTATTGGGTGTGATCCTCTGACTATAGTTTTGATAACTATTCCCTTTTGTTGGGCAGTGACTCTAGGAGCTAGTTGACCCTGAGTTGGAGCTAAACATCATTTTCCTCTGTCCCTCGAGGCAACTTTATACTTGTCCAATTTTCCTATGCGAAGTAATCTTTCCACTACATCTCTTAGGTGGCGACATTCATTAGTTAAATGTCAATATGTTTCATGAAATAAGCAAAACTTTCAAGTTTCGCACTCCTTTTTCGTTAAGCCTCTCAGTATGGGCTTTATGTATTGCATTACGTTGTAGGTATCCAGGTAGATGTTTTCCAAGGTATCGTTTAACGACGTGTAGCATTCAGAGGATTGGAATCGAGTTCTTTTTATAGAATCATTCCTCCGACTCCTATTTCTCTTGTTGTCGTTGCTACTTTGGCGGCCATTCCCTTTATTTTGGTTGCCCACGTTGACTTCAACTTTCCCTAGGTTGTCACCAGATTGTTTGATAGCGACATTGCTCTAGATATCCTCTCTCTTGACTTAACTGGATCTTTTTTCTGATTCAAGTACACCTCTTCTTGTCGCAGGCGAATATTAGCATTCTCATAAAACAATTCGATGGTTGTCGGTGGTTTTCCAACTAGGTACCTCCCAAATTCGGTATCTTTATCTATTCCATTTATCAATGCCATCAAAATAGTTTGTTCATAGAGATTACTCACTTCAATAACAGCCATATTGATGTTAGGAACTAGGGTGTCTATAACCAAGTGTTAATGGATCTTAAGGCTATTCAGACACCGGAGAAGAGAACTGTAATTACTATATCTATTCAAATTCAAACCGAAAGAAATAAGTTATAACAATAAAATGCAATAAAGTAAATAACCAGAATTTTTAAACCGGTTCGTATTAACCAATCTTACATCCAATCCTACACTTCACCATGTATAATTTCACTATAATATCGCTTGCTTTCCACGGGTGGCAACAACACCTTTACAATCTTGATTTCACGGGTTACAAGGTACACCTTCTCATCAACAGCAACAAACAATGGCAAGTAGTTGTATCTTCAATACAGATTCTTGGATATTTGGTACAATGATCCTATATACATCCAATGGAAATATGTCTATGAATTCTTTGAGGAAATAAGAAAAAATCAGAGAGAGAATGATATTAATTCAAGTATAACTCTCTGATATTGTGTGGCTTTAAATCAATGAAGAATAAGAGTGAAAGAGACTGGATTTGTAAGAATAATAGGATAGCATTCAATGGATTTTTGTAGAGAATATATGGAGGAGTAGAAGAAAATGTGAAAAGATGATGTTAAAATTCGTTACCAGGAGCCTTTAAATAGTGTTTGAAAGGATGTGTCTTTTGGTGAAGGGATGAAGGGAAAAAACGTCTTAGTTTGAATTTGAAAACCTGTAAAACCGTTATATGTCGACATACCAAAAAATGTATGTCGACATACCTAATGTTGCAAAAGACACGTGTAAGTGTCGCAAATATTCAATACTTTAGATTTCCTTATTTTTTTGTGATTCGGTTGAGGTCAATTATTGATTATCTTCAAGTATAATTGCCATGAGATCTTTAACAAGACATTCTAAGGCTCAACCAACTCCTCATCACTTAAAACACCTCTGTTCTTCAGCATTCATCTTCAATAGGCTTTGGTCTTCAATTGCTTTGATTATCCTTCCTCTGTAGTTCTTCTTTTGTATTCTTGTTTATCTTTATAAATATCTTCATAGTATATCTTATGTAACTGCACAACTTGAAATATATTAGTAATAATGTTTATATGGTTGTTGTCATCAAAATCAATACCTAGGGTACCTAGGGTATTAACAGTCTCCCCCTTTTTGATGATGACAACCATATAAATACTTGAGAGATAAAATATAATACTTTTTATATTTGACTCCTCCTAACTCTATTCACTCCCCCCATCATTTTGTCTAGTATATTTATACCTTTTCTTCCCCTTTGTCATTAACAAAAAGGGTAAAAAGAATTATTTAGTTTATTGCTAGAAAATATGTAGAGTTTGTATATGGATATAAATAAAACACAAGTGGGGAAATCAAAGCATGAAATAAACTAAATAATCAGATGAGTTTTAGAGTTATCGACTTTGCTGATGCCAATAACAAATCCTTTTCATATTTATCTAAGGTTCAATAGATTTCCTGTCATATGCTTTGAGCATCAAATATTTGATGCCTGAAAAATTATAAAATATGCACATTGGTACCCTTTTTATTTCAGGGTCCACGGGGTTATGTTTGGGGATGCCAAAATCATGAAGAGTTTAAATGCCCTTTCAAAATATAATCATGAGATAAATGAACCTTATTTATAAAATTATCAGTATATTTTTCTTTTTCAGTGTTATCCAACCATTTTGAAACCCATAAGTTAATGAACCTATTTGGAGGGTTTAACTTTAATTTGCTAGGTTTTGTTTTGAACTTGGTGGCTTTAACAAATTTAGTATATTGAGTACTATTTTTCTTTGATTTAGCCTTAGGGGTGTAGCCGGTCCATGCTTATTCCTAGTGTGTTTAGATACAAATAATAATTTCTTAGGATTACCCTTCCCTTTGTTAAATTTATTAATATCAGTTTTCATTTGATCAAAATCCCTACTACGATTGAGAATAACATTGTCTAGAGATGTTATCTTTTTCATTCAGATTAGTGATATGTGACTTCATTGAAATATTTTCTAATTTTAAGGACTAATTTTCACTTTTCAGTTTTCCAAAACTTCCAAGGGTTAAATCCTTTCCATTTTTATGGCCATTAAATCTTTCAATTTCATCTTCTAGAAATTGTTTTTCTTTACTCAACTTTTCATTATATATTTTTAATCTATCTATTACTGCCAAACTATTATTATGCCTTTTCCTAAGTATTTCATAATACTGATGCATATCATTTAAAACTTTAGTAATTTCTTTATCAAAATTTCATACTTGGTCATCAATTGCTATGAATATATTTGCCTTTTCCATTTTTGAATCACTATCACTTGATGATGTATCTTAATCATCCCATGTTGCACTGAATGCTTGTTTCCTCTTCTTATTGAAAGTATTTGAAAAGTTCTTTGGTTTTCTTATGTTGGGACAGTCTCTTTTCAAATGATTGAGTTTATCGCATTCGAAACATTTAACTACATTTCCATTTCTAGAATTATTATTGTTAGTTTTTTCAAGTTTCTTCTCTATCCAATACTTCAATAATTTCTTGATCTTCGTGGTAATAAACTCGAGATCATCATCAATATCATCATCATTTGATTCATCATTGTCGATCAAAGCATTAAGTGCCAGTGATTTCTTCTCATTTTCCTGATTCTCTTTTCTACCTGCAACTTCACTTCATAGGACATTAGATTACCAATTGATTCTTCTATTGACATAGTACTAATATCATTGGCTTCTTCGATTGCCAGAGTCTTCTGATCCCATTCACTAAGAAGTGAATTCATGATTTTTCTGACTTAGTCTTCTTCGGTAATTTTCTTTTCCAATGATACTAAGGCATGTACAATATCTTCAAATCTAGAATACATATCAGAAATAGACTCCTTTGGTTTCATTTGAAAAAGTTAAAACTAATGAGTCAACATAGATATCTTTGTTTGTTTTACTTTATTGGTGCCCTCATGTGTGACTTTTAGTGTTCTCCAAATTTCATATGCATAATTACATATAGAAACTCGATTAAATTCATTTCTATCTAAAGAGAAAAATAAAATGTTCATGGCCTTAGAATTATAAAGTGCTCGTGTCTTTTAGTATAATGTCCATTTTGAATATTCAGTTTGAGGCTCTATATACTCTATTTGGGTAATGTTCCAAATATCTAAACCATTAGACTGCAAATAAAATTTCATCCTACTAAGCATAATTACTGCCATCAAATAGAGGTGTCTACTAGTAGATTGTCCTTCCATAAAAGAGTTAGTAAAGGTGTTACTTGTGTCACTAGCCATTTATAATTATCAAAAAATTGGATTGTGATAACTTTGAAAAACTTGCTCTGATACCAATTGTTAGAGACAAGGGTGTCTATAACTCAACGTTAATGGATCTTAAGGTGATTCAGACATTACAGAAGAGAAGTGTATTTACTATATCTATTCAAATTCAAATCGAAAGAAATAAGTAATAACAATAAAATGAAGTAAAGTAAATAAAACCAGAATTTTTATACTGATTCGGATTAACCAATCCTACACCTAGTCCTGCACTTCACCATGCAAAATTTCACTATAATCACTTGCTTTCCATGGGTGGTAAGAATACCTTTACAATCGTGATTTCACGGGCTATAAGATACACCTTCTCCTTATCAACAGCAACAAACAATGGTAAGTAGTCATATTTTCAATATAGACTTTTGCAGAGTTGGTACAATGGTCCTATAGACCTCCAATGGCAATATATCTTTGAATTCTTTGAGGAAATAGGATAAAATCAGAGAGAGAATGTTATGAATTCAAGTATAACTCTCTGATATTGTGTGGCTTGTAAATCAATGGAGAATAGGAGTGAAAGAGAGTGGATTTGCAAGAATAATAGGATAATATTCAATGGATTTGTGTAGAGAATATATAGAGAAGAAAGAGTAGAAGAAAATGTGAAAAGATGATGTTAAAATTCGCTACCAGGAGCCTTTAAATGGTGTTTGAAAGGATGTGTCTTTTGGGAAAGGATGTGTCTTTTGGTGAAGGGATGGACGGAAAAAACTTCTTAATTTGAATTTGAAAATCTGAAAAACCGTTAAACGTCGACATACCAAAAGATGTATGTCGACATACCTAGTGTTGCAAAAGACAACTATAAGTGTTGCAAATATTCAGCACTTCATATTTCCTTATATTTGTGGATTTTGGTGATTCGGTTGAGGTCAATTGTTGATTATCTTCAAGTATAATTGCCATGGAATCTTTAGCAAGATATTCTAAGGTTCAACCAACTCCTCATCACTTCAAACACCTATGTTCTTCAGCATTCATGTTTAATAGGCTTTGGTCTTCAATTGCTTTGATTATCCTTTCTATATAATTCTTCTTTTGTATTCTGGTTTATCTTTATAAATATCTTCATAGTATATTTTATGTAACTGCACAACTTAAAAGATATGTTAGTAATAATGTTTATATGGTTATTGTCATCAAAATCAATACCTAAGGTACCTAGGTATTAACAATTGAAACAGTCCAAATATGCTCTTAAGTTTCCCTAGAAGCTTGCATAACCATTGAAAGCTCGATGATGTTTTTCGATTTCCAGCTTGCAACCGGAACTAATTCAAGAATTTCTCGCTTAATTCTTTAAAATTGGAAACTGATCGCGGCGGAAGTCGGGTGAATCACATCAAAGCAACGTCTTACGGGTATATTGGAAAAGCTTTGCACATTACAGTGTCTGGGGCCGCTGCGGCATTTATGTACCAGGAATATCGTATTAAATGTTGTCTTGGATCGTTCTTCCCGAATAACGGTCCATTGTGGGCAGGTTGAATCATCTTCGAAACTGGATTTCCAATATGTCATTTGTGAAGGGTGTATGGTTGCGGTCAATACCTTAGTCTCCATTGATGTAGCCTTTACTGTCAATCATTATTTGACGTACCATTTCTGCTACTTCAACATTGGTCAAAGCATGCTCGGGTTAAACGCTTTCATCCCACTGAGATCTTCCTGTTCGTGTTTCAAGCAAAGATACTTGATTCGTAGTTCGAGCAGCACCCCTTTGGTCCCTACAGTCCCAGTCAATCACAGGACGTGTGGGCTGAAGAAGTTGAGCTTGGGTAGGCTGAGAAGTGCCTTCATCCCTAGGGAGAACATGGGATCCGCGCATTGGCAGCATCATAGGTTCTGCTGGCTAGGGTATAAGTTCTGCTGGCTAGATCGTTAGGGCCCAATCGGTGCGCTACATCTTCTCGAGAACCTAATGGGCCAAATCAGATTGTTCAAGTTTCTCAGGTCTCTCATATGGCTTCCTCTAACGCGGGTGCCTCCCGTTCTCCTCTAAGGAAGATGAGCCTTCAACTGCTTGGGGATGGGTAAAAGAAGGCGTTCTTTATCTACGAAGTTCCTCTCATTGCCTGGTTATTACATTTGTACTCTCTCGGATTGCAGCATTATCACATCTCTGAGCTTCTAAGGCCACATTATTTTCCTCCAACCTGGCAAGCAAGCATGCAAAATCATTCTGCGAAACAAGTGCAGATGGAGGGAGTTGACTGTTGGTTGTTGAAGCTGGGTATGGAGCACTTATATTGGTTCAGGTTGTAGCATCCACACTGGGTTGGTTTGAAACAGCACCTCCGGTCGAGTTGAAGTGCAGCATCGAGTCGGGTCGGATCCGACCCACGCAGACTTGAACTAGGGGCCTGTGCCATAGCTACAACCTGCATATCGCTCTACTGTTCTTCATTGGCCTCATCCCTTTGAGAAGGTTGTTGATTTTTATCTTTCCTTGGAACCGCTGTATTCAAACTCGTCGGAATCGATTGAAACTTCGAAAATAGTGAAAATACGAATTATTTTTTGGACTTGGTGATCCAAATAGTAGAATAACAATCCAGAATGCTGAGAATTTAATCTTCTCTGTGAAAACACCAAAATGTTAGACCAAAAAATGGCAATAACACCCAACAGATTAGATTTTTTAAAAAATAATGAGGAAATATAAACTAAAAACAAAGAAAAGCAATCAAACACACAAGATGTGGTTCGGCATTAATGAGCCTATGTCTAATTTATAATTCTTCGATTCGACAGAGAATTACAAGCACAACAAATACAACCACTCAATCATTTGAATACAATTAATTCTCTCTCAATATTTGTGGGATTATATTCCAAAATTATAGTATGTGATTCTTGAAATGAAATGGAGATGGAAGTGTTCGAGCACACAATGTGCCAAAAGATCCTTTCAAATGTCGTTGATTCATGTATTTATAGGCAACAATACAGTTTGGGTTGAACTACCACATGGCAGCTGTGGAGTAGATCTCAGAACCGAAGTAGGCGGAGTAGAGAAATGGTCTTTAGTTCATGGCTTGATAGGTGGAACCCGATTCGGGTATGTAGGAGAGTGGAGAACATGAATCACGCTAAGAGAATAGGTCTGTGTTCATATCTGGTAACTACATGTGTCGGATCGGCCTGTTTGACCCGATAGAGTATCCAAGTTGATGTTTGCTTTCATTTGTTTTCCAGAATGGGGTCGGGCCGAGTTCGACCCGGTAGGCTCGACCTAAGACATTCGACCCGATCCAATGCCTCCTTATCCAGTTCGACCTGATACCTTTGTTACCGAGTGGCCATGGTTTTTGGTTCCTTAGTGCACTCGATCATGAATGTCAGGACTTTGTGTGGCCTAGTCACAAAGTAGGCCAACAAACCCGAAAATGCAGCACTCTAATAGCCTCCATGAATTCCACCTTTCATTTATATTAGTTTAAGTTAGTGGGAGGTGAGAGAATGAGTAGAAGCAGAGTGATGAGGGAAATACTTGGTGGAAAATAAGGAGGCCAAAGGGGTACTCCACTATTCGGATATCACTGAATATCTCTCTCTCACATACATACATACATATATATATATATATATATAGACACACACACACATTTAGAAATTTGATTTTGTGAAAAAAACATAAATGAAAATTTAATGAATTAGTAACTTTATTTGCAAAGAAAATAATGCTTCCTTAAGCAATCTTCAACCGAAAGTAGAACAATAAGATTTCTTATACAAATTTAGAATAATTTAAAATCTTTGAGAAGGAGAGAATTGGATTTTAGTAAAATGGAATGAGTGAAGTGGATTGAAAACTAAGATATAGGTGGTTGTTTGTTTCAAACCTCAAAATATTATTTGTGCATCCCATAAATGCTTAAATGCAAAATGTATACTTACGCTTTTCTAAAATGCATAAATTATTTGAAAATGAAATTTATTTTTTCCATTCTTTTTACATAAGGCGTAAACTTGCAAAAAGATTTATAGGTCTATTATGGAAATACTATCCTACTTAAAAAGCAATGCCGGCGGTTCCAAGTGACGAGTCTGAAATAATCAACCGGTTCAAGCCTTGAATTTTGTAATTGGACTTAGCTTAGCGTTTGAGCAACCGATGAATAATCTAATCAGCTGATAGACCAATTTATATCCGCGTCCACAAGACGCCATAAATGGATGCACATGATGATAAACCATAGTGATAGACAATCTTTGATGACGATTTGACATGTGCCTTCATTAGCCATCACCAACTGTAGTTAAACTGGCTAGGAAGCCGACGGTAAAGACGTCGCTATTATGCTGACGTCAGGTTGTATAACGACGATTTTTAGTGTCGGTTAGCGACGGCTAACGACGGTCTTCGGTGGTTATTCTGTTGTAATATGCGATACTATATGGTAGATTGAAGTGGTCGAAGATAGCTTCGCATAGGAGAAAATCGTTCGCAACTCGGAGTTCGCACGAGGAAGATATGAGCTGAAATGAGTAAGCTGTTCTATGTACAGTGCGACAGATGTCTGTCGTATGGGACGACAGACGTCTGTCACTACAGGGGGATTTTCCCGAAAGTTTCCACATACGTCTGTCATCCCCACGATAGACGTCTGAGAGGGGGACAAAGGTCTGTCATGGATGCGACAGACGTCTGAGCTGAGAGCTGGAGCCCAAATAATTCCCTGGGAGAGACATACATCTGTCACCTCCCACGACAGATGTCTGAATATTGAATTGGGCTATTTCGGGCTGAAAACATTTTAAGTAGATTTGTGAAGATATGGGGACAATTTGGGTAATTGGCATATCCCTATATAAGCTATTTTCTGAGGTGTTGGTGGGAGGAGCTTGAAGACTTAATTTGGGATCAAGGGTTTATTCTCAAGGGAGAATTAGGGTTTATAGCCTAATTCCAATTCTTCAATTCTATTCTCCTCAAACTCTTTTCTATATTGAAATATAGTGATTATTGGATCAATCTCTTGTATTCCTTTCATCATGGTAATAAAAAAACTCTCTCTAAAGTGGATGTACACTAACAAGATGTTAGTGGAACCACTATAAATCCTTATGTGATTTATTTTTTCTACTTTGTCATTAGTTTCTTGCATGTGATTGAGATTTGGATTGTTCGTGATTGGTTGATATTGGTTTTGTGACTAGAGTTATTGCTTTGGTTGTTTTTGCAAGTCTAACAACGATCTAGTCTTCCGCTAGCGCATTGTGGTTTAGATATCGGATTCGAGTGGTCTTGAATCGGATTAATCACAATGGTTACAACAGTTGGTATCAGAGCTGTTTTTGGTGTTTATTAGGTGTTTGTGAAAATGCCGGAGACAGATAGTGTAACACCCCGTATTTTCTATGAACATAAGAGTAACAAATCAGAGAATAATTAAATTATAACAAAATAATTAAGGGAAACAGGTTGCGCCATTGCGTTCGTCTCGAAATTCTTCTTGGAATAGAGTCCAAGTTTGCATAAATCGAACTCCGTATGAAGAAGATATGGCCTTCAGAAGTTTCAGTAAAAAATCAGTCCGGAATTCAAAAATTCAAATTTCGAAATTCAAAACAGACACCCGGTCTGGGCGGGAAAATTCCTGCCTAGGACCCAGGTCGACACTAGGGTCGATCCTAGGGTCAACCTCCCCCCCTGTTCTAGATCTGTAGACAGATCCATTTTTCTGCACTTGGACGCCTTTCTGACCGGATTCGTGAGCTCTAACCTATTTAAACACCCCAAACCCAGCTTTCACTCCACACAATTTCATTCTGCCTATACTCTGCCTCTATTCTAATAAAAAAATAAAAATGGTGTCGCTACTCTGCTAGAATCAAAACTAGACTAGTGCATCTTCTTCCAATCTGAATAGAGATAAAAGAGAATCAAATCTAATCGATAGTCTACGCCAAAGGAGCGCTATTCAGTTTCAGAACACAGATTCCAGAATACAAAAATCGTTCCCTTTTTATGAGTACAGTTATTTTCAGATATAAACTTTTATTATGATCTTGGCATGATTATAAATCTGAATCTGAGGTTATGCATATTCTTATCTGTTAGATCTGTTTTTCTGTGACTATTCTGTATCTCCTTTTTCTTTATGTTCTATAGCCAATTAAGCATGAATGCTAATTTTGGGATAAATAATGAATATTGCATAATTGGACATGACTAATCTGTGAATGATTTGAGAAAGGAACATAGGTTGTAAATTAAGATCTAGAATCAGTGCATAATATGTAGAAAAGACTATGATTTGGAATAAGAATTATTATGTGACAACATATGACTTGGGATTTGGAACATAATGCATATTATAATGCAAGATCTGATTTTGAGGACTTAATTCATGATTAAAATTTAAGATCTAGATTTTGGGGCATATTTTATATCACGATCTATGACTTGAAAAGAGAAAAAAAGATATATGTGACTTAGGCGTAAAGATCTATATTAAAATAGGTTAACTATTAATGTGAATGTGCCTAAATATGGATTTTATGATATTTGGCGTCATAGGCTATAATTTGGCATAATTTATATTGTTTGGGACTTTTTAGAGAATATTCTGTGCTGTGCAAAGTTTAATTAAAATTTGGGTCATATGTCGTATTATGAATTATGACCATGATTTAGGCATGTAAATTTAGGCAAGATATGTAAATAGAACTTTAAGAAATATTTAATCCGTTAAATCTACTGAATTGCCTAATCTGCTAATCTGTTATCTGTTAAATCTGTTGAATTCCTAATCTGCCACATCTGTTATCTGCTTAATCTATCGAATTACCTAATCTGCTAAATATGTTAACTGCTTAATCTGCTGAATTGCCTAATCTGCTAAAATTGTTATCTGCTAAATCTGTTGAAAGGTAAATAATTGTAATTTGGGTATGAAAATCCATAGGCTCGTTCTAAGATTGAGTAAAACATGGAAATTTGATTAATCTGCTGTAACCTGTAAGGGAGTTTAGTCTGTTAAATGGACATAAATTAGTTTGATATCTGTATTGGAATAAATTGGCTATGACACGAGGTTAGACTCCGTTTGCGGTGGAAGCCTGCCAATAACCGACCGGCTTAACCAGCGACCGCAAACTGTCAGTCTAATGTGAGAGGTCGTAGGCATAACTAAAATATTCTTAGACATGAGGTTAGGTCTGGCTTGTGGCAGAAGTCTGCCCGGAACCGCCCGGCATATCCAACAGCCACAAGCTACCGACCTAACGTGAGAGGTCTGTGCATTAATAATTAATTAATGCAAATATAAGATAAATATGATATATAAAAATGTGTTTGGTGGATAGGGTTAAAACAATTGGTCTGATGAATCTAATAAACCCGTTTCGTAAATCTGTAGGCCCAATACAAAGTTAGGTAAAATAATCTGTAAGCCCGTTAATCTGTATATCTGATCCATTAATCTGAGAACTTGTTAACTTGATTGTCTGATCTGTGAACTAGTAACCTGAACTCTGTCTGAAATCTGTAAACAAGTTAATCTGAAATCTGTTAGTCTAGGGACACAAGGTTAGGAGGGGGAAATACTTGTGTCATCTGTTGTTTGGGACCCATATTAGTCAGTAACCCTTTATGGTATCAAAACTTTGACCCCACTCTATGTAGGGGTCAGGGCACGCTTACTGAACTAATTATAAGCGGTACATTCTAATAATGGCGAGGGGTGTTGATGGTGCGTTCCAATCGGGTCATGTGTGTGCATGGACCCGGTCTGCTCTGAGGATGTAAGACACTGTGACATCTGTAAATAGATCTGTGCCAATAGGTTTCCACTTTAGGGAGTGATACACCCTACTGTGGGGCCGACACAGGGTATTTATGTATTAGGGAGCCGATCGCTTGGGGGTAGGACTTAGGGTACACTTAGTTCTGTCTGTTTCTGTTGGTATCGTCTGTTTCTGTTGAGTTGCAACACCTGTCTGTTTCTGCGTGGTACCGTCTGTTGGGGTGGTAAAGGCCCATTACTAATGTATACCTAATTCTAAAATTCTGTTTCCGTAAGGATTATTTTGTTTCCGATTCTATTTCTGTATCTTCTGTCTGTTGGGGTGGTAAAAGCCCATTAGTTGGGTGGTAATGGCCCATTATTAGCATTCTGCTTCTGAACCTTCTATTTATTCGGGTGGTAAAGGCCCATTACTAGCATTTTTATTTCTGTAGAGATTATTCTATTTCTGTTTCTGTTTCGGTTTAGATATTAGGGTAACACCTAATCCTGTTATACTAGTATTAGTGCAGAGAAGTGAAAAGCTTAGCTTAGCCTATATCATTCCGTTTCTTCTGTTAACCTGCTATTTCTGTTACGGCTACCTTTAATCCAGTTTTATTTATATGTCATCATACTATTTTCTGTTTATATGCTGAAAGTCACTGGACTCACCAGACTAATGTCTGACCTAGTTTGTTTCGCCTCTTTTCTTTCCGTTTCCCCCCAAGATGCTTAGGGTGGAAACGTAGGAGCTTGATTCAGATTCTATATGCTTGAAGTGTTTGAAGTATTGCTTGGCTTTGGCTCTGTCTTTCCATGGCAGTTTATGTTGGGGATTATGACTTTAAAAACTATGCATTCTGAAGGCTTTTGTACAGGACCGATATTTTGTACTTGAATTATGATATTGTGATTTGAAAAGATGTAACCAAACTTATTTTTGTTTCTGTTGTAATAAAGTTATAAAATTTTCAAGTACTGCTTTATCTGTCTTGTAAATTTTCTGTTCTGTCTACTAAAACGCTCCATCAAAGTTATGGCATTCCCTTTGTGAGTGACCTTAACGGAGGTGGGGTATTACACTTGGTATCAGAGCTGAAGGTTACTAGATTTGATAAAAAGTTTTGAAAACTATTTTCAAAAATGTTTTAAAAAGGAAGTATTTTCAAAAGTAGAGTTTATTTTGAAAAACATAATCCCCCATATCCATATGCCTATCTTTCTTTCCCTTGTTTTGAATCTTCCCTTTTCTTTTGTTTCAGCATGTATGGGGATCTTAACCTTCCGGAGGGCGTACCGATACCTGGCTGGTTCAGGAGGTACCTAGAAGCTACGGCTAATGATGTAGGCCCAACAAACGTCCCTCCTCCCCCAGCTGCAGCGGTTCCTCCTCCTCCTCTGCGCGTGAATACTTTCCCGAAGATATGTAGAGACTTTCAAGCCATGGGTGAGAAGAACTTTAATGGAAATGAATCCTTCGTGGAGGCAAGGAACTGGCTCAAAGAAACTGAGGATTTGTTCGTTATCTTCGAGGTGGACGATAGGCAGAAGATACAATTGGCGGTATGGTTGCTTAAGGACGAAGCTTCTTTTTGGTGGGAGGTCACAAATGGAGAGCGTCCGGTAGAGAGATAGATGGATTTCGGGCATAGGTTCGAGATGAAATTTCTCTAACGAGCGGAAGAGAGTCTATACGTAGAGAGGTTCTTGGCATTGAAGTAGGGAAACTTATCAGTAAGAGAGTACATCAACAAGTTTAATCAGTTGGCGAGATTCGGCTTAGATTTGGTAAATACGCCGCATAAAAAGGCACTGAGGTTTTCCAAAGGTTTGAATGAGCTGCTACATGGATTGGCGATGTCCCACATTCCTATGGGGGCAACTTTCGATAAATTGGTGGACATGGCATTGATGCATGAAGAGAAAACCTAAAGTGAGAAGAAAGAAGAAAAACTTGAAGGACCACAGAACAAGAAGGCGGGGCCCAAAAAGGAAACACAAAAGAAGGATGAGAAGACTGAAGATGAGAAGGAGAAGAAGTGCTTTACTTATGGAAGGTCGACCCATCTGAACAAGGATTGCAGAAAGAGAAAGGGCACTTGCTTCAGTTATGGAGAAATGGGGCACTTCACTAGGGACTGCCCAAAGAAACGAGGACAAGGGCAGAGGGCAGGACCAACTTCTGGAGGACAGAAGGATACCCTCGAGGCTCGTGGATAGGATAGAAATAGGAAAACTTTATGTAGAAGGATTAATCTCCTTATCTGATTGTGGAGTTAAAAACTCTTTCTGATTCTGGCATTTTGATTCTGTAATTGAAACTTTGCACTTTAATACTAGTCTTGTTTCTGATTCTGCTATAGTCTCAAACCCCATGAGGGTTACGACTCATCTGTTTGTGATAAGTTGGGGTTTGCGGGTATCTGTGTTGCGCGTTAAGTTGACTATGACGCATATATTATGGGATTTTATCATGCTTAGTTTCCTAAGAATCATTTAGTAATTTGATCTGTATCAGTAGTCTGTAGGTATCTGAATATTTCTGAAAAGGGTAGGGGTTTTTACTCAAAGCGTGAAGTAGATTTCCAGTTGGACATTTGTTTAATGGGTGTGATTCTCTGAGTGTTAATCTGATGTTGATTTCGGTCTTCGGGGTTGATACTTAGGGGGTTATTCTCTTAAACCAATGTCTAATGGGAACCAAGCTTTTGTTTTAATTGTACTTGCTTCTGTCACTCAGTTGTATCATATCGATCGAATCTTCGACCTTTAGGTAGAAGCTGATGGGTGTAAACATGTGTTTGAGACATGTTATGTTTGATGGTTGCAAGTGGTCGCTAGTGGTTGCCCGTGGATGCATATACACACACTAGGCACTAGATCGGCTCAAAAACACTCTCATACTGCATATGGATGTGTGTGCATTTTAAAATTTTTATGGATGCAAAATGGTTGACTCAGCACATGGATGTTGCATATGAATGAACGGTTATGCACTCATATAGAAATGATATGTATCAAATAGGAAAATTGCATACATGTTGGACTCATGGCGCTGACATAATTCGCATTAAGGAGGTCAACTAAATCAGTGGACCGCCTAATCTTTGCACTAGATAAGGAACATATACACACACATTTGCATATGTTCATACAACATTAGAAGTTTTATAAGGACAATGGACGCTTGTAGACGATGATTGAGTAGATGAGTGATTGGATGGTAGGACACATTCTCCCTAACTTGAAGATTTCGAGGACAAAATCCTTTAAGGAGGGGAGAATGTAACACCCCGTATTTTCTGTGAACATAAGAGTAACAAATCAGAGAATAATTAAATTGTAACAAAATAATTAAGGGAAACGGGTTGCGCCATTGCGTTCATCTCGAAATTCTGCTTGGAATAGAGTCCAAGTTTGCGTAAATCGGACTCCGTATGAAGAAGATATGGCCTTCAGAAATTTCAGTAAAAAATCAGCTCGGAATTCAAAAATTCAAATTTCGAAATTCAAAACAGACACACGGGCTGGGCGAGAAAATTCCCGTCCAGGACCTAGGTCGACACTAAGGTCGACCTGGGTAAACAGGTCGACACTAGGGTCGACCTCCCCCCCCCCTCCCCCCCCCCATTTTCCAGATCTATAGACATATCCATTTTTCTGCACCTGGACGCCTTTCTGACCGGATTCGTGAGCTCTAACCTATTTAAACACCCCCAAACCCAGCTTTCTCTCCACACAATTTCATTCTGCCCATACTCTGCCTCTATTATAATAATAAAATAAAAATGGCATCGCTACTCTACTAGAATCAAAACTAGACTAGTGCATCTTCTTCCAATATGAATAGAGTTAAAAGAGAATCAAATGTAATCGATAATTTATGCCAAAGGAGCGCTATTCAGTGTCAGAACACAGATTCCAGAATACAAAAATCGTTCCCTTTTGTGAGTACAGTTATTTTTAGATATAAACTTTTATTATGATCTTGGCATGATTATAAATCTGAATCTGAGGTTATGCATATTCTTATCTATATCTGTTTTTCTGTGACTATCTATATCTCCTTTTTCTTTCTATTCTATAGCCAGGCTACTACGAGCCTGCGCCAAATCTCATAAGAGATTAACGCATGAATGCTAATTTTGGGACAAATAATGAATATTGCATAATTGGACATGACGGATCTGTGACTGATTTGAGAAAGGAACATAGGTTGTAAATTAAGATCAAGAATCAGTACATAATATGTAGAAAAGACTGTGATTTGGAAGAAGAATTATTATATGACTTGACTTGGGATTTGGAATATAATGCATATTATAATGCAAGATTTGATTTTGAGGACTTAATTCATGATTAAAATTTAAGATCTAGATTTTGGGGCATATTTTATATCACGATCTATGACTTGAAAACAGAAAAAAAGATATATGTGACTTAGGCGTAAAGATCTATATTAAAATAGGTTAACTATTAATGTGAATGCGTCTAAATATGCATTTTAGGATATTTGGCATCATAGGCTATAATTTGGCATAATTCATATTGTTTAGGACTTTTTAGAGAATATTCTGTACTGTGCAAAGTTTAATTAAAATTTGGGGCATATGTCGTATTATGAATTATGACCATGATTTAGGCATGTAAATTTAGGCAAGATATGTAAATAGAACTTTAAGAAATATTTAATCCGTTAAATCTACTGAATTGCCTAATCTGCTAATCTGTTATCTGTTAAATCTGTTGAATTCCTAATCTGCCACATCTGTTATCTGCTTAATCTGTCGAATTACCTAATCTGCTAAATATGTTATCTGCTTAATCTGCTGAATTGCCTAATCTGCTAAAATTGTTATCTGCTAAATCTGTTGAAAGCTAAATAATTGTAATTTGGGTATGAAAATCCATAGGCTCGATCTAAGATTGAGTAAAACATGGAAATTTGATTAATCTGCTGTAACCTGTAAGGGAGTTTAGTCTGTTAAATGGACATAAATTAGTTTGATATCTGTATTGGAATAAATTGGCTATGACACGAGGTTAGACTCCGTTTGCGGTGGAAGCCTGCCAGGAACCGACCGGCTTAACCAGCGACCGCAAACTGTCAGTCTAATGTGAGAGGTCGTAGGCATAACTAAAATATTCTTAGACATGAGGTTAGGTCTGGCTTGTGGCAGAAGTCTGCCCGGAACCGCCCGGCATATCCAGCGGCCACAAGCTACCGACCTAATGTGGGAGGTCTGTGCATTAATAATTAATTAATGAAAATCTAAGAAAAGTATGATACCTAAAACGTGTTGGGTGGATAGGGTTAAAACAATTGGTCTAATGAATCTAATAAACTCGTTTCGTAAATCTGTAGGCCCAATACAAAGTTAGGTAAAACAATCTATAAGCCTGTTAATCTGTATATCTGATCCGTTAGTCTGAGAACTTGTTAACTTGATTGTCTAATCTGTGAACTAGTAAACTGAACTCTGTCCGAAATCTGTAAACAAGTTAATCTGAAATCTGTTAGTCTGGGGACATAAGGTTAGGAGGGGAAATACTTGTGTCATCTGTTGTTTGGGACCCATATTAGTCAGTAACCCTTTCTGGTATCAAAACTTTGACCCCATGCTATGTAGTGGTCCGGTCACGCTTATTGAACTAATTATAAGCGGTTCATTCTGATAATGGCAAGGGGTGTTGATGGTGCGTTCCAACCGGGTCATGTGCGTGCATGGATCCGGTCTGCTCTGAGGATGTAAGACACCGTGACATCTGTAAATAGGTCTGTGCCAATAGGTTGCCACTTTAGGGAGTGATACCCCCTACTATGGGGCCGACACAGGGTATTTATGTATTAGGGAGTCGATCGCTTGGGCGTAGGACTTACGGTACACTTAGTTCTGTCTGTTTCTGTTGGTACCGTCTGTTTCTGTTGGGTGGAAACACCTGTCTATTTCTGCGTGGTATCGTCTATTAGGGTGGTAAAGGCCCATTACTAGTGTACACCTAATTCTAAAATTCTGTTTCCATAAGGATTATTCTGTTTCCATCTCTGATTCCGTTTCCGATTCTGTTTCCGTACCTTATGTCTGTTGGGGTGGTAAAGGCCCATAATTAGTATTCTACTTCTGTACCTTCTGTCTGTTCGGGTGGTAAAGGCCCATTACTAGCATTTCTATTTCTGTAGAGATTATTCTATTTTCGTTTCTATTTCCGTTTCTGTTTCGGTTTACATATTAGGGTAACACCTAATCCTGTTATACTAGTATTAGTGCAGAGAAGTGAAAAGCTTAGCTTAGCCTATATCATTCTGTTTCTTCTGTTAACCTGCTATTTCTGTTAGGTTACCTCTAATCCAGTTTTATTTACATCTCATGATACTATTATCTGTTTATATGCTGAAAGTCACTGGACTCACCAGACTAATGTCTGACCTAGTTTGTTTCGCCTCTTTTCTTTCCGTTCCCCCCTCCCCCAGGTGCTTAGGGTGGAAACGTAGGAGCTTGATTCAGATTCTATCTGCTTGAAGTGTTTGAAGTATTGCTTGGCTTTGGCTCTATCTTTCCATGGCGATTTATGTTGGGGATTATGACTTTAAAAACTATGCATTCTTAAGGCTTTTGCACAAGACCGATATTTTGTACTTGAATTCTGATATTGTGATTTGAAAAGATGTAACCAAACTTATTTCAGTTTCTGTTGTAATAAAGTTATAAATTTTTCAAGTATTGCTTTATCTATCTTGTAAATTTTTTGTTCTGTCTACTAAAACGCTCCATCAAAGTTAGGGCATTCCCTTTGTGAGTGACCTTAACGGAGGTGGAGTGTTACAGATAGTAGCTCGGTAAGTCCTTCGATCGGATGTTTGAATAGTGTGGCGCCATATGTAAGGGGTTTGTATGCGGCGTCGGGTTCTCAATTGGTTATTGACAAGTGGAATGGTGATAATGACTTTGAGAAGTGGCAAAGGAAAATGAAAGCGGTTCTTAGGCGGAATCGGGTGCACCGAGTAGTATTTGATACTCACTTATTGCCAAGTGATATCTCGGATGTTGAGAGAGGGGATGGAGGAATGGGCTTACACTACTCTTCAACTTTCTATGGGGGAGAATGTAATCTCCGAAATCAGTGGCGAGACTACTGCTAAAGGTATTTGGGACAAGTTGGAAGAACTTTATATGAAGAAGTCGCTCACTAACCGTTTGATCTTGTTGCGAACTTTTTTCACCTTCAAGATGAAGGAGGGTAATTCGCTTAAGGCACATTTGAATGCCTTTGATGACTTGCTCATGAAGATGAAGGCCGTTGATTTAAAGATTGAGGAAGAGCAAAAGGCGATGATATTATTATGTTCGTTGTCGGACCGCTATACGGCTTTCTCAAATAGTTTGATCTATGGCCGGGATACCTTGACTCTAGATGATGTCAAGACGGGTCTTCTTAGTGAGGATTTGAGAGATCAAATGAAGGAGATGAGTGAGGGTAGTAGTGGAGCTAGTAGTAGTCACGGGTTGTTTGTGGAGACAGAAAAGAATGTGAAGAAAGGAAACCGGGGGCGTTCTAAATCAAGAAAACCCGGTGGAAGAGGTAAATCGAAAGAGAGAAATGGCAAGTGCTTTATTTGCAAGAAATTGGGACATTGGAAGAATGAATGTCCGGACAAAGATAAGAAGGAAGTAGCGTCTTCATCCGTGGCGGTGGAGAGTGGGGATGGTGAGGTAGATGAGAATGTGCTGACGGCGGTAGCAACGGGTGTTTCGGGTAACGAATGGGTACTCGATTCGGGTGCGTCGTATCATATGACGCCAAATAGAGATTGTTTTTCGTCCTTTGAGGTCAAAGAGGGAAATGCAATTGCTATGGGAAATGGTGTTATTTGCAAGTCGATGGGTAGTGGCTCCGTGCAAATAAGGATGTTTGATGGAGTTGTTCGCACGCTCACCAATGTTCGCTATGTTCCAGGACTTAGGAAGTCGCTTATATCTTTGGGGCAATTGGATTCTCTCGGATGCAAGATCACTATCGAGAAGGATTGCTCGAGGGTTTCGAAGGGAGCGCTTGTGGTTGTGAAGGGTGCTAGGACTCATAGTATATATTTGCTTCAAGGTGTGACCATAGGAGGTGAGACTTGTGTGGGTGTTGATAGTTCTCGTGACTTGGATGTGACACGGTTGTGGCATTTGAGATTGGGTCATGTCTCGGAGAGGAGTTTGGATATTCTTCGGAAGCGAGAGATGATTGGGGGTGAGAGATTCAACAAACTATAGTTTTGCGAGGAATGTGTCATGGGGAAGCAAACAAGTGTATCATTCGATGAAGGCAAGCATGACTCAAAGGAGGTTCTTGAGTATGTTCATTCAGATGTTTGGGGACCGACATCGGTTGCTTCTTTGGGAGGAGCAAGGTATTATATCTCTTTCATTGATGATTTGTCTCGCAAGGTATGGGTGTATGTAATGGGGGCCAAGTCGGATGCATTTTCTAAGTTCAATATGTGGAAGGCTATTGTTGAGAATGAGAGTGGTAAGACTTTGAAGGTGTTAAGGACCGACAATGGCGGCGAATATGTCTCGCGTGAATTCTTGGAGTATAGTAAGCATCACGGGATCCGGAGACATTTTACTACACCAGGAGATCCGCAATTTAATGGAGTAGCGGAGTGAATGAACCGAACTCTACTTGAGAAAACTCGATGCTTGAGATTGACATCGGGTTTGACTAAGGGATTTTGGGCCAAAGCTTTGTCAACCGCGATGCATATTGTAAATCGAATTCCGTGCTCGGCCATTGGTAACAAAATTCTGGAAGAAGTGTGGAAAGGGAAGAGTGTGGGCTTGAGATATCTTCGTGTGTTTGGTAGCCCGGTTTATGTGCATGATCCGGGGAATGATAAGCTTGGAGCTAGAGCATTCAAAGTGGTCTTGCTTGGTTTCACGGATGGCGTGAAAGGCTATCAAATTTGGAATCCGGAAACGAAGAAGGTTGTTAATTCTCGTCGTGTCACTTTTGATGAGTCGGCTTTATTCAAGGTGAATGAGAGCTCATCGGACGTTCCGGATTTGGTTCATGGTGAATCAAAGGAGAAGGAAGTCATTCCCACACTCCGTCCAAGTGGTAGTAGAGTTGAAGAAGCTCGTGGGGTTGAAGCGGTTGATGAAACATCACACAGTCCACATGGTTTCTCTAGTGATGATGTTTGTGATGTACATGATACTAGAGAAGTTTCGACTCAAGGTGGAGCCGAAAGGGGTTTGGGTGATAGTATTGCTACTCGGGTTGGTCGACGTGCAATAAGGCCTCCCGAAAGATATGGTGATTGGAACTACCTTAGCTTTTGTGATCATTTGGATTATGCTCTCAATGTAGTCAAAGATGAGCCGATGGACCTTGATGACATCATGGAGACGAGAGAGAGCTCAAAGTGGATTTGCGTCATGGAGGAAGAGATGCAATCGCTTATGAAGAACTGAACTTGGGAGTTGGTTCCACTTCCTCAAGGAAACCGTGCTATAGGATGCAAATGGATTTACAAGGTGAAGGATGATGGAAGGTACAAAGCAAGGTTAGTGGCAAAGGGGTTCTCACAAAGGAAAGGAGTATGATGAAATTTTTGCACCGGTGGTTTGTCATACATCTATCCGAGTTTTACTAGCGATAGTTGCTATTCGTGACTTGGAGTTGGAGCAACTTGATGTGAAATCTGCCTTCTTGCATGGAGACTTGGATGAAGACATCTATGTGGAGCAACCGGAAGAGTTTGCTGTAGATGGTAAGTCTAATATGGTGTGCAAGTTGAAGAAATCACTATATGGGTTAAAGCAATCACTTAGACAATGGTATAAGAGATTTGATCATTTCATGCTTGAAAGTGGCTTCCATCGAAGCATCAAGGATGCTTGCGTATATTTCAAGAGGTTGGGAAATGATTGTTGGGTGTATTTATTCTTGTATGTGAATGATATGCTCATTGCTTCCAAGGATCAAAATGAAATCAACAAGTTAAAGACGCTTTTGAAATCAGAATTCGAGATGAAGGATCTTGGAGAAGCAAGAAAAATCTTGGGCATGGAAATAGGAAGGGACCGAAAGCGTTTTGAGTTAAGATTGACTCAAAAAGAATACATTAAGAAAGTGCTTTGCCGGTTTAGCACGGAGGATGCAAAGGCGTTAAATACACCTTTACCTTTGCATATGAAGCTTTCGGAGAAGGGATCACCTATCGGGGATAAAGACAAGGCTTATATGGAAAAGGTGTCATACGCAAGTGAGGTTAGTAGTTTGATGTACGCAATGGTGTGTACAAGGCCCGATATTGCAAACGCCGTCGGGGTGGTTAGTCGGTATATGGCTAATCCGGGGAAATCGCATTGGGAAGCCGTGAAGGCTATTATGAGATACTTGAAAGGCACAGCATCTCATAGACTTGTCTTTGGCGGTAGTGATGATAGGAGTTGCAAGTTGGTTGGTTATTGTGAGTCGGACTACGCCAGTGATAGGAATCGAAGGAAATCAACTTTCGGGTATGTCTTCACACTTGACGGGACAGCCATTAGTTGGAGATCGCGATTGCAAACCGTAGTTGCTTTATCCACTACGGAGGCGGACTTGATTGCCGCTGTGGAAGCGGCCAAGGAGGCATTCTACTTGAAACGATTGTTGTGTGACTTGGGTTTCGAACATGAGAGTGTTGATGTTCGATGTGATGACCAAAGTGTTATCGATTTGGCGGAGAATTTGGCATTTAGCTCACGGACCAAGCATACTGAGGTGAGGGAGTCATTTCTTGTAGCCATGGATGAGGGTAAGCTAGTATACCTTCGGAAAGTGCATACAAAGGATAATGCGACGGATATGTTTACAAAGGCATTGCCGTATGAGAAGTTCGAGCATTGCTCGAACTTAATTCGTTTGTTGAGTTGCTAGATGCCACGGGGTGGCACGAGGTGGAGAGAGTGATTTTGTGTTTGATGGAAAAGGGATAGCAGTGAGAGGTTGGAAATCTATCTTCAAGGTAAGTACTCGTTACACTCCCTAGTACATTGTCTTTTGGTGAGACGATTTGTGGTTTGAATGCTTTCAACACTACATTGACGGGTGGGGGCTTTGCCTGAACTCGATGGTGTAGTGCAATGGGCGGTGGCCATGCCGGAGCTCATTGGGGAAACATTCAAGTTTGCTTGGTCGAAGGTAGAAGGAGATGCTTGGGTGCATTGGAGTTTGGAGTTGAGATGGTTATAGTATCGAGGTGGAGTATTGTAATATGCGATACTATATGGTAGATTGAAGTGGTTGAAGATAGCTTCGCATAGGAGAAAATCGTTCGCAAATCGGAGTTCGCACGAGGAAGATATGAGCTGAAATGAGTAAGCTGTTTTATGTACAGTGCGACAGACGTCTGTCGTATGGGACGACAGACGTCTGTCACTACAGGGGGATTTTCCCGGAAGTTTCCACAGACGTCTGTCATCCTCACGACAGACGTCTGAGAGGGGGACAGACGTCTGTCATGGATGCGACAGACGTCTGAGCTGAGAGCTGGAGCCCAAATAATTCTCTGTGAGGGACAGACGTCTGTCACCTCCCACGACAGACGTCTGAATATTGAATTGGGCTATTTCAAACTGAAAACCTTGTAAGTTGATTTGTGAAGATACGGGGGGCAATTTGGGTAATTGGTCTATCCCTATATAAGCTATTATCTGAGGTGTTAGTGGGAGGAGCTTGAAGACTTGATTTGGGATCAAGGGTTTATTCTCAAGGGAGAATTAGGGTTTATAGCATAATTCCCATTTTTCAATTCTATTCTTCTCAAATTCTTTTCTATATTGAAATATAGTGATTATTGGATCAATCTCTTGTATTCCTTTCACCATGGTAATAAAATATTCTCTCTAAAATGGATGTACACTAACAAGATGTTAGTGGAACCACTATAAATCCTTGTGTGATTTATTTTTGCTATTTTATCATTAGTTTCTTGCTTGTGATTGAGATTTAAATTGTTCGTGATTGGTTGATATTGGTTTTGTGACTAGAGTTATTGTTTTGGTTGTTTTTGCAAGTCTAACAACGATTCAGTCTTCCGCTAGCGCATTGTGGTTTAGATATCGGATTCGAGTGGTCTTGAATCAGATCAACATTGGTACTATATACAGTGCTTGCTAGAATAAAATCCTTTAATGTATTGACGCAGTGTTAGCCTGCTAAATGCTAATCATATACAAATTTGTCTGCACTATTTGAGGACATTTGTACAACTTGTATTTGAATATTTCATAATGGTGGATTGAGCAAGTCTTAAGTTTATGAACCGAATATAAAACTGAAACAATTTAATCAGAAGGATGCAAAAATTACAATTGCATTGGAATTAATGTTCAATTTTTGGTGGCATGAACTATATATTGAGTTTACTGCAACTACTGTTAAAACCAGCTCAAAATTTATGGTCAGTAGATGTCTGCAGTTACTGTTACTAGATTACTTTCCTTATCAATTATCAGTGCTTGGGTACTGAGTATAGATAAAACTAGTTTTGCTGTCTGATTTGCTAAGAAAAATCATTCGGCGAAGAATTGAGTTCGAAAACAGAAAACCGATGTTTTGGAAAACCAGACCACATATTCTCCAGTGGAAGAAAAAAATGAGTAGGAATTACTATATCCCATAACTAAGCAAGACAACGAAAGTCACATCCTTCAAAAAGATATCATAGAAAGAAAACCAAGTCATTATACAAGCTCGAAATTACATTATTTTCATCAAAAACCGATTCTCCATCTCTTTAAGAGGAGAAGTACATCTATTTCCGGTCAAAAGAATCTTGTAACTCGAGTAATTAATGTTATGATCCCATAACACAGAGGGAAACAATTGAAATTGTAAGAATGTAAGGTATAATGATTTATTTTATGAGGCAGGATTGAACAAGGATTAGCAATGTACCAATTATAGATATGGTAAACTGTAAGGATCATATTTGATGTTTTCTTTGTATTTTCAGAGTAGGAAGATCAATGCAGGGCATTAGTGCTGCTGATAGTCTGCAAGAGTCCATTAAATTTGGTGCCATAAATATGACCCATCTTTTTCATCTTAGTTTCCAAGTATCTTTGATTTTCTTTGGTGATTGGAGTTAGTAGAGGGACTCTTCCGACTACGCTCAATCCATAGCCCTTCAGTCCCACATACTTTGCAGGGTTGTTTGTCATCAATCTCATTGTCCTAACCCCTAGATCATATAGTATCTGCGAAGAAACATAAGGCGATTAGTTAATTGCATGTTAAAAGACCGATGCAGGTAAGTACAAGACTTGGATTAGGCATAATAGAAGCAATTTGTATGGACTCCAGGTCACTACATTGATCATTATTCTAGCCATCATTTCTAGTACTTAATTTGATTTAACTGCCTAATACAATACAGTTAAACATTGTATATGTGTGTATTGACAAATTATCCAACGCAGTATCATTATTAGTCACAATGGTCAAGATTTTCAAAATAGATACAAACCAACAAGTATAAATGTTAAATCAGAAGCCAGTTTGAATTTTAAGCCATAGATTTAAAGAGTTAATATTTTAAATACTTTTATGTTAAACAAGTTTCTAAAAGCACCTATTCTTCTTCTTTCCATAATATAAAGTCATATTCTAGCATTATATGTTTATGTTTGAGCTTCCAGAATACCACATAAAAACATACAGCTTAATTTTTTACTCTTTTCCTTTGTTTTATTTATTTGCTTGTTTGTTTTATTTTTTTGTGAATTGCATATTCAAACAAGTATGCTGACATATTTCAATTCCAACATGAAACAAAGGAATTTTTTTCCAGTAAGGATTTTAATTTAGCTGAATAGGAATGAATCAGACAATGACTACAAAGACTTCGTTTGAGGTGTACTTCAAATCATTGTTTCAACATTTTTGACACCAACGGCAATGTTAACAAATCAGTCATATCTATGGTCGTATGGAGACATAAATGTAGGTAATAAAACTAAGAAAAGTAAAGGTACAGACAGACTAAAAATACTTATACACGTGCCGTTTGACAAGATCCCCCCCCCCCCCCCCCCTCTTTTTTTAATTTTGTAATTACCAGTCAATCTTAAATATAGCAGTTTTAACAACATAAGTACAAATAATTTTAATTTGTAAATCATATAAGATCGAAGTCATACGACAAAGACGACAACACAACAGAGTTAATTCCAAATATTGCTTAGTATGCTTTAATAGTTTAGGCTGGATAGTCTACCCAGGAAAAAAGCTATGATGTTTCATCACTGAATATAATAATATATAGGTATCGACCTACCCTTATAAAATGAGATTATGAGGCAGAGCCAAGCTAGGAATTCCTACTGCCTCAGGCTGCATGGGCTAATAGAATTTCAAAAACTGAACCACACATTCACCACTGGCAGTAATTTTTCTCAAGTTCCAACGTAACTTGTTCATTCTAAGGACCATTTATGTAGAACTTTTTATTTTTAAACTGAAAGAGGATTTAACAAAATTATGGTAATGGCTAAATGATAACTCTTGGATTGTTAGTTACCTGTGCTCCAATGCCATATTCTCGTGAATCAACGGGTAACCCCAAATCTTCATTGGCTTCCACAGTGTCACGGCCAGCATCTTGCAGATTATAAGCACGTAATTTATGGCCTAATCCAATACCTCTACCTTCGTGTCCACGTAAATATACCAAAACACCCCTTCCATCTTTTTCAATAAGTTCCATTGCCATAGCTAGCTGATTTCCACAATCACACCTGGCTGATCCAAATATATCGCCCGTTAGACATTCGGAGTGAACTCTCACCAGCACATTTTGTCCATCCCCTATATCACCCTGGTAATGATTTCCATTGAGATTAATAACTTTGGTAAGAAGCTATTTTTAACAAAACTTTTTTGAATTTATCCCAAGGGTATAAGATCTAAAGAAATAAAATACTACACAAAGAGAAATGTAGCTCATAAAGCCGAAAATCCACAATGATGATGTGAAGTTCTTAATACATCTTGACATATATGTAGCAGCATCGGTGCATTTTCTTTCAGGAGTTTATGGATAGTTTTCGAACAATGCCCAGAATATCGGGATATTAAAAAATAAAGAATTAAATGTTGTTTGAGTAAACCTACTTTGACCATGGCAATGTGTTCCATCCCATCAAGCACCGAACGATAACAATAGGCTTGGACATTTCCCCATTTCAAAGGTAAGCGTGCAACCGAAGCACGTTCCACTAATTTTTCCCTCTTCCTCCTGTATCTGCAAATTATTTTGTGTCAGCAATGATATGGTGTCACTTTTTTCAATATCAGTTACAATACAACTACTAGAACGTAGGCGTAGTGTACATACCTAATCAAATCAGCTATGGTTACAATTTTTAAATTTTCTCTCTTTGCAAATTCACGAAGCTTTGGCAAACGAGCCATGGAACCATCATCATCTACTATCTCACATAAAACAGCAGAGGAAGATAACCCTGCAAGCATTGTGAGATCAGCAGAAGCTTCTGTATGACCAGCTCTTTTTAACACACCCCCTTCCCTGTATTTCAATGGAAATACATGCCCGGGCCTGTTGAAATCCTCAGGCTTCGAGGACGGTGATGCAAGAGCAAGTACTGTATTAGCTCTATCTTTAGCGGAAACGCCAGTTGTGGTACCCTCCTTTGCATCCTATGTAGAATTAATAAGAGTGAGTAGTTTCAAATTTTCATTGCCATTATGAGCAATCACAATACATGATATATCATGATTATGGCTATGATCCATATGTAACCATTAAGTGAACAACATACATGTCATACCCAATGTAGACATCTCGCCCTATTGGGTTAAGCCAAGCTATTCAGATAAAAAAGACCATCAAAGTAACTTGGTATTAACTGAAGTGGATGTTTGGTATGTATATAAACTGTATTGCTATGCAAACCATTATATTTTCTCATGGCATTACATGAGTACTGCGGTCCTTGAGTAGGGGCACCTAATCTTCTTTGTCAAATTTTAATTTTATCGAATGCTAACTTGAGTAGTTGGTATTTCCTTACACTACTTGTGAAAGGACAGCATAACTACTACTACGACTAATACTCATGTCAATAACAAAGTTTCTACCTAAGGCGTGCTAAAATGCTGCACCGAATTAGAAGTTAAAACACATGAGAACGATCAACTTCAAAAGATCGCTAAGTTTCACGTAAATCAGATTTATATCACCGTAAATAATCGTTGTTGAATAAGTGAATAACATTAGCAACATTTCCATTAAAACCACACTTTTAAGGATCATTAATATTTCTGGAAAATAGACAAAATTTGCAACAAAAAAAAAAAAAGAAGAAGAAGAAAAAAAAAACTGCATAGTTCATCTGTACAGAAATTGCAAGGTCA
Source organism: Allium sativum (assembly GCA_030737875.1). Classification (NCBI taxonomy): domain Eukaryota; kingdom Viridiplantae; phylum Streptophyta; class Magnoliopsida; order Asparagales; family Amaryllidaceae; genus Allium; species Allium sativum. The sequence continues at coordinate 709,150,842 of CM060915.1, forward strand.
AAATGGCCAATGACTTCAAATTTGCATGGAAATTTTGTTCATGACCTTTATAATCGAAAATAAGTAATTCTGCAAGAAACACATACCACAGAAATTGTGAAAGCTGTGGAAAGTTTTTCTTCATTTTCCTTGTTTGCAACCATAAGAGGAAGCTTTAACCTCTCCAAGTCATCTCCATCCATGCTCACACATACAATTCCCGTTCCATGTTTTACAATGAATGCCATGGCTTCCGGTGTTACTTTTGATGCTGCCATTATTAGATCTCCCTCGTTCTCTCTATCTTCATCGTCTACAACAATGACTAGCTGCCAAAAAAAATTCCAAATAGATTCTTAGAATTGGATTCTACATAAGATCAAATGGCAAATCTTCTTATGTTCTGGATGGAAATCCAAGCTTTTACCGTAATCAGCTGTCTTTGGAACTCTACAACTCTAATTAATAATTCTATAGGAGCCTAGGTAGATAAATTATCCTTCTTTACTAAAAAATTGAAGTACTAGTTTTGCTCTAGCAACTTAGCCACTGGATCACAGAAATCACAGGTCTGAATCACACTAAAGTATATAGTTGATATTCCGATTTCATAATTGTTAAATTGATTAGATCATTGGATTTTGTAATCTAATGGCCATGCTGATTGGGTAAACCCTCTTCTCTGCTCTTTTAGAAGGAGACGTGAATCCAAGTTAGGTTAATCAAGTAAGATGTCAATGTGTTAAGCGTTAACATATGCTAAAACACCAAAATCCATTTACATCGCTACATGGAGTTAAAGGTATATGTACCAAGTTACTAACCTTGCCTTCACGGATATCTTCAATGGCTTCTTGGATTGAGGAGAACCCTTCTGTAGGGTAATCTAAATCACGATCATCTTCATAGTCATCAAAATCCTCAGCTTCATAATCCACAATTGCCACATTTTCAGCAACTGCACTGCTTGTTTGCAATTTTGCATTAATCGATGCACTTTTTGGCCCGTTAACAGCATCAGAAATATTGGAAGCATAACCTCCCTGTGAAGCTAAGCTTGTAGTTCTCCTTAAATTGGTTGATCTTAAAACAGAAGCTCTCTTGTTCAGCGAAAATGGACTAACAACCATTGCCTTTTGTGAGTTTCTGGTTGTACGTACTCCCCTAAAATTACAAGAGACGATTTATTCAGTTATAATGAGGTAAAATGCTAATAAAGCTGAAGATGAGGAAAAATTGTCATGAAGAAAATGAAGTACTTCAAGATGCAATCATTATAAGTTATCAATTTGTAAGACTAGGGAAGTGTTTACTCAGCATCAACAATTTTTAGATAAAATCAACTTTTTACTAATTGATATTACTATAAAAATGCATTCCCAATATGTCATTATCAATCATCTCATTTGGTTGCAAATGGCCTAATTTGGCCGCATTATACGAAAAAGAAGAAGTGATCTTTCATGCACGAATACAAACATAAATATTTGCAAGTTGTTGAATAGGATGCAAAGCTTACATTGGAAAGTTCAAACTCTTATCGAAAGAACATTTAAATCATAAATGTGCATTCTAATAATTCATTATGATGTGTAAGCATATTTGTATGCTCTTAATTTTGCTATAGGTAGGTTATTAACTGACATTTGGGTATGTAAAAACATGATTCTTCTTTTCTTTTTTTCAGTGGAAGTTTATATATTTGGTATTGATAAGCTTCTTCGATTGAACCTAAAACTCATTTTTCTTTGTTGTTCCACCTTTAAATTGTTTAGAAAACAATAAATTTTGAACCATAAATCGGTTAAATATCTTGATATCTGTTTTATCTCAACATGGATAAAATAACTTTTCCTCATATGCTGCTATAACAGGAATTTGAGAAATGAATCATAATAAGAGATTTTGATTTGGAAAGAAGATTTTTGATCAAATGGATGTTTGCATACCATCAATATGTGCCCATACACAAATTGTTTCATGCTTAATGCACATGAATAAAGTGACATTTAGCAGTTAACTTTACCAAATCTTTTCCTAGTAATGGTTTACAAATAAACTGCAGAAACTAAAAATGTGTGAAAGCATACTTATAATTGCAGATTCCAGTGACAGATGAAAAGGCAGCATTAGAAGCCATTGGTCTCACAAAATCCTTGCTTTCACAACTCGGGCAATTCAAATCTAACCCTGCAACAAAATCAAATTTAGGGGGGCAAAAAAAAAAAAAAAAAAAAAAAAGCAAACTTGTTCGAAGTACGAAAAACAAAATCTCAAATTATGCACAAGAATATGAAGGACAGGACGAAAAAGCCCTCGATTTTTAATTCAAATCAATTCAATCCATTCCACAGATTACCTATCCATTCATGACCACAAATCAAATTACAAAAATCGAAGAAGCAAAATACTAAAAACAATTGCAAAGGCCTACCAAAATCGTTTTATGTGAATGCAAGAAGAAACTCTGTAGGGTGGGAGGGTCGGGTTGAAAGACTTGATTTAGCTTGGAAGAAAAGAAGCTCGACCTTCTTTCTGTTGGTATTAAAAAAGAAAAAAATAGAAACTTCCTTCTGTTATGAGAGAAACGGAGAGGGAGATTTATATATAGATAGAGGGATCTGGGTAGGAAGGTAGTTTTGATTTTTCAGCAGTGGCTTGATTTTCCAGCAGTGCCCGCGTGATAGAAAGAAAACACGCCGGCGAAGTTGACGCAGCCGGATAATGCTGGTGAATCCCTTGACTGCATTAACCATACCAGATTATGCATGCATGTTTAGTACTGCCAAATTATATTGCATTTGTATACCAAAATTTCTCTATTCATGCATGAATTATTTTTATTAGAAAAAGGGCTAAGATTAAAAAAAAAAAATTGATTATGTGCACTGACAGCAGAAACTGTATCTAAGATACATTTTACCCGCTATCAACTAAAACCCTAGGGTGTGTTTAGTTAAAAATGAGTTTTTAGTTTTCAAAATTAATTACAAAACTTTAAAGGTGTAGAAGGAGGAATGGTAGAATGAAAGCAAGATGGAGGGGACCGCGGAGGGGATGTAGCAATCATGAAATGAGGATTTGATCTCCATATTTCTTTCATTTTTCAAAACATGAAAAATGGATAAAAGTTGTTTTTTATTTTGTGTGTTAACTTTGTTTTCTAAAATTGTTGTTTTCCATGATTTACATGCGTTGTGCACATTTTTGTATGGACGAAAACCCAAAACTTAAAATGGTAAACCAAACACTACCTTAGTTGAACAGCAAAAATTAAAAGTTGAAATGCTTATTGTCTAATTGTGGAAACTGACTAAGAGCATGGCTTGGGGCTTGCACCAAAATAAGATTATGGTTTGAAATTTTTACGCAATTAGACCAACTTTAAAATTAATAACGCATTTAGGTCAATTTCAAAAACATTTACAAAAATATGTCGGTTTCACATAGACGTTGAGTTGTACTCAATTGATTATTTTTTTAAAATCGCCAACCGGGTATAACATGTGATCTTTTAGGCACCTTTTGGAAACTCGTCTGAAGGATGTGCAAATATGTAAAGGGCGATTATTTAAAATTGCCAACGGACAAATTTTTTTAAATTGCCCACTACCTGTTGTACATAAGTTCGGTCGGTGATCTCCTCCTTCCTTACTTTTTGCTTTCTCAATTTTTTAACCCATTAAGTTTTTTAGATCTAAAATAAGAAAACTTCAAGATTTCACATTAAACATGTCGCATCAATTGGTAGTTGATTGTTCATTCTCTAGATCTGGACGACAAGCTGCAATAAGGATCAATGTCGTTGAAGGTACTCACCCAAAATCCTAATTTTTCTAAGTTAATCTATGATATTGTTATAAACAAGTACTTGAATGTAATTGAAAGAAGAAGATTTATGAGTTAGAATAAGTTACATGTTGTGTTCTTAATAATTTAGTGATAGATATTTTCTATTATTTTAGAATGATCAGAAATATGATTTCTACAATTTGTTACTATGATAGTGAACTAACTTATGACGATTAAAAAAACGACAAATATGTTGGTAGTATCTGTAAACTAGGAAGAGTGCAGAAATGTTGCACATTACTGAAATTAAAAGAATACGTGTATGAGGCAAGTAAAATTTATCGAAGTAAATTTGATATCGACTTAGTGGTTAATTCGTCCTCTGACTTTGGTTCGAAAGCACTAGCATAGCGAATGATGGATATGTTGAAGTAATGTTATTTGCCGTGACAAAGTCGATTGATTTATATGTTGAAAAAGTTACAAAATAACAACTACAACAGGATGTACCGACACTTGCAATAAATACTGGAATTAGGTACCATACACAAATATTGGAGACGACGACTTCATCTATCGGCTAATTATCTCCTAGTTACAGTAACCCCAACTTAAATGTTGGAGGATACTATCATCCGCTCATGCCTTATGGACTCATACCGTACATTAATTTGCAACCTCCTCTCGCGCAACAGAGCTTTTGTATTACGTATCTCATATGAATCCATCGATGAGTTAGAGGTGACGTAGTTACGATGAATAGTTGGACTCAATGATATATTCCAATTTTCTTACAACATATTATTGTTTGATTAGCTTCCAACAACAAACGTTCAGTATAACAAAACAAAATCGTCAAATCATCGTCCATCGCAGTTTGTATATTTTACTTCGTCTAAACTCTATGTTATGAGCCAGATGTATGATTGTATAGTTAAGGTAGCTATAGATTTTGTGTTCCTAGTTGATAGATAATTGACGTTAATATTTGTGACAAATGTATGACAGATCGGGTGCACAGTGGAGTGCCAGATCACCACAGTATTCTCTAGATGAAAATGATGTCGTTGATATGGTGGACGATGTTGGTTCGGTAGTTGACGAAGATCCTTCAGTTGACAGCATGGTTGTTGCTACTGCTAGTGATAATGAAGACTCTTGGATTGATAGTATGCAAGTGAACAATGATTTGTTGAATGTGACTTTTCTACGTCAGATGACATTGAAGCTAATAGCAATGAACTAGAGAAGGAAATACCTCTTGATAATGATCTTTATACCGCTCAAATGATGACAAGATTGATTGTTGTTAATCTTTAATTCGCGGGCGAACGATTCTTAACTACTAGCATTCAAAACAGATTTGGTGTTGGAATGAAATTTGAGACTAAAGATAATTGCAACTACTAACCGGATAGTCCATATCTTTATCTAATCTCGTACAAACCAATAAAATTGAATAAAAAATGTTCTGCTATATGTAATGTTGATAACCATTGTCCTTGGAGAATCCATGCTATAGTTTCCAAAAAAAATAACAATCTGAATGATGGGAAATTCTAAAATATTTTAATGGACATGAGTGTGTGAACCCAAACAGTGAAATCGATTCATAGACAAGTCACATCAAATTTCGTGTGACAAAGATCAATCTTTCATCAAAGCAGATTTCGATATTTCAGCTGGTACAGTGCAAGTGCTTGTGCATGATCAGTAGTTCATCAGCATTAGTTACATGAAAGCTTGGCGAGCACTAAGCAAAGCGATAAAGAGAATATATTATGATTGGGCTCAATCATATGTGACACTACTACAGTACTATGAGGAGATAAAGAGAACCAATCCTAGTACTATAAGTCATGTAACTCACGATGAAGTTAGAGTACTTGATCGTGTATTTTGAGCATTTGGTCCTCGCGTTATATGTTTTTTGCATTGTTGACCTTTGCTACATTTGCATGGTAAATACAAAGATACATTGTTTGTTGCTACTGTTTTGTGAACGCAGATGATTGTCTCTTTCTCTTAGCTTATGCAATAGTTGAATAATTATGTGATAATTGGAGCTGTTTTTTGTATATATGCGTGAATTCATTCATAGCGTATGTGATTGGAGCATAACCGTCATACTAATAGGATGAAAGGAATTCCTAAAACTTTCGTTGAGAAATGGCGAGAACAACACATGCATCATTATTGTGCATAACATATAAAATCAAATTTTCAACCAGGTTGATTAAGAGGCAAATGACCAACTAGTTTATTTTACTTGGCAGTTTGTGCTTTAAAGGTAGTTGAATACATTAAAATAAGAGAAAAAAAAAAACCTACCAATTGACGTACTCATGCTTGGATTGAGAGAAGTTTGGGAAATACCGAGGAAAAAAAAATTGACCATTGTGCAAGGATGACATATGTCATTTTCATGTAATGATCATTAATGCATTCGAAAGTTTAATGGTATACTTGAAGGAGCTCGATCATTACCTATAAAAGCTTTAGTGGCACGGATCGTCTTTCGCTTAGTTAAATGTTTTCAAGAGATGTCAAACTGCTGATGGACTAACAACACGCTTGAGTCCAATGTGGGAAGTTAAAACCGCAGAGAGGGCTAGCAAAGCTCATCATTGTAGACCTATACGATTAGCCAAGCTGAATGACAAGTAACACATTATTTCCGATATTAATACAAAGTAATAATCAACGGTAATAATTTCTTCCACACGCGCAACATTCCACTACTCCAAAAGTTACCATGTGCTCATTTAATAACAACTTGTTTGGCGTAAGATAGTGATGCTAATAGAGAACGCTATGCTTTCGTTTTATAGTGGTACTCGGTTGAGAGTTACAAAAGTTCGTATAGACCCGAGTTTCATCGCATGGATGGCAAAGGTATTAGAGTCCATATAATAGGCGAGGAATATCACCATCTCCTGTTAGAAGACAACCAGGGAGGTCGTGATCTACAATGATTAAGGGTTTGATGGACGAAAGTCGGTCGTGTAAAGCAAATAGGTGCAGCAAATGCGGTTTGCTTGGTCATAATCGAAAGCAACGTACTTCGGTAATGTAATTTTCAAAACTATAATGGTTAAGTATCAAGTTTACCATATGTAATATTAGTATGTTAAGTTGTTTGTTATTTGTGTATTGAACACAAGTGTACGCTATGTTAGCCGCTATTCAGTTAGAAATGTTTGAAATCTGCATGTCGATCCGTGTGTAGATAGCTATTGTTCTGCTGGCTACAGATGCAAGCCTAAATTTCAAAATTTCAAAAATGTACAATGGGCGATTTTTGAAAAATCGCATAATGGCAATTTTTCAAAGATAGCAATTTAGTCCTGCACTTGCAACCAACTGAACGGTAAGGCCAATTACAGGTTCATATCATCAATAAAAACATAGCAAAGCATAAATGCAAATACATTTAAATTTGACAAGTACATATGAATAACAGCACAACACGAGGGTCGAATGGATTTTAAGGAATTGGCTGCACTAGCACCTTAAGAACGTATTTATGGGTAATGTTCCAATGCCACCGTACATAATCATAAACAAATACGACGGGCTTCCGCACAACCTGAGAGATCATATACCTTTGATTCCACTGCTCAATGACAAGTGCATATCACTTCTTACTGAAATATGCATTGTATATTGGCGTATTTTTGGGTATATGTTGCACCTAATCAAATTGCTGTATAACTCGATCGAGTAAATGATATGCGGTCAGAGCTGTGCAGATGAGCAAAACTTTAGCAGTCCAAAGATATCTTATGAGAGTAGATGGTTGGAAGCTGGTCGAGCTAATTTAGCGTATAGGGAGGGCCCTATGTCACCAAGTTGGGGTCAAGTGTATCCAACTCATTATGATAGAATTTTACATTCCTTTTTGGGGTTTGCATTGTTTTCTTTGGTTCAATCCACCTAACAAAGCACAATGGTTGCAACATTAATAAGTACAATTATATTATTGGTAAATTTCATATAATAAACAACAAAGTATATTGATATCTAAGAGGTAGTGTATGATCGATAATAATGTCATGGACTTTAATTTGACCAATAGACAGATACGTCCATGACCAGAGCTGGACAAAATAATACGAAGATGAAACGAACATACCACAATTCATAACAAAGTAAACATATAGCTATGAAGCTTCAAAGAAAATCTTCAAAAGCGTTAAACAACATCCAATAGGTTTAGTCTCCAACAATGCGTCTAGATAATCCATGTACATATAAAACAAGTTTCACTACCCCATGAATATTTACCATACTAGCCTAATCAGTAAGCGAATAAAATGATCAACATATACCGTACATAAATATATATATATATATATATATATATCAGTCGGTTTATTACTATATCAGATTCTCTTATTCACTTTCATTCTCAAATATAATACTAAAATTACTTCTGAACTATTTACATAAATAGTTACTTAAGGGTTTAAATGTTCTTTGACTCTTGTTAACAAAAGTTCATAAATATTCTAAAAAATACAAGTTCAAATTGTACATCTCTTCTGTACTCGGGCACTTTTTGTAAACATTTATTGAGCATGCTTATGCTTATTATCCATTATATACTTAAGTTTAAATTTGCAAAGTACTAATATACTTCTAAAGAGTATAAACAATGTAATATTTGTTTTTTCTTAACCTAAATGGTTCAATAAATTAAAATTTTGTTTTAACTTACTACTTCTCATTTATAAGTTATTTATTTATTCTCTTTGTATTCACCAAACTCTTGGCCTAGTCTTTAAATTTAACTTGAAAATCCTGACTATCCAAAATCCTCAAAAATTTCGTTTCATTTAAGTAAGAAGAAATCTTTGAAAGAACATATCAAAATGTGATGCAAAAGTAGTATACTATAATACATATAATACATGCTTCAATATAATAACTTAACTGGAAATTTCATAATTAAACTCTTGGATTTTTTTACTTCAAATTCATATATTTTGGATTCAAAACAAATATTCATTCTAATCCAAACGATTCAAAACAAATGTCCATGGTAGTAATTCCTCACATGGAAATTTGAAAATAAACACCGTTGATGTCGCGATCATCGTCGGAATTATATTCCAACGACCAAGTGAGTTCAATGCTTTTAAAATCTTTTAGAATCCTATAATATAAATAAATAGTATCAAATTTATTTCTATTTGAAACTTTGAAAAAATCATTTTAAAAATCACTAGGAGTTCACATCTCAATTTAAAGCCTTTTTATTTATAAATCACATTTATAAATTACACTTATACAAGATCGTTTCATGTAGGAATGTTCTTCTTTTTAAATTTATAGTAAACAACTTTTATTTAGGTTAAATTCCAATACAACGTTATCATCAAATGTCTTATAGCCATACTATGAAATCGAATTCACAAAATATTCATTTCCAATGTTCACATGATTATTAATCTACCAATCCATGCAAGAAAATAATAAGATTGCTCTTATCTAAGCATCGTAGTCAATACCCATAAACTGGTTGGACATATCAACAAATAACCAATAATAACCAACGCTAAAAATAGATGAGTACAAAAAACCAATCAACAAACGATAATAATTTATTATTATCATTTCCTAGCAAACAACACATCCAAAAAACAATACTTAGTTATTTAATTTGTTTTTCTTATACGTAAAATATATATCCTTGGTAAAATTATTCCATTTACCAAATTTTGAAATGATATTATGTCAATTGGGCTTGTTCAAGTGTTTTGGAATTCTTATCAATAACGTAAGCTACTGGTATGTATCCAAATGAAACAACCAAATATAAAACATTTTTACATTCACTAACAAATATTATATATATATATAGACACACATACATAAACACTCAAAACCAATCTAGGGTATTACTTACTTTTTCTCTATTGAGTTATCTCACAGAGCCAAGGTCTCACTTAACCTTCGGTCGTAATACCAAATGCAACGTCTTTACTTTCAATCCTAAAATTTGACACCAGTACATCCTCTATATTCAAGTGACAGACATTCAAGTGTGTAGGGAAAAGGAAATAATATAAGAAAAAGAAATACATAATAGAATCTCATAACGAAATGAATAATCTATAATATAAATAATGCTCTTTACAAAAAAAAAGATGTAGTCTACATTATCAATTAGAGTGCTTAAATATAAATCAACCTAGATAGTTATAACAACATGTCCTTATAATTGCTAATGCATACAACAACAAGCACAACGGGATATACAAAAGAATACGAGAATTTCTCGGCCTCTAGCTCCTCCCTTGGTGCTCCAAAGGATTCTAATTCTAATCTAAAAAATATGCTCGGTCTGGCTCAAGCATTTAAAAGAATAACATGCATTATTTATATATGACATACTGCAATACTTTTTGAGACTATACGAATTCCTATAATGGTTTCCCTTCAAAAATATTCAACCAATTATTTAGTTTAATATAATGATATAGTAATAATGTTTAGGTGTAGAATACAAACCATATCAATTCTAGAATCGTTGCATTGGTTACATTCGACAACATGTTAAGGTTCATTGAAATTCGTAAAGGTTTGTTTGCAAAATGGACTTTCTACGAAGAGCTTTCTAGTCAAGCCAGATTCGAACTTCATGCATAAGGATTGGAAACTACCTTCCGAGCATCGTATATTCAAGATAAATGCCCAATTAAGTAAACTCGCCTGATCCACGTACGAAATACCAATGTGAACCATGTAATACTAAGTATTGTCATCTCCCACCGGCCAACAATCGATGAGTATCTCTAGATATGGAGTTGATGTAACCAATAGTCGGTTATCAAACCTATAGGACGTGCATCCTACTGTATCTTTAGCTACTATTGATGTCAAGATCACATACATCGTCTTTCATATGAGTGATCACCACTCGAATAGAACGCGAATCCCCAGTTGGATTCCCACAACTCGATAAATCTCAAAATCACATATGGATTCCTCAACAAATCTCAAAATCACATATGGATTCCCGTATATTAGTAGCTTTCAGAACCACATATGGATTCCTCAATAGATTTTGAAATCACGTATGGATTCCCTCATCTTTAATAGGTCACAAATAGATACATGTGTTCAAGCATCTTAAAAAGACCTTGAAGCACTACATAAATTCCACTTCACAGCCGCTTCCAAAACATAAAACTTGCACACTAGTTTTGAAGTGGTTTTCGACAAATAGCACACTTATGAGTCTTAGTCTCCTTAAATTTTGTTTGATTGATTCTTGGTTATGTTTGACGGTTGGTTAATCAACTACTAAGTTCACATCAGACAACTGTACATGAAATAAGTCTCACACATTTTCCATAAATAAAAAAATAAACATCCAAACTAGTATCAAAGTATACAACATAATTAAGTCACGTAAGCGACATCCAATCCCTTCCTGGTTAATTTATTTTTCATTAACTAAAACTACTTTATCTAACAATACATCATTCATTAATTAAAATTTATACTTTATTAATCTTCCTTTATGTGACGGTCTGCCTGCACCAGCCGACATTTCCAATGAAAGTGCGCTGTGCTGATGTCCAACCAACATGGGACGGTCGCCAAAGAATGGAAAAGAATGGAATTTGAACTAGCAAGGAACCAGTAGAATGTCTCACAGTGCATGGAATAAAATAAAATAATAACATACTTGACATAAAACAGGCGAGACAGTGGATAAGCAGAAAACTAAACCATGATAGCAGCGGAAAATTCAAAATACAGCTTATGTTCGATATCATCATTATTACAACTTTTCAAATTGTCTCTAAAGAAAAATAAGAAAGGTACACTACTAATGCCCAAAGTAGTGACCAGCAGCGACACAGGGAGAATATCTATATATATCATACGTGGAAGCCCCCTGCTCGTCTCTGGTACAGCTACTCGTGCATACCACCTAACTTGTCTCTAGTCTGCCCGTTTAAGAGCACCCAGAGTAATAAGAAGGGACATAAAACTCTGGGTCAGAATGGTATGAGCGATAAGTAGCAAAAATAGAACAATAACAGGTATACTAAACCATACCTAAACCTGCAACCAAAGAGTTAGCACAACAAGATGTACAATACTCTATGGTGACACTAACATATGGTGTAAAGATAACGGGGGAGGGGTGTACATGTCATAGTGATGGCAAACAATCAAGCATAGCAACCATCCTCACATCTCTCACTCAGTGCGTAAAGCATACGATATCCACTACTTTGACTGCCCAAATCCTTTGCTATAATCACTTTGCCTCCATGGAGTCATGGCGACTCCACTGCACCGATCCATAGTCACTTGTCCTTGTTATGTCCACTCTGCCCCATGAAGTCATGACGACTCCACTACACTGCCTCATAGCCTTGCTACGATCACTCTGTCCCCATGGAGTAAGAGCTACCCCACTCCACTGATCCGTAGCCTAACAATTGCCTCTCGGTGGTGAATTAAAGCTATGGACGTCGACAACTACTTAGCACACGTCCCGCAGCAAAGTCCAATTGTGAAGTTCACTCATTGGTTCCCATCTGAATCCTGAGTTAAAACCTCCCATTTGGACTACCTTTGCATCTCGGGTTTTGGTCTCCTCCGGATCGGTTCGGTCCTTCAGTCATCATCACAGTTCGACCATCCTAGTTCAGTTCGTGATCACCTGCTTCGGATCGGATTGCTTCATACGGGTCGGGTCGTGTTGACCCCATCGGTTCGGCTCGGGCTTCTCCACTTGGGTTGGCCTATACAATTCTTCTTTTGGTGGTTCGGTTCGGAGTAGTTCCCTGGTTCGGATCATGAGCTTCTGTTTGGTTCGGGGCTTCTGGTCCTTGGTTGGCACTCCGGTTTGGGTCGTTGCATGTAGGCCACGAGTGGATCAGTTCATGGTGACCGTCCACGAGTGGGTCGGTTCGGAGACCTCCAGATGCAGGCGGGTCGGGTTGTGGGATGCTCCACAAGCAGGTTGGTTCATGCCCTCCTCCACCGATCCGATCCGGTTCGGCCCAAATTCCTGCAACTTTTCCAGCGACTGTTTTACGCCATACGACGACATTTTCGACCACTCTAACTTTTATAATTAACCATAAAGCATACCATACAGTCATAGCAACATAGAGAATCAACAATAAGCACTAAAACAACAACTTAACATGTCCATATGGATCAAACACACCCAAAAACCTATGTTTTCCCCATAAGCATGTTTTAAAAAAATCTAATGATAAGATTAGCAAAACTTATCCAAATTAGCCCAAAATTCTATCAAGCCCTAAAATAATATTTTACAATTTTACAATTTTTTTCCAGAATTTTCTAAGCCAAAATTTCACTAATTAACACTAATTACCCCTAATCAACCATAATTAGTGAGAAACTACGCAAATCACTCACCTTAGCCACAAATAAAACTTTCAAAACTGAAACTCCACAAATTTGGGGCGATTTCCAGCATCTAACAGCAGCTCTAACTCTGAAATGGTGCTATTTCTCCTTGATTTGATGTTGCTAAGCTTAATCCTTGATTAGAGAGCTATTTGGGATGAAATTAAAAGGTGGAGGCCATGACTAGGGTTAGAGAAATGTTTTAGGCAGTTGAAAAATGAAATAAAAATCGTTTTCCTACTGTTCTCAGCCTCCCTATAACCCCAATCTTGAAATGGATTATGGGCCCTCTTGCTAATCACCCTAATTAAGCCCGGTTAAGTTATTTTTCACCTTCTAAACCTCGTTTCAGCCATATCTCCCAAACATTGAGTCTGCTTAGCTAATGTCACCAATCAACGGAAAGGTAGACCATCTTCCGAATCTAATAGAAGCGGTTTCAGGTCAAAACTCCTTACCAATCAAAAGTTATGGACGAAACAAGATCAGCTAGGGGCAGAACGATCATTTAAAAATTGGCAAAAATCATGAACATGGGAAATGACCCCAATAGTCATCTCCCAAAGTTACATGTCTATACGACTTTGCATGAGAAATAAATAAATATTTTACGATCCCCTGATGCGTAGAATGCGGGTCGTTGCATTCTTCCCCCTTAAGAAATTTCGCCCCCAAAATTCCTTAACTAAGAAACAAGTAATGGATCCCGCATGCCTACCAAACACTCATAACAATCAAACATACAAAACAACAAACAAGTCTATCCTAGCATGCGGAAAACTAAATTGCAATTAAAATCTTACCAGGCAAAGAGTTCTGGATATGTCTTCCTAATGCTCTTCTCTGTCTCCCAAGTACAGTCATTCTCACTCTCGCCATATTGAACTTTGACTGGATCCACCGATTTCCTTCGAAGTAGCTTCGTATCGTGCTCGACAATATGAATCGGCTTGCGGTTCCCAACCGCCTCGCATTCTACTTTGATATCATCCAACTGATCAGGTGAAATAGTCATAGCGGGGTAATGCACGAATTTCCTTAACTGGGAAACATGAAATACGTAATGAACTCCCGCCATCTTATCTGGTAACTCAACTTTATATGCCAAATTCCCAACTTGCTCGAGGATTGGGAATGGACCAACAAATCTTGGTGTTAACTTGCCTCTCCTACCAAATCATGTCACGCTCTTTAATGGAGAAATCTTGACAAACACCAAGTCACCAATGGAGAATTTTAAATATCTTCTCCTCTTATCAGCATAACTCTTCTGCCTATCTTGGGCAGCCATCATTTGTTGTCGGATAACCTTGATCTTATCTGAGGTTTCTCTTATCACATCTGGCCCAAGCACAAATTTCTTACCGGTTTCTAACCAACATGACGGTGAGTTGCACGGTCTTCCATACAAAGCTTCATATGCAGCTATACCAATACTGGACTGATAACTATTATTATATGCAAACTTACTAGATGAAAATGGTCATCCCATGATCCACCAAAATCCAATATGCAAGCTCTCAAGAGATCTTCTAATACTTTTCACCCTCTCTGTCTGACCGTCGGTTTGAGGATGGTACGCGGTACTGAGATATAATTCTGACCCTAGAGCCTCTTGTAAGCTCTTCCAAAACCCACTAGTAAACAACGGGTCCCGGTCACTCACAATGCTTTTAGGTATTCCATGAAATCTCACTACCCACTTCATATATAGTTTCGCTAACATAGCTGCCGTTCTATTCGACTTGACGGGTATAAACCTTGCACTCTTAGTCAATCGGTCCACAATCGCCCAAATGCTATCATGGCCCGATCTAGTTCTTGGTAACCCATCAATGAAATCCATTGAGACTTGTTCCCATTTCCATTCTATAATTTCTAATGGTTGCAACAAACCACTAGGCTTCTTTTGCTCGGCTTTAACTAGCTGGCAATTCATGCATTTGGATATAAACTTCCCAAGGTCTCTTTTCATCCCTTCCCAGTAGTAGGTCTGCCTCATATCTCGATACATTTTGTTACCACCGAGATGTATGGTCAGTTTCGAGTGATGACATTCTCTAAGCACTTCATCTCTCAATCCATTGACATTGGGCACAACTAGTCTTCCATTCTTTCTAAGCCATCCATCTCGATCAAGCCTATACATGTTCATCTCCTCGTCGATACCCATCTCTAACTCGGAGATGATTTCCAATAGGTTAGGATAGTCTCTCTGACTAGAACCAATCCGCTCAATCAAAGTGGGTCTGATCGTCAAACTTGCTAATACTTCTGGATCCAATTCGCACTTTGGTCTGAAATCATACCCAGTGATGTACTCCAGTTGCTTCCATTCTAGAAACATAGCCCCTAAACTGGCATGCCTTCTACTCAACGCACCAGCTACCGCACTGCCCTTTCCTGGTGTATATGCGATATCGAAATCGTAGGAAGCCAAGAATTCTAACCATCTTTGCTGTCGGAGATTTAGATCCTTCTGAGAGAAAAGATACTTTAACGATTTATGATCTGTAAATGACTCGAATCTTTCTCCCAAGAGATAATGCCTCCACATCTTCAATGTGAACACGATCACTGCCAATTCCAAATCATGGATAGGATATTTTTTCTCATGCGGTTTTAGTTGCCGACTAGCATAAGCTACAACCCTACCTCCTTGCATCAATACAACACCTAGTCCGGTACCACAGGCATCTGTGTATACCGTCATCTCTTCATTCCCTTTAGGAATGACTAACACTGGTGCACATGTCAACTTTTCTTTTATACTCTTAAATGGATTCTTGCACTATTCGTCCCAAACAAAAGTTTGATTTTTCTTAGTCAACTGAGTCAACGGTGCCGCTATCTTGGAGAAGTCTTGGATAAACTTACGATAATATCCAGCCAATCCCAAGAAACTTCTTACATCTGTTGCATTCTTGGGCGTAGACCAATCTTGTACCATAGCCACTTTTGCAGGGTCCACGGCAATACCATTTTATGAAACAACATGGCCCAAGAATCTCACTTCCCTCCTCCAGAAGTGACACTTAGAAAACTTAGCTTTTAACTGGTGTTTTCTCAACACCTCCATCACTATCTTCAAATGTTCCTTGTGTTCTTCCTCTGTTCTCGATTAGACAAGTATGTCGTCTACGAACACAAGAATAAACTTATTCAATTGACGTCGGAATACTCTATTCATAAGATCCACAAAATATGTTGGTGCATTGGTCAACCCGAATGGCATGACCAACCACTCATAGAATCCAGATGGCATATGAAAGCCGTTTTAGCTATACTCTCAGCTTCCACCCTAAGCTGATGAAAACCTGTCGCGAGATCCAGCTGGGAGAACAGTCTCGTGCCACTCAACTGATCAAACAAATCATCTATCCATTGTAAAGGATACTTATTCTTCCTCCTCACCTTATTCAACTCGCGGTAGTCCACACACAATCGAAGGGAACCATCTGCCTTGGTAGCAAACAAAACTGGTGCTCCCCACTTGGAGACACTTCTTTGAATAAATCCCTTCTTCAAAAGATCGTTTACTTGCACCTCGAGTTCTCGCGGCTCCCTTGGCGCCATACGACGAAGTGGCATCACTATAGGCCTGGTATCTTTCACTAAATCAATATGAAACTCAATCTCTCGGTGTGGTGGAAGTTTGGTCACTTCCTCAAAGACGTCCGGATACTGGCCAGCCACGGGCACATCTGACAACTCATCATGCGGGATGTCGAGGGAATTTAGAAAACTAGCCATTACCCCATCACTAGGTAGACCACCAAACACTACCCTCCGCCCATCATCTGCTCTAACTGTCACCAAAAAGCCCTCACGGTCTACCACCAGCCCGTACCTTTGGAGCCAATTGACTCCCAAAATAATGCCAAACCCAATAAAGCCCAAAACAAAGCAATCACAAGCAAACATGCATCCATGACTCGATAAGACCACATTACGACAAATCATGCTAAGGCTAGTCGAACCACCAATCGGGTTCGTCACCGCTAAAGGTTTATCGACTATCTCGGGTTCCAATCCCAACCTATCTACCAGGTCACTAGATATGAAGGAACAGGAAGCTCCGGTATCAAACAACACTTGAACAAGAACATCATAAATAGAAAGCATACCTTGAATGACGACATTCTTTCCTTTTTCCGCCGCGGTTGGGGCATTCGACGAAGAAGGAACAACATTAAGAGCATATGCTTTCACAGTCTACTTCTCTTTAGGGGGTTGCGGACATTTATCCTTGTGATGTCCCACTTTGCCGCAGTTGAAGCACTTCTTGTCCGCTGGCTTCGCTCAACATTCTTTAGCATAATGGCCCTTCTTGCCACAGCTAAAACACTCCACATCTTTCTTATTCCTTTTCTTCTGGCCATCCTTGGTCTAGTTTTGCTTTCTCTTATTCTGAGAACCATTCTTGCCTCCACCACTTGCTTGCGGTTTTTGCTCCTCTACAGATGCAACCTCAGTATTCGACTTAGGGTATAGACTCTCTGATCTCAAAGCTTTCACCATAATCGATTCAAACGTCTCATCGATATGGTTTATAAGCCTTTCCCCAAGTACTGATCTAAGCCTGTTATGAACTTCTCATTCTTCTTCTCAGGAGTGTCGATAAGAGATAATCCATACTTCGATAAAGTATCGAACTCAGCAATATACTCCGAGACTGCTCTCCCATTCTGCTTAAGTTCCAAGAACCTCTTAAACAATACTGACTTCTGAGCAGGTGGAATAAACTTGTCGCTAAAGCAAGTATTAAACTGATCCCAAGTAACTTGATCCTCTAGAGTAGCTGCCTTAATAACATTCCACCAATTCATCGCCCGTCCTTGCAGCTGACGGGATGCTAGCTTTCTCTTCGTCGCATCCTCGATACCCAAGTCTTCGAAGATATGCTCACAGCTAACCAACCAATCCTGAACTTCTGTAGCCGATTCCGTTCCGTGGAATGGCTTCCCACCAAGATTAGTGTAATCCTTGCAAAGCTTGGCGAAATCGGCTCTAGGTGCCTGCACCACTGCACCACCACCATTTGCAGCATTGGGAACTACTCCTTGCACATTTCTAAGCATCTCTCTCATGAAGTCAGTGAACATCGTCCTCATATCAGGAGCATTCCCATTATTAGCTCCTCTACCAGTACCCGTAGCATATCGGCTCATCGTTCAATCTGTAAGGAGAAAACGATTAACCATCTCTTCAGTGGTGCCAGTGCAGTGCGACTTTATCCTTAAATATACTAATAGTATATAAATATAGCTTTTGAAAACCAAAATATCACAAATACGCGCTCTCATTTACGTACTATCTCTCTCTGGTGTCTTCCTTAGGTTAACTACGCAACCTAGAGCTCTGACACCAAATGTGACGGCCCGCACTGCACCAGCCGACATTTCCAATGAAAGTGCGTTGTGCCGATGTCCAACCAGCATGGGACGGTTGCCAAAGAAAGGAAAAGAAGGGAATTTGAACTAGCAAAGAACCTGTAGAATGTCTCACAGCGCATGGAATAAAATATAATAATAACATACTTGACATAAAACAGGCGAGACAGTGCATAAGTTGAAAACTAAACCATGATAGCAGCGGAAAATTCAAAATACAGCATATGTTCCACATCATCATTATTACAACTTTTCGAACTGTCTCTAAAGCAAAATAAGAAAGGTACACTACTAATGCCCAAAGTAGTGACCAGCAGCGACATAGGAGAATATTTATATATATCATACGCGGAAGCCTCTTGCTCGTCTCCGGTACAGCTACTCGTGCATACCACCCAACCTATCTCTAGTCTGCCCGTTCAAGAGCACCTAGAGTAATAAGAAGAGACATAAAACTCTGGGTTAGACAAAAGTCTGGTATGAGCGATAAGCAGCCAAAACAGAACAATAACAGGTATACTAAACCATACCTGAACTTGCAACCAAAGATTTAGCACAACAGGATGTACAATACTCTAAGGTGACACTAGCATATGGTGTAAAGATAATGGGGGAGGGGTGTACATGTCATAGTGATGGCAAACAATCAAGCATAGCAACCATCCTCACTTCTCTCACTCAATGCGTAAAGCATACGATATCCACTACTTTGACCGCCCAAATATGATCACTCTGCCCCATGGAGTCATGGCGACTCCACTGCACTGATCCATAGCCACTAGTCCTTGCTATGTCCACTCTGCCCCCGTGAAGTCATGACGACTCCACTGCACTGGCTCATAGCCTTGATACGATCACTCTGCCCCATGGAGTAATAGCTACTCCACTGCACTGATCCATGCCTAACAATCATCTCTCGGTGGTAAATCAAAACTATGGACGTCGACAACTCCTTAGAACATGTCTCGCAGCAAAGTCCAATCGTGAAGTTCACTCATTGGTTCCCATATGGATCCTGAGTTACAACCTCCCATTTGGACTACCTTTGCATCTCAGGTTTTGGTCTCCTCCGGATCGATTCGGTCCTTCAGTCATCATCGGTTCAGTTCGGCCATCTTGGTTCAGTTCGTGATCACCTGCTTCGGATCGGATTACTTCATACGGGTCGGGTCGTGTTGACCCCATTGGTTCGGGTCGGGCTTCTCCACTTGGGTTGGGCCATACGCTTCTTCTTCTGGTGGTTCGGTTCGGAGTAGTTCCCTGGTTCGGATCAAGAGCTTCTGTTTGGTTCGAGGCTTCTGGTCCTTGGTTGGCACTCTGGTTCGGGTCGTTGCATGTAGGCCACGAGTGGATCAGTTCATGGTCACCGTCCACGAGCGGGTCGGTTCGGAGAACTCCAGATGCAGGCGGATCGGGTTGTGGGATGCTCCACAAGCGGGTTGGTTCATGCCCTCCTCCACCGATCCGATCCGGTACAGGTCAAATTCCTGCAACTTTTCTAGCAATTGTTTTACGCCATACGACGGCATTTTCGACCACTCTAACTTTTCTAATCAACCACAAAGCATATCATACAGTCATAGCAACATAGAGAATCAACAATAAGCACTAAAACAACAACTTAACATGTCCCACTACAACAAAAACACCATATTACAACTTTAATTTTACAACGATGGTAAAAGCACCGTTGTAATAAATATTTTTTACAACTTTTTTCCAGAAAAGTTGTAATAAACTTATTTTTAACAACTGTGTTATTTTGACAGTTGTAATAAAAGCCTATCACAACTTTTATTTTTTGACTGTTGTAATATATGACTATATTTTAATATAATTAACAACTAATAATTAATATTTAATACATTTATATTGATTATTTATAATTAATAACTAATAATTACTATTAATAATCAATTAGGAAGTAATAATTAATAATCAATCCGTAATATTTAATACTTAGCAATTAAGAAGATTAATTAAAAAATATAGTTAATATTACATAAATATTATTATTTATTAATATTTGATAACTATTAATGATAATAATTTCTAATAAAAATGAATACATAATAATATATACTCAATATTAATACTTAAGAGTCATAATTAATCAAAACATTAATACTTTTGAAGTGATATTTAGTGTTTAATAATTATTTTTAAATGATCAATATTTAAAATTAATAATTAATTAATAATCAATAACTAATAAAGTATTTAATAATTTAGAATTAACAAGAGATATTAGCAATTAAGAAGTAACATTTTGTATTTAGTATTTCATAATTATAGTTAGCGTGTGAGGACCCAAATTTTGTGACTCAAAAATAATATTGATTATAATTAAATATATATTTGGGGTGAATGAATAAATAAATAGATCATTTGTGTGTATATGATGAATATATACAAATTTGTCCATGGTTAAAATTGTTGACAAAATATACACGTCTATTGCTTATTTTGTATAACATGGAAATGGATATAAATGTTGTAAAATGGGTTAAGTGTTGTATGGAGCTAATAAAGAAAAACCCGAGGGGGGCAAAGTTGGAATTAGCAAGATCACAGCCCTAATAACTTAACCTAGAAAACAATTGGCCGACCCTAAATTCGTTTCTCTCGTTCATTACAAAACAAAAAAATGGCGGCCGAAGCCCTAGCCGATAAAAATTGGGGGGAAATCGATCAATCCACCATCTCGCATCAAATAGAAACGAT
Organism: Allium sativum; assembly: GCA_030737875.1. Taxonomy (NCBI): domain Eukaryota; kingdom Viridiplantae; phylum Streptophyta; class Magnoliopsida; order Asparagales; family Amaryllidaceae; genus Allium; species Allium sativum. The sequence goes on from CM060915.1 coordinate 709,172,141, forward strand.
TCGTGAGAGAGATGGATTCTAGAGGGAAGCGGCAGCAGGTCTAGGGAGATCGAAGCCTAAATAGAGGAACCACAGAGAGAAATCGAAGTCTGGAAGCACGAAACCGAAATTAATGTGAGTGTATTTCACTTTTCGTTGGCATTAAGACCTTTAAAGGCAGCCGCATTGCTTGTATCTCTTTCAGTAGTGTTGAAAGGTGTATTGTTATGTTGCAAACCAATATGAAGAACGAGTATGTAGTTTCATCAATACTGGACATGTTATTTTGTGGTTAAAGTATACTTGTTAAGTGTTTTTATATAATCAACGTGACTGTTAATGTCTGTTCTTGGAGTTAGATGCCACCTTTTGTTGTATCTATATATTTGAGGCTGAAATAGTACCATACCATATAATAAATATATGGTTATGGCATTTGTTTGAAACAGCTCTCTATCTTTGAATTTAAGTGTAGTGTTGCGTATGTTGAGACTTGTTCTGTTATGCAATAGGCACTAGCAATGCATTGTGAATTCTGGGTCATACAGGCGTGACAAACTGGTCTGTAAGTGACCATATGTTCAATGCATTGTGTAGAGTTGGGAGTTCGCTTGATAAATGCAAGAACTCAGCGGGACGCAAAGCAAATGTTGAATAGTACAATTGTCAAACCCTATAATAATTGGAGTAATGATTGGTGTATGTGTATGGTAGAAAATTGGACGTTGATATTTTTGTTTCTACGCCATTTTGCATATGCGACGAGAAACGATGTACGTGTAAATTTGACAACTGTGTAGACTTAGTTCCCAAATATAACTATTGGTACCCTTTTGATGTGCTCTTGTATTTGTTGATGGAGTCGTGACTTTCTTTGCAAACAATAGCACCCATTAGTACCAATTACCATTAGTAACATATATTTAAGGATGGATGATGTTGTGTGTAGTAGGAAAGGAACGCTAGGTACAAATCTGATATGCTTAAACAAGCTGTTAATGCTATGCAAGTAGTGCGTAGGCAAATTTGCAAGCAGCCTCTAGGCGAGAAGAATTGGGCCAAGTAGGTAAATTAATGCTTACGGTCAAATATTTTCTGAGTAAATTTTTTCTTTGGTCGAACCTAAATTTCATCAAGCAAACATTTTACGGACAAATATTTACTTTGAATTTAAATATTTGTTTGACCAAAATTTTCCTCAGGTTTAATATAATTGAATTCTTTCAAGCAAATATTTAACGGGCAAATAATTGTCATTGTAAAAAAATAAAATAAAAAAACTTTGAAATATGTGACATATGAATGCTAATAGAAAGATAACAAGACAAGCACCATTATACCACTGAGTTCTTGCATTTAAAGAAAAACCTGAATGTAATTATGTATATCATTTGACTCAATTGTAAGCTGAGTTCAAGAATTATTTATATATTTTTATATGTACAGTGTTCTTGCTATTAAAGTTTGAACTGAATGAGTTTTGGGAAAAGATAAAAATAATTATCTTTTTGTTATATATGCAGATCAACTAGAAGACGATGGTGAGTACGAAGACGGCGAATGTGAAGATGCGGTTGTATTTAAGGAAGAGGAGGTAAGGACTTTATTTTATTAGATGATAAACAAACTTCATTTTCTTTATTCGATAGTTGAATGACATTATGTTGTTTCTACTTTAATATTTTAAATTGTTAAAAAGTAGTTATGTTTATCTTTCTTATAACCTCATTCATAGTCGTACTACTCATTATTTTAACAAACTCTTCAAATTTCCCTTAAGGAAGGTTCGGACAATTTACAATAACTTCTTCATCTTAATCCTTGGAAGAATCAAATAATTACTCTCTTGAAGGAAAGAGAGTTCGAAATGAAATAAATTAACATATATATTTGATTAGACATATGAAAAATCCAGTAGAATTAAAAATATGCAAGGCACAGTTAAATGACAACATGATGCTACTATAATGGAGCAAAGGAGAGAGATAGGTTGAGGCAAAAACAAAAAGTTGGAAAGTTAAGTAACTTTGAATGAATGTTGTTGATGTTCTGTGGAAATACCCAAACAGGGAATAACATAATTTTTGGTATTTCTCAAAAATTGCAGTAGACAGAGGTCATGCTTGCAATGTCGATTTACTGATAACAATGTTTCTATATCAGAATTAAGATGCCATTCCAAGTCATCATTGTTCCCTATTCTGATTTTTTGTTGTTGTCCATGAACAACAGGAACTGCTACCTATTCGATGCCTATTAGAGTCGTTACCCTATAGACAAAGGTCGTGCTGCTAATATTTTTCTATTCCAATTTAAATTGTCGCTCAGCTTTCACTTTTAGTTTTCTTTCCTATTTAATATCATTGCCTCCATACAATGTTGACAGGAAATTTTCTTTTATCCCAACTGATGATAAGAACAAGAATCCACAAAAAAAATCTTGTCTCACTGCAGAGTGTTATCCATGAACCTTTTTTAGTTTACTGTGTTCTATTTGCAATTTTGGCAAACTTTGACTTCTACTTCTATGATGTCTGAGTGCTACAGCACAATTTTTTTTTATGTTAAGTTATTTTAATCTTGTTAAGCTGTGTGGACATTATTTTAATCTTGTTAAGCTGTGTGGACATTATTTTGCATTGTTTTATCTTCAGAGATGAAGAATTCAAGGATGAGAGTGAAAGCAGCCGTCATGAAAGCTATATGGCGTTCAAGCCTAACATTGATGAACTGGAGATGTTATTAAAGGCTTATTTTGTTCAGATAGTATGTAATAATGCACGAAATGTTGTATAAAACTTATTGTTTGTAATACTGAATATTTGAATATTTTAATAAATTAGTTTGCAAATAACTGTAATATCTGATTTGCTTATGGAGTATTGCTATATTTAGTGTATTCTTCTTTTCAATTGCAAAAGGTGTCTATTTTTTTTAAAACCCAAATGTCAATTACAACGGTGCATAACAGTTGTAGTAGATATTGTTACAACAGTTCATAACTGTTGCAATAAAGTGTATTACAACGGTGGAAAAAAGTTGTAAAATATACATATTACAACGGTGTTGCAACGGTGCAAAAACGTTGTTAAAGATATTAGTCTATTACAACTTCTTAATACACGACGGTTAGCCCACCGTTGTAAAATGTATATTACAACGGTGTTCTACAGTTGTAATAGGGTCATTTTGTTGTAGTGTCCGTATGGATCAAACATACCTGAAAACCTATGTTTTCCCCTTAAGCATGTTTAAGCAAGTCTAATGATAGGATTAGCAAAACTTATCCAAATTAGCCCAAATTTCTATCAGATCCTTAAAATAATATTTTAGAATTTTACAAATTTTTTTCAGATTTTTCTGAGCCAAAATTTCGCTAATTAACACTAATTACCCCTAATTAACTGTAATTAGTGAGAAACTATGCAAATCACTCACGTTAGCCATAAATAAAACTTTCAAAACTGAAACTCCACTGATTTAGGGCGATTTCCAGCGTCTGACAGCATCTCTAACTCTGAAATGGTATTATTTCTCCTTGATTTGATGTTGCTAAGCTTAATCCTTGATTAGAGAGTGATTTGGTATGAAATTGGAAGGAGGAGGTCATGGCTAGGGTTAGAGAAAGGTTTTAGGCGGCTGGAAAATGAAATAAAAATCGTTTTCCTACTGTTCTCAACCTCCCCATAACCCTAATCCCGAAATGGGTTATGAGCCCTCTTGCTAATCACCCTAATTAGGCCTGATTAAGTTGTTTTTCACCTTTTAAACTTATTTCAACCATATCTCCCAAACGGTGAGTCGGTTTGGCTAATGTGACCACTCTACGGAAAGGAAGACCATCATCCGAATCTAATGGAAGTGGTTTCAGGTCAAAACTCCTTACCAATCAAAAGTTATGGCCCAGCTAGGGGCAAAACGGTCATTTAAAAATGGGCAACAATCATGAACATGGGAAATGACCCCAATAGTCGTCTCCCAAAGTTACATGGTTATACGACTTTGTATGAGAAAGAAATAAATATTCTACGATCCCCTGATGCGTAGAATGCGGGTCGTTACACTTTATGTACTCGTGTATATGTTCAATTCCTTTCTATAAAAGGTATGTACTTGCATTTTGTTATTTCACTATTCCATTTTAGTCATTAATATTTCACAAAGAATTCATATACCTTTCTCTACAATATAAGCATATTCACAAATCATTTACGAGATTTACTTCTTGTAAAACATATACAAAGGGGTTTAATGTAACTAAAACTTTGTTATTGGAAACCCCTTCTCTTTATTACTTAAACTTCTACTTTTACTACCTTTATTCTTATAGATTCAATACTTGCAATTATCTTTGAAATCTCATTATTAACGATCTAAATATACTCAAAATTGTTTAAAAAAAAATATTCCTAGTTTGAAAAGAATTTAATGATTTAAAAACAAGTGTTACTACAACACTATTTATGACAAATCCAAAACCATTTTATATACTTAATATATATAGTTCTTAATAAAGATAGTTATTTAACAATGTAATATACTTTTGGCTTCTTTTACAAAATCCATTTATTATAACATGTGTTATAATCCAAAACCATCTCTTAATATTTTATGAAAGACTTGAAATATTTCAAATTAATATATTTACAAAATAACCTAAAATAGCTATGAAATATAGTTTTAAACGTTATACTTAAAATACATTTAAAAACATGGTTCAAAATATTATACTTCAAACATATTATTAAATAATTGTATTAAAAACATATTCTCTAGTTTGAAACCATTTACTTTATATTTCCCCCATTTCAATGTCAATTCATGTAGCTTTCTAATTCAATACGTATATTTATGTCAAATATACCGAAATGTGTTGAAATGAACAACCCAATTCAACATATATATATATATATAACATTTTCATATAGCTAATAACGTGCACAATCCGTTTTAATTTCCAATCAATTCATATAATAAGAATATGAGTGCCAATAAAATTAATTGATAAGGAATTGTGTTGAATCCTACTAATTTTCACCCTACATCACATACAATATATAAGTATATAACATGAGTCTCCGCTACTAGGCAAGTACATATAAAAGGTCAACCGCTCTAATGGTGAAGTAAATCCAAACCAACCGAAGAAACAATAAATCATCCAAACAAGCAATTAATAATTTATACTTCCATATGATTAAATAGTATTCCAAAAGATGTGAGTTTTAACTGACCATAGTTTCCAATCAACAATTTCACATTCCAAAATAGTTTAAAACTGAATAAGTTCAATTTTAACTAAAATTCTAACAAGCTCAAATCTCGATGAATCTAACTCGATCGCAAGGATATCGTCAATACGAGTGTAATGCAAGTAGTTGCATCCAAATCTGACCTCGTATGAACATGGTATGAATTAATAAAACATTTAATATGAATTAAAATGTAATTAAGTTAACTAATTATGGTTTAACCTAATTACCCACATTCAAATCATAGTTTACAAGTCTAAGCCGAGATCAATGCTTAGTTCAATCAATCACCAACACTATTTACCCAAAATTTCATGAACTCCAATTGAGGCATGCTCACTGGTGTTTTATACTTATTAACCATATTATTGACTTAATGGAGCTAGTTTCAGAATCTGAATTGGCCGCTAGCGTTTCAAGCTTGTATAACCACATAATATGTTTGATCGTCACAAAACTCAATGTCATACAACTGTAGTGGCCCATATTTTTAACCATTTAATTGAACATTTAAAAATAGTTTTAAATGTTGATTTGGAATTTACATGATTTTAATTCAATGGTTTAGAATATTTTATTAATATAAATAATAAATATAATTCTGAAATAGTCGGAATTAGTTGAATTTGCAATATAGTATAAATTGGACAATATAAAAAGATTTATTTAAGTTAGAATTGAATTATAATAACATTTTTTTTATTAAACGACGTTTGAATGCATAATTATACATTTAATTATAAAAGGAGCTGCAGCGTCGTGGTAATTCGTAGTTTTAGCTTTTGCACTTTAAATGGATATACATAATCCAATATAAGTTGGAATTCTTTGAAACAAGAATCGCCCGGATCTATTGGATTATAATTTTCTAATAGAAGAGAAAAATCATGATTTCATCCTATAGATTTTTAGTTAGTTCAAATAAAATTTTAAAAAGGTCGCTATCGAATCATTTATAAACCACAACGGTTTATTAATAAAATAAAAAGATTTATAATATACTGAATATTGATTTGACTTGAAATTCAATCTTGAATAGTTTATTTTGAAACTATATGAAATTATGTTTGAATATACCGATGATAATAATTTATTATTATATTTAAGTTTTTTAATATTTATTTATATTGATTTAATTTAGACCCTTAAAAAGGAGCATTCTTCAAATGACCTTGGATTTCAATGAAACTAATTTTATTAAATTCATTATGGCTAATTATTTCTAGGTTTTAAGTTTTGCGTCAATCAAAGTTATCTTGTGAGTGTACGCAAATAAAAATAAATCCCAAATTTGGACTCAAACTAGCGTCGTTTTTGCAAACGGACTCGAATTTCGATGAAACAAGTTTCATTGGGTCCGGAATGTCGAACCATAGCATGATGTCAATTTTCATCGCGAATGGAGTTCGTATGTGATCATACAAATGAATAAATGTTGTACGGAAATGGCGATAGGCACGAGTAAATATCATTAGTCGTTTTCAATAAAATATCATTAGCCACTTCAAGATAAAATAATATAAACTTTCTCTATATAATCACCCTAATTTCTTAAGCCTAAACCCCCAAATCACCTTAGTCGACACGTTTTGCAATTAAACCCAATTTTACATTTTAATTTATATCTCAAAATCTGTGAGGAAAGTTCAAACTGGAATGTTGAAGAGGGTGTTGATGGTGACCTTCGGATATAAATTTATTAGCGAATGGGTGTTTTTGGTGGCCGGAATTGTCTGAAATAGCAAGTAAGTGGAGTTTCGTATTTTACTTGACTGACTGAGGTGGGGGACGATTCAGATGATGTGGCCTGAAGGAAATTTGGAGAAGAGGGTGAGGGCTTTCAATTGGCACTGGTGTGGTACCTATGGTGGTCGAAGGTGGTCATGGCAATAAGATAAACGTGGTTCACTATTCTTGGGAGGATCGCTCGAATTTTGATTGATTAGAGGCGGTGGAGGGAGTTTCAGGTGTTGGTTCCTGAAGGTAATCGATGCGTATGAACGAGGCAGTTCCAGTAGGGGTTGTGGTGTAGCTTAAGACGATCAGTGGACGAAGCAGTCGGCAGTTGATCAAGATGAGGTCATAGGAATTTTCAGGGTGAAAGAAGAGGCATTTAGGGTCGGGCCAACGGCTATGTGTGGTGGTCGAGGTGGCATAGCGTCTGAGGGGGTCGGGGCAGTCCAGGTGCTGTGGTGGCAGGGGAGAGAAGGGATTGAGCTTTGTTTGATGTTGTTGTAGAAAGGAGGATCGGGGAATTGTGAATTTGGAAGGAGAAACCACATGGAGTAATTAATGCTAAATGTTATTAAGGTAATAAGCGGTGGTTAAGAATTTAATTAATTTTATTTATTAATCGTTTGATTTATTTTACTTGTAATTGGTAAATCTATTGCATACGTTATCAGAATTGCATAAAACAAGTCACGTTGGAATCACAGTGAAGAATACTACGCTGTTGAGATGATTCAGAAGGATTTGCAAGCAATTGGAATTTCGTTTAATTTTAAACGCTTGTTTAAAATTAAATGAAACAACTAGAGTCGTCAAATCAAAAGTAATTAGTGAGTTAACTCTCACAACTTCTGGAATTCTATAATGTGGTTAAATTAATAATAATTATAATTTACCGGTGATAGTATAAACTGGTTGATTGGACGTTGTGGATGATTATTATTGTAAGTGATTAACGGTTGTCGATAATTATATTCCCGTTATTTTGGATGAATTAGATTAAATTTCAATCTCATATACGGTTGTATAATGATGATATGACCTCTGATGCAGGGAAGAACAGGTTGGAGGGATCCATCAGATTCCTTAAATATTATGTATACTATTTGTTTTCATAATATTTATATGAACTATTTAACCCCAATGACATTAAAACCTATTTGGATGTTGAACGTTGTATTAAAATTCAACGTTGTTATGATTTTAATCAATATATGGTATTGATTAAGGGAATGGCCGCAGATGGCCTAAAATCCATCTTTTTGTTAAAAGTTGATTGCAATCAGGTGAATTGACGAAGTTAAGTTATAAAATTTATTTTTATAACTAAAGCAAGATTTCCAAATATATTTTATGTGTTGTATACAAATGAAGTTTTAAAAATAAATCGATATCTGTAAATTGGTTTAATAAAAGTATTATGAAATGATTATATAATAACAATTTACAGTTAAATAAGTTTAACAAGCAGTAATTAACTTATAGGTTAATGATTTGAGATAATTATTTCTAATAAAACAGTTAAGTGATATGATTAGATTAATTATATTAATCTAATAGGAAGAGGTAATTGAAAACAATTAACAAGTAACTGATGACTTCCAAGGTGACTAAGTCAATGGTTAAATTTGCAACTGATTATTAGATTGATTAGTCTTCGATAAATTTAATGAAAATAGTTTAACAAATAATTGTTTTAAATTAATAAGATTTATTAAATATTAATTATCTATTTAAAAATGATTATTAAATTAATAATCATTAATGTAGTTGGTTATTGTTTAATAAAGTGATTTGCTAATCTATTTTCAAATAATAAGGAAGTAAACTGCTTTTCTTCAGTAAATGATGAAGTCAATTATTGTTTTAATTAAAGTGCTCACTTCTTAAATGGAATTCATTTAAGATAGTAACTGAGTTTGTAATGAAGTTTAATTGGATATTCATGAAAGGTTGTAAAGGGATTTTGTAAAAGGATTTTGTAAAATCCAACAATTTAATTTTAATATGAGGTTAAATGATTTTTGGGTAAAGTATTAGTAAATGGATTATCTAATATAATACAAGTTATAAATGGAATTGTATAAAGAGGTTTAAAGCGAAAGGTTAATATTTTAGTAAGTGATTTACTTAATCTGTGAATTAAGTAGAAATGGGGCAAATCGACAGAGGCTTTCAAAAGTAAGGATATGGTTTATAAAACCCTATTTTAAAATAAAATAGAAATTTTGTAAGTAATATGGGTTTTGAAGTTATGAACGTTTATTTATCTCAAGATAAGAACATTGTCGATCAAGGTCCGAGAGGGAAATAAAATACCCCAACATGAACGATTTCACTATTATCAAGGGATTATATTGGTTTTTAGTGGTAAAAGATGTTGAAATGAATCTATTATTTCCATAAGAGGAATATTGCAAATTATTTGCAAGATTTTGAAATATAAATATAAATTATTGGGTTTTGAATTAAACAATGTAAAATTTAACATTGTTTGACCAAAGCTTGAAGTATGCTTATTTTTATACCATTGGTTTAAATATGTGTCACTATTCTCTAGGAAAATGGAAATAATATGGTTTGTAATACATTTATTCAATATAATAAGTAAATGACTATGGTTTTTCCGAAGAAATGGAAAAGGTTTATATTGGGTTGGAACGGAGGTAAATGTTTGAGATTTAATTATATAAATTCCATAAGCATCTGTATTAAATTGTAATCTTCAAAGTTAAAGTTTGATAAAATCGTTTTGGTTTATTTAATAATAAATACGTCGTTTGACATTATTTTGGCCCATATAAGAATTGATAATTGGATTTATACCATTGAGTTAATTATATATATATATATAGACATTTCCAAAGTTAAGGATATAACATAAGTTTTTTTAAAAAATAGCAATATTTTCAAAGTAAAGGGATTTGAGAGGAGTTCGTAAATACGTTTGTTCATAATAATTAAGAATATAGTTAATGTTTCCAAATAACGGAAGTAAAATGATTGGTCGAGATAAGTAAATGAAATCGATTTTAAATCGATAAAATGATCTTTTAAGGATCGATAAAGAGTTTAATGAATTAGAATAATATGGGTCTGAGTTCCCAACGTACTTGACAATACTATTGTGTTTGATAGTTAAAAACCGGAATGTCATTGGAATATCCTATTGAACCTTTGATGTGTTGTCTCGAAGAGACCGAAATGGGAATCAAAACCACTTTGAATCAACGTTGCATTCGAAACTAATTCGCAGGAATGTTATAAAGATAAAGCATTGAAAATCATAAATCTTCATAAAACGGAAGAACTACTTATAATATTTGATTAGCTCCCAAAAATACACCATGATTCTATAGTGGTTGAAATCTAAGGATTGCAAGTACTACTCGCTGATGATCATTGGAGTGATTCCTATATAGGATGCGGTAGGAGGATGCCTTCAGTTCATCTTGTTTTTGGATGACTTGTATGAACAAATGTCTAACAGAGTATTTTACGAGGGCCACTGTAACACCCCGTAATTCTGTAACACTAAGATTCACAAATCAGGGTATAATTAATTTTTAAAAGAAGAATTACGGGAAATGGGTTGCGCCATTGCGTTTGTCTCGAAATTCTGCTTGAGATAGAGTCCAAGTTTGCATAAATCGGACTTCGTATGAAGGAGATATGGACGAACGAAGTTAGGCAGAGAAACCAGAAACAGACCAGAATGCACTGGCGCACTTGTGAAGTGCGCCCGTACAAAAATGCACTGGCGCACCAGCCAAGTGCGCCCATACTAATCCAGCACTGAATTCTGGAGTGTTCTGTGCTGACATGCCTCCTTTTGAGTGGTTGGATGATGTGTATTCGACCTGTGCGATTCTGATGGCTTCTATGATGATCTAAGGGCCCTAAAACACTCTCTACACCTATAAAAGAATGCCTAGACCTAAGGGTTCCTCCACACAAATTCTCTAAGGCATCTACATACTGCTTCTCTCTACTCTAGCCTCCACCATTAAAATAAATATAATTCTCCACTAAAACAAGTTATAGTTCTTCTTCTAATTGGAGATTCAAATCAAGATTAAAGCTTCAAGAAGGGAATCAAAAGCTGATTCAACAGTTTCAAGCAACGTCACACGAATCATAGCAACGCCATCTTTCTTTTCTATACTAAATCTCTGTAAGTCAGTTATTTATAGATTTGAACGTTTTGTTTTTATTCGTGACATGAAATTAAAGGGATAAAAGACTATGCCTAATCTTTCTACTTGAATCAATGCTTGTACCTTTGGACCTAATTTAGAACTGTTGTGATTCGATGACCAATAAGACTGTGACTGTGAAACTATGGACTTTGGAACCATATGCCTTGGAACTATGAACATTGCCTATGACTATGAACATTGCCTATGACTATGGACATTGCCTATGACTACGAACATTTCCTATGACTGTGACTGTGACTATGAGGATTATTTCCTTGACTAAACCTATGCCTTTGATTAGAAAACATAAACTATTACCTATGACATAACAAGGACGTCTGTGATTAAACACCTATGATTCATGACTAGGAAAGTGTTGCTTAAGTTTTGTGATTATGAGATTGGGTCTAAACCCGATTATTTATTTCTGCCTGTCCTTGGTTTTCTTTGGTTCTAGACCTTGGGAATTTACCTATTAAGTTAGGTCTACCCATGTTCTTGAACCTACTCTGTCTATTCTTGGTTTTAGACCTTGGGAATTTACCTATTAAGTTAGGTCTACCCATGTTCTTGAACCTACGTCGTTATTCAAAACCATTTTATGCCAGTTGTTATATCTATCCTTTTCATAGCAATCTTTGGTTCATTCCCTATTTGCTACGAATCTAGATTGAAACACGATTGTACGAACGGTGGGAATGCGATTTGGGGCAAAATATGAAATTTACTAAAACGTAGTTTAACTTGGAAATTGGCATAAATTGGGAACATGTATTATGGCATGTTCATAGAAATGCAAATTGGATAAATTTGACATGAATTATAAGATGTATAATTTGAATCTTGTATTGACGTGTAAATCTAGTATTTACATGAATAGTGAACTAGAGTAATAAGTCTAGTTTGACGTGAATTAGAATGTTAAATCAGAATTGGATTAGCTAATTTGGCTCGATAAGTATATTGGCATAAACTTGAAATTGGCCATAATTGGGAGTAATTGTCAGGATTTACAAAAATCATGGTTAGTGACACTTCTTTTGGTATGGTTTACATACCAAAAAGCATAAACATGATATAGAGGGGAAAATGGGCCGTAAGAATAAATGTTGACAATTTACATTAAAAGAGTAATTGGGAAATAAGTAAATTAGGATTATTTTACTTATAGAATTTGTCCAAAATGAGGAAATGTTAATTTAGACAAATTAAAAATTTGTTAACGACATCTCTTTTAATAATAAACCAGAAAGTTCTAGGGTGACAGAGAGGATAGTGTCTAGGCTTGGGTTTGGAAAATACAAGTTTCCTGCTCTCCCTGGCTATCCCTAACTGATCCGACGGACGGGATGGTTACTTTCAAAACCTGATTTGAAAATTAACCAAAACCCTTTTGAACCTAGAAAGCACGAATATGCCTAACCCGAGGTTAGACTGAGTTGCGATGTAAACCTGCCCGGAACCAACCGGCACATCCAGTAATCACAACAATATCTGTCTAATGTGAGTTGTAGCGGCTTTAATTTATTTAGTTAAAGCTAGAACAAGAATGGTAGGGTTAAGTTAACTAAGACACTTAACCAATTCAACAAGATAACCAAACCGATGGGTGGGGTTAGTTCATACAGACACAGTTAAGCTAGAATGGGAGGGTTAAGTCTATAGGAACACATAACCAACTTAACACAGTCGAGCTAGAATGGGAGGGCTAAGTCCATAGGGACACTTAACCAAACTTAGGGTAACAAGACCAAATTTGTAGGGGTTAAGTAACTAAGAAAACACTTAGCCAAACTAACATGTTAACTAGACTAGAAGGTGGGGTTAAGTAAAGTTGATACACTTAGCCAAATTAACATGTTAACTAGACTAGAGGTTGGGGTTAAGTAAATACGCTTAGCCAATTTGATATGTTATCTGGGCTAGACCGTAGGGTTAAGTAAACTTGAACACTTAACCATCAGATTGTGATAAAAGAATAGGGTTAAGTCTAAACATGAAGGGATAATACTTAACCAATAATAACATGTTAGTTAAGAAAGACGGGCAAGGTTAAGTTAAAAAGGAACACTTAACCAATACAGGGTGAATGGATAGGGTTAAGTAATAAGAAACACTTAACCAATATAACTTGGTTTGTGGTGGGGTTAAGTCAACATGAATTACCGATAACACTTAACCAGTATAACAGGATGAATGAAGAGGGTTAAGTTGGCTTGAATTGACTAATGACACTTAACCAATCCAAATTGACGAGAAAGGGAACTAAGTAGTAAACCTTAGAAAACAACGATTCTGGAAACTAAGTGGTAAATCTTAGTTTGTAAAACTAAGTAGTAATTCTTAGTATAAAACGGGAAGGAGTGAATGTCCGTCTGAATAGAGAGGAGGCTCCAACGAATTGGGTTACGAAGCCCGAGGCTTTGAGGGGACGTGAGGGTACTCTTGGTATCCCTCTGTGAGGCTGCAGATGATCCGCCTGGGCCCACCGAGGTTAAGGTCTGCGTAGAAGAACCAGGGGTATGCCTTGGTTGCAATATATGGCAACCTAAAGACTAGGACGAACCGGCGTGATTCGGCGAGCAAACGGTAGCCCTGTGATAGCAACTCGTCGTCTACCATCCATCTTGAGTCAATCGAGATACGTGAAGTGGAAAGGCGGAGAACTCCAAAAGACCATATACTTGCTATCTAGTTATGGTTGCGGAAGGCCATAGGATAGTGGGGCACCGGGGGCCGGCGTATAGTTCTCATTTTACAAGGTGTGCCTTTCATTAGTCGAGGGAGGGGTCAAGTGGGACCATAGCCACTGGAATAAAAACAGACCTTAGCATCTGCATCGGCAGATATCTGAAAGCTCCCGACCGAGTTCTGTATTCCTTGATTTGCCCTGTCACTGGACTCGGACCGCGCATTACAGGACATGTGCATCTAGACAAGCGATAACGATTCACGATACATGCGTGGGGAAGTCCAGGAACATATACCACTCTAGGTAGTGTGTCCTAGACTTGGGGGCATCGTTCGACAGGTAGCATAATCCCTAGTTGAACTAGGTGGCATAAATCCTGAATCCGAGAAGCGTTCAGCAGACAGCGTAGAACTCTAGTTGAATCTAGAAAGCACTGGATAGAAAACCCTAGATTAGATCTAGGTAATAAATAATAAATGGATGCTCGAAGGCAAGGGAAAATACAGGGATTGGGATCACGTTATCGTTACCAGTTGGGACACTAGTTAGGTGGTGCAGAGATACAGAAACCAGTATAACAAGGAAATAGCAAAGCGGCGAAAGTATTAGAGCGTATCCAGTTTATCTTATCTTAGCATATCTTGTGATTACCTTGTCTAATCTTGTTGACCCTATCGTCATGGTGTAATCTTGTATTCAGTTAATTCATGTCGTTTTGTTTTTCCATGTTCACATGCTAGAAGTTACTGAACTTACTCAGGCTTTATGTCTGACTCTGTTTTTCTTTCGTCTTCTTTTCTTCCGTTCCCCTCCCCCCCCCCAGGTAGTAAAGGAGGGAATAGTTTAGCTCAGGTTAAGTTGGACTGCCACTCTTTCCCAGCTTGAAGATTTGTCGAAGTTTGATTGGATTCTCTTTTCAGATGCTATGGCTGGCTCTTGCTAAAATCGGGGAATATAAATGTTGTTTTTATGCTTCTTTATTTTGTAAGATAGATGATACTCTGATGTTGTAAAGAAACCATTGTACAAACTATTTTATCAATAAAGCAAAGTTTTATTTTCCGCTGTTTAATTTCTGTCTGTCTTGTAATTTATCTGCATCTTTTACCCTAAATGCTCCACAGAACTTAGTGCATTCCCTTTGTGAGTGACACTAACGGATGTGGGATGTTACAGCCACATACGTGATTTTTACAAATATACCAAATTTGGTGGCAAAGAAGGAAACTTCTTTTAGCTTAATACCCAGAGTATATTTGTGAACATCAATTAGTGATTTGATGGATCTGATGATGTGGCATTGAAAGTTACTGTGATTCTCACTGATAGGTAATTGTGACCTCAAGCCTCGTCAACTAGGAAATGACAGAAATTGGGAAGGCAACATGACTATGTGGGTCATTCTCATTGAAGTGTACTGTCACCGTCTAGAGAAATTTCATTTGTTCTTCTTCTGTCGTTTTTGTATCTGCCGAAATAAGGTGGTTACGCAACCTTAGGGTGATAATACATTCGATACACTCAACTTCAATGAGTGGTCGTTCATGTGTGGCCAGGTTGCAAAATGTTCTTGTTAAACCCTGGTGTATCATCTCAAAAGTACACTGATCGGGAGGTGGTCCCATACCTTGTCATGTTAGAAATCCAAACTTCAATATGAGCCATACATTTTTAGATGTATACCAACTATGTTGGAAAATGAGATGCAAGCTTTCCGGCTATATTATTATTTATTTGTGGTTTGATAGACATTATATAATATCACTGGATTTTGATGTAAAAAGTGATTTTGGGTATCGTAAGGTAAAAACATGTGCCGTATTTATTTTTAACGTTAAGCAAGTTGTTTGTAATATGAATTTATCACTGAAAGTATTCCTGACTTACCCGGGTTGATTTTGCTTTGCTTCAAATGTGTTGGGGTCAGATCGGGTATATTCTTAGGTTAGGTTTTGCTTGCAGCTTCAGGGGAGAAGCGGGAGTCGAGATGTTTACCCATATTTTCTGGTAATAAGTTATTTCGCCGTGTGAGTTGTATTGATCTATGTGTGCTCTGATATTGTAATCATATGTGTATATATACACACCATTTCTCTTTGAGTAAAGGGTTTTGACATATTATATTTCATTTGTTCCGCTGTGAGGTTTCGTTCCACTCTCATTCTGTGATATTGTTGTTATTATTATTCTTCTTCTTCTACTCTAATATTTCTTTCTTTATTTTCTCACCCTCTAATTTCTTTCTCTAAACTATCTTCTTTTCATGCAATTAGAGTTGACTGTGTTGTTAAATGTCAGCTTAAACTATATGAAAAAGTGGGTCGTTACATGTGGTATCAAAGCATAAGATTCGGTGATAACCTTGGCTTTGTGGTGTAACTCAATAGAGATGGGGTTAGTAATACCCTAGATTGTGTTTGAGTGTATATATATGAGAGCACATATTGTAATTTGATATAAAATTAGTTTTATATAATTTTTGCCAATATATTTTGTAAAGAAGATTGGTAATCAACTAAATATACCAATGTTGATTTGAGTGGATTGGATTATGAAATTGAAATGATTTAACCGAAAGAAATTACAAATATGAAATATGTAAATGAAAGTTTTAATATATAATTTAACTTACGTTGAGTTAAAATGAATCTTATAAGTTGGAATTGAAGCATAATTTGGCTTGTGTTTGGAAATTAAAAACACATGCAAATTAATGAATTTGAATGGAATGTTTGGGAATTAGTTGGATTGTATGGTTGAAATAATGAATGCAAATTTAAAAATGAATAAACTTGATTGAAACCAATCTGGAATGAACGAGTTGAACTTATTGGAATGAATCCAAGAATAATGAATTTGAATGAAATATAAGGAATCGATTATGTATTTAAATGAATTGTTAAGAAGATGTTTACAAATAAAATCTCATGTGAAATGAATAGTATGTAAAATAGATTGAAATGGATAATCTGGATGTTTGAACCAATTGCATGATTATAGAACTAATGAATTTCATCTGAGTTAACAACAAGTGAGGGACTAACTCATCTTTAAGCTATAATTGAGTTATGGAGCTGATTGGTTCCAGTTTGGCTATACTGCATACTAATTGAGTTAACCCACTCATAACTTATTATTGATGTATAATAACGCTCGTATAAGGTACGGTACATCTATGGAAAATATAAAGAATGGTTTGTGAATCAGGTTTTTTCGACCGTGTGGGTCGATGTATATATACTTGTCGTTCATGTAATATTGCAGAAGTCCCACTATATAGAGGAGCATGTGCCAAAAAATTCGGAAATTTAAGATGTTAGAAATTTTTATTAATAAAAATGAAATGTTTTTTCGATTAAAACTAATGGGATTAGTTAAAAGTAGAAGTTCGAAAAGTGAAATGGTAAATTTTAACTTATTGGATTTGTGAAAAGTTAATGGGTTTGTAACATTTTTCCAAGCTTAGTAATTTCGGAAACGAAATTCTTTTAAGGGGGAGCAATGTAACGACCTATATTTTTTTACCGTTTAATTGAACATTCAAAAATAGTTCCAAATGTTGATTTGGAATTAAAATGGCTTGAATTCAATAATTTTGAGTATTTTATTAATATAAATAATAAATAATGAATATGATTTTGAAATAGTCGGAATTAGTTGAATCTGCAATATAGTATAAATTAGACAAGATAAAATATTTATTTAAGTTAGAATTGAATTATAGTAACAAATTCGTTTATTAAAAGACGTGTGAATGTGTAATTTATAATTTAATTATAAAACGAGCTGCAGCATCATGGTCGTTCATAGTTGATATACATAATCTAATATAAGTCGGAATTCTTTGAAACGAGGATGGCCCAGATCTACTAGATTATAATTTTCTAGTAAAAGAGAAAAATCGAGATTTCATTTTATAGATTTTTAGTTATGTCCAAATAAAATTTAAAAAGGTCGCTATGGAATCATTTATAAACCGTAATGATTTATTAATAAAATAAAAGGATCTTTAATATATTGAATATCGATTTGACTTGAAATTCAATCTGGAATAGTTTATTTTGAAACTATATGAAATTATGTATGAACATACCCGATGATAATAATTTATTATTATGATATTGAAGTGTTTTAAAATTTATTTATATTGATTTAATTTATACCCTTAAAAAGGGCCATTCTTAAGACAACCTCGGATTTCAACGAAACCGATTTTATTAGATCTGTAATGGCTAATTATTGTTTGATTTCAAGTTATGCGTCAATCAGAGTTATTTTGTGAGGGTATGCAAATTAAAATATAAATGAATTGAGAATTAGGACTCAAACTAGCGTCGTTTTTGCAAATAGGCTCGGAATTCTATGAAACAAGTTTCATTGGGTCCGGGATGTTGAACCATAGCATGATGTCCGTTTTCCTCATGAATGTAGTTCGTATGTAATCCTATGATGAATAAATGTTGTATGGAAATGGCGATAGGCACGAATAGATATCGTTAGTCATTTTCAATAAACTACTGTTAGTCACTTCAAGATAAAATAATATAAACTTCCTCTATATAATCACCTTAATTTTCCAATCCCTATCCCCGTAAACACCTCAGCCATCAAATTTTGTAGTTAAACCCAATTTTACATTTTAATTTATATCTCAAAATCTATGAAGAATTGGAAGAAATTCCATCTAGAAAGTTAAAGAGGGTGTTGAAATGACCTTTAGATAAAATTTGGTGGCGTGCGGGTGTCTGTGGTGGCTGGAATCATCTGAAACAACAAGGAAGGGGAGTTATATATTTTGCTTGACTGGCAGAGGTGGGGGTTGATTCAGGTGATGTGGCTTGAAGGAAAGTTGGAAAAGAGGGTGAGGAATTTCAACTGGCATTGGTCTAGTGACCTACGGTGGTCGGAGGTGGTCATGGCGATGAGATGAACATGGTTCACTATTCTTGGGAGGATCGTTTGGATTTTGATTGATTGGAGACGCTGAAGGGAGTTTAGGGTATCGGTCCCTGAAGGTAATCGATGCGCAGGAGTGAGGCGGTTCTAGTAGGGGTAGAGGCGTGGTTTCAGACGATCGGTGGACGGAGCAATCGACAGTTGATTTGGATGAGGTCATAGGTGTTTTCAGAGCGAAAGTAGAGGCGTTTAGGGTCGGGGCCGTGGCTACGGGTGCTTGTCGAGGTGTCGCGATGTCTAAAGGTGCCGCGGCAGTCCAGGTGCAGTAGTGGCAGCATGGCAGGGGAGAGAAGGGATCGAGCTTTGTTTGGTGTTACCGTCGAAAGTAGGATAAAGGAATCATGAATTTGGAAGGAGAAACCGCACGGAGTAATTAATGTCAAACGTAATTAAGGTAATAGGCGGTGGTTAAGAATTTAATTAATTAATAATTATTTTAGTTTATTAATCGTTTGATTTATTTACCTTGTAATTGGTATATCTTATTGCATATGTTATTAGAATTGTGCAAAACAAGTCACGTAGGAATCACATTGAAGAATACTACACTACTGAGCTGATTCGAAAGGATTTAGGAGTAACTAGAATTTCGTTTAATTTTAAACGCTTGTTTAAAAAATAAATGAAACAACTAGAATCATCAAATCAAAAGTAAATGATGAGTTAACTCTCACACCTTCTGAAATTCTGTGATGTGGTTAAATTCATAATAATTATAATTTATCGTTGATAGTATAAATTGGTTGATTGGATGCCTTGAGTGATTATTGTTATTTGTGTTTAATAATTATCGATAATCATATTCCCCTTAGGATGAATTGGACTAAATTTCTGTCCCATATGCAGTTGTATAATGATGATATGAATTGTGATGCAGGGAAGAACAGGTCAGAGGGATCTAACCGGATTCTTCAAATATTAAGTATGTTGTTTGTTTTCATATTATTTATTGAACTGTTTAACCCAGTGATGTTAAAACCTATTTGGATGTTTAATGTTAGAAAAAAATCCAAAATTGTTTTGATTCTAATCAATAGACGATATTAATTAAGGGATTGGTAGAAAATGGCCTAAAATCCACTTTTTTTTCAAACGTTGATTGCGGTCTGGCGAGTTGACGAAGTTAAGTTCTAAAAATTTGTATAACTGATGAAAGATTTCCAAATATATTTTATGTGTTTTATATAAATGAAGTTAAAAAATAAATCGATATTTATAAATTGATTTTATAAAAGTATTTTAAATAATTATATAATAAGAATTTATGGTTAAATAAATTTTATAGGCAATAATTAACCTATCGGTTAATTATTTGGGATAATTGTTTCTAATAAAAGGATTAAGCGATATTATTAGATTAATTATATTAATCTAATGGAAAGAAGTAATTGGAATCAATTAATAAATAACTGATGATTTCCTTGTTGATTAAGTCAATGGTTCAATTTGTAATTAATTATTAGATTAATTGGTCTTCGATTTATTTAATGAAAATAGTTTAGCAAATAAATGTTTTAAACTAACAAGATTTCTCAAATATTAATTGCCTTTTTTAAAAATGATTATCGAATTAATAATCATTAATGTAGTTTGGACCGTTTCTCGATTTGTGTGTGTCATTCTTACGCAGGGGCCATGCTAATCTTCTCTGTATTGTTCCAATTTTATTGCTACTGTAGTTATAGTTTAATAAAGTGATTGTTTAATAATCATTAATGTAGTTAGTTATTGTTTAATAAAGTGATTTACTAATCCATTTTCAATTAATAAGGAAGTAAACTGCTTTTACTTTATTAAATGATGAAGTCAATTATTATTTAATCATAATTTTAATCAAAGTGCTTACTTCTTAAATGGACACTACACCAGAAACCAAACAGACAACATATATGCAATGTTGTCTGGTTAAATACCTATCTGTCGTCTTTTTCTATGTTGTCTTATTTTACATCAGACCACGGATACACCTACTCGTCTGATACGCACTAACACATGAAGAGGAAATAAACCATACGTTGTCTGATATTATAGTACCATTTCTAAAATTTTCTATTAAACAACATATAAATATTGACTGATATGCATATCAATTACACTTATGTTATATTTGCAAAATGAAATAATGATCAATTTTATTTAAACAAATAATATATTTCAAATCAAACTCAAATACAATACAACTTTCACTATACTTACATTTTCAAATGAAATACAACAATACAACTTTTCTCTACACTCTCACATATAACATTCTTTTTATTAGCACTCACTTACACAAGTTTATTTTAGATACCGATCTTCATTTGCTTTCTCCAGCTTGTGTTCAGCTATCTCTTATACCAATCAAATAAACAGCACAGTAAAATGGAAAAGGAAATAAATCTAAATTGAAAAAATTAAATTAAATTTGAATACTAATATTGCCTCGGTTTATGAATTTATTTTCCCTTCATGATTTAAACAGGGACATTGATTAACTCTCACGGACTATTGCAAAGGTCAATCCTGAAGCCTCAACATAGTGAAAATGTGCACAAGGTCAAGCCCAAGCTTATTTGGGCTCAACTTAGATGTATAAGGAAATGCAACTCAAATCAGAAATATAAGTGCAGCCAAAAATATAAAAGCGTAGCCAGAGATACAAACTCAGGTGCTCCAAGTAGAAATATACAAATGTGGTTAGGAAAATGCACACTCAAGTGTAACAACTAGAAAATACACACTCAAAATGATAACTCTTTTATACATACCCATATGCATATACATATATATATATATATATATATATATATATATATATATGTACATACACACACACACATATATATATGTATATATATGCATGGGCAAAGTATAAAATATGCAGGTAACAAACCAAACAACTTACAAACCAATGCTATAAATATATAAATGGCCAGAGACAAATCAAAGTCGAAGCATATACAAAATCAGTAAACCGAAATGGAAATCAGATTCAGGCTACACACTGCAAGGTAGTGCACAAACTGCTTTGTTCATGGCAGTGAAAACACTGCCTTATTCGTGGTGAAAGTGCAACTCAAAATGGCTCAAAAAATGGTTCAAGCTCAAGTAATTAAAAATGATTCATCTCAAAACAAGTCAAGGTAGTGCACACTGCCCTGTTCAAGACTAAAACATGGCAAGCTTCAGCGAGTCAATCAAAGCAATTCAAAATTTGGTTCAAGCTCAAGGAAACTCAAGCATGGAAGTTCACACACTAAAAAAACAAACTGAAAGTGTAACATTCACACATATATACATACATATGTATGCATGGATATAGTGGAATCAAAAGAACGCTCACACATACATACATACATATGTAGGTATATACATGGAAGTTTAAAGCATCCACTAACTCAATATGTGTACACCAAGTATTAATTCAAATCCATAAATACATCACCACATAAACATAAGCTCAAATGTATGGAAATCAGTTGTAGGCAATAATGCAATAAGATGGATATAGTTTCAGTTTCAGCAACAACTCAACATAGTGAAAAACATGGTAATATTTCACACGTATATACTTATATATTTATGTATGTATATACATGGAAGATATTTCACAAACTGGCAACAAGATCAACAATCCAACAAGGAACATGGGTAAAGGTATGCAAACACAAATTCATCAATCAAGGCATATAGTTTGAGAAAGTAATCGACAATCAAAATCATACAGTAATGGTTTTTAACCCTATAAATTTCAACCATCCATCATTGGCAGATATCCAAATTGAGACAACACAAATCAAAAAGGTTAGAGTTCGTACAATTCTCAATTGAGCTCGACAAGGAGGAGAGGCGACTAAAGCTACATAAAATCGAAGCAATGATGAAGTATTCACACATCAAAGTAGCGATTTGATAAGAGACGAGGAGCCCTAGATTTCTAGCATCCACTCATTTCCAACATCAAAGTCGCGATTTGATAAGAGTCGAAAGTGAGAGAAGAGAGAAGAGGGACGTGGTCGATTTGGTTTTGAGAGTGAGATTAAAGGGTTTACTGATTTCGTTTTAAGAGGGAGAGAAAAGGGAATGCAAAATTGTAACGTCCAAGAATTTTAGCCATTTAATAATTAATTAATTTAACATATTTAAATACTGATTTCGAATCTGGACAAGCCCTTTGAGACGTAGCTATAATTTAATTTTTAGAATTTTACTATAATTTTTATTTTGAAAAATTAGGAAATTTTATTTTGAGTGTTTTACACCCTATATCAGCATTTTGGGGTTCTATAAAATAAGCTAAATTGTCTATTTTAATATATTTTTGGAGTCGTGACACCTTGCTCGTCACAATGGCACTTTTATTTTTGTCGACAGTGGTCCATTTTTACAAGCATGCGCTTGTCCATGAATACTATATATTCCTAACTTAGCTGTTAAGTATTCTAACATATATATACTATTGGAATTCCTTACTTGTTAAGTTTTGTACGTCCGTTCCATCTGTCAAAATCACAGACCTATGCTTCTACCTATTGCTTAAAACTTAAGTATGAAAAAGGATGACTACCCTATTCTATTTTTCCCAGCTACTATGAGCTGGTCTTCTATAAATGCTGAAGTCGTTCTTCCTCTCGCTGTTTTCCTAAGGCATATCAATGTCGCCAATTTTACAAAAAAAATCACCGAAGAAATATTCAACTTTTATATTTTTTTACTCCTCAAATTGTCTCTTTGCATTTCTATATGAGTTGCATAATATTCAAGAGGGAAAAATCGGCATAGCTTTCGGTTACAGGCGTTGTGATGGTTCAAAGCAGCGCATGAGGCTTGGCGACGCAAGTTAAATAAGGACAGCAGACTCAAACTCTTAGTGGCGCAGTTTGATGGTGAATGATTTTACTGGGAGCATGATGTGGAGCTTATTGCTGAGGCTTGCGGGTATGAATTAAAGAGTTTTGGAGTGTGAAGTTAGCTATTGGGGCAGGCGCAAGTTTTACACAGTAGCATACCATACTGAAGCATGCAAGGAGTATGAAGAACGAAAGAGGAGTTAACATGTACAGTGTTGAAAGTTTGTTGGGGGAAACAGAATGTGGATACTGAGAAGGGGCATGTGTTATTTAATGGTGTTGTAGGAGTAGCAAACTATCCGCAAATGGTGGAATACTGGGAATGATGAGTGTGTTAGTGGTTGTTGGAGGTAGGTTGAATGTCAAACTTAGTTGCTATGTAGAAGTTGTGGTGCTGAAATGAACTTTATTATGTGAGGTCTGGTTGCGTTGTGTAAGGATGGTAAATAAAGATGGGTATAGAGATGGCAGTAGTATGAAACTGTGTATGGTGATTGAAATGTGTGTCTGAAAGGTGAACTAATTGTTTACAGTAGTTTAGATGTAGAACAAGTGGCAGGGGTAAAGGAAATGGCGTGACTATGAGTCTGGACGATGGTAGAACAGTAATGGCTGGAGTTGATATTTTGTTTGGGGTTTGGGCCGGCGTTAAAACAAAATGGGCTGAGGTATTAATAAATAAATTTAAGTTAAGTATATTAAATTTTATAGCTTGTTAACTTATAAATGATATATCTTGATCATACGATGTCAGTTGAGTGAACAGTTTTTCACGTTGCAATCGTATGGAAGAGGGCTACACAATGGAACTGACTGGGAGTGAATTGGGCTCGTTACAATTTATAGCAAAACAAATTGTCTGATCTGAACCAACGACAATTATCGTTATTTAACAATAATTGTCCAATGTGAATAAATCTCACTAACTTTGTACAACTTATAATTTTATAAATATAATCTAGTATTGATAAATGATGATTGGTTGCTGTGTGTTGATTGTTTGGTTGAATTACTGATTTATTGGTTGAAATTACAGATAACGATATATATGTATATATAAATCAATAATCAAATATTGATTCCGTTTATCTGAATATTTCATATTGAAATGAAATCGATGTTATTTATATTGTTTAACATCTGTGGATGCAGGGAAACAGGTTGGAGGGATCCAACTGGATTCCTTAATATTTATAATACTATTTGTTTTCATATATTGTGGTATATGATGTGATATAAAACCTGTGATTGATTATGATGACACTGGTCTGTTTAATTGGTATTTTAAATACCATAAGAAATACTAGAATGTAAAAAGGGAATTTTCAAAGTGTATTTTGAAAAATGGAATATCTATAGGAAATAAATATAATTATAAAAGGAATATTCATTTGGAAAATAAATATAATTATAAAAGGAATATTTATTTGGAAAGTAAATAGAATTATAAAAGGAAATATTTGGAAAATTAATAGAATTTTATAAAAAGAGAATTTTACATTCGGAAGGTTTAGATCCGTGCTTCGCACACGGGTGTAACATGATATTGATTTAAAGTAAATATTTAATAGAAATCTGTTTTAACAGATAAATTGAGGA
Organism: Allium sativum; assembly: GCA_030737875.1. Lineage (NCBI taxonomy): Eukaryota > Viridiplantae > Streptophyta > Magnoliopsida > Asparagales > Amaryllidaceae > Allium > Allium sativum. The sequence continues at coordinate 709,197,381 of CM060915.1, forward strand.
GAATAATTTGTAAACGATGTTTATAAATTAAGGAAATATTTATCATTTGATAAATTGAATATATAAATTTGAATTTATATAGAGAAGTAAAATCGGTTTTAACACCGATAATTGAAATGGAATGTGAATGTAGTAGTTATAAAGGAAATTGCAATGAGATTATAAATGTTGGAAATGAAATAAGATTTGTATAAATAATTCTGCAAATAAAAATATAAATAGAATTTGGTCTTGAGATATTGTTTTTAAATACGAAATCATAATATTTTGATTATATAAAGAAATATTTTTCACATTCTATGTGAAAAATTAGGTTAAAGTAAATATTTTGCAAATAAAATATTATAAAGGAATTTGGGGTTTGAATTAGGAATTTAAATGGAATTACTGAAATTAGGAACTGACTCGAAATTAGTTGAGTTGAATGGCTTTCTAAGTATCGATCTGATGTTGGTTTCTTCCTTCGGGGTTTATACTTGGGAAGTTGTTCTCTTACTAGTTTACAGTTAGAGACTGATAGAGGTGGGAAGATATTGATGTGTGAATCAGAAATGGAAACGTTTTCCAAAGTTAATAATGTATATTTTCTAATTTTAGAAAATAAGGAATTTATGAATATATGGAAACGATAAATGGGAAATTGGGAAATGAAATGATGATTGGTCGGTAAGATTTCCATTTGGGAATATGACCATAGTTTGTACACATGTTTTCCTTTAATAGTTAAATAACTGACTATCAAAGTTTTGACCATTTCCGTTGTCAATACAGAGAGACCGGGATCAGATTTATTATCTGAAAACCACTCCGTATGGGCATTATCTTTTCGAATCAAATATATCGAAGACAAATGAAGATGGAGTTTATGAAAGGTCTATTCTGGCGATCCTAGGTAGAAATCGCCTAAGATGGATTTACAGAATAATGCATTTGGAGTGTCCAGTCCCAGGACAATGTGAGTGGACGAGTGTCTGACAGAGTATATCTGGTGGATCACGTAAGTTGATCGTTTGAAACGTATTTACGTTGGTGGCAGAGGAATTCGTTTCTCTTAGCTTATACCCACGGTATTTTTGGGAAAATCAATTTGTGATTTGACGGGTATGATGATGTGGCATTCAAAGTAAATGAAATATGATCTGTTAAAGATACGTTATGGCCTCAAGCCACATCAACCGAGAAATGACAAAAATCGGGCAGGCAGCATGGCTAAGTGGGTTGCACCCAATTAGGGTATATTGTCACCATCTAGAGAATATTCATATTTGTTACTTCTTTCAATTCTGTATCTCCCAGGAACGGTTATGTTGGTATACCAACCGTATGGTGATAACATATTCGGAACATTCAAGCGAAATGAATGGTCGGTCATGTGTGGCCGAGTTACAAGATGTTCTTGTTGAACTCCAGTTTATTGCTTCTAGAGTACACTGATCAGAAGGTGGTTCCATACCTTTTCATAGTTGTAAATCCATTCCCTAATAAGAGCCCATGGTTTTGATTGTATATTATATATGTAGAACGTGGGATGAAAGCATTCTGCTAGATTTCTATTTACTTGATTTAGACATTATTATAATATCAGAAAATATTGATCTTAAGAAATATTTTGGGTTATCATACGGTAAAAACCATCCGTGTTTATGTGTGGATTGGTCTTATGATTATTCCTTCTTTTAAAAGGATTTTAAAGTTAAACAAATGGTTGGAGTTTACTCACACCAGTCACATGACTGACCCAGAGTATAATTTGTTTTGTTTTCCCTAAACTCTTGGGTGCCCAGTTTTGTACGGGAAGTCAAGTAGTCGGGATTTTTCAGATACTTTGAGAGTTGGAGTAGGAGGCTTCAGGATTATATAGATATTGTTTATTTCTGCTGTGTTGCAAGTGTTGTACTCCGATAATGTTATTGTATACGTATACTGATTTTATTTCAAAGTTATGTTATATAATATATTTCTTCGTTCCGCTGTGAGGTTCGTGTTTATTCTGATGTTGTAGTTGTCTTCTCCTTCTTCTTCTATTCTAATTTTCTATCTTATCTATTCTCACCCTCTAACTTCTTTCTATTAATGATCTTGAATGTTTGATGCTTGAATAATCGACATGGTTCTATGTTGATTTTCTGGGTCGAAATTTTCGGGGTCGCTACAGTGGTATCAGAGCGAGGTTAAGTAATTACCTTGGCTCTATGGCGTAACTCGATAGAGATGGGGTTAGTAATATCCTAGATTGAGTTTGAGTGTATATATATGAGTGCGTATTTGTAAAATTATATTAAAACTGTTTTATATTATGTTAATTGGTTCGTCGAGTGGTTTATGAATTCTGGTCGATACAGTAATGCAAACTGTACCAATAGTGTTTCTAAACTCTTGAATATAGTAATTCGACATAATATTGTTTTTAAAGATGGGTAAATGAAATAATTTACCCAAAATATATCTTGATATAAAAGAAGCATATATCTTGAGATTATTATAGTATATTAGATATGTTGATCGTTATTATAATCGAATAAGATTATAATGGAGTTGGTTATGTATATAACCTGTTAGACCAAAAAGTGGTTCTAACACCCAAACTAGCAATGATTCTAATGAAATGGAATCAAAAAGAAAATAGAAACACATGATTTACAGTGGTTCGACGTTAAAGAGCCTACGTCCACTTTCTACTCTTTGGATTGATGATTCAGATACAAAGACAATAGTAGTTTTCACTCAATTTCACACATACAATGCGTAAATTAACACAATGTTAATAGTTTCTCCCTTTAAATTGTTGAAATGATCAGAATATAGTAAGGAAATTCGGTTGACAAGGTGTTTGAACTCTGAATTTGCCAAAAGATCCCTTCAAATGACAATTGGTGGCCTATTTATAAGTGAAAAATGTCTCTGAGATGACTCCGGATCGGAGGTATGTGGCGCTCATCCCATTAAAGTCAGGTTCAGATAGAACATGATGGTGACAACACATCAGGTTAGTGGATGAACATGGGGAGAATGGGTGTGTAACCGCTTCGCCTCTTCAGGGATTGTGGGCTGCAACTGTTACTCCCTCCTGCTCTTCAGACCGGATCGGGATTTGCATAGGTGATTCAGATCGGTGGCCTCCGATCCGATCCAGTTATGCTTCCAATATGTCATTTTCTGACTCATTCACTGCCTAGACAAGAAGTTCAGGTTGTACCCCTCCATACCGAATCGAGTTTTTTCCAGGAATCCCTTCTTCATGCCTCTTCATTGAATGATCTCTTAACTTTGTGTAGCCTAATTTACAAAGTAGGCTAACATTTTGTCCCCTCGAAGTGCACTTCTATTGAAGATAGAGTGTGCTTCGAAATTGTCTGTTTATGGGCTTTTAGATTGAAGTTGTAGAATAGTTGCAACCATTCATTTTAAGGGTTGTATTGCTTCGTAAAGTCACATCTCTTGTTGTCTATATATATAATAGAACCCACAAATTGCTTCCATTGTTTAAAATAACTTTGAGAACTTCATTCGATGCCCAAGTAACTTCTCTATGTAAATTTTTATAATGGGTCTGCATAAATATTTTTATTTTCCTTTGAATTCATTTCGTATACCGAGTCGACACTAGTGATTATGCTCTGGTTCAGATCGGTTCTATCCGTTCCAGCCCCCGCTTTAACACCTCCATTCAAATAGGCTAAATGGCCATGGACCTGCTTTCCTTTTCGGTTGGACTGGGATGTTATATCAGCTAGAATACAAGGAGCTGCTTCGTATGCCTATAAATCTGATTCCTCTCCATTCTCCACTTTTTTCTTTTAACTCCTCCGTTCTTTAAAATCATACACGAGAAAACCCTAATTTCACGATTCCCAAACTAGCTTTTAATCTTCAAATCGAATAAATAGGTGGGTCAATAATCTCAAGTAAACTGATTTCTCCTATAATTTGCTTGCTAATTTCACCCATCTTTGCGTTTTCGATTTGCGTGTCAATCGCCGAAGCCATGTCTTTTACCTCCTCACCACCGTCGTCGACGGCCTTGTTAGCGCCTCGAGTTGGTTGAGGGAAATTAGTTTGGCGCTAACATGATTGATCCATGGAGCTCTCTCTATGAGTGAATTTCCAAGAACAAATAGGTTTGGTGACACTGGGAAGGTGAAGTAAAGGTAGAGGAAGAAGAAAGGGAGTTGGATCGGTTTGAGGTAGAGTATATGATCCAGAAATACTTGGGTTTTGGTGCTCGAAGTCGGTTCAGTTCGGAGGAAGTGATAATGATTGCAAAGGAAGGTTGAACTAGGAGGATAGGATTTGGAGTGCTGGTGTAGTCTGGTTCGGTTTGGTATCGTCTTATCCGCTCGTGATGTGGGTCTTCGATCCGATCAGTCGCTTAAGGATGTCTGAACCAATCCGATTATAACATGCGCGTCCAAACCTATCCACTCATGACCTACACATCCGATCGGCAACCAGCACACATATCTGAGCCGATTTGTATTTAAAATAACAATTGGACTAATTTACCTCCACTTTCATACATCTGAACCGATCCGCATAGATGAAAATACTTAGATCGATCCGTCTAAGCCTTAAACACTCGAACCGATGTTAAACATTGCCTATTACTCTTATGGACAGTTAGGATAGATCCTTTTCAACTGAACTTTCTAGACTGTTGACAAATACACAGTTGTCTTGCTCATCTTTGCATTGCACTCCTTTATAGAATTATCTTGTATCATTGCATACACACTTGTGCACTATAGCTCACACACATGCACTGGGGGACACGGGCAACTTAACTCTATCTTCTACTATTGCTTCTTTAATAGTTTAACAACTATGGAAGAAAGACGCTCCTCTAGATTAGCAGAAAGGAGAGATGATGTCAAATCATCTGAAAATCCACCTATTGAGGGTGTATCTTCTACCTCAGATTCAGGATGGGATAGCGAGGGCCCATATTATGAGATGGAAGCTCATAATAGTGAAGTATCTTCTGGAGGTGATGTCTCTCTAAGTGAGGAAGAAGAAGAAGGAGGAGATAACCATGCTCCTGACAAATTTGGAAATGTCACTATTTTGGAATTGCCTAAGGATTCCGTTGAGTCGACAATTGATAACGACAGACTTTTACGGATACACCTAAAGCATGGGATCCTTCAAAGAGATATTCAGTTACCTTCGAAAACAAATCGTCCCCATAATCCACCAGAAGGATATATGGCTATCACCAGATTGATGTGTCTAGTTGGGGCAATACCTCTGTTTCCACCTTTTGTTGTCGATTTTCTGAGACAGCTGCGGATTGGCCCAATGCAACTACATCCCAACTCCTACCCGTATTTGTACACTCTGTATATAGCCTACGAAGAGATTCTAGGTGTAGACCCTACCTTTGATGACATCCATTTCTTTTATAATTTCAAGCACCGGACCCAAGAGACTCCATCCTTTTCATACTTTGAATCAGTTTCAAAAAGGAAATTATCTCCATCCCATATAGCAGCAAGGCTGGTAACTCAAAACCCGAATGTAACTACATTAAACAACAACCTGGGTGCGCCAGGAGATGTCTCAAGTCAAGTAAGGTACTGGATTTTTTGGATTTCAATTTCAAATGCTTGTGTCAGCACATTAAATGACTCTTATTCTTGTTTGCAGTTCCTAATCCGAAGCAGGTGACGGGTCAAGTATACTTTGATCATCTGCAATAACTACTCACCGATGATCAAAAGTTCTTGACCATCGACGACGTCCTTAAAGATGAGTACCTTCATCGTCACGGGTTGTTATCCATCACCCGCAGTATATGCCATGGAAAAGGCCCCTATGTATACATACCCCCAGTCGATATCATTCCGGAGACGGGAGATAGCTCGAAAAGTCCAACGGTACCCCTTAAAGACCCCCCTTCTCCATCTTCGACTCAGGATGACGAACTAGCAAACATAGCTGAGAAGGACAGAGATAAATATATCACTCCTAAGGACGTGCCTACCCTTAAATGCCAATTTCTTCGACAGATCCTTTAGGAGATAAGACTACAGTTGATGACCTTATATATCGGGGTTCAAGAGATCTTCCCTTTCCCGAGATCTTTTATACTGCAGATGATTTTGCAACCAATCCTCTTGCTCTCATTTCTGAGGAAGAAGATACTCCCGTAAAGTCTAGGGAAACAACGCAAACCGGCCTCAGTCCGGGCTCTGGTCTGTTTGGGGAGGGGGGAATCACCACTTTGGAAACACACTGCACTATAGTACTGCATGTCACAGCACTTGAGTTTTATGTTAATGTTAACTTTAATATTCTTTCATTACTTTTTATAGGACAAATGGTGAGGCAGCGTTACTATATGAGGGATGTCCATTCGAGTATGCCCCCAATGGATCCCGATGAGAGGCATGATCGCCATGAAAGCAGAGATAGAAATAATAGGAGGGATTGACCTCCAAGGCCCTATCAGTCTTCCCGTTCTTGATCCCCACACCGCAAAGACTTAGACAAACGTAAAAATCCGCCTTCACGTCACGAGGATGAGAAGCATGGCATCAATTTTTCCGCCTCATCTAAAAATAAAGCTCCTCACAATGACTCTTCGAAGAAGTACCTGATCCAACAGGAAAACAAAAGATGTTGGGGAAAGAAACAGGAAAAGATAGGCCCATCGTGAAACTCAAGCATTGCACAATCAATATCACCACTACGAGCCCAGTTATTCTTAATGATCAAAACCAGGCCAAATTGGAAGTTTTGAAGCAATAATTTCCCGATCACCATTTCGGTCATATGCACTTCGTCCCAAAACTCACACCGGTAAATCCTGATTGGGCTAGCGATTTTAAGGCTTCCATTGACTTTATAGATGAACAATATAAGGAGATGAAGAAGTATGCAAAGGTTCTCTCCTAGATCATTAGCGATCTGGTGGCAGATGTGAAAACTATGGCCGATGCCGCCGAGTATGATGCAAGAGCTATTGAAAATTTTGAGAGAGATCCAGAGGATGCCCAAGCTAAACTTTCTCTTGCACAACGTGACACAGATAATTATAAGGGGCAACTCGAATAATTACAAAAGCGCTATCATTTCGAGCTTTAGTCCCATAGTCAGAGCGAATTTATTTAAAGAAGCAGGCTGAGGATGCTAAATTTGAGAGCACTCATCTCGCCCAAGAGAAAGTAGACTTAGTCAAAAAGAATGTAGATCTTGAAGCGAAATTACTGGAGGCTGAAACAAGGGCACCTCTTGCCGAAGGAAATGCAAATACGGCTTTGCAGCAAGTTGAGGAAGTCAATGAACAACTTAAAGACGCTCAAAGGGAGCTGGACGAAAGTGGTGAAACTATGGTTCGATTTTTTGCTCAGGTGATTCATCACCGAAATCTTGCTTGGCTTAAGGACTATCCTCTTCCCCTCGTCTATGCATAGGACCAATTGGTCAAATGGGAAAAACCAGAACTTGGAGTTTACACGATTGATGAGGACAAGTTGATGGAGAAGTACTTGAGAGGTGAAGAAACAACCCGCTTAGCTGAAGGGCAAATACTTATCGTCGCTGCTATGGAGGAGGAAAGGCGTCAAGCCAAGGGAAAGGATACCATTGAAATTGGTTCTTCTTCTACCACAGTCGAAATTGATGTAGTAGAGGAGCATGATCCAAAAAGGCCAGAGATCCCCGAGGCTTCTTCCTTACCTTCTACTGCCGGATTGACTCCCGGAGTTCCTGCTGCTCAAGCTGAGAAATCTACTAAGGGTATTTCTACTTTTTCACCTCAGTTTGCCAAAGCTATCTCGACCTTTCGTCACATTATTGGACAAACAATTGAAAGTCCTGCGTTTTCACCTGATTTAATAACTATTACTTCTCGTCCTGTAGTACCAAATCAACTGATAAAATTGATGACTCAAAAAAGACAACTCCAGGGAAAGGGTCTATTGGAGAAACTCGGGAGAAATGGGATGAAGTCAATGTCCCCAAATCTGGAAGAGGAGCCGAGGACAAGAAAGAGAAGCCTACTGACAAAGCTTCCGTGCCACCCACCATCGGGACTTCTCACCATGGGGAGATGATAGATGCTCTGATAGAAGATGATGGTGATGAGGGACATGAAGAGGAGGAGGATGTTGTTGTGACTGGTGCTTCGGGGAACGTCGCTGACATGACTTTGGCTGAGATAAAGGCCAAACAGGACAAGCGCATGCAGCTAAAAGTCGAGTAAACAGACCCCAAAAGTCTTAAGCCTCTTGCGGTGGTGCCTCCCGGATCAAGGTTAGTTGTCAAACTTTCAACTCGGTTAATTACAGAGGAACTTGCAAAAAAATCTCCTATTAATCCTAGTATTCCGATTCCCAGGAAGAAATCCGTTGACTCCAGCATCCCAAATCCAGAAAAGAAGAAGTAAAAGCGTATTATTAGTGAAGTTGATAAAGAGGAGAAAGAAAAGCTTAAGGCTGCCAAGAAGGCGAAATCTACTCCGACGTCCAAGTGAAGGGTGGCTTTTTCCTTTGTTTGTCTATCTCCTGGTCCACTGTTGTTGTAGCAAGTGCGGCCCTCGCATCTTTTGTTTTAGTTTTCCTGTGTAAATCCACGTACTTGTAAATAAAATAGTTTATTTCCTGCAATGTCAAATGTTTGCGAATTCATTACTTAAGCAAGAATGTAGATAAAAAAAACATGTCATATTTAAAATCACTGCTATTTAGACGATAGACAATATATGCGGGGATGTGCATGTGTATGCCCTCTATCAATCTTGAATAAGAGGCCTGTCTAAAGCTTTGTTCAAGATTGATTAGCTTTAATACATAATTGCCCCCAACTTTCTGGTGGGCTCAGGTTCCCTTTATCGGAGATGCTTATGCTTTCGAGCATCTTTATACTCTCCTGTCTTGTGATCAGGTTAGAATATCATCGAGGCAGTTTCTTTTCGGGGGCACCATCACGCCTCGGAGGACGTTTCCTTTCCGTCCTTTATACTCTCTCTCATTTCATGAGAGTTAGAGTTAGGAATGTCGTCTTCCCATTCCCTCAATCCTATTATGCAAACGGTCATTTCGTTTGCTCCTGCATGTGAATTGTTTCCAAATTTTTAAGCTTAATTTAATGTTTAACATTTCATAATCAGGAAAGGATAATCATAGAATATAAGAATAATGCAGGAAAAATAAATGACACACGATGTTTTTATAGTGATTCAGCTAAGTCGTAGCCTACATCCACTTTATAATCCTTTGTTCATATAAACAGACTTTTGAAGGCAAGTCATGCCTTTTTACATAGTTCATAAAAAACAAAAGAAAGTAATACATATCTAACTCAAATATCGCTGCAAATGCTGAGCATTCCAAGCTCTAGGAATTTCTTCACCATCCACGGTCGTTAACTTGAAGGCTCCCATTTCAAGTCTCCGTTGGATGGCGAATGGTCCTTCCCATTTTAGGCGTAGATGGACTGAAGGTGGGAAGACTCGCTTCATTACTAAGTCTCCTGGTTCGAAAGTCCTAAAGAGAACCTTTTTGTCATAATAATGTGCTACTTGGCATTGATGCCTTGAAGCACGCAAGTCTGCTTCATCCCTTTTTTCTTCAACCGTATCAAGAGACTCTAGGAGGAGTGCTTTATTCGTCATTGGGTCATAGTATGTCACCCTATGAGAAAAGACTTTAAGTTCCAGGTGGAATACTACTTCTGATCCGAAGGAAAGTGAAAAAGGAGTATGACCTGTAGCCATCTTAAAGGTCGTTCGATAGGCCCACGAGGCTAGCGGCAACTCATCCACCCACATGGCTTTGGCCCGCTCTGATCGCTTCTTCAGAATAGACTTGTTGACTTTATTTATTGCTTTAACCTATCCATTCGACTGTAGGTGAGCTACGGCAGTGTACCTCTTATCAATCTTATATTTGTGCAGAAATTTCTAATCTCGGCACTATCGAATTGAGTTCCATTATAGGTTATAATGGTTTTGGTATCCCGAATCGACAGATAATATTTTTTACCACAAAGCTTAACACCTTCCTTGTTGTGATCGTGGTTAAGGGTTCGGCCTCCTTGGTTGGAAATTCAGATCAAATTGGCTCAATTCAATATTCCATTTATGTAATCGTCCCGATGCCTCAAGTCTTTGCAAGACCTGTCTTAGAGGTTGATTGGTATATACAACTATCGGATGAGCTTGGAAATAATGTCGGAACTTTCTGGAGGCAATCAAGAGGCTGTAGGAAAGCTTTTCTATTTTGTATAATTACGTTCTACAGCCACCAACTTCTTACTCACATATTATACAGGCCTCTGGACCTTGTCTTCTTTACGCAACAACGCTGTGCTGACAGCATGGGATGATACCGCCAGATAGACGAATAGATCTTCATGATCCACAGGTTTTGACAATATTGGGTTTTCTCCAGTAAGTCCAACAAGTTTTGGAAAGATTCCACACAGTCGGAGTCCACTCGAAGTTACGTTTCCCCCGTTTGATGAAATCAAAGAAAGGTACATACTTGTCCGTGGCCTTGGAGATGAACCTGCTTAATGCAGCGACCTTCCCGGCCAGGCTTTGAACGTCCCTAATCTTTTGTGGTTTTTTTATATTTCTTATTGCCGCTATCTTGCTAGGATTAATTTCGATTCCTCGAGATCTCACGATGAAACCAAGAAACTTTCCAGATGCCACTCCAAACGAACACTTTAAGGGGTTCAACTTCATTCCATATCTCCGTAATATATTAAACATCTTCGCTAAATCTTGTGTATGGCTGGACGACTGCCTGGATTTCACGAGCATGTCATCTACATAGACCTCCATGGTTTTTCCAATCTGATTTTAGAACATTCGGTTTACCGGACGCTGATATGTGGCTCCGACGTTCTTTAGTCCGAACGACATCACTACATAGCAATACAATCCCAAATTTGTTATAAAACTATGCTCTTGATCCGGCACATGCATGGGGATCTGGTTATATCCTGAATATGCGTCCATGAAGGAAAGAAGCTCGTGTCCAGTTGTTGAGTCCACTCTGGTCAATCCTAGGGAGTGGGAAACTATCTTTCCGACAAGCTTTGTTTAAGTCTGAAAAATCAATGCACGTCCGCCATTTTCCATTTGACTTCTTGGCTAGAACAGGATTCGATATCCAGTTAGGATACACTGAATCCCCTAATGAACGCATTATCTTTCAACTTTTCCACTTCTTCTTTTAGGGCTGCCGACCTCTCCGGGCCTAACATACGCCTCTTCTGTTTAACGGGTGGATGTTTCAGATTGATACTCAACGAATGACTCATAACGGATGGAGATATCCCACACATGTCAGCGTGGGTCCAGGCAAACACATCTAAATTCACCTTCAAAAAGTCAGTCAATTCCTTTGCTCGGAACGGATCCAGCTGGGATCCAATCTTCAAAACCTTTGTGGGATCAACGTCGTCAATGGGAATGTCCACTATCGTTTCATTGGGAGTCGCCTTTCTGTCCCCAGGCTCTTCATCCTGTCTGGGATCTATGTCCTCGGACAATTCTCTAGGCAACTCCTTCTGGGTTGGTCCCTTTAATTGCTATGCTGAACCCTCCTTCAGAAGGGAGGAAGCACCTTTAGCATCTATACTTAACCCCTTCATCAACATTTTCAGCTCGGCCATGTAGCAGGCCCGTCCGGAGATGTGGTCACCTCTCATTACCCCCTCCCCCCGGCTTTGGTTGGAAACTTTAACAACAGACACCAGGGTGCAATGCAAACCCTGAATTCTGCGAGAGCCAGTCTCCCCAAGAAAGCATTATAGGGTGCGTCAATGTCCAAAACTACAAACTGAAGAATTCTTACTCTCCGACGGTCTCCTTGTCCCAACGTCACATATAACTTTATATATCCTAATGGAGCTGTCGATGCCCCCATTGAAGCCGCGAATCCACCCTTTACAAGGCTTAAAATCTTTTAGCTCGTGTTTTATCTGATCGAACGCTTTGTTGAAAAGAATGTTGACTGAAATTCCATTATCCACCAATACCTTATGAACTAGAGCGGGACCAATAGTTGTGGTAATGACCAATGGGTCTTTAGCAGGTGATTGAATTCCAACATCGTCTCTATTACGGAACATAACATCGTCGGACATCGTCTTCTGTTGCTTTACCAAAGTGAATCTTCGAGGTTATTGCAATCCTCCATATGCGTTAAACATATTGGTCCATCACTCTGTAACTATGGCTGGCCGGATAAGGCCCACTTACTGTGGTGTTGATGACAATCCCTTTGCCTTTCTGTTGAGCTGTGGGCTTAGGAGCAGGTTGATTTTGGTTCGGGGTTTGTCCCCCTGCCCCCTATCTTTCGAAGCGACTTTATACTCGTCTAACTTTCCTTCCCGTAATAGCTTTTCAACAACGTATCTCAGATGCCGACATTTATTAATTGAGTGTCCGTGAGTTCCATGAAAAAGGCAAAATTTTCCAATTGCGATCTCTTTTTCGGTTGAGTCTCTAGGTGGTGGCCTTTTATATTGTAAGACGTTGTAGGTATCTAGGTAGATGTTTTCCAATGTGTCATTCAACGACGAATAGTTCTCAAAAGTTTGGAATCGAGGTCTTTTACTGGAGTTGTTTCCTCGATTCATGTTCCCCCTATTGCCATTCCCGTTCGTGTTGTTACTTCCTTCATTTTTGTTACCGACATTCACCTCAACTTTTCCTGAGATGTCACCGGACTGCTTCACAACGACGTTACTCTGAATATCATCTTTCGATGTTCCATCAGACTTTCTTTTCTGATTAGTGTATATCTCTTCTCACCGTAGACGGATATTCGCTTTTTCGTAGAAAGCTTCCCTAATCAGTGGTGGTTTTCCAGCTAAATAACCTCTGAATTCAGTATCTGGATCAACTCCTTCGATCAAGGCCATCAAAATCGTTGGTTCATGAGGATCGCTTATTTCAATGACTGCTAAGTTGAAGCGGTCCAAGTATGATTTCAGAGATTCTCTAGGGGCCTGTTTGATTTTGGATAGTTCTATAACGCTTTTAGCTCTGCGGGAATGGAGTCGGAACTGTTTCATAAAAAGCTCGCTTAGTTCTTGAAAACTTGACACCGTTCGCGGGGGAAGTCGAGTAAACCATATTAATGCTACATCCTTTAGATATATTAGGAAGGCTTTACACTTTACAACGTCAGGTGCAGCGGCAACGTTCATATACCGCGCATATCTCATTAGATGTTATTTCAGATCTGTTCTTCCAGCATATCAATCCATCTGTGGTAAATTGAAGCACCGAGGAAATTGAAATTCCAGTATGTCATCTGTAAAGTGGGTATGACTTCGTTCAATGCCCCAGTCCTCACTAGTATAGCGTCGGCTATCGGCCATGATTTGACACACCATTGCCCAAGCATCAGCGTTCGTTAACGTTGGTTCAGGCTCTCTACTCCTAATGTTTGGATTACACCTGGGCTCCTGACCAGGGAATGTTCTTCTGCTTCTAGCAGCAGCTGCTCTACTCTATTCCCTACGCTCCCAGTCATTCACGGGAGGAAGGGGTTGGAGGAGTTGTCAATGTGTGGGATTGGTGATATTAGGATCCCTAGGTAGGACGTGAGGTCCACGCATGGGCAGTAGCATGGGCTCTCTTAGGATCGGGTCGTCAGTACCTAGCACACGAGCCGCGTCTTCACGGGATCCCAAAGATCCAAAAGTCAACTGATCAAGGTTTTCAGCTTTCTCATACGGCCTTCTTACACGAGGGCTCTCTTCATCCGAAGAGGATGACTGGTCTGCTGTGAGATGGCGAGTTAGAGAGGGTGTCTTCTGCCTATGAAGTTCACTAATTTCCCTACTCATAGTGATCATGTTCTCTTGCATACGAAGACTGTCACGTTTGTGAGCTTCCAAAGCATCCCTAGTACTTTCAAGCATATCAAGGAGGCGCGAAAAGTCTCCATGGGTAACTAGTGCAGATGGAACGGGTTGTTTACTAGTCGTCGTGGCCTATATCGGAGCATTGGTGGGTGCTTGAGTAGATGCACCAGTTTCAGCCGCGTTCGGATCAGATCGGAGTAGGGCAGTAGAGCCAGGTCAGTTCGGAGGGGGATGCGAGCGGCTTCAGAGGCTCCAGATCGGTTCGGGTTTGCGTTATCGACCTGGTGCCGAGCGTCCGGTCTAGGTCGGTGGGTTCTAGAGCTTTGTCCCCGCGACTTCGTCACGACTATGGCCTGCTGATCTTCGTTAGCCTCATTTTCCCGAGCGTCTTGTACTTCTTTTCCTTCTCCTTTTCCTTTGGCCATAATATTCACTTCCTTAGAGAGTAATCAGCAAATACTCGAGAATGTCGAAAATAGAGGATTAACTTCTTTGAACACGGGGGTCCAAATAGTAGAATGATAATCCAAAAAAACGGAGAATTCAAGAAATTCTCAGTGAAAGCGCCAAAATGTTAGACCAAAAAGTGGTTATAACACCCAAACTAGCAATGATTCTAATGAAATGAAATCAAAAAGGAAAGAGAAACACAAGATTTATAGTGGTTCGATGATAAAGAGCCTACGTCCACATTCTACTCTTTGGATTGATGATTCAAATATAAATACAATAGTAATTTTCACTCAATTTCAATCATACAATGCATAAATTCACTCATTTTTAATAGTTTCTCCCCTTAAATTGCTGAAATGATCTGAATATAATAATGGAATTCAGTTGACAAGGGGGTTTGAACTCTGAATTTGCCAAAAGATCCCTTCAAATGACCCTTGGTGGCCTATTTATAGGTGAAAAATGTCTCTGAGATGGCTCTGGATCGGAGGTATGTGGCGCTCATCCCATTAAAGCCGGGTTCATATAGAATGTGATGGTGACAACGCATCAGGTTAGTGGATGAACGTGGGGAGAATGGGCATGTAACCGCTCCGCCTCTTCAGGGATTATGGGCTGCAACTGTTACTCTCCCTGCTCTTCAGACCTGATCAGGATTTGCATAGGGGATTCGGATCGGTGGCCTCCGATCTGATCCGATCCGGTTATGCTTCCAATATGTCATTTTCTAACTCGTTCACTGCCTAGCCAAGAAGTTCAGGTTGTACCCCTCCGAACCAAACCGAGTTTTTGCCGGGAATCCCTTCTTCGTGCCTCTTTATTGAATGATCACTTAACTTCGTGTAGCCTAATTCACAAAGTAGGCTAACATAACCCATCGAAATTCGTATAAGTATAATATACAAAATCAAGTGAATCAAATCAAGAATTAATCAAAATGGGAACTAAAACTTTGAAACTTGGGAAGTTGCTATAAATAGATTTGAAAGAAATATATGGAAAGTTTAAAATCCTGGGTGAATTTAGAAATATTTTCCCAGTGTTGTAAAGAGTATTTTGAAATAATTTCAAAATGAAAGTGTTTGAAAATGAGTTTTGAAAATTATATAGAATTAAACTCACTTCGGCGGCAGGAAAATAATATCGATGATGGATCGCGACATCATTAGTGTTCATTTTTGAGTTTCTAAGCAATGGATTACTACCAGAGATTTCGTTTTGGATTGTTTTGAGAAAGTAAGATGTTCAGGAAATTAAAATGTTTTAAATTGCTATTATTATATGTAATATATATGATTTCAAACTGATTTGAAATAAAAACCCCAGGAATTTGAATATTGGAATTTAAAATTTACTTATCAGGCAAATAAATAGAAATTTAACTAAGTTGAATGAAATTGGTTTGGATTAGAGATAATCCGGAATGGAATTGAATTGATGAATTAAGAGTTGGAATTAAGTTTGGAATTGGAGTTTGAATGGAGTTGTAAGTGGATGATTTGGTTTGAGGATAATTTGAATGGAAATCGATTGGAAATGAAATTGTATATGCTGAAGGGATAGCAAATCAAAGAGATAGAATGAGATAACCGACAAAAAGGTACATATTTAAATTATGTTGAGTATGAGATTTATGAGTCAGTTTGGTAAGTCACTTGGCTGGTTGATTTTCTTTTGGATTGAAGAAGCCCAGAGAGGCAAGTTGTAGTTGTACCAATTGAGCCGTGCAAAGGAGATGCTGACGAAATTTCTCAAAAATTTAAGGAGCTAGAATTTTTTTGGAATTTTTGAAATTATTTGTTAATAAGAACGAATTAATTAGTTGGTTTAGTTTAAAATGAAATTAAGGGGTAAACAGAGGATTTCAGTCTGGGTATAATAGGGTTTGTAGCATTTTTCCTACCTTAGTAATTTCGGGGATAAAAATTCTTTTAAGAGGGAAGGAATGTAACATCCCGAAATTTTAGCGATTTAATAATTAATTAATTTAATATATTTAAATACTGATTTCGAATCTAGACAAGCCCAATGAGACATAGCTATAATTTAATTTTTAGAATTTTACTGTAATTTTTATTTTGAAAAATAAGCAACTTTTATTTTGAGTGTTTTACACCCTATATCAGCATTTTGGAGTTCTGCAAAATCAGCTAGCTTGTCTATTTTATTATATTTTTGAAGTCGTGGCACCTTGCTCGTCACAATTGCATTTTTATTTTTGTCATCAGTGGTCCGTTCGTGGATGGAGCTTTATATAATATATGCCAAAATTTTGTTTACAACTTAAACAAAACAAATAAAATAAAATGCTGGAGAAAAAAACACGATACATGTTCTAGTACAAAACACAAGAATGAGTAAATATAATTGTAGCTAAACGTCCATTGTAATGGTACACAAGTAATACGTTCCAGCATGAATTTCTAAACACATACACGTGTTGCATCTAGCAAAAACTTTTTGGTAAGTCATTTAGCATTTAAGTCCACACTAAGACATGGACATCAACAGTGACTTAAGTCAAAGATCCCATAAATCGCGCTGAGTTGAGATGAAACATTAATATACAAACAAAACATATATATGAATAAATATAACCTATTGGGTTGGATTGAAGCAAGCAAGTCCATTTTTACAAGCATGCTCTTGTCCATGAATATTGTATATTCCTAACTTAGCTGTTAAGTTTTCTAACGTGTCTGTGTGTATATATATATATTATTGGAATTCCTTATTTGTTAATTTTCGTACGTCCGTTCCATCCGTCAAAATCACAGACCCATGCTTCTACTATTGCTTAAAACTTAAGTATGAAAAAGGATGACTACCCTATTCTATTTTTCCCAGCTACTGTGAGCCTCATCTTCTATAAATGCTAAAGTCATTCTTCCTCTCGCTGTTTTCCTGAGGCATATCAATGTCGCCAGTTTTACAAAAATAAATTCACCAAAGAAATATTCAACTTTTATATTATTTTTACTCCTCAAATTGTCGCTCTTCATTTCTATACGAGTTGCATAAGATTCAAGAGGGACAGATCGACATAGCTTTCGGTTACAGGTGCTGTGATGGTTCAAAGCAACGAAGGAGGCTTGGCGACGCAAGTTAAATAAGGACAGCAGACTCAAACTCTTGGTGGTGCAGTTTGACGGTGAATGATTTTACTGGAGCATGACGTGGAGCTTATTGCTGAGGCTTGCGGGTATGAATTAAAGAGTTTTGGAGTGTGAAGTTAGTTGTTGGGGCGGGCGCAAGTTTTAAACAGTAGCATACCATACTGAAGCATGCAAGGAGTACGAAGAACGAAAGAGGAGTTAACGTGTACAGTGTTGAAGGTTTGTTGGGGGAAATAGAACGTGGATACTAAGGAGGGGCGTGTGTTATTTAATGTTGATGTAGGAGTAGTAAACTATCCGCAAATGGTGGAATACTGGGAATGATGAGTGTGTTAGTGGTTTTTGGAGGTAGGTTGAATGTCAAACTTAATTGTTGCGTAGAAGTTGTGGTGCTGAAATGATCTTTGGTTTGTGAGGTCCAGAGTTGGCGTTGTGTGAGGATGGTAAATAAAGATGGGTATGGAGATGACAGTAGTATGAAACTGTGTAGGGTGACTGAAATGTGTGTTTGAAAGGTGAACTAATGGTTTGACAGTAGTTTAGATGTAGAGCAAGTCGCAGGTGTAAAGGAAATGGCGTGACTATGAGTCAGGAAGATGGTAGAACAATAATGGCTGGAGTTGATATTTTTTTTGGGGTTTGGGTTGGCGTTAAAACAAAATGGGCTGAGGTATTAATAAATAAATTTAAGTTAAGTATATTAAATTTTATAGCTTGTTAACTTATAAATGATATATCTTGATCATACGATGTCAGTTAGGAAAAGGTTTTGTCATGTTGCAATCGTATGGACGAGGGCTACACAATGGAACTGACTGGCAGTGAATTGGAGCTCGTTACAATTTAAAGCGAAATAAATTGTCTGATCTGAATCAACGACAATTATCGTTATTTAACGATAACTGTCCAATGTGAGTAAATCTCACTAACTCTGTACAGTTTATATTTCTATAAATATAATCTAGTATTGATAAATGATGATTGATTGCTATGTGTTGATTGTTTGGTTGAATTGTTGATTTATGGGTTGAAACTATAGATAACAATATATATATATATTGTTAATCAAATATTGATTCTGTTTATCGGAATATTTCATATTGAAATGAAATCGATGTTATTTACATTGTTTAACATCTGTGGATGCAGGGAAATAGGTTGGAAGGATCCAACTGGATTCCTCAATATTTATAATACTGTTTGTTTTCATATATTGATATATATGATGTGATATAACACCCATGATTGATTATGATGACACTGGTCTGTTTAATTGGTATTTTAAATACCATAAGAAATAATGGAATGTAAAAAGGGAATTTTCAAAGTGAAATCGGTTTTAACACCGATAATTGAAATGGAATGTGAACGTAGTAGTTATAAAGGAAATTGTAATGAGATTATAAATGTTGTAAATGAAATAAGATTTGTATGAATAACTCTGCAAATAAAAATATAAATAGAATTTGGGTTTGAGATATTGTTTTTAAATAATAAATCAAATTGTTTGATTATATAAAGAAATATTTTTCACATTCTGTGTGAAAAATATTAGATTAAAGTAAATATTTTGCAAATAAAATATTATAAAGGAATTTGGGGTTTGAATTAGGAATTTAAATGGAATTACTGAAATTAGAAACTGACTGGAAATTAGTTGAGTTGAATGGCTTTCTGGGTATCGATCTGATGTTGGTTTCAGCCTTTGGGGTTTATGCTTGGGAAGTTGTTCTCTTACAAGTTTACAGTTAGGGACTGATTGAGGTGGGAAGATATTGATGCGTGAATCAGAAATGGAAATGTTTTCCAAAGTTAATAACGTATATTTTCTAATTTTAGAAAATAAGGAATTTATGAATATATGGAAACGATAAATGGGAAATTGGGAAATGAAATGACGATTGATCAGTAAGATTTCCATTTGGGAATAGGACCGTTGTTTGTACACAAGATTTCCTTTGATAGTTAAATAACCGACCATCAAAGTTTTGACCATTTCCATTGTTAATACGGAGAGACCGGGATTAGATTTATTGTCTGGAAACCACTCCATATGGGCATTATCGTTTCAAATCAAATATATCGAAGACAATTGAAGACGGAGTTTATGCAAGGTTTATTCTGGCGATCCTAAGTAGAAATTGCATAAGACGGATTTACAGAATAATTCCTTCGGATTGTTTAGTCCCAGGAAAACGTGAGTGGACGAGTGTCAGACAGAGTATATCTAGTGGATCGCGTAAGTTGATCGTTTCAAATGTTTTACGTTGGTGGCGGAGGAATTCTTTTCTCTTAGCTTATACCCGAGGTATTTTTGGGAAAATCAATTTGTGATTTGATTGGTATGACGATGTGGCTTTCAAAGTAAATGAAATATGATCTGTGAAAGATACGTTATGGCCTCAAGCCTCATCAACCGGGAAATGAAAAAATCGGGTATGCAGCATAGCTAAGTGGGTCACACCCAATTAGGGTACATTGTCACCATCTAGAGAATATTCATATTTGTTACTTCTTTCAATTCTGTATCTCCCGGAATGGTTATGTTGGTATACCAACCATATGGTGACAATATATTCGGAACATTCAAGCGAAATGAATGACCGGTCCTGTATGGCCAAGTTACAAGATGTTCTTATTGAACTCTAGTGTATTGCTTCTAGGATACACTGATTGGAAGGCGGTTCCATACCTCATCATAGTTGGAAATCCATTCCCCAATAAGAGCCCATGGTTTTGATTGTATATTATATATGTAGAACGTGAGATGAAAACGTTCTGCTAGATTACTATTTACCTGAATTAGACAATATTATAATATCAGAAATATTGATCTTAAGAAATATTTTGGGTTATCGTAAGGTAAAAACCATCCGTGTTTATTTGTAGATTAGTCTTATGATTATTCCTTCTTTTAAAAGGGTTTTAAAGCTAAACAAATGGTTGGAGTTTACTCGCACCGGTCACTTAACCGACCGAGAGTTTATTTTGTTTTGTTTTCCCTAAACTCTTGGGTGCCCAATTTTGTATGGGCAGTCAAGTAGTCGGGATTTTTCAAATACTTGGAGAGCTGGAGCTGTAGGCTTCAGGATTATATAGCTATTGTTTATTTCCACTGTGTTGTAAGTGTTGTAGTCCAATAATGTTATTGTATACATATACTGGTTTTATTTCAAAGTTATGTTATATATATATTTATTTGTTCTACTATGAGATTCATGTTTACTCTGATGTTGTAGTTGTCTTCTCCTTCTTCTTCTATTCTAATTTTCTATCTTATTTATTCTTACCCTCTAACTTCTTTCTATTAATGATCTGGAATGTTCGATGCTTGAATAATTGACATGGTTCTATGTTGATTTTCTAGGTCGAAATTTTCGGGGTCGTTACAAAAATATCTCGGGGGGAATAATCTATGGAAAGTAGCTACCATAATATTTGACGGAAACAAAATAAAAAGAGCGGCCACGAAATAACTGGGAAGGTAAAGTTAGAGCCAAAACTAAAAAAAAATGATAACTTAAATCAGACGACATATAAATTGTTTGTATGAATTCCAAGTTACTATATAGAGAATTCGCATACTCATACAGACAACAGGGTATTGTTTCCAATATGTTGTGTGAAACAGTGGGAAATGTTGGGATAACAGCAAATCAAGCTTATGTTGTGTGATCATTGTTATCTGAATTGATTTTTGGTGTAATGGGAATTCATTTAAGATAGTAATCAAGTTTGTAATGAAGTTTAATTGGATATCCATGAAAGTTTGTAAAGGGATTTTATAATAAAAATCTAATTATTATGGGAATATTTTAAAAAGGGGAATATAAAGCTAAAGTAGAAATTTCGAAGGAGGTGTTTACTTAATAAATTGAATTTAGTACAATAATCTGAATAGGAAGGAAAATGTCAAAAAGGAAAAGACGAAGAACGTTAATGGTTTTGGGTAAAGTAGTTGATAAATGGATTTTAGTTATAAAATCGAACAATTTAGTTTTAATATGAGGTTAAATGATTTTTAGGTAAAGTATTGGTAGAAGGATTATCTTAATATAATCCAAGTTATAAATGAAATTATATAAAGATGTTTAAAGAGAAAGGTTCATATTTTAGTAAATGATTTACTTAATCGACGAATTAAGTAAAATGGGAATAACCGACATAGATTTTCAAAAGTAAGCACATGATTTATAAAACCATATTTTGAATAAAATAGAAAAAAAACAGGTTTGATTAATACTATAAGTAATATGGGTTTTGAAGTTACGAACTTTTATTTATCTCATGATAAGAACATTGTCGATCAAGGTCTGGGAGGTAAATAAAATACCCCAACTTGAACGACTTCACTATTATTAAGGAATGGTATTAGTTTGTAGTGGTAAAAGATGTTGAAATGAGTTTATTATTTCAATTAGACGAACACTGCAACTTGTTTGCAAGATTTTGAAATATAAATAAAATTATTGGGTTTTGAAGTAAACAATGTATAACTTAACATTGTTTGATCCAAGCTTGAAGTATGCTTATGTTTATACCATTTGGTTAACTATATGTCACTATTTTCTAGGAAATGGAAATAATATGGTTTATAATACACTTACTTAATATAATAAGTAAACGGCTATGGCTTTTTCGAAGAAATGGAAAAGGGTAATATTGGGTTGGAACAGAGGTAAGTGTTTGAAATTTAATTATATAAATTCCATAAGTGTCTGTAATAAATTGTAATATTCAAACTTGAAGTTTGACAAAGTTGTTTCGGTTTATATAATAATGAATATGTCGTTTGACATTTTTTTGTTCCGTATAAGAATTGGTAATTGGATTTATACCATTGAGTTAATATTATATATATATATATATATATATATATATATATCGACAATTCCAAAGTGAAGGAAATAAAATAATTTTTTGTGAAAATCTAGCAATATTTTCAAAGTAAAGGAATTTAAGAGGAGTTAGTAAATACACTTATTCTTAAAAATTAAGAATACAGTTATTGTTTCCAAATAACGGAGGTAAAGATGATTGGTCGAGATAAGTAAACAAGGTCGATGTTAAATCGAAAAAAATGGTCTTTAAGGATTGATAAAGAGTTTAATGAATTAGAATAATAAGGGTTTGAGCTGCCAATATACTTGGCAATATTATTGTGATTGCTATTTAAAAACCCAACTATCAACGGAATATCCCATTGTACCTTTGACGTGTTGTTTTGAAGAGACCGGGATGGGAACCAAAACCACTTCGAACCAACACTGGGTTCAAAAAAAATTTGCAGGGATGTTAAAAAGATGCGACATTTAAGACCATAGATCTTCATTAAACAAAGGATTACTTATAATCTCTGATTAGCTCCCAGAAATACACTGTGATTCTGTCGTGGTTGGAATCTACGAATTGCAAGGGCTACTCGCTAATGATAGGATGCGATAGAAAGGTGCCTTTGGTTCATCCTATTCTCGGATGACTTGTATGGAATAATAACTGAAAGAGTATTTCCTAAGGGTCATGTACGTTGATTTTTACAAATATACCAAGTTTGGTGGTGGAGAAGGAAACTTCTTTAAGTTAAACACCCAGAGTATATTTGTGAACGTCAATTAGTTCTTTGACGGACCTGACGATGTGGAATTCAAAGTTATTGTGATGTTCTCTGGAAGTTAATCATGACCTCAAGCCTCATCAACCGAGAAATGACAGAAATCAGGCAGGCTGCATGGTTATGGGGGGTCATTCCCATTAGGGTGTAATGTCACCATATAGAGAAATTTCATTTGTTCTTCTTTATACTGTTTCCGTATCTTTCGGAATACAGTTGTTGCACAACTGTTGGGTGACAATATACTCGATACACTCAACTTAAATGAGTGGTCGGTTGGGTGGTTGGGTTGAAAGACGTTCTTTTGAACCGCAGTGTTTCCTCTCTAGAGTACACTGATCAAGAGGTGGTCTCATACCTTGTCATGTTGGGAATCCAAACTCCAATATAAGCCATACGTTTTTAGACTTATACCAAATATGTTGGAAAGTGAGATGCAAGCTTTCCGACTATATTATTATTTATTTGTGGTTTGATAAACATTATTATAATATCAATGGATTTTGATATAAAAAGCGATTTTGGGTATCATAAGGTAAAAACACGGGCCATGTTTATGTGTGGCCGTGTCTTACGGGAGTTCCATTCTTTTTAAGGATTATCTAAAGTTAAGCATGTTGTTTGTAATACGAATTTATCACCGAAAGTATTCCAAACAGATCCAAGTTGATTTTGCTTTGCTTCAAATGTGCTCGGGTCAAACCGAGTATATTCCCAGGTTAGGTTTTGCTTAGATCTTCAGAAGAGAAGCTGGAGTCGAGACGTATACCCATATTTTCTAGTAATAAGTTATTCCGTTATGTGAGCTGTATTGATCTGTGTGTACTCTGATGTTGTGAGTAAAGGGTTTTGATATATTATATTTTTCGTCTGCTGTGAGATTTCGTTCTACTCTGATTCTGTGATATTGTTGTTATCCTTCTTCTTCTTCTTATATTCAAATATTTCTTTCTTTCTTTTCTCACCCTCTAATTTATTTCTCTTAACTATCTGCTTTTTGTGCAATTTGAGTTGACATGTGTTGTTAAATATCGGCTTAAACTGTATGGAAAAAGTGGGTCGTTAGAATAACAATCTACTATTTCAGATCCATTGGTACTTGTTTGGCCAAGGTCCAAGACAGTTTGTAAAAATGATAATTTCACATATTAACTAATCGAGTTATTATATATTGATTTTAAATCACTTCAATCCTGAAGTAATACTTTATTATTATCATTCTTATTGAAACAAATTCTGGATAAGTTTCGAAATAAGTTTAATTTCACATTAAATTCAAGATTCACTAATTAGATTATTTCCAATATTTAAATTACCATTTCACCATTCAACTGTATTAAATAACTCAAATGTATTGAATTCAAGTCATTCAGTTTCTAAAGTAGTCATTTTCTTATTTAATTTGAATAAATATTTAGACTTCGAAAATCCAAGTCGTTTTGGAGTAATTGAGGATAGCAAGAAGAATGTCACTTCTCACTCTCTAGACCTACCTAACGAATGAGGAGTATAAGTAATGGGTTGAGGGCTATCCTTAACAATTTTTATATTTACTAAGTAAAGTCTTTAATAAGGCAGCTAAATAAGTTCATCGTAATATATGTGATGATATCTGAGTATTCTCTAAATGGGAAGATAAACATGAAAATCACTTACGAGATGTACTAAAGACCACTAGAATGCACAAGTTAAAACTCAAATTTCCAAAATGTCATTTTTAAAAGAAGAAGGTATATCTATTGATCATGTTTCTAATGAGAAATGATTATCATTGCATCCTAAAAAGGTGAAAGCTATTCAAAATTGGAAGATTTTGAAGAACACTATGGAATTTAGGAGTTTTTAAGGTTAGTAGGTTACTGTAGGGATTTTATCAAAGTCATAGCAAAGATAGCGGTATTATTGACTTTCCTAACTAACAAACCACATAGTATGAGAAAGGCACGAAAGCTTTTGAGAAGTTATGTAATACCCCATTCTTTATGGCTAAAAGTTAAACGCTACAGATGTTGAAGTCATCTCTAGTTTCTACTTTCAGTGATAGGAAATCGAATGTTAATCAACCATAACATCAGATAGCATGAGAGTATGAAAATTTTCACAGAACATTCATTGATATAAATATTCATACATCCCTTCTTATAACTCATTCAAAAATAATAATAAAAAATAAACTCCGAAAGTGACATATGATGATTCCCCTCAGTTGATCAAAGTATGAATAGTGATAGTTGTAAACTTGCTGATACATATAGCCAATAGACCAAAAAAACACACAACGGAATACCTAAGTAGCTATAGCCATCTGCTCACCTCTGGAAACTTATTTGACAAAGATACCTTAAATACCTTAGCCCTTAGCCTACTCAATCGAGTATCCGAGAGTTTGAGGGGGAAATACGGGTCAATAAAAAAGACTGGTGTGAATAATAAGCTTACTACCTGTTGACATGGAAAATTATCGCACGCCAACACTCAATGTGTATGTGGTGTGAACACAGTAAATAAGTAAAGTAAATATGGAGAGACACAGCTTTTATAGTGGTTCGGCACTAACGCCTACATCCACTTTATAATGATCATTCATCATCTGATATTTGATTACAATGTTGTATAAGTTTAGACAGTATTCAAGTACAAAGTATTACAATAGAATAACAATGTCCTTGTTAATTCTAAACTTTGACTAAAACATCCTTCTTCTTCCTCCTTGAAATGAGTTGACTTGGTCAACTGTCCAATTTGAGTTTCAATGTACAAGAGGTGCAAAAAAACCCCAAAGTAGCATAATTATCCTAGTGAATGTCCAATTATTGATGGAAATTGTGTACACCACGTTTTAGTTATCCAAGCCATGTCCAATGGCCATGAAGAAAGAGATGGCAGCCAATAATGATTGTTTTTGAGCTATAGAAGTCCAAAAATTCCAAGGAAGAAAGTTCCCAATGAAGGCTAAGCCTTGGGGTATTTATAGGAGGGAGGTTAGGTGGGAGTACGTAGGAAGTAAGGACCACAAGTTAGAATTTCGGACCCCTGAAGGAGGCAAGAAACAGGAAATTCGTACCCCTCAGGGGATATGAAATTCGTATCCCCTGGAGGGATGCGAAATTTCATAACCCTCTTGGGGATACGAATTTCATATCCCGTGAGGGATACAAAATTTTGTATCCCTCTGAGGGATACGAGAAAGATGAAGGGTGCCGAGATTCTGGTGCTAGGATATTTGAAATCTTGTTGTTGAGGAAGCCGAGTTTCCCTAACACGAAGTGGGGGGATTCGAGTTTTCCTGGGTTCAAATTGGATGGATCCTAGCTTCCGGTTCAGAGGAAATCGGATGAATTGGACAATGCCCACTTGTTCGACCTAACTGGTTAGGTCGATCGTCACCGAGACTGTGGGGCGCCGGACTCCCCCCCAGCGCTGCGCCCGGACCCGCTGATGGCTCGCCTCCTACATGATTTACAATACAAAGCATTGTATAACAAATGTTCTTGGGCCCAAAAGAGGTCATCTAATAAAAGTTTTGGGCCTTTTTATGTTCGTGATGCGATTTCGATTGAATCGCTTTGTGTTTTCCGATGACGCTGCTAACGCTCGAGTGCGCTGCTAACCAAATACTTGACATGTGATAGCTTTGAATAAAAAATGTGTCAACACTACCCGACACTATTGATACCTAACGAGACCATGCTGCATAGCAGAATGAGTTTCCTTCTCGCTAGAATCATGCTACGAAACAAGGCTAACCCTATGCTCCTGCACTTCAATTATTAGAACAATTATCACAAAGATACATAAAACAATAACAATATATAACATGCAAAACAAAATGGATCCTCATCCCCCGTTACAGTGATCAGCTGTCTTGACGGTTCATTCCGTTTTCCTCAACTTGCACGCTTTGTTTCGCAAAGAACTGCTTTGCTAGGCAATGAAGCTGAAATCTCATTCTATCTTTGTTTCCTGCGGTGTGCTTTGTTGGGTCATACCCCATTAACACAGAACCAATATTCCCTTCCAGTTCCATTCCTGTGCTTCGCCGAGTATCTACTCGCTAATATGAAACTGAAAGCTTCTTCCTAAATCTCTCATTTTGTGCGAAGCTACATGCTTGGAAACTATTATTTACAATTTATTTTAACTAGTATTTCCCAAATTTCCACCCATTGGACTCTTCTAATGTTTCACACAAATTGGATATCTTAAGCAACAACCAACTACCAAACATCGTAAGCATTTCAATGGTTTCAACCAAGGTCCAATCTGCACTTAAGTGGGCACAACATCTGTGGCGTTTCTCATATCCTTCGACTCCTTCATAAATGCTAAAGTTAATATTCAACTCATTCCAAAAGGAGTAACTTTACCAGCTTCATACAACAAACAACAACCAATGCCTGTCGTAGAATAAATGGAAGCGGGCAATAGGGGCAAATCCACTACTCCCTTTTTAGGAAATATTTTAATAATATTTCTCTTTGTCATCATTATCGACGTAACAACTAAAAAGACGAAGCCTCAAAACGTTTGGTTTTAGAAAATTTCCATACCGACCCTATTTGCATTAAAGAAAATAATTTATGGGGAACAGGTTTATAAAGGCATGCCATCGTAGGCAATGAATTTAAGGATCTTGAAAGCTTAGGCTTCAATTTAAAAAACATAATCTAGAAGATGACCCTATTGTCCAGATAAGGATAGAGGATGAATGTCTAAATATTTTTTTTTTTTTTATAAAAGGCCCTATGGACATTAGTAGTGTCGACATGGTCATAGGAATGAACCTTCGGGTTTGAAATAATTTTATAAAACAATTTTATGAAGTATTTTTATGAATACAACCCTTATGACATCCTCTGCCGAAAGGATGGATGGAAATAACCCATCTTACGTTTCAACCTTGTCAACTTCCATTATGCCAACCTGACTCTAAGGCAATGAGTCACTATAACATTCTATTGAGATCGTTTGTGCTGGCAGGATCAATGAGCAACTACCCAAACGAGCAACCATCAAGCAATTCATTATTAAAGCTTATGTTAATAAACTCACTCTTTCGCATAAGCCGACGGATGCTGAGGTAATTTTATTTTATTCTTTCATTTAAGGTTTATAATACGAGAACCCCTTCCAGTTTTTGAAAGGTAACGAGGTGGTAATATATATCTCTTTATATTGTAAAGTTAGAACATAGCTTTCAAGTCATATTCCAATAGCCTTTCATCTCACACATATTTCCCATTAGGGGATCCCTTCGCCAAGGACCAAAGGAATGGAGGCAACAACCTCATAAAGCATAAACTAAGGAAAAAGCCTCTTCCGATTCCACTGAAAGGTGAGGAGGTGAAAGCATTTTTTTTTTTTAACGTTATATCTTAAAAATCCTTCTTTGTAAAAATAGTTCCACTACTACAAAAATGGGCATATTCAACACTAATTTGTGTGCGTTGCATGAAATGTGTGGCAAAGGCTATGCTTTCTTTGATCTTCTACAACAACATTCATATGGTGTTGCATTAGATGTGAATGCAGTGTTGCGGTTGTAACTCTTGTGCTGTGACGTGCAACACCAGTTCAAAGTGTTTCTTTACATAAATATATAACAGGTCAGCGATCCGTGTTATCAGTTTAAACAAACAAATAACCATAGACGTTGATTAATCCAACGGTTCAAGCTAATCCCTGCTTCAGTTTAGTGAAAATTTGGCGTGATGTTTTCCCCATTCATGAAATACTTCCCCCCAGAACAAATTTCTCCCGTACTCTTCCTTATGTACATTTCTCTCTCCACGAAATCCATCCACGAACACCTTCGATTGCTACTTTACCTCCGTTTACAAACTGTAAACCTCCGATTGCTCCTACTTTACAAACTTTACACCTCCGATTTGGATCATTTAGGACAATTACAGGTAGTTAGGGCTTCATCATTTCGGTTTTATTTAGATGATTCCATCTCTAACTTATTTTGGTTTACATTTAAAGTCTCAGGGTGATTTGGGTATACCGAATACCTTAAATTAGGGTTTTTTATACTTGAAGTGTTGTATTTATATGTTTGCATGTGTTGAAATTGTGCAAGTTTTGTATTTTCATGTTTGCCAAACCATTAATGTATTGGTAAATAATGCCTATTTCGAAAAGTGGAAATAAAATTTAGAGGACAAAAGAAATCCAATTTAAATGTTTAAATGACTATTTCTGTTTGTAGTTAAATAATGTCTATTTCTCTTCCTATATCGTATGGCTACGAAGATACCTTGGGAATGGGTGATCTACGGATGTCAAACTCATCATCACCAAAAACTCCTATTAATTTTTATATAAAGATGCAAGGAAGGAACTACGATGATTTGCGTGAGTATGAACTAGAGCAAGAAAACTCCGAAGACAATGGTGAGAAGAAGGACGTGAAGAAAGGGCAATGCGATGGCATAGTCGTGCTGTCTTGCGTCGTCAGCATCAAAACAACCAAGTGGTTAACGAACAACAAGATGACTCACCAATCATAATGTGGATTATGGGTATGCCGCTGTAGAAGGTGTTATTTCGATTGGATGCAACATTGGTCGTTGTTATTTTAGATATCGTGTTTATCCCACACGGCGTACCTTTTGGCAGTCGATTGACCATCAGTTTCCAAGTCAAGCCGCTGAGTATGCAAATGAATTACAACATCAACTTACAACACTGCAAAATCGAGTTATTGGTTTTCGAACTGACATAAGTAGACTTAACGACCAACTTCAAGGGCTAAATATTAGAAGACAAAATTAAATTATTGCATCGTTCTTTGTAGGTACAACTGTATCGTCTTTGTATCACCTGTGTAGTCTTTGTATTTGTACTGTTTTGTTTTGGTGCAGCCATGTAATGTTTTGAATTTTGTTCGGTATCCTTAGTTGCTCTTTTTATGTATTCTCCTGATAATTCAGTTCCAAAAGTTAGTGATAATTCATATCAAAATAATCGTCTTTGTATCACCACACTGATTATGTTTATTTGTAAATTATTAACTTGTTTTTTTTATTTCTAATTTAATCAAACCTTACTAGGTAGCCCTTGTTCATGTCTTGAAACTGTTAGTGGTATCAAATTTAGTTTTACTAGGTCATGGTTAGATTGTGGCAGTGGATAGTGAGTATTACATATGGATAGGACTTCCGAGATCGAGTGCAGAATATGTAAGAGGGTAAAAGCTTTTCTAAGAAATGCATTTCCCATTTATAAAGTAGGTGATGAGATGAAGTGCCCCTGCAAAAAAATGTACGTAACGTAATTAGTATTGTGAAAATGTTATATAAGATCATCTTATTTTTAACGGCCCTTCTCCATTACATACCGGGTGGATTTGTGAAGTTTCACAGACAAAATATATAGGTGTTGATGACTATATGGATTATGCAACGGAGATGGATTTTGAGGATAATGTAGATGTGATGTTCAAATGTGCGGGTTACATATTTGGTCAAAATCCCAGAGACCTTAAAGTAGAACCAAATCCAAAGGTTGAGAAATTTTATCAGCATGTTAAAGAAGGGAAAAAAACGTTATATCCTGGCTGCACTAAATTTTCTCGACTAAGTTTCTTGATCAGGCTTTATTATTTAAAGTGTGCTTATGGATTTAACGAGTCTGCATTTTGGGAATTACTAAAGCTTATAAAGAAGCGTTTCTTGATGCCCAGCTGCCTTTGTCTTCCTACGCTGCAAAGAATGTCATCAAGGATTTAGGTCTTGATTACCATAAAATACATGCCTGCCCAGACCATTGCATGTTATATTGGGTAGAGAATAAAGATAAAGTGGCTTGTGACATTTGTGGTTTTTCGAGATGGCCTGTAAAAGAAAAAGAAGACATCGTCGATAATAATGATCTACCAAAGTTGATTCCCAAAGTGCTAGCAAATGTTATGAGGTACTTTCCACTAAGACCAAGGTTACAAAGGATGTTTACGTGCAAAGAATTTTCCAAACTTACGAGATGGCACCAAGTGGAATGAAAAGAAGATGGAAAATTAAGACATCCGGCTGATGGTGTGGCATAGATGATGGTGGATGCTCGCTATCCTGATTTTTCATCAGAAAATCGTAATGTTCGATTGGATCTGGCATCTGATGGATTTAATCAATATCGTTCAATGAATTCAAGTTATAGTACATGGCCAATTGTGTTGGTAAACTACAATCTTCCGCCTTGGTTATGTATGAAATAAGAGAAGTTGATTCTTTCAACATTAAAATCTGGTCCAGATTCTCCAAAGAACAGTATTCACATATATATGCAACCTTTAATTGTGAAAGCATTATGGAATGTTGGCATCGAAACTTATGATTCCTTGACTGATGGGAGTTTTAATTTACGTGCAAGCGTCTTATGGACCATTAGTGATTTTCCGGAATATGCCATGTTGTCAGGTTGGAGCACGAAGGGGAAACTAGCGTGTCCAGTATGCCATTATGAAACTTCTTCAAATTATTTGAAGAATAGCAAAAAAATGTGTTATATGCACCATAAAAAGTTTCTTGATCCAACACATAAGTGGAGGCGGGATAAGAGGAGATTTAATGGCAAAACTGAAATGATGAGCATTCCAGAAATATTATCAGGAACTGATATTGAAGAGTTATTGCGGGGGTTCAAAAGTCGGTTTGGTGATAAGACCAAGAAACCGGGAAAAAGTGATGGCCCTTTTAAAAAAAAGGTCAATACTGTTTGACTTACCATATTGGTGTCGTAATCCCCTTAGACATAACCTGGATGCCATGCACATAGAGAAGAACATATGCGACAAAATATTAGGTACTTTACTTAATATATGTCACATGTCGAAGGATCATCTAAACGCTCGTTTGGATTTACGGGACACTACACCATATATGCTAATTAAACTGTGTTTTTAGCCGTATCTAAAACTCTTAAACACGACAATAAGCCATATTAAAAAATGGCGTGTTAAATTTTTAGATACGGTTATAAACCGTATCTCACTAGTGATAACATATGGCTTACAACCGTATCTAAATTGTACTCAGACACGGCCTTTGACCGTATCTAATTATATCTGTGTGTGCACACACACGCACACACACACACATACACATATATATACATGCACATATATATATATATAGATATTTAAACAAAAACTGTAGCACATATTTTTCATAACACGACATATATATCGCAATTTATACATAAGAATAACACAATTTATACATATATATATACTCAAAGCATTACAAGATTTTTCATAACACGAATACAATGTATAACATACAAACATATACAAACGAAACGGTCAAAGATTTTCATAACAATACGAACTAACAAAAATGGTAAAAACATATGATCGGCCTGATATAACTCCAGTCGAGGCCGGGAAGATTGAGCGTACGCGCTGATCATGCCGATGAAATCCATGTGTTTGTTGTAAATCAAAGTAGTATGAGAATAAGCTAGCTCATGATGCTGAAAAAGTTTATTTTTCATTCTCCAAAATCTGCGCAAACATAATTTTCATGTAATAACTCACTAATTCGCTCTAAAAGTATTAAGTGACAAACTTATTACAATTCTCCTTGTCACTTGGCTGCAATGTAGATATAACATTGCTATAGCCTTGCCTTTTCTATTCTATCACCCTTATCTAATGTAGTGTATCCGAGATGAGGGGGATGGAAAAAAGTGAGATATTACCTAAAGTTTATATTAAATGCTATGATTTTTCCTGCTAGTTACCATGCAGAAATCCCAATCCAGCAGACCCTGCACAATTATGGTTGTACTGCATAGTTATAAGCTATACGGTTCAAAACACTAACAACTCCTCGTATTACATGAGGGTTAATTGTACCATGACAGAATTACCTGAATAAAAATGTTATTTAAATAGACATCATCAACAAAATGACCACATTGATCACTACCATAGATATTAACCTTGAGCCTCCTTCGTTCCACTAATTTTACTAATTCCTCCTTCGACTCCTTCCCATATGGCATTGC
This sequence comes from Allium sativum, assembly GCA_030737875.1. NCBI lineage: Eukaryota > Viridiplantae > Streptophyta > Magnoliopsida > Asparagales > Amaryllidaceae > Allium > Allium sativum. Next base: position 709,230,399 of record CM060915.1, read on the forward strand.
ACTCTCAGCTCATCACCCCACAAGTTCAACAAAAAGCCATAGAAAGCATAAGTAATAAGTAAGAGTGTTCTAATAAGCATGCATATATCCTAGCATCATTACTAAATGAATGACAGTATTTCATTAAGCATCGAACTAGAAACCTCTGTAAGTATGTTGAGATATGAATAAGTAACAAAATCAAAAGCTAGAGTGACACATTAAGAGATATGAACAAGTAAAAAAGAATTACCTGTATGTAATGATACAAATTAAGAATAAGTTGATCTTTTTCGTGTCTCATACCGTTTTTGAAGTGTGTTACACCAAAGTCCACAATCTTTAGATTACTTATGATATTGATAAGGCAAGAGTTGAATAGCATAAAATTTAGGAATCTTCCCAATTTCTATGTTATTCAAATCAATTACCTAATCAATATCATTTAGACCTTATACCATAGTGACAACATCTATATTTCACTTCAGTCAAGCCTGTAATTAGAATTATAAAGTAAACCTCATCTTTAGCTCCAAGCTTTGCGCTAGTTAGATCATTGGCGTCATTTACATTTACAGTGGCTATTGTGATGTAAGGTCCCCTTGAGAAGTCTATTCGTCAAATCAAATTCCACTTTATAGCTGAGTTAGGTAAAGCACGACTACTTAAAATTATACCTGGGACTTTGATGAAGGTTGATTAACACACTGTAATGATGCCAATGATCTAACTAGCGCAAAGGTAGAGATACAAATCGAATCATCATCTTCAGATCACAAGATTTGTCGCGTTTCTGTCAAAGGAGAGGGTTGTTTATCTCTGTCGGAGGAGGAGATTCCAGAGAAAGGTGGAGGCATGATTTGGTGACCGAAAATCCTAATTTGGGTTTTAGTTTACGGTCACCATTAAAGTAAAACAAAAGGAAAAGGGAGCAGCCAGAATTTGTGTTTGGATTGGCTAATGGGATGCATAATATTATACACATTAGATTTGGCCAAATGTCGTGTCAAATTAACTGATCCGGAGCTTCTCTGATGGACGGTCAGATTTAGGTGTTTAGGGTGGCATGGATCACAAAATATAGTTTGGTACGGTTCTAAGCACTATCAAATATGATACAGCTATAACCCGTATTTTATCTCCGCAACGTTGTGTGCCAAATTGGTTGTTATGATGTAGTGGGAAGTGGGCATAAGGAAGGCCCTTCGTCCGGTTGAATGTGGTGATTGAAAGCATGTTAAAATTAGAGCTACAATATTTGATATGACAACATAAGGAAAAAGAAATCTTTTGCTCTATATTTAAGAATGCCAAACTGCCTCATGGTTGCGCTTTGAATGTTAGTCGGTACGTGCACATAAAAGAGAGAACAGTTGTGGGATATAAGAGTCATGATGCTCATTTCATACTCCACTATTTGTTACAATTTTCCATGAAGAAAGCGTCAAAACCCAAGGTTACGTTATCAATGATTAGATTTAGTGCGTTCCTTAGAGGTTTATGGAGAAAGGTTATCAAAGTGGATGATATCAATAGGCTGCAAAAAGAAATTGTCGAGATACTTTGTCATTTTGAAATGATTTTTCCACAGGCTTTTTCGGTATAATGGTACGCTTTCCATGTTCACTTATGTAGAGAAATTGAATACGGCGGGCCTGAACACCTTAGATGCATGTATCCAATTAAGCGATATCTAGCAAAGTTGAAATCTAATGTGCGAAATAGAAACAGACCGGAAGGTTTGATTGCAGAAGGTTACTTGGCAGAAGAGTGTGTGACCTTCTGTTCAAGATTTTTAAGCGTTGATGGAGGAACAGAAAACATGTCAATTGATTTTGGAAGATGTACAGCAGATTTGGAATATCATATTGGAACAAAGAAGAATAAAGATGGAAAGATGTTCGATTTGAAAGATGCAGATAGGAAGGCAATGCATCGCTATATTCTGTTCAATTTCGGTAATAAGAAAACTGAGAGTCTGATCGAGTAAGTTCTTAAGTTCCTATATTATTTTCCTTAACTATAAATTAATATCTGCATTTCATAATTTTTTTACCTTATTTATTATTTATGGTTCATCGAGATTTTGTAGGTGGTCTTGAAAATCCAAGAAGATACAAGAGGGAATGAAAACATTTCGAAGAGTTTTGGAATTGGCTAAAAGAAGAGGTTCTGAAAAATGACAATATTTCAAGAGATTTAGAGGTGTTTTCATTAGGTCCTAACCAAGTAGCTAGGAAGTTTTCCGGTTATATAGTAAATGGACATAGATTCCACACAAAATTTAGAGATTCTCGATGTACCACACAAAATATTGGTGTATTTTGATAGTTAAAACCACCAGCTTTGCAAGTTCGAAAGACCAAAACCAATAGTGGGTGACGTCAATTACTACGGATCAATCGAAGAAATATTTGAGCTTGATTATTGGGGAGCTTTCACAGTGGTATTTTTAAGTGTTGCTAGTACCAAGAGAAAAAAGATTCATATGGTCTTACTCGAGTAAATTTTAGCAAGTGCCATAAAACTGATCCTTATGTCCTTCTTTCGCAAGTGCATCAAGTATTTTACGTGGAAGATGCATTTGAAAAGAATGGTCATTATGTTATTAAAAAATTGCCGAGAGATTGGTGTTACACTGAAAATCATGATGCAATGGAAGAAGATATGAGCAATACGCATTCATATGATATGGGCATAGGTGGTGAACTTGACCCAGAAGTTGTTGATGGGGCTTGGATTAGGGATGATGTCCCTGTAATACAACTAGAAGAAGAACTAGAAAGAAAACTAGAAGCAGAAGTTCCTGATCCTATTCCGTATCGTTAAGACAAAAAATCCTCTTTCTTATTGCTTTAATTTGGTTTAATCCATTGTCTAATTTATGATGTATTTCGCACTTTTTGTTTTAGCTATAAATTATTATCTTTGATGAATGTATTTGGCACTCTTTTCTCATAATGCAATCTACACTATTCACATGTTTTATGATTTAACGTCTTTCTTTACTGTCGTCTAAATTGGTTATAGACCAAAATGTTAGTTGTTGTTTTTTGTCCACTTTAACATGCATGTACCTTGTTCTAATGTATTCATTTTGTACATGATGGATGGACTTATAAATATCTGACTCCAACATGGCAAACAGTTTCGAAGGACATGTTACGTCCCGGGAAAATCCTTTGTAGTAACAAAATATGTTGTAGACCGCTTTTCGTACAGTGTGATTATGGACTTTGTTAAAGATTGCCTCCATTACACTGAAATAGGAGGAGTCTATGTCAGCAAAGGAACGAGGGCTGGCTGGCAGCTGATATTGAATGACAAGGACGTAAACGAATACATACAGGGCTGCAATAAGAAAGAAGAAGTGGTTTTTTTACATAGACAACACCGTTGGCAAAGACAGTCAGTCGTTGATTCAACTGCAGCCACATGTAATCATACGGCCAAGGAAAAACATAATTCAAGGTATATATGTATATGTAATATAGATCCATTCTTGTATGTATGTATATATATATTTGTGTGTGTATGTGTAAAGAACTATGAAGGAGGCCGTCGTTAGTATTTTTATTATTACAGGATCTGCTAAGAAGCCGGTTGCAAAGCACAAGTATATTACTGCATATAGACTTCAGCAACAACACAAAATGGTGAAAAACAACCCAACTCAAGTAGGTCAGAAGAAACTATCGTCGGAGCCTGATATGAATAATGATGAAGAAGATGTTACTGTGATGGACAAAAGAACCAAGAGGAAATTAAATGTAGAAAATGAAACACATAATGATGATGATACCCGAGAGAATGAAGCTGATGTTCGGGTATTTTTCAGTTTTCATTTCATTTTATTAATCAGGATGAAATCTTGTATTTCAAGCTACTTTTTATTAAAGTTCTGCACGTAAAAGCAAGAACTGCATTTTAGTGTTTTCTATTACTGTGTTGATGTCCTATTCCGACCATGAAGGTTGCAGCTAATTCAAGTAACTATTGGTTCTTTGTGCATGCATTCTGTCAAAATAGCAAGAACTGTTTATACGTCTACTACAAGAAAAATGGTTATTGATAGCCACTTAGCATGACGTTTAAAGGAATCTAGTCATCTTTGTTCAGTTTAAAGCCAAATAGGGTTGGAAACAGCGCATTTCGCGTGTCATCACGAATCCTCAGAATTAGGCGGTAAGTATTTTCAGCTCTCGCTTTCAGTCCGCTTCTTTTTCATTTCCAGCTGCTTCTCTTTCAATTATTTTGTTCTCTTCCGCCCTTTTGCTTTCTCATTTCCTCCTCAATCATAACCCTAAAAATATTCAATTTACTTCTTCTATATTCACCACCAACAATAATAATAATGGATTACGATTATTAGTTATTACTACTTTGGACAAGTAAATTGTGGCCCTTCTTCGTCGTGCTTTTCTCGCCTACATCTCGTTCAATATTGACTAGTTAAAGGTATTAACATGAGTCCTTTTTATTGCGTAGGAACTGTTTCTTGTGTTTCCCAATTTACTTCTATTTATTTATATATCCGATCTCGTTTTCAATCCAAGTCAAATTTTATAATTACTATTTTTCATTTTTTTAGACGAGATATCAAAAGTAATTTTACATTGGATAAGATTATGCATTAAACATCTACAAAGTCTGTATACTTTCTAAAATTAGAATCTCAAGTAGAATCATTTTCTTAATGCTAATTTTTGATTACTTTGGTGGAAGAACAATTTCAAGATGAATCAAGTAAGGCTCGGTTTGAGGTTATTTGCTTAAAATAGGAATTAGAGATCGTAGCTAATCCTCGAACACTTCATTGAATATTCTATTATGAATTTGTATGAAAATAATTAGTCGTGTATTTGATAATAGCCTAATTTTGTACTTTTCAATGTCATGTCATAACACTTGAACATAAGCACCTTTGAAACTACTTTAATATTTCATGGGAGATGAGTTCTTAATTGTTCAAGGAATTTTCTAACATATAGTGACTTGTTCTCCTATTTTAATGTGGTATGCTTTCACTTGAATTTTGTTGTTTTATATTAATTGATTTTTTAATTATATTGATGGAAATAAAAAGGACTTTGGAATAGAAGTCATATTCAATTGGAAAATTTGCTATGGATTAAACGGACATTCATATCAAAAACTATTATTTTTATGAGGTATGTGGAAGTAAAAATTAACTAAAACCCATATAAAATATCTATTTTTGCATTAATACTTGACATCTATAAATAACAAGTGCATTGATGTAAAAATGGAAAGAATGGAACAAAAAAAAGAATTTTGCAAAATTCCTTTGCATTATTTGAAGTTTGAGGAGTTAAATTGAAGATATCAATGGGTTTAATTCAAAATAAACTAAAAAAGGGAAAAAGAACTATAACTTGAAGATATGAATTGATTTGGTAAACAATGAACACAAATTTTGCCTCACTTTGTATTGCCTCTTATTCAATTATGAAGGCCTAAAACAATATTGATTGTTTGAACTTCCATTATATTTTTGGTTGCATATGGCCTTGCAGAAATGAAAGCAGAAGTTTGTTCTGGTTTATAAGAATTAACTATGCTTTTTTAATTTAGGTAATTAAACATGTAGATTAATCTCTTACTACAAATGCTACAATAATAAAAAATGGTAACAAATATTCATTTATAGTGGTAAACAAATAGTGTTTTGAACTTAGAAAATAAATATTTTTGTGCATAAAGAGTTAGGCATTTCTGACTTCATTGATCTTCACTTATTTGTGAATGAAATGTTTCATGCATTTGATTCACAAATAATTTTACTTTGGATGACATATGAAAATAGGGAGTCCAATGCTTTTAACTCATAAGCTTACCTTGGATGACACGAGTCCAAAGTATAAATGCACAAGGAGTAAATATTAACAGAACTAAAGTGCTTTTTCCTGTCCATAAAACTAAAATGAATAATTTGTTCGGCTTTTGTATGGGTGGCAATTAGACCGATTGCATTCAAATTTGACTCAATTTTAAGTGTATCGGGTTTTGTCGGATATAAACCATGAATATGAAAAGTCGACCCAGTTTGGGGTTCTGTTAAGTTCAGATTGTTTTGCTCAGGTCTGGTTGTGTAATTGCATCTAAAGACTCTAAATATACCATATTTTAAAGTTTTTTGATCTGGTTGTTGTTAGAAGATCTTTTTGTCAATACACAATTGTATTACAAAGTTAGATCCTTTTGTCAATACACAATTGTATTGCAAATGAATAGTAACAATATCAATGTTACTCAATAATGCCACAATTGTCAAGTCAAACTGTGATTGCAGAAAAGACAGTAAGCAAGACCGATTGTGCACTGGATTGGAGCGGTACAGAACCGTCACCAACCGTAATGTCCGAGTCCAGAAATAATTCTGTTTCCTTAAAACAATATTGCCGTCATATGCACTGATTGACGTGATCGCAATTTGTTTCCCAGGATAAAACGGACCAGCCCCGTAGTGCAGTGCCAGCAAACGGAGCTCCGACGAACTGAAGTAGATTATAGAAACTTGAACAGAGGAATGCTTTGAAGAGGGAGTAACAATTGAGAAGAATAATTAATATTTATTCTCTCCTTTTGGGCTATGTATTTATAGGCTGGAGGAAATGCCTATACGAACATTAATGACCTTTGGAAAGGTTGCGACCCTTTAACCAAGCGGTGCTTAAATGTGCGTGCGCATTTATGATGAAACGGTTGTATCCCTTCAATAGAAGGGACATACCAGATCATAAAATGATCAAATAACTCGTTTCAGCACAATAGGCCCAAACTGAAATCAGCGGCCTATGAGACCTCAAGAGTCCCAAGGTCCAACGCCCAATTATTGACACTAATATCGTGTCATGGACTCCAAGAGTCCCCAAATCACTAAGCCCACAATTGACATCAATATAATATTGTGTCATGGACTCCAAGAGTCCCATAGCACTAAGCCCACATTTGACATCAATATAATATTGTGTCATGGACTCCAAGAGTCCCAAGGCACTAAGCCCGATTTGACATCAATATAATATTGTGTCACGGACTCCAAGAGTCCCAAGGCATTAGGCCCAAGTTGACATCAATGTAATATTGTGTCTTGGCTTAGCCACACCTGATATGAGCTCTCTTCTCCTTTATTTATATAAGATTGTAGAAGAGTTGGTACTCATATTTCATGATGTGGGACTAAAAGTTGTTTTCCTTTCTCTTCTTCCAAAATCCCTCTTTCTCTTTCTCATTCATTTCCAACAATCCCCCACATGAATGAGAAGTCGTTCTTAGTTTCACGAATCATTTATCGCATCGGTTAAAGTAGCACATGGGCCTTGAACTTTCCTAGTGATTACCTATTTGAATCACAGGCGAATCAGTAGACATTGACTGTCCTTGAACTGTAAGCCTTTTGTGTAATTCCAAAGTAGATAATACACGATAAATGTTTCTTATAACCCTTCGTTCTCTGTATGTGTTCGTTTTTGCCTTGAACACCTGCCTGGTCTCATAAGTGCTTAGAGAATTTGGCCTCATAATTCTCTTTGAAGCGGCGCCTTCGCACTTACGTAGGTGATTCTGTAAAGGGTTTTCTCTTAATTCCTCAAATACAGACATCATTGAAAGTACTAATACTTATCCTTATTCAACATATAATGCACTGACTTATCATAGGAATGGTTTGTGTATAACAGTGCCATCAAGTTTCTCTTAAACTTCGTTGTCCCTTTGAACCTAGATTTTGGGATCTCCAGTCAACTAGGTGGGGTTTCCATTTTAGAGAAACCTTTAGTCTATAGGCCTTAGCCCCATTCCCTTCGATAAGATTTGAACTTTCTCTCTTGGTAAGCCTTTGGTACGTGGATCCGCTAAGTTATCTTTAGATCGAATGTAATCTATCGTGATAACCCCATTAGAGAGAAGTTGTCTTATCATTTTATGTCTACGACGAATATGCCTAGATTTACCATTGTATAGTGTACTATTAGCTCTTCCAATAGCTGATTGACTATCAAAATGTATACATATTGGAGGCACAGGTTTGCTCCAATTAGGAATGACTTCCAAGAAGCTTCGAATCCATTCTGCTTCTTCTGCAGTCTTATCTAGTGCAATAAACTCTAATTCCATCGTAGATCTAGCGATACAAGTCTGTTTGGATGATTTCCATGAAATCGCTCCATTTACTTGTAGAATTTGTATCATTTGATCCAGTGATCCAATTTGCATCACTATATCCTTCCACTATTGAAGGATAGTTTGTATAGTATAAACCATAGCTCTGTGTATACTTTAGATATCCTAGAACTCTGATTATCGCTTTCCAATGATGCTTACCAGGATTGCTGGTAAATCTACTTAGTTTGCTTACAGCATATGCGACATCAGGCCTAGTACAGTTCATACATGATACTTCCTAGTATACGAGAGTATTCCAATTGGTAAATACCATCACCAGTGTTCTTTACCCAATTTTGGTTCATATCTACTGGTGATTTTGCAATAGTTACATTATATTGCTTGAATTTCTCAAGTATCTTGGTGATGTAATGCGATTGGGATAATGCATATCCATGTGGTGTTCTCAGAATTTTTACACCCAATATCACATCAGCCAGTCCTAGGTCTTTCATATCGAATCTAGAGGATAACATATCCTTTGTAGATGTTATTATGGCCTTGTTATTGCCTAGGATTAATAGGTCATCAACATAAAGACAAACAATGACATATCCAATATGTGTATGTTTTATGTACACACATTTATCTGATTCATTTATTGTGAATCCATTTGATAACATAGTATTATCAAACTTCACATGCCACTGTTTTTGGAGTTTGCTTAAGGCCATAAAGTGATTTCACCTATTTGCACACTTTATTCTCATTTTCTGAGCTTAGAAATCCTTCAGGTTGTTCCATATAGATTTCCTCCTCAAATTCATCATTCAAGAATACAGTTTTATCATCCATTTGATGTATTTCTAAGTCACGTATGGATGAATTGCAATGAGCATTCTAATTGATGTTTGTCGAAATAGTCCAGGTTTTCCTTTTGTTTAAATCCTTGGACTACCAGACGAGCTTTGTACTTGTCTATTGAACCATCAGGTTTCAATTTCTTTTTAAATATACATTTATTACATAAGGTCTTACATCCTTGAGGTAAATCAACTAATTTCCATGTATGATTGGACATAATGGATTCAATCTCATTGTTAATTGCCTCTTTCTAATAAGGGGCATCGCTGGAGGACATAGCTTGTTTGTATTTCAATGGATCATCTTCTAACATAAATGTATAGAAGTCCAGTCCAAAAGTTTAACGTCCTTGACCTTTTACTTTTTCTTGGCTCCTCCAATTGCTGCTCAGCACTACTTAGCTGAGTGTCATTTTGTTCAGCATCCTCAATAGAGTAATGAACTTCTTTTTTCCCTTGATCTCTTAGGTGTATGATTTTCAATACCATATTTCAAGGGGAATATATGTTCGAAAAATTTAGCATTTCTCGACTCAATGATGGTATTTTCATGAATATCATCAATTTCAGATTTGTGTACCAAACATTGATATGCGGCACTCCTTTGTGCACATCCAATAAATACACAATCAATTGTTTTTGGTCCAATTTTGACCTTCTTTGGTTTTGGTACCTCTACTTTGGCAAGACACCCCCACACTTTTAGGAATTTGTAGGATGGTGGTCTGTTTTTCCAAAGTTCATGAGAAGATAGAGATGTTTTCTTTCGGGATATTTTATTTAAAATATGATTTGCCGAAAGAATAGCTTCTTCCCAAAAAATTATCTGGCAAGCCAGGATAAGGCATTCATCATTTCTTTAAGTTTTATCTTCCGATCGGCTATACCGTTGGATTGAGCTGAATATGGTGCTGTAATTAGGTGTAAAACACCATGTTTAGCGCAAGATTCTTCAAAAGGGAATACATATTCTCCTCCTCTATCACTTCTTAAAGCTTTGATTTTCTTGTTGAGTTGATCCTCAACTTCCGCTTTGTATTGTTTAAACACATCAAATCACATACATTTGTATGTATCATATCTAGCGGTTCTGTTTCTCGTTCAACATAATGAAACGAGATTCTTGTCAATTTTGCTTCTGCACAAATTTGACATTTAAAAATGGTGTCTAGATTATTCAATTTGTGCAATGTATCAAAGTTTACATCCCCTAATCTAGAATATCACACGTTGGAAGAGTCAACAATATAAACAAAAGATTCACTTTTATTCATATCAGTGTGTGGTACAATAGTGATTACATTTTCTTTAAACGAACCATCACACACATGTCCTCTTCCTACATACACTCCATTCTCAGCTTCAAGGATTAATTTAAATCCATGTTTGCTGAGCAATGATCCTGAAATCAGGTTCTTATGAATTTCTGGAACATAGAGAACGTCATTTAAAGTTAGTTCCTTTCCAGGTTGCATTCTGATATTACTGTATATAAATTCATATCAGCAATGACCTTTTGGGGATTTCAGCCTATTCTTTTTTTTTTTTTAGAGAGTCAGAAATTTGGCAAGTCCCAATATTGTTAGACAAAGCAACATTTTTCTATTGTCAGCACTTAATATTGATGACGTTGAACTTCTCTGACCTTTCTCCATGAGGCAGAGTCATTATTGGAACCATTTGGCGCAGTCAGAGCGTTGGTCACCGTCTATGTCGGTGTAAAATTATTGTTGCTATTTTGCGACACAGCTTATTGTCGTCTGCAACAATCAATATTGTTTTAAGATTGTTAGAAGATCTTTTTGTCAATACACAATTGTATTACAAAGTTAGATCCTTTTGTCAATACACAATTGTATTGCAAATGAATAGTAACAATATCAATGTTACTCAATAATGCCACAATTGTCAAGTCAAACTGTGATTGCAGAAAAGACAGTAAGCAAGACCGATTGTGCACTGGATTGGAGCGGTACAGAACCGTCACCAACCGTAATGTCCGAGTCCAGAAATAATTCTGTTTCCTTAAAACAATATTGCCGTCATATGCACTGATTGACGTGATCGCAATTTGTTTCCCAGGATAAAACGGACCAGCCCCATAGTGCAGTGCCAGCAAACGGAGCTCCGACGAACTGAAGTAGATTATAGAAACTTGAACAGAGGAATGCTTTGAAGAGGGAGTAACAATTGAGAAGAATAATTAATATTTATTCTCTCCTTTTGGGCTATGTATTTATAGGCTGGAGGAAATGCCTATACGAACATTAATGACCTTTGGAAAGGTTGCGACCCTTTAACCAAGCGGTGCTTAAATGTGCGTGCGCATTTATGATGAAACGGTTGTATCCCTTCAATAGAAGGGACATACCAGATCATAAAATGATCAAATAACTCGTTTCAGCACAATAGGCCCAAACTGAAATCAGCGGCCTATGAGACCTCAAGAGTCCCAAGGTCCAATGCCCAATTATTGACACTAATATCGTGTCATGGACTCCAAGAGTCCCCAAATCACTAAGCCCACAATTGACATCAATATAATATTGTGTCATGGACTCCAAGAGTCCCATAACACTAAGCCCACATTTGACATCAATATAATATTGTGTCATGGACTCCAAGAGTCCCAAGGCACTAAGCCCGATTTGACATCAATATAATATTGTGTCACGGACTCCAAGAGTCCCAAGGCATTAGGCCCAAGTTGACATCAATGTAATATTGTGTCTTGGCTTAGCCACACCTGATATGAGCTCTCTTCTCCTTTATTTATATAAGATTGTAGAAGAGTTGGTACTCATATTTCATGATGTGGGACTAAAAGTTGTTTTCCTTTCTGTTCTTCCAAAATCCCTCTTTCTCTTTCTCATTCATTTCCAACAGTTGTTTGGTTAGATCGTTTTGTTGAATAATGTATTACTCATGACTACTAGCACAACAATGAGTTACATAACGTTGATTATTGGATTCTTTTTTGCATTTATAAGAAAAGAGCACTACATATAAAAAATTGTTTTTCGTGTGTCAAAAAATGATAGAGCATTTGATCAATACTAGCTAGCAAAATAGACATTTCAGTTATCCCTTGTGTGATGTTAACAACGGTTAGATCACTACATATAAGAAAAGAAGATGTCTTGTGCTTTGACATATGGAAGGGGCTCTGAATATTTGTGAACATTTTTGCGGTTAAGTAGAATGATGATTACTAGTTTGAAGAGAGACATGCGCGATAATAAAAATGTAGTAGCTGTTAAAGAATCCAAAGATATATCAAAGAATTCTCTTGTTTGAGCATTAACTCATGTAGTTCATCTTGGTGATTGCATTTACCCTCTTGTTGTCGTGCCTTCTCAAAGCTCAGGCAGGAAGCTTTATGTTATGATATGACAATAGTACAAAAATTTTAGTGTGCTATATATACTCTCAGAAGCATGCTATCCATATATAGCCATATTATGGGCTCGTTCATTAGGTGTAATATAACAAGCATGGATAATGGATCAAAACGTCATTATGTAATCAGATGCAGAGTAATGTAATTCTTCTCAGAGAATATAGTAATTCTGAACAAAAAAGGGATATTTCTATTTTTTTCCCTTGTTCTTTGTCATATTGAGTTCCTAAAAATTGTTAGCATTGCAAATAGTTGTAAGGAACATGTTTTCTTCATCTCATTATGTTCTTGTAATTGTTTTTCAATCTAAAGTTAAACAATAATTTCAGATTCATATATTTACAATTGTTATTTTCACACTATCAAAATTTGCAAGGCTTATCAGCAATAAATGCAAGAAGATATAGTAATTATAAACCATTCAATATGAAAAACTAACTCACACTGCATGTTTCCGCAGTAATTATAAGATTGAATAAACTGCAAGATGATACTGGATGTAGACGTAAATTTCAAGTGTATGTAGATACAAAATATACGAGCTATTTAGAAGGTATAGGTTTTATGTGGCCCATGCATTTGCAATTTATGTATTTTTGCCACTACTACAATTCCGTTCATTGCCCAAATTTGCATGAGAGATGCACGACAAACTCAAGCACCGATCCAAGGATAAACTACTCGATCTAATTTTGGACTTCATCACCCGATTTGGATTTCGATTTTCAGGTATTTTCCCTTCTACTTTTTTTATATACTTTTAATTTGCTTTAAATTAATATTGTTTTTATCCTTTCAACTATTTTCGTCTTTTAACCTGTAAAAATATGGATTTATGAGGCTGAAAGATCAAAGTTGAGAGGAAGTATAAGCTATGAAGCCAAGTAAGTTCTAAATGAGGACGACGGATTTGCAATATTTTTCTTGCAATTTATTTATTTATATTATAAAATATACAAATGAAAGATAGGCTTCAGGCTTTCGTTGCGTGTGTATTTTTATGTTTGACTTACATGGGCCTAGGCTAAAGCCCAAATGTCATGTTATATTACAAATTATCATACCGTGTGTATAAATACACGATATCACTATACTTTTCATTATTATGTCATTACAATAACAGTAATACAATTCAGTTCTTCATTATTACAACATTCTTGCTTCAAATCTTATATGGTATCAGAGCTTGAAAGCTTAACAACAATCAAGAAATCAAAAACAAATCAGAGTAGCTATAATTCTGTTTTAAAAACAGAGACCCATCAGCTTTGATATCATCATCTGAATCCCTCCTATCAAAAACAGAATTTTTGTTTCATCATTTAGGAGTTGCTACTCAATTACAATAGTTTGTGCCTCGCCTATCATTTCAGGCTGCATCAAACCATCATATTAAGTTTTGCAAAGAAAAAAAATTCTGAAGTCTTGAAATCGATCAAGAAATTCAAGAAAAGAGAAATTATTGTAAAGAAGTGCCATACCAGAGTGCTTCATCAGAAAGAAACAACCCAAAGGTTTAACAATCATCACCTGAAGCTCTTCAGGTTGCAACATCTGCAGCCACATAATCTTTTCAAGAATTTCTCAATTCAAAGCTTCAAGATACAGTGTTGTTTTGCCGTCATCATGGTGGATGATCACAACTCCTCAACGATTCCTCCTGGAAATCAATCACCAATTCCTCCTGGAAATTCATCTGCAAATCAAAACCAGTCAACATCAGTGGATCAAAACATGTCCAGTGCAGAATCTCTTGTTAAAACAGGTATAAACCCACAAACTCAACTAATTACCATTCACCTTGAAGAAAACAACTACTTGCTATGGAAATTGCAAGTAGAGACAGCGATTCAAGGCTATGGTCTCGAAGGGTACATTCTTGGTACTATTGCTATCCCACCTAAGTTCATAACTAATGCTGATAATAGGGTAGTTAATTAGCAATGATGATTATGTCAAATATCATAGGCAGGATAGATTAATCTGTGCATGGTTATTGTCATCTATAAGTGAAAAGATTTTATCTCAAGTAATTGGGTGTAAAACAGCCTATGATATTTGGACAACCATAAAAAAATCCTTTAATACTCAATCATCAGCCAAGACAATGTTCTATAGAAACCAATTACAGACTGCCAGAAAAGATAACTTGTCCATGAGAGAATACTTAACAAAAGTTAAAGGAATATGTGATCATCTTGAGGCAGCAGGTCAAAGAATCAGTGATTCTGAGCATATTTTATCAATTCTAAATGGACTGGGTGAGGAGTATGAAGCTGTTGTAGCGGTTATCATATCTCAAAAATTGACTAGTTCTATGGAAGATGTACACTCTATTCTTCTTGCTCATGAGGCAAGAATTGAAACAAAAAGATCACGGTTAAATGAATTATCTACTAATGTTGCTGAAACCAAAAACAAGAATCAAAACAAAGGGGATTCTTTTAATCAAAGAGGAGGCTCCTCTAGTAGAGGCAGAGGAAGAGGAAGATGGAACAACAATAATAACAGACCTAAGTGTCAAATTTGTGGAAAAATAGGGCATACAGCTGTGAAGTGCTATTTCAGGTTTAATAACAATTATGTTGGTGGTGAAACACAAAATAGTCAAAGAAAAACAAATCCTACAGCAAATCTGGCAAATGTTGAAACTGACAGCCAAAGCAACATGTCAAGAAACAGCCAAACAGATGACATTGGAGATGATAATTAGTATCCAGACTCAGGTGCTACTAATCATATCACAAATAATCTCAATCTAGGCCAAAGGGAGTACAAAGGTATGAATTCTTTACTTATGGGTAATGGTAACAGTGTAAACATTACACATATTGGCTTTGGCAGCATAAAAGGTAAAAAGCAACTATACCTCAATAATCTACTTATGGTTCCTCATATAAAAAAGAATTTACTCAGTGTATCACAGTTTGCTAAAGACAATAATGCGTACTTTGAATTTCATCCACATCATTGTTTAGTTAAAGATTTGTTGACTAATGAAATCATTTTGTAGGGTAAAACATGCAATGGACTGTATAAATTCAATGATGTGAATTTTTCAAGTAATGGCCAAGAGGAAAACAGTTGCTACCTATCAGAAATTAATGATAAAATCAGTGTATTTGATCTATGGCATATAAAGCTTGGTCATGCTAATGTAAATGTTGTCAAGAAAGTTTTAGACACAAACAACATCTCATATGATAATGTCCCTATGCCATATGTCTGCACTTTTTGCCAAATGGGCAAAAGTCACAGGTTACCATTCACAAATTCTTTAACTAATTACACTAAACCACTTGAACTTGTTGCAACAGACCTATGGGGTCCTGCTTCAACAAATTCAGATTATGGCTTTAACTATTATATTTCCTTTGTTGACTCCTATTCTAGATATACTTGGATATATTTCTTAAAATCCAAGTCTGAAACCAGTAAAGTTGTTATTCATTTTATTAATCAAGCTGAAAAAAAGACAGGTGAAAGTTTAAAAATACTACAAACTGATGGAGGTACAGAATTTAAACCTTTAGGTGAATTCTTTCAAAAGAAAGGTATAATTCACAGATTAAGTTGTCCATACACCTCTGAGCAGAATGGTTTAGTTGAGAGAAAGCCTAGGCATATTGTGGATTGTGGTCTTACTTTATTAGCTCAGAGTAACTTAACTATGAAATTTTGGCCTGATGCTTTTAACACTTTTGTATATCTAATAAATAGGCTGCCTACCAAAACACTGAACAACAAAAGTCCTCTAGAATCTTTATATAATGTTAAACCTGATTATGATAGGCTCAAAGTTTTTGGCTGTCTATGCTATCCATACTTAAGGCCATACAATACTCATAAACTAAATTTTAGATCCTCAGTATGCACTTTTATAGGGTATGCAAATGATCAGAAGGGTTACAAATGTCTTGATGAAAAAGGCAAAATCTACATTAGTAGACATGTTGTATTTAATGAAAAGGTATTTCCTTTCAAAAGTAAAGACATGGCTACTACGTACACAAAAAAATACAATCCAAAGAAGTCAATACCAGGAATACCTCTATATTCTGACAACAGTACTGAAGATACTGGCGATGGTAGCTCAGACTCTTCTCAACAACATGCATCATCATCAAGCAGTGAGACATCATAGCCTTCCAATCAACCCAGTAAAAATCAGCAACAACATGAATATCTACAGCATGACTCAAGTTCAGAAGTTAGAAATGATCAATCAAATACCAGGAATGATAATAGTGAAACTCATGAACAACAGAGTGAACAAATTCAGACAGGCCATCCAATGATCACTAGATCAAAAAGGGGTATTTTCAAGCCCAAAGTCTATAATGTTATCAGTAATTCAGATGAACCAACAAATTACAACCAAGCCATTAGCAACCAGAACTGGAAACAAGTTATGGATGATGAATATCAAGCTTTGATAAAGAACAAAACCTGGACACTTGTTAAAGCTCCAACAGATAAGAATATAATAGATAGCAAGTGGACATACAGACTAAAAAGAAATGCTGATGGGTCAATACACAAATACAAGGCAAGACTTGTCGCTAGAGGCTTCACACAACAATATGGTTTTGACTTTGAAGAGACATTTTCTCCAGTTGTTAAACCAACAACCATAAGAATAATTCTTACCATAGCCCTACATAACAACTGGAGGATACAACAACTGGACGTCAACAATGCATTTCTAAATAGTGACTTAAAGGAGGAAGTATATATGAGTCAACCTCAAGGATATCAGAAGAATGGAGAGCTTGTTTGCAAACTAAACAAAGCAATTTATGGGCTTAAACAAGCTCCCAGAGTCTGGTTTGATAAATTGAAACTTGTTTTAACAAAACTAAAGTTTCAATCTACTAAATTAGATCATTCTCTATTTGTCAAAATTACTGATAATATAACTATTTTTGTTTTGATATATGTGGATGACCTAATCATTACAGGAAATAGTGAAACTGAAATCAGAAAGCTCATTCAGATTCTGGACAAACAGTTTTCAATTAAAGACTTGGGGGAACTCAATTATTTTCTAGGCATTGAAGTCACTAAAACATCCAAATCAGGATTATTTTTGAATCAAAGGAAATACATCACTGAAATTCTTGTTAGAGCAAAGATGGCGGCTGTTAATGCCTTGCCTACACCAATGATAACAAATCATCAATTATCTAAATACAGGGGAGAAAACATTGTCAATATCAGACAATACAGAAGTCTAGTTGGAGCATTACAATATGCTACCATTACTAGACCTGAAATAACATACTGTTTTAACAAACTTTCACAATTTATGCAGGAACCAAAAGAGGACCATTGGAAGGCAATGAAAAGAGTGCTCAGATATCTAAAGGGAACTATGGATTATGGTTTACACTTTACACAAGGCAATCAACTCAATATTACTGGATATAGTGATGCAGACTGGGCAACTGATCCTGATGACATAAGATCAACTTTAGGCTACTGTATCTATTTAGGAAATAACCCTATATCATGGTGTGCTAAGAAACAATCTACAGTCTCAAGGTCTAGTACTGAATCTGAATTCAGGCGCATTGCTAATGTCACTGCTGAAATCATGTGAGTACAGTCACTTCTAAGTGAACTCAAAGTTACAGTTTCAAAGCAGCCAGTACTATGGGGTGACAATCTAAGCGCAGTGTCATTATCATCTAATCCTATATTGCATTCAAGAACCAAACACATGGAAATTGATTTATATTTTGTTCGAGAACAAGTAATCAAGGGAAAGCTTCAAATAAACCATGTTTCAGCAAATTACCAGATAGCAGATATTCTTACAAAGCCATTATCAAGTAAAAACTTTGCCAGATTGAGATCTGAACTCAAAGTAATTGAAAGATCAAACCTTGGGGAGAAAGCAAAGTTCACAAACTCAGATCTGAAACCTGTAATGTCTGACAAACTTAGATGGAGGCCAAAGCATGCTGGTAATCCAAGTATTGAAGACCCAAAGCCTGCAAAGCAAATCAGCATCTCACATCCAGAAATCGAGAGCATTCAAAGGCAGAGACCACTCAAACGAAGCAAGTACAAGCTCTCATAGGCTGAATCCTCGCCATCATCTGCAAATATTTTGAGATCGAGGCTGATTCAAGCTCATTTTTTGAAGAAATTTATCAGATTTCATCTCTTTAAGATGTGGCGGCGGACATTAGAAACCCTAGCTTTCATTTGCGGGAAGATATAAAGTATACAAATGAAAGATAGGTTTCAGGCTTTCGTTGCGTGTGTATTTTTATGTTTGACTTACATGGGCCTGCTGGGCTAAAGCCCAAATGTCATGTTATATTACAAATTATCATACCGTGTGTATAAATACACGGTATCACTATAGTTTTCATTATTATGTCATTACAATAACAGTAATACAATTCAGTTCTACATTATTACAACATTCTTGCTTCAAATCTTATATATATGATTATAGTCATTTTAGAAGTTTGTATGACGAGAAAAGTGGAGTTAAATCTACTGGAACTGGAGTAAATTTGGTTCTTGTTGCTGTAGTGGAGCGTGTACCATTCTTGTCATGTAACTACGTGAATGTTGTTGCTCTTGACACATAAGTACGTGAATGGTATATTTATATCTTCTTTGTTTATGAAGTTGATCTTTTTTTTTTGGGAGATTGTATCAGTTTTGTATTTGCCAATGTATACGAAATCAAGCTTGACCAAGATGTTAAGGTACAAGTTATGGTCTGATAAGGTAAGTATTGTGAAGGAAAAGAACTGTTGTTGTTCAACTCATGATGATAGAGGCGAGAATAATACTACTGCTGGCCTTGCAACGATATGATTTTTTTAAACCTAAAGCCACCACCTGCAGCTTGAAAATTATTGCTATTCACATATTTTAGCCATATAAATAAAATAAGAACCTAAAATTCGTCCATACATATCATACTAGCATGTTTTCTCTTCAATTTTTTTTATCAATTCCAGGTCTTTTAATTGTTCTTAACTAGTATGCACCTTGAATGGTATATATGCAATTAATTTGGTTGCATGCTGATTGATGCCTATTCACTTTATAAGCAGATCAACTGCCTTATATAGGTATATGCTTGCTAAATCCATGCATATGTGTCAAGCTAGCTTGTTCACTTTTCAATTTTCTTAATTGGTTCACATGCTTTCAATTGTTCTTAGCTGCCATATATAATAAAACATACACATGCAACTAACTTTATTGCAAGCCAATCAATCCCCATATACTTGCTTTTTTTAACCATCTTCCTTGCTAGATAATTAAAATCTATATACGTTTTCTTTCTTAATTGGTTCACATATTAATTCCTTACTCGGTGCTATTCATTCGTTGATTTAGTCTGCTGACCCATCACTACCTTTGCACTATCTATATTTGTACTTCCCTTTCCATCTCCTAATTTCAAAGCGTCTTCAATTTTTTATCTTTATTAAATTGTATATTCATTGTTTCAATTTATTTAGATGCTCCTTCCTACCTCGGCTTATGACTTATGTAATGTTATGTTTTTCTACAAAATCCTTACCATTATTCTTTTGCTTAAGTATTTTACCAAAACATTGCCTGTTTTTTTGAGTCTCTGATCTAGTATTTTATTAACAAATTGAATTAAGCAAATTGAAAAACTCAACTGTATAAAAAACTCATTCCTGTTTTTGATTTCCCTTTTTTAAGCATCATTGAAGCATAATTTGACCATGTATTTTCCTTTTTTTGTGTTACCTTGCTTCTTTATCCACTCTAGGTTGAGATCATTAAATTAAAAAACTCAAGTGACGCACCACAACTTGTGGAGAAAGCTTAAAAAAATTCGTGCTCAGATCAGGGAAGCATTAACGGTGGAAAGAAAACAGGCTTTGTATGACTTGAAAAATTCCATCTTCTGGGAACAAATTGCTTCACATCACTCTGCCATCTCCAAATATTTTGAATAAAGTTTAAAGTGTCGACTCAAAGGCTGATTGTAAATCAAAATGTTCCAAACCCTGGTTATAAAGGTTAAAGAGTCGACTCAAATGATCGCACTTACGTTTTAATATGCCCCTTGATGATTGCGACAACTTTTGTCATCAAATCTTTTCTGCTTCCCAGATTTCTGCCAAGGTGAATCATATGCTTTGTTGCTCCCAGTTTTTATTTTTTCCATGCTTTACTAGGTACAATGCCTGCCATAAGATTGTTCTTGCTTTTTTAGCAACTACTGCTCATATACATATGGGAGGCATCAGCAATTGTTTAGTATTTGTAGAAAGTGTGCTGAATTATACTTCCCTTTGTGAATGCCATTGAGGTGGGTGAAATTTAGTTCTAAAATTTCATATTATCATACTTCAAATAGTGCCTATATCTTTCAATATACCTAGGCGATAGGTTCAAACCAACTGTTTGTTTGTCACATTTTATACACTGCGTACACCACAACAATGAGGAAAAAAGTATAATAATTATTATTTGATATATAATTTTCTATTATTAGAAAAAATATCTTGAAACACAAACATTTCTGCTCCTGATGTTTGGTTTACGGGAGATCTTTATATTACTCACATTTTTTTTCCTATGTTTCATCTCAAAATGTACAGTTACATATTCATTTTACATTAACCATCATGTATTGCGATATATAATCTCCTAAAATCGATCATATTTATTATCGGTTCCGGTGATTTTGAAATAAAAATAATTCATTTATAAATGCAGAGGCCTATGTGCGTGATCATGCCTACATGCATATTTTATTTATTACAAAAAAAATTGTCCTTCGAAATTTACATGTAATAGTATAAAAATGTATTGCAATTATAAACTTTTATAGCTAGAAGGTTTTGTTTAAAAAGAGACCATTCAAAAATTGTTAAATTTACTTGCATATTTCAACTATTAGGTAGAAAACCTATACACAAATATTTGTGTAGTGTTGGATATATTTGTACATTATTTATATTCTATCAGATTTTTATACTTAACAAATAACAGGCGATCTACTTCATTTAACGAACTTAGTAACAATCTTTTCAAATCATTTCGTCATTTATTTATTTTAGTTTTCCTAGTAACTTGCACTGAAGCTATACGATAACGTTTACTGCAACATAGATTGATTACTTTCTGCACAGAAAATCATACGCTTATATTGGTTAGTACATGTTCCTTTCAACTGCATGCTAGATGCACCACAACATATGCGATCCTTAATTCATTAGTTCTACATAATCAGTTGCACCTACTTAGCCCTATCCCTTTCCAAGTTTTATTATTAACAAATGATGGATTCAATATGTATACTTCTAAAATTTCCCATCCAACCATCCATATGAAGTTGGATATATAGTTCTCACTGAATACAACTATTTTATGGAATGTACACTAAAATGCTTTAACATTGACAATTGGTATATAGCAATTTCGAACCCCTTTTTTATACATGTTGCAGCCTTTTGATTTGAAATCATATGAGTTCTTGCCAAGTACCGTTGGTGCATTCATGCGGGACAGTGGGTACTATTGCATCTCAAACATTGTAAAAATTAGTTAACATTTAACTGTAAGATCAATACCTGTAAAACTAGGTATATGTAAACTATGTACCAAACCTTTTTTAAGGTAAACATTTCGGATTTGTGGCCCATTTTTTTTGCCATAAACTCATTATTTAGTAACAGCCCATATTTACCTTTAACCACCCACTAATTTGTTTCACTTTGTAACCGCGCTCCATCATGACCAAAGCGGTATAACAGTAAACGTGATTCACTTTTCTGATTTACGGTTCACTAAACCTATTCTCAAATTCGAAAAAACACCATCAAAACTTGAGAAGAAGGGTTTGGAAACAAAATCAAAGACAAAGAATTGAAATTGGAGAAAGAAAAGCATACAAACTCATCCGATTTCGCTTAGCAATGGCTGGAGGTACTCTATTGATCATCTTGTTTGCTTTCACTTATAATTTATGCAATAGTTAGTGTTCTAACATTTGGTATCAGAGCATGAATCGCCTCTGTCTTGCTGTAAATAATTAGGATGCCATCTTTTGTTGAAAATCCTCTTGCCGTTTTCGTTTTCGCTGTAAAACGATGAATCCTCTTCTTTCGTGAATGTATAACTCTTCATCTGGAAGACTTTACATGCTGAGAACAATTTTTTTTTTGGTTGGTCAAATTTATTTATTACTTTAGTTGGCATAGTGACATTGATGGCATAGGGTTCCATTGTTGGCATAGTGGCAGCCTGGCAAGGGATTACATGGGTTTCCCTGTTGCCTTTTGTTGATAATAATATAAAATGAGCCACTTTCTCATTATTTTGGACTAGCACAACAACTTTTTCATATTGTAAGAACATTGACTGAAGCACTCCTGCATACCTTTTTCTATTATAGCATATGTGTATTGAAAGTAGCATTTTTTTTTTTGGACTGGAGCATTGTAATAACATTGCTTTATTGTGTATTATGGTTTGTACACATATTGTATTGTTTTATGTGGACCTAATATACATAGGCTTGCATATTATAACATGACATGTAGGCTTGTTTTTCCTGTTCTAGTCTACATACAGTTTTTGTTTGTACTGATTAAAAAAAATTGTGTCTTTTATACATTGCAAGCTAGGTGTATGTGTATAAAACAATGTGAAATGTCAAGTGATTGAGTAAATTTTATTAGTTAGGGAGTAGCCACAGCATCTCTAATTATTAAAAAAAAATGATAAACTGAAATCACATGTGGATACTCGACATTGATTGTAATTAATCATGTGTAACATAATAAGATTTGCCCATAGGAAATTTTATTGTTTTGCATGATTAATCAGGGTGATGTATCATATTGTATTTCTTAATCTACCCACAGGAGTTAAGAAATAATGATTTGATAGTTTCACTATAAGATTTAATTTACGAATCTGATTTGAGTAGACTTTAGCCCACGGGCAAGTTTTATGTCATTGAATTCATATGTGCATAGTTTACATTGGTAAATTGTGATAAAATTATAGTCTCGGTTTATTTTGTTAATAAGCATATATTTTCTATTTGCAGTAATTTTACCTGAAAATATTTCTGATGTTAAATGTGACATTCCTGAATTAAGAGGTGATAACTACAAGGTATGGAAGGAGAGAGTGTTACTGCATTTAGGATGGATGGATATTGACTATGCTATTCGGAAAGACGAGCCACCTAGAATAACGGAGGCTAGTACTCCTGAAGCCATTGATCTTTATGAAAAGTGGGAGCGATCTAATCGTCTTTCAATTATGTTCATAAAGACCAAGATTTGTGCTAGTATTAGGGGTTCAGTCGATCAGCATGTTAAAGTCAAGGATCTTCTTGAAGCCATCGATGAGCAGTTTGCATCCTCTGATAAGGCTCTCACCAGCACCTTGATTATGAAGTTCTCATCCATGAGGCACACTGAGGTTAAAGGAGTGCATGATTATATCATGCGCGTGAGGGATATAGCGGCTCAACTAAAGGCTTTAGAAGTTATCATGTCTGAATCTTTCTTGGTCCATTACATTCTGTGCACTCTACCTCAGCAATATGCCCCATTTAAGATCTCTTACAACAAACATAAGGACAAATGGTCAATTAATGAGCTTATGACCATGTGTGCTCGAGAGGAGGGTAGAATGTTGATGGAAGAGGGAGAAAAGGTGAACCTTGCTATGACTTTTTATTCAAAGAAGAAAAAGGATCACAATAAGGAAAAGGAAAAAAGGAAAGATTCACGCAAATCAAGTCATGAAAAAGGAGTCAAAGTGTTACTTCTGTAAAAAAAAAGGGACACATTAAGAAGGACTGCATTAAGTTTAAAGCTTGGCTTGAGAAGAAAGGTAATTTTCCAGCATTTGTTTGTTATGAATCTAATATGGTTAATGTTAATCATGATACATGGTGGATTGATACTGGGACTACAATCCATGTTTCGAATACCTTGCAGGGTATGACAAACCTAAGGAAACCAGTGGACAGTGAAAGACTTATCTATTCAGGCAACAAGATAGCTTCACGTGTGGAAACCGTTGGGACATGCGGTTTGATTTTAAGTAGTGGTTTTACTTTATGTTTTGAAAAAACATTCTATGTTCCTAATTTTGCAAGGAATTTGATTTCTGTATCTAGACTTTTACCTTTTGGATTTTCCTTAAATTTTTCAGACTCTGGTTTTAGTATTATCAAAAATTCTGAAGTTATTGGCTATGGTACATTGTCTTATAATTTATTTCATCTTGACTTGCAAAATGATACCACTCATAATTCTATGCATGTTAATTTAGGTTTAAAAAAATGTATTATGAATGAGGATTCTTCTATGTTGTGGCATCAGAGATTAGGACACATCTCCATTGATAGAATTAAGAGGTTAGTAAAGGAAGGGGTACTTGGTACTCTAGACTTTACTGATTTCGACACTTGTGTTAGTTGCATTAAAGGAAAGCAAACTAATAAACAAAAAATTGGTGCCAAGAGGAGTTCTGACTTATTAGAAATCATACATACAGACATTTGTTGCTCGGACGTGAATGCTGATGATCCAAAATACTTTATCACCTTCATAGATGATTATTCGTGATATATGTATCTCTACTTACTTCGTTCCAAAGACGAAGCTTTAAATGCCTTTAAATTATTTAAGGTTGAAGTAGAGAATCAATGTGGTAAGCACATTAAGATCGTGAGATCAGATTGAGGTGGAGAGTATGATGGTAGATACACTGAGAACAGACAAACACCTGGTCCATTTGCTAAATTTCTTCAAGAGCATGGGATTGTTCCCCAATACACCATGCCTGGTTCTCCGGACCAAAATGGTGTAGCTGAAAGAAGAAATCGGACATTAATTGATATGGTGCATAGCATGAGAAGTAATGTTAAACTTCCATCATTTTTGTGGACTGATGCTCTTAAGACAGCAGCATATATATTAAACCGGGTTCCATCCAAGGCTGTCTCTAAGACGCCTTTTGAGTTATTCAAAGGTTGGAAACCGAGTTTGCGACATATACGCATTTGGGGATGTCCATCTGAGGTGAGAATCTACAATCCACAAGAGAAGAAACTTGAGCCCAGGACTATTAGTGGGTATTTCATTGGATATGCCGAGAAGTCAAAGGGTTATAGATTCGATTGTCCGTCCCATTATACCAGGATTGTGGAATCAAGAAATGCTAAATTTATTGAGAATGATTTGATCAATGGGAGTGATCAATTTCAGAATATTATTCCTGAAAAAGACCACTATGAGGTTCCACCCTCTGATTAAAATGATAGATTGATTGTCATTCACGCTCATCAAGTTAAGCCGAGTGTTAGACAACCAAATATAGAAATTCCACAGATTATTGATCAAAATCTGATAGACCATGTTGTAAATGAGGATTTGGTTCATAATGAGAATGAACAAGTCCCATTAAGAAGATCTACTCGTGAAAGGCGATCAGCTGTTCCTGATGATTATGAAGTGTACCTACAAGAATCAGATTATAATATTAGAGTCGATAATGATCCTTTGTCATTTTCACAAGCCATAAGTTCTACAGATTCAAACTTATGAATGAATGCTATGAAAGAAGAGATGAACAATGGCTTCTAATCGAGTTTGGAATCTTGTTGAGTTGCCTGATGGTGTAAAAATCATTGGATGCAAGTGGGTTTCTAAGACAAAAAGAGACTCACTAGGCAGCATCGAAAGATATAAAGCGAGACTCGTTGCTAAAGAGTTCACTCAAAGAGAAGGAATCAACTACACAGAGATATTTTCTCCTGTATCAAAGAAAGATTCCCTTCGTGTAATTATGGCATTAGTAGCTCATTTTGATTTCGAGCTACATCAAATGGATGTGAAAACGTCATTCCTTAATGGTGATTTAGAGGAAGAGGTTTATATGAAACAACCTGAAGGATTTTCCTCTAAGGATGGTGAACATTTGGTTTGTAAGCTAAATAAATCCATATATGGGTTAAAACAAGCCTCCCGTCACTGGTACAAGAAATTCCATGAAATAATAACTTCATTTGGTTTCGAAGAAAATATCATGGATCAATGCATATATCTTAAGGTCAGTGAGAGTAAAATTTGTTTACTTGTATTATATGTGGATGATATTTTGCTTGCAACCAATAATAAAGGGTTGCTACATAAGGTAAAACAGTTCCTTTCAAGAAACTTTGATATGAAAGATATGGGAGATGCATCTTATGTCATTGGCATTAAGATCCATAGGGATAGATCTCGAGGCATTTTGGGATTGTCTCAAGAGGCCTATATCAACAAAGTACATGAAAGATTTCGAATGAAAGATTGTTCACCAAGTGCAACACCCATTGTGAAGGGAGACTAGTTTAGTTTGGACCAGTGCCCTAGGAATGACTTTGAAAGAGAACAGATGAAAATATTCCATATGCTTTAGCTGTTGGTAGCATAATGTATGCCTGGGTTTGTACCAGACCTGATATTGCATATGCAGTTGGGGTATTAGGAAGATATCAGAGTAATCCAGAGATCAATCATTGGAAGGCTGCAAAGAAAGTGATGAGATACCTTAAGGGTACTAAGGATTACATGCTTATGTATAGAAGAGCTGATAATCTGGAAGTGGTAGGCTATTCGGACTCTGACTACGGTGGCTGTAGTGATTCACTTAAATCCACATCAGGATATGTGTTCATGCTAGCTGATGGTGCCGTATCGTGAAGAAGTGCAAAGCAAACTTTGACGGCTAGTTCCACTATGGTCGCAGAGTTCATTTCTTGCTTTGAGGCTACCTCGCATGGTGTTTGGTTGAAAAGTTTCATATCTGGACTTAGAGTTGTTGACTCTATTAATCGGCCGATAAGAATGTATTGTGACAATTCAGCTGCTATCTTCATGACTAAGAATAATAGGAGTGGATGTCAAAATAAACACATTGACATAAAGTATCTAGTTGTGAAGGAATGTGTTCAAGAAAGAAAAGTGATCATCGAGCACATTAGCACTGGTTTAATGATTGCTGATCCCTTGACTAAAGGCATGCCAATTAAGACTTTTAGGGATCATGTAGTGAAAATGGGACTTGCACCCATTATGTAGTACATTCATTATGTTGTTATTGAACTTTATCATGTTGGATATTTTCTCCTTTGGATTTATGCGCTTTTTTATGTCATTATGTTGAGAAATATCATTTGTTTGAACCTAGAGTAAACATAAGGTTTACTCATTAAGTTAAGTGTGCGTGTGGTTGTTGAGAATTTGATATATTGTGATACATGGAAGATTAATTCTCGTACTAAGAGATTTCGTTGCTATGATTCGTATATCATATCTCATCTCAAATGGGCCAAGTGGGTGAATGTCGGATTTGTGGCCCATTTGTTTTGGCCATAAACCCATTATTTAGTAACAGCCCATATTTACCCTTAACCACCCACTAATTTGTTTCACTTTGTAACCCTCCATGATGGCCAAAGCGGTATAACAGTAATCGTGATTCACTTTTCTGATTTATGGTTCACTAAACATATTCTCAAATTCGAAAAAACACCATCAAAACTTGAGAAGAAGGGTTTGGAAACAAAATCAGAGATAAAGAATTGAAATTGGAGGAAGAAAAGCATACAAACTCATCCGATTTCGCTTAGCAATGGCTGGAGGTACTCTATTGATCCTCTTGTTTGCTTTCGCTTATAATTTATGCAATAGTTAGTGTTCTAACAAAACAAGGTTATACTTTTACAGCTATTAGAGTAATATGAAATAATCTTATACTATATTTGCAGTTCTGATAGAACGACATACAATATGTCAATACATGGGACTAAACACAAGCATGTATAAATCAAATGGAAGGAGAGGCTACTCCAAGTTATAAAAATTTCATTTTGAAAGCTGGTACCTTAAATACAGTGTAACCTATATGATACTGCAGTGACCCAATGGCAGTAAATTGGTAGGACATTTTGTCGTTCTAGAGCATGGAGTTGTGGGACAATTGCCTCCACTTCAAATTTGTCTTAATAGGTTATTTACTCTAATCTATGCGATCGCAGTTCTTCATTTAAGATTTGTTGCTATTATTCACTTAATTCGGATGTAGACTCTTTTAGTTGCACATGCTATGAAAAGTTGAAATAGGAAATATAATGCATGTGTATAGGTGCATGCATATACTGATATTAATATTTCAGACTATAGGCACTAAAGGTCGGATCTGAATGGGTGACATCATCAAAGACGATGAGAACAAGGGTGGGTTAACAAGGTTTGTTGCATGGTTGGGAATGGAGAGAAGGCACGTGATATTTAATTGCTTTTACTACGTAAAAAGGTGCTCATATTGCAGTATATGTTGGATTTTTTTGTGTAGCATTTGATTTATTTGACGCATTCCTAGTGTTCATTGCTGCGATGAAGAATAAAAATGAGCTATCAGCAACATCAGATACATTCGCAAAAGTAGATCTTTGTGGTTCAATAACTTTACTTTTCTGTAGAATTTTGGTTGTGTATATGCAAACATAACATTGGTGCTACACAAAAACATAACATTGATGATTTAGTCCACTCTGACAAAGCATGGTCCATAATTAATATACTTGAAACTGCATGACTGTAGCATGTCTGATGTGCTTCAATTGATCCCGAGGTGGACCTGCATACTGCACATCCATGTATAAGATAAACATGAACAAATGCATACAACCTTAGTAGTATGTATAGCCTAAAAATAAATGATGTATTACCTATTTATTAATTTAAACAATTATGTTAATTCACCTATGTGCATACACACACACACACATTTGTCTTGTTTTTCGAGCATATTTTCCCTATTGGGTTCTGTATTCTTTGACCAACTATGTGACATATTTCTATTGTTTACATTAGCTTGCGTATAAATTGGTTGTTGCATATTGGATCTAAAAAAAAATTCTCCAAAAAGGGATTATTATTTTCTTCCAGAAATCTTGCTGTATAATCATATTATTTACCTAGTAACTTTTATATCACTTTAACAGAATATAGGAGAAACTAGTAGAAATATGAAGATGGCATGTGCAAGGACTATGAAATACTATAGGTAAACATGCTTCATTTAAAATTGATGGTAGGTGTAACTCTTGCACAATAGTCAGATTGTCCTATAAGCATGCATGTAATTCTTCTAAACATAGCAAGTCAGTATTATGCATCCTAAGTGGAGGCATAACTATTTGAAGTATGAACTAATAATCATAAGTTATAGTTGCCTTATAATCACATAACTAATTTTTAAGTTGGTTAATTGCAGTTAATGTCAAGGTGGCATAAGTTTTTGTTAGGTAGTAAAGGAAGAATGGCTGTGCTTGTATGCAGGAGGGTGTGCTACTAATGGTCTGGAGGAGATGTTGTTGGTGAAGTAGTAGGGGATTACATAGGAGTGGCCAGTCACGTGTAGCAAAAGGATTGGTGTTAGACTGTGTTTGTGATATTAGCTGGTCGACGTTTATGAATATTTTTAGTATGTATCGTTTTGGCTTGCTATAGTCGTATGTATTGTCAATATTTATGTTTGAATTTATCATGTATAATATATTATGGGTATATATATTTTATGATTTAGCCTATGATTTCATTTGTGTACTTAGATTAATGTAACAAATATGGTTTTTTTTGAATTGTTATATTATATTATTGGAATTATAAATTGTTAACTTTGAATGTTATGGCAGCGAAATGTTGCAATAGAATGTGTTGAATGTTTTCTATAGCAACAAAATGATGTTGTAGTAAATAGTACTGAATTTTCCATAGCGTGATTCGATGCGTTATAAAAACTTTCAATAGCTTGTTCATTTTCTATAACAACAAGGAGTGTCATCATATTACACCATTTAAATGACGTTTCGATGTGTCATAAAAACTTTTCATAGCATGCTTCACAAGCTACAGAAAAGCAGTTGCATCTATATGGCCTGTTTAAGATGGCAACAAAAGTATGTTTTCTATTGCAAGAATTATACGTCATAATATCTACCAGACTTTTAATAACATGTTGATATTTGATGTTTATAGTTACATCATAATAAGTTTTTATGACGGTTTTTAAACGCCATTAAAAGGTCTTTTTTGTAGTGGTCGACTCTAT
Organism: Allium sativum; assembly: GCA_030737875.1. Lineage (NCBI taxonomy): Eukaryota > Viridiplantae > Streptophyta > Magnoliopsida > Asparagales > Amaryllidaceae > Allium > Allium sativum. The sequence goes on from CM060915.1 coordinate 709,260,915, forward strand.
TTGGTTAACTAGCTTAAATTTATCATGGACGGTGAGTAATAATGCTAATCTGCTTGTAGTTCTCACAACCATCAGTTTTGACGAAGTATGAACAAGAACGAGTCGCGCCAATGCAAGAAAATGATGCAGTTATTTAATCACTTAGGGTGCCTTCATTGGTTAGTTGTATGCAAGAGGCTGCCACATGAAATAGGAAAGATAAAGGTAAAGATATTGTTTGACGTGATGAATACATCCCAGAAAATGCTGGTGAAGATGTCAGTGATGATTAATCGATTCAGAGGTATAAAAAATTTATTTGTTTATTACTTATTGTCTTTGCCTTTATGAACGTAAAAAATCTTGAACTTCGACTTAATTGTAAAGAATCAAATTTGTTAAGTTAAAGGATCCTTCACATGAACCGAGAACTCATTCGCGAACCAATGCAGCCATTGAAATTAAGAAGGAAGTGATGACCCTCACCCCCTCCAAAGAATGCTGGCTCCAACAAGGAGTTGACGATACGCACTCCCAATCCAAAGAAACTCAGTAACCGGGAGAAATTCGCAGAAACATTAAAGAAATTAACGAAACCTACACCGTCTTATTCAGGAATTTTAAAACCTACAACGTCTTGTCTACCCATTTTAAAATCTACATGTAGAAAAATGTTCAAACAATCAACAAATTCATGTGAAGCTGCTGGTTCAGTTGTTCCTTATTTAGCGATGCGGAAACGTCAAAAGCAGAATGTTGAAGCGCCTCCAACAATAGAAAATCTTACTAATCGATTAGAGCAGGAATGGATTGCACAGGAAGATGAAGCAGGTACAGGTACAATGTTTCTTTATCTGTGCACTACACTGCATTGTTAAGTGTGTCTATTTTAAGTTTTGCATGCGTATTATGTTTCTGTAATGCCATACATTAATTTTCTATTCATTTTTTGAACCTAGTATATAAAGTATAAGGTCCAAAACAAACCTAGAGGGAAGTCAAAAATGACCAAGATGCATGCTAGAACCCCTGATGATAAAGTAGTCATTGAGTTGAATGAGGATGGTCAGTTAGTATATGATAATATTACGGAGTTAAACAATTTTCTTGGGACACTAGCAAAGGATAATGTGTCTCTTACTTACATCAATTGGCATGTTGTTCCTGGTCAATTAAAGCGACAAATGTTTGAATATGCTCTGGTACAATCTATTACCCTAAACCGTTGTTCAACTGACTTCCTAAATGTTTGGTTTTAATTAATTAGTTTGTTTCCTGAATTTTGTGTTTGATATATTGTAGGCTAGGTATGTCATTCCGGAAGAAGGGCATAAGTGGGTCTTGAACACGCTTAACGATTCTTGGAGGTAGTACAAGTCTCACATCAAAGCAAGGTATTATAAAAAATATTCAACTGATGAGGAAAGGCTTGCAAATAGGCCCAGTAGAATTTCGTTGGAGGATTTTAAAATGCTCTTGGAATACTGGGGGATGAAGCTGTTCAGGTACGACTTTAATGTGACCACAAAAGAAAACTAATTTGTATAATGCTAATTAAATAATCATGCAATAGATGGAAAAAATAAATAAAATAAATCAATGATATTCACATTTTCTTGTTTAGTGCTAATTTTTTTTTGTTTAGTGCTAACTTAATAATCATGCAACAGATGGAAAAAATAAATAAAATAAATGAATGATATTCACATTTTCTTGTTTAGTGCTAGTCTTTTTTTGTTTAGTGCTAACTTAATAATCATGCAACAGATGGAAAAAATAAATAAAATAAATTAATGATATTCACATTTTTATAATGTTTAGTAATTCACATTATCTTGTTTAGTGCTAATCGTTTCTTTAGTAGTTCGCATTATCCTTATTTAGTGCTATTTTTTTTTTTTTTGGGATTTCCAGGCCCTAGCTGAGACTAATTCTACACATCGTAATTCATTAAATGAGACACATGCCATAGATCCCAAAACTCATGCAGTAGCCAAAGAACAGATAGTATGTGTTTTTTTGAACTTAAGTTATTTTTTTTGTGATTGAGTTGAATTGGCCATATGATAATTCTAATTTGTTATATCATTGAACTATATTTTATATCATTGTCACAATGTTCATAGGCAGCAGCTAGATTTGTAAATTCTTAACACTGAATGTTAAAATTCTGTTTAATTTTTGGTAATCCTAATACTTGACAGAGAAAGAAGGACCCAGAAAAAGCTACCCCCGCTGCCTTGGTCTATTTGGAAACGTATAAACGAGAACCGAGGAGAACTTACAAGACTAACACGAATGAACTAAAGGCCAAATACGTAAGTACATTAGATACAAAACAGCAATACTTGTGTCATTATAATTGGCATATTGTACGTTTGTTGAAGCTGCTTATAAAATCGAACACATAATTAGTTTGAAAGAAAACCAGTTCTGTTAGTAAATTCATTCCTGCCAACTTCCTGTTTATATATATGCTTGCCTGGTTTTCATTTTATCGGCGAAGATTCAAGCAATGGTGGATGCAGGAAACATTGCTGAGGCAGTGCACTTGTCTATGGTGGGAAGAGTCACACACATAACTGGCTTGTAGGAAGGCGAGGTAAAATGGCTGAAAAGTCTCCAACAACTCCTGGTTCTTCAGACAGTTATATGCAAAAGCTGACCCAAAAAATAAGGCAAGAGCTTGAGGCGGATTTGGATTAAAAGGTGAACAGAAAAGTGAAAGAGAACGTGTCATGAGTATTAAAAAAGCTAGGTGAAGCCAATCCATATCTTAATTTAGATGTCAGAGACTTTTGTGTCACCACAACAAGTGATGAAGATGACATTGGTACTCCTGCAATCCTGACAACTGAATGAGGTATTTGGATGGTATGTGTTAGCACTTGTGATATATTCAAATTGTTCTTTCAAATAATGGAACTTGTGGTATGTGTTCGTGACGGCACTTTGTGTTATGTTTTGGTGATGGCACTTGTGATATGTGTTGGTGATGACACTTGTGAGTTGGTATGTATAACTGGTTGGTCTGACTACGTTGATGAATACTTTGGGAGGATTTATTGTATGAATATTTTGGTATATATGTATGAATGTGGTACAATGTTTTGGATTGTGTATATATATATATATATGCTACAGAATTTGTAATTATAGGGTAGTGTTACAGTTGCAGTTGATTGTTTTCTAGTGTTGCATTTGATTTTTTCTGGGGTTGCATTACAGTGTTATGTTGTTGCATTAGATGGTGTTGCATTAAGTGCAATAGTATTAATTTCACAATGGTACGACACGTGGGGTCCACAGCTTACGTGGTGCCACGTGAATAGCTGATGTGGCATGTGACACATGTGCAACTGACGTGGAGAGCCGACGTGACATGTGACATATTGACAGGTGACGTGGAAAGTTCATGTAGGCCCCACTACCATGACCTGGAAGCTAGGTACTGGATTTTGCTTAAGGCAACGCTATATATTGTTACATTACTTGCATATACTGTTGCAATAGGGTTATAATGGAACACCTTTCCATGGTCGCAGATGAGCAAAAGCGTTGTCTTAGAGGGCTAATGCAACGACCGCGAATGTCACGCCCCTCTGGTGTTGCCTATTTGAAAAAATGGCCTACGACAACGCTTTTTTGATCTACGGCCACATAAAACTAGCGTCAAATATGTCCACTTTTGTAGTAGTGGGTCTTTTATATAAAACAGCCCTTCGACCTAGTCGAAGAAGTTGAAGCGAAATCCTCTTATGGAGCGGCTGTCTTTCAAAATCAAAATATTTATAAGTACCAGGACCAATCTAAAACCGAAGGGAAAAAGGCAGAAGCCTAGTACTTCATATACCTTACTTTGATATTTCAAGCATTTAGCGCCACCAAAGGGTGTTTCCGACATTGTCGGAAGCATGCTTTTGCATTTGGAAATGACACTGATGGTAATTTTAAGAAAAACTGATTTATTTCTTTATAAAGCATATCTTTTTCCCAACTCCTCTATATTTTTGTTGAAATTCTATTAGTTTATAAAAAGTATTCTGGTCAAAGTATACATATTTTTCAGTAATTTGTACCATACAAAATACATGGACATATTATCATAAACGTTAATATGATTAACGTAAAATCCTTCCTAAAGCAAACACCCTTAAGAAATTCATAACAAATTCATTCAAGCATAGAAAAATATGAAATCCAAGATCCGTCTCCATAATCACAACGCCCATCATACAAAAGTTTCATCTCATTTAGAGATTTCTAACTATTGGTTTCGATCTATAAACTTATTTATTTTCATTCATTTCAACAGATAATACTAAAGCAAACATGGGTACTTCTTAGCAAACATATAACATACATAATAACATGAAAAAAAAATCATAAATAACAGCATATGTCTCAGGTACACTTAAATAAACAAAACCAACAAGGGTAGGGTGTATTATTCACCTTGATCAGATTGAAGTTGTGAAATTTGTTGATAAAAATATCCTAGCTCTTAGTTTTCTAACTTTTCCTACTTCTTCTCCTAGCTTTAACGACATGCTTCTTCTTTAGTTTTCTTTTAGGTTTTAGAAATGAGCTTTATGATAGAAATGATGGAGAATATGGTATATACATGTATATATAGGGCCGAAAGTTCCAACTTTGCTCCCACGTATCTCCCTTCTTAATGCGCGCTTTGCTTAGTTTATTTATTTCAAAGGCCAACCTTCTAATTAATTTATTATGCACAATTCTCATTCCTTCATTCATGACATATTCCTATTTAATCCTTTAAGTAAACTCTCGAATAATGTTTTAATTAAATTAGGGATGTTACAAGTTGAAGATTTTGTCAACTAGTGTACCATTACAAAATATCCTAGATGGATTGAAGCTTTTCACCATTCATACCGACGCATGCTATATGAGATTAGGAGCAGTTTTAGTGCAAAAGGGCAAGTGATAGCCTATGCAAGCAGGTAGTTGAAGGACTGTGAAAGAGATATCACACTCACGACTTAAAGTCGGCGACTTTAACATTTTCTTTAACGATGTCGAGTCATTATATTTTGAGAGTTTCACTGATGTTAACTCTTAAATACATGTTTTCTAAAATGATCTAAACATTTACCAATAGAGGTGAATGTGGTTTATAACATCCTATGACTTTTAGATTCAACATACCATCGGAAAAGGGAATGTCATTGCTGATTCCTTTAGCCATTGACATTCTATACTTGATAATATATTTGAGTGGAGGAAGTTGGAGTTCCTCTCGAAGTTCAATTCCAAACTACCATCAGAATTCACTTTAGGCCATCTTGGATCTAGGGGAGTTAGGCCATAATTTCTGGACATCACCGTTCAGAGGCAAAGGAGAGAGACGTAGAAATAGTAGACATTTTAGGAAACTATATGGGGGTAATCTTTCTCTCACATTCATACGTATTTGATCGACAAAAGGGGATGTCAAAGGAGAGATGGATTATTACTAGTAGTAGAGGAAGTTATGAAGTAATTTCTACATGACTATCACCGATATAGAATGACAATTCATCCTACTGGAAATAAGATGTATAAAGATATGAAGCGGATCTTATATTTGTAACGACCCATATTTTAATGTTTGAATATTTAAATATTATATATAAATATATCATTAATTGAGTGATGGTTCCAAATGTGTTTTTTTTGCATATGATCGAATCAGAACTTGAGACCACCTCCATTGAGTTTGAATGGTTCGTTACATGAAGAAAAAGTATATGAGTCGTTATATTTAGAGATTGGGTGACTTGAGCGTCAAAACGGTCTTCATGCATAAATTTGCCATGTCAAAGCGCAATCTCGGATCGCAATGAAACTTGTACCATTAAAACTGTGTCCTTGAGGTGTGACGTTTGATCGTACGGAACAGAAACGCACGTTGATTTCATAAAGAGAATTCAAATTAAAAATAATATAGCAGTACTATTTAGAACTTTTATCATTTTAAACCTTTCCCATCTCAGCCCCTATAGCATTTTTCCCACTCATGAACACTGTCTATCATTCTTCCATAGCTGTTATTTTTGCAAACTTTAAAAAACAAGACCTTCGCGTCCACTCAATGAAAAATCTTGATTTCAATTTCAATAAACTCTAGATGAAATCTCTACAAATCCGTATCCATTTTGAAGGGCGCAGTCTGGATTTGAAGGATCGACTTTTGGGAAATCCATTAGGGTTCATAGTTTTCATCTAATTCGGATGATAATGGGTCCTAGTGAGCACAAATTTGGAATAGGGGTGAAAAGAGGAATGTTCGAACCAATCGATGGAACTTGGTTCATTATGAAGGATCACACATTTTTCTGGACGTACACATGGGTTTTTGTCAGATTATGCTAGGAGGGATCCAGCTTCTTGATAGTGGTGGTCGGGGTGAAGCTTCAGGAGACGGACTCAACAAAACAATCAGATTTCAATTCCATCGACGTTTGTTCCGTATCATAGTTGGATTGCGCACACACTTATGTGTTCTTGTGTATGCACGACAACAGAGAGTTCTTTTAGGGAAGATGGGTTAATAAATTGTTTATTGTAACGGCAAGGAATTTCGCTCGATCCGAATCAGTCGTTAAACCGATCTAGACCGTTCGAAACCCCTGATCGTTTGAGAACAGGACAAAATAGAACGCAGATGGAAGAACATTTCATTGCTATTACAACAATTCCATCAGATACAAGAATATACAGAGTATAAATGAATAAATTACATTCGATAACTATCAGAGATTACAATAAATTACATAGCAGCGGAAAAATAATATAAAACACAACTGAAGGTGATATACGGATACAGAGCTTTCCAGATATCATTCCAGCTGTAAACCAGGATCCTGTGAATATAAATCTGCAGAACCAAAACTACTAGCTGCCCGTGCGGAAAATAGGGGCACCCAGAGTTTAGGTTAAAACAATAAACTCCAGGTCAGTCATGTGACTGGTGTGAGAACTAAAACAGTTATTTAAAACTTTACTTTAAAAGAGAGTAATTCAAGGGACCACGCCGTATAACACGGAACGGGTTTCCTCCCAAGAATACCAGTGCATAGAATAAACAACGCAATGCTTTTTCAAAAAATGAAGCTATTATAAGACCCAGGTCCCATCACACAATGCAACGCAAGCCGGAGGATAGGGTTTTACCTTATAACAGCCAAACATGCTTGGTACGTTTAAAACAAATCATTTGATACTATAATAAGTGCATAGTGTCAAAACAATTTCAATCATAAATATAAATCATAGACGGCATGGGTACCATATATCATGTCGCCATACTAGTTCTACAATTAAAACCGCGATACACGTATTGGAAATTGGGTTTCCGTCATGAGTCGAGGCAAGGGGCAAGCTCCTCTCCGCGTTCGAGACACTCTAGCAAATGCCTCAGGACTACACACTCTGGGCAATCCTGGGATCCTCCAAGGCCGGTCCTCACTTACGTTAGAGGATTGGCAATTCCTGAACACACGTTTCCCGGTCCTTACAGACCTATAATCGAGGCGCCTCGCATCCAACAACCACATAGGTGAAAAGTATATAAATGTCAGGGCTGGTAAGTCACTGACACCACCATAGCTAGAAAGAAACGTCGTGCACTCCTTGGGTCCTCATCCCGTTTTTGACTCATACCGAGGTGTGAGGCTCGCGAATTTACGTTATACACAAAGCTGCCACGTAGGCGTGCTTTGATCATCAACCACAAGACTTTGCTTCTCAACAGAAGCCTTGATTTATGCAACTCAGCATGCCACACAGGCAATTCATGCCATGCGATTGATATCTATCGATATATAACCTCTAAGCTCGTACGTCTCAGAGAAGAGCGTTAAGCAAGAGAATAAATTCTCCGTCGCCAAACAGATATATATTTAACAGAAATCAATCAACACAGAATAAAATCCAATGTCAGACACACAATCCATTTACAAGTTCGTTCTGGGTCTGAACGAAACCGGAGGCACTTTCCTCGCATATCCATCCGTCTCCATGTGCGTCTGGACGACCACCAACTATTTCCATCCTCTTGGGTGTACAGCCCAATCAGGATCGTCAGTAATTGCCCAAACGATGTGAAGACTTCCGGTCTTCGACCACCGTCTTCATCTTCGACTTATCGTCGAATCGGTTATTCAGAATGGGTATAAACCCGGCCTTTCCGAACAACCCGCGTATATTAAAACAAATGTTACACAAACACAACATACGCCTCATTCCAATTCAGAATATTCTTTTATTCAAAAAATCACATTCTTAGGGAAAGGTTCCCATTAATTTTATCCAAGATAAATTCTTTAAAATTTACCCTTTTATCATCCTTTTGATGTCGTTTAAAACCAAATTATGGTTTTCTGAACTAGTCGAGATTAGCGAACCACACCGAAGTAATTATTTATTTTATTTCCCAATCCCAACCTATTCATCCCAAGAAGCAAAACTAGTAGTACTTCACATCTAACACCACAGTGTTATCGGTAAAATTAATTACCATTTTACGTTCAAATCTAATTAAAGATTTAACTATCGCTTTGGAGCAAAACTGGCGATACTCCATTCTCGCTCATTTCTAAATTTGATAATTTAGATTATAGATTTACATTTCAATCTAATTGCAGATTCGTTAAAACTCCTTTTACTGGGTTAAAGAACTAGGTGTTATTTAAAACACAGTTCACGACAAACCCAAATCACATTCTATTTGTTATCGGGTTAAAGAACTAGTGTTATTTAAAACACCGTTCACGATAAACCCACAAATCAATTCTAATTCAATTCAAATCAAATATATTAGGAATTCCGATTATTTAAAACCCCTTTTTAAATTTAATTTATTTATTTAGAAATAAAAACCCGGGTTTTAAATTGAGTTCAAAACTAGTTCATTTCGATAAAAATCTATTTTTATCTTTTCAAATATGGAGTTTTCATCCCAATTTTTCCCAAATCATTTCTTATGATTTTATACAAATTATTGGTATTTTTAATAATTTTATCAAGGCCCGTACAGTCGATTTCCATCAACGGCCATCGAACTGCACTTATAACGACCTTTTTCAAATTTGATTTAGACGTATCTCCAAATCCAACCGTTAGATTTTGAATTTCTAATATTCGCTAGAAAGCACTTTTCGATACGAACCCAACGGTTCCGGTTTTTAGGAGAATCCGACGGTCGGATCTCCCGTAATGTCCGTTTGAAATAAATGGTCGAAATTCACGAACTGCCGCGGCGCGGCGCGTTCTATTCAGGCCATTATATTATATATATAATATATATAATATATATTTCGTCGATTTCTATTTAAATCAAAATATATAAATAGTTTAGAATTTGTTTCAAAAACAATTTCAACTTACATTTCAATCCAAAGCAAAATTGAATTCTTCTTTATAAATTCGTTTTAAAATTCATTTCTATTCAATTCAAATTTCAATTCAATTTGAATTCATTTCAATTCGTTTTCAATTCACTTCGAATTCGTTTTCAATTCAATTCAATTTCAAAGTCGTTTGCTATTCGATTCAATTCAAATTGATTTTCTATTCGATTCAATTCAAATTGGTTTTCTATTCGATTCAATTCAAATTGGTTTTCTATTTGATTCAAATTCGTTATATATTCAATTGAAATCAAATTTGTTTTCTATTCAATTCATTTCAAAATCGTTTTATATTCAATTCATTTCGAAATCGTTTTATATTCAATTCATTTCGAAATCGTTTTATATTCAATTCATTTCGAAATCGTTTTATATTCAATTCATTGCGAAATCGTTTTATATTCAATTCATTTCGAAATCGTTATATATTCAATTCATCTCGAAATCGTTTTATATTCAATTCATTGCGAAATCGTTTTATATTCAATTCATTTCGAAATCGTTTTATATTCAATTCATTGCGAAATCATTTTATATTCAATTCATTTCGAAATTGTTATATATTCAATTCATCTCGAAATCGTTTTATATTCAATTCATTTCGAAATCGTTATATATTCAATTCATCTCGAAATCGTTTTATATTCAATTCATTTCAAAATGAATAAAATCGATATAAATATTGTTCACGTCAAAATGGCGTCAATCTAATCAACATGGCTTCATATATTCCTTTATTCTATTCAACAAATGAATATTTATTTTTGTCAACACACGACTAATCTCAACGAATGAGTACTGTCCACGTGTGACTATTTTGGTTAAATCATTTCGTTCAACACATGACTAATCTCAACGGATGAGTACAGTCAACACATGAACCTTTATTTTATATTGATAAAGATGTAAATTTTATTATTAAAATATTTCGTTCAACACATGACTAATCTCAACGGATGAGTACAGTCAACACATGAACCTTTATATTATATTGATAAAGATGTAAATTTTATTATTAAAATATTTCGTTCAACACATGACTAATCTCAACGGATGAGTACAGTCAACACATGAACCTTTATATTATATTGATAAAGATGTAAATTTTATTATTAAAATATTCCGTTCAACACATGACTAATCTCAACGGATGAGTACAGTCAACACAAGAACCTTTATATTATATTGATAAAGATGTAAATTTTATTATTAAAATATTTCGTTCAACACATGACTAATCTCAACGGATGAGTACAGTCAACACATGAACCTTTATATTATAATATTCTTTATCTTCTAAATTGGAATGAGGCCCAATCAATTACCATATACCGTTAACTATATAGGTTTCCATACAACACATGTATATAATAGCATTGAAAAATAATCAACCATCAATCAAAGTGCACTACACTGTATAAGCATCAAATATAGATATCTAACGCTTATAACAGCCTGTCAATCAATCGATCGACATATTCAATCAATCAGGATGAGTGAACTTCAAATTTCATCCCAACACCCGTGTGGGGTTTCAAATCAACAAACATATATTTTATTTGTGCAGTTGGGCGATGTGTAAAATTTATCGACCCAATCAATGTCCTTCAAATAGGTGTACATAAACAAACCGTCCGGTTTGCAAATGAATATTTTATTTATTCACATTCACGTTAAAAATTATATTTTTAACGATAAAACATTTTATTTCAACATATGAATTTCTATTCGGTTCATTTATTCAATAAAATGATATTTTTATTTTTCTAACTCATTTTAGAAAATTTCAGCGGCATAACGGCACGATACTAGAAACGGGACGAGGCCTAGCCTTATCCCCGGTCTAGTGAAGGCCCACGCCATCCACACATCAATCAAATCCATTCCATTTCACCAAACAATTCAAATTTTTGTCAAATAATCTAACTAATTTTTGCAATCAAACAAACAAGTCCATGGTCTGTGGACGATTGTGTCGGGTGCTACTAAGCACCGTCTGCATCCTAGTATATATATATAACTAGAAAAAGAAATTGAAAGGTGAGAAATTCTCACCGAAAGCTATCCAATATCACGACTCTTCGTTTATGGAAATCTTTGTTGTTCTCGCCTTCTATCATCTTCGTTGCCCGTATTCTCTACATATATAAAAATCGAATTTTTACTTCGCTATTCAATATATAAAAATCGAATTTTTATTATACTATTCAATATATAAAAATCAAATTTTTACTTCGCTATTCAATATATAAAAATCGAATTTTTACTATACTATTCAATATATAAAAATCAAATTTTTACTTCGCTATTCAATATATAAAAATCGAATTTTTACTTCGCTATTCAATATATAAAAATTTCGCCTTTTCAAAAATAAAGTTTATATTTTTCTCGAAGTAAAAATCATATTTTTACTTCACTACTCATATCAAAATATCGTCTTCTCATATTTAAAAATCGAATTTTTATTTTGCTACCTATATAAAGATGATATTTTTAATATTCCTATCATGTAAAAATTATATTTTTAATTCTCTTCATAAACAAAAATCATATTTTTACGCCTTCTATATAGTAAAGATTATATTTTTAATACTTAAAAAATATAAAAATCATATTTTTAATTCTTTAAAAATATAAAAATCATATTTTTAATTCTTATTTTCAAAAGCAAAGCATATTAGGCTATTTTATTTTTCATCATTTCTGAAATAACTATGTTTATTTAAATTAAAATAAATAAAAACATTGCCTTGGTTAGGCTTAATCACATCATTAAGGGGATTACCCTTCGTTCTTCTCTCTGGAGCATGACAGAAAAAGCTCCAATGGTCTTCCTCCTCGCGCAGGCCACCCTGAGCCACTGTCGGCCGATCCGAAGTTGCCATCCCGCCGCCGTTGAAGCCAGCCTCCGCCGCCATGAACGCTGGCGAACCCGAAGCACCCCAGCGCCGCAAAATCCACTCCGACTTCGAGCCCTTCTCGACGAAATTCAGGTCACCACGAAGCAATAGGCGCCATCACCACCGTACAGTTTTACCATCTCGCTAAGACGAAGGGAATTCTCCTTTGAGTGGGTTGATTCGAGGAACGGAATTCAAGATTGAAGGTGAAGAAGGGAGGGGCGATTCTGGACGTCGAAATAAAGCTGGCGGCGGATTTTCTTAGTGCTAGGGTTTTAAAGAAAAGTGGGGTTATTTATATTATTTTAAATAATAATATTTTATTCATTTGATTTTCTAATTAATTCGTTCCACATCTGAACTCCAATCGAACTCCAACGACTGTCGCTCCTAGCCAATTACCCCCATTCCGAACACAATGGAATTTGTATCGTATGCCAATTCTCTCGTTTCAATCAGTTTTCGCCTAAATTAAAATATAAATCTTTATTTTGAATTTTAAACGTACATTTCAAATTACCGGGGTCACATACTAACTCTATAAATCGCATAAAAATATTTTCTAGCTTCGTAATGACGATACGGTCCTAACAAAACTAGTTTCGTCGAATTCTGAGACCGTTAGAAAAATGGCCATTTTCCAGTCGATTAAAATCAACTGAAACTGGTCAAACGCGTTTTCCTTCGCCACGCTCACATATTGATTCGAAAAATTATGAAATTTAGAATCTAGCAATAACTTGACACTGCAGATCCAATAAAAGTGGTTTCGTCGAAATCCGAGGTCGTTTGCAAAATTCCCATTTTTAAGGGCCTGAATTCCATAGCGACTATTCAGAATTTTCAACTGGACATATCTTTTGATTCCCGCTATGAAATCTTGATTTTTCGGATTCGTTGGAAAGATATCATCAATTAGATCCTAATGTTTTGGTTTCACTAAAATCCGGATTGTTTTGCACCCGGCACATTCAATTGAAGTTTGAAATCGAATTATCGAACTACCACGCCATTTTCAATTCCTATTTATAATTATATATAATTATTTATATTCTAACGACGGCGTATATAATATATACGTTCGAATTCTATTCAAAATAAATTTCTCGTCGATAATTATTTAAAATAATCCATTTTAAATGTTCAAAATTAGCTAAAATTGCCAAAATAAAAATTTTAAACTGGCTCAGAATTTCCGGGTTATTACAATCTCCCCCACTTAAAACTTTTCGTCCCCGAAAAGGAACAAAGTCGAAAGTGGTTTGATTAATCAACTCTACGTTCGATCCGGCTTCCATTCTCCAACTTTTCAGTTTATGAGAATTTTCAAATTTTCAAAAATTTGGCTAACACCCTAAATTTTCGAAAAATTTCGCCATAACCTCCCCTGCACCGGGAGCCACGGGAAAATCCCGAAATTGCCATATAGGCCTTCTGATCTCAAAAAGAAAAAGAAAAAGCCAAGCGGCTAGCCAATAGGCTCATAAAATCATCATCACCCAAACAAAACAGTAAATTATGTAGTAAACATGTACCTATTTGTCGGGCAAACAAATTTTATTCTTCGGCTCTAGCCTCCTTGCTATGACCTGTTCAATGTAAGTATATGCATAGGCAAGCAAATGCGACCAATTTTCAATACAGTTCAATATTTGGTTCAATTAGGCATAATGGTTCAAAATTATCAAACAAATAAACAAACAACACAAACATCAATCAATTAGTGGATTAGAGTTTTCAAATTCATAAATTTGATATATATATATAGAAAATCATGTTTTTGGTGCCAATTCACAACAAAAAGTTCTAACTATATAAGTTTTGGTTCTCACACCAGCCAAAAAATATATAGAAAATCACACCTTCGAAACACGAACATAAATATTGATGATGCGATCGCTATCATCAATATCCTCTCCGGGCGACTAGAGTGTAACCCTATATCTATCCAGTATATTAAAACTTCGAATATACGTTCATGACGCGTATATACAAAACCTTTATATATTGGATTGTCCATATTCAAAATAAATAAATATTCAAATACGTATAAAATGGTATAAATTTCAAAACAAAAATTGTTTTCATTTGAAAAAATATACTCTTCACACTCGTTCTAGGATACTACTGATCCTATCTCTAACGAGTCATTCTAATTGGATATTACTAATCCAATATCTGATGAATTCTTTCGTATGGTTCTAATGTGTCTTGTTCTCGAGCTCTGTAAACCAAAGCTCTGATACCAAATGTAACGGCAAGGAATTTCGCTCGATCCGAATCAGTCGTTAAACCGATCTAGACCATTCGAAACCCCTGATCGTTTGAGAACAGGACAAAATAGAACGCAGACGGAAGAACATTTCATTGCTATTACAACAATTCCATCAGATACAAGAATATACAGAGTATAAATGAATAAATTACATTCGATAACTATCAAAGATTACAATAAATTACATAGCAGCGGAAAAATAATATAAAACACAACTGAAGGTGATATACGGATACAGAGCTTTCCGGATATCATTCCAGCTGTAAACCAGGATCCTGTGAATATAAATCTGCAGAACCAAAACTACTAGCTGCCCGTGCGGAAAATAGGGGCACCCAGAGTTTAGGTTAAAACAATAAACTCCAGGTCAGTCATGTGACTGGTGTGAGAACTAAAACAGTTATATAAAACTTTACTTTAAAAGAGAGTAATTCAAGGGACCACGCCGTATAACACGGAACGGGTTTCCTCCCAAGAATACCAGTGCATAGAATAAACAACGCAATGCTTTTTCGAAAAATGAAGCTATTATAAGACCCAGGTCCCATCACACAATGCAACGCAAGCCGGAGGATAGGGTTTTACCTTATAACAGCCAAACATGCTTGGTACGTTTAAAACAAATCATTTGATACTATAATAAGTGTATAGTGTCAAAACAATTTCAATCATAAATATAAATCATAGACGACATGGGTACCATATATCATGTCGCCATACTAGTTCTACAATTAAAACCGCGATACACGTATTGGAAATTGGGTTTCCGTCATGAGTCGAGGCAAGGGGCAAGCTCCTCTCCGCGTTCGAGACACTCTAGCAAATGCCTCAGGACTACACACTCTGGGCAATCCTGGGATCCTCCAAGGCCGGTCCTCACTTACGTTAGAGGATTGGCAATTCCTGAACACACGTTTCCCGGTCCTTACAGACCTATAATCGAGGCGCCTCGCATCCAACAACCACATAGGTGAAAAGTATATAAATGTCAGGGCTGGTAAGTCACTGACACCACCATAGCTAGAAAGAAACGTCGTGCACTCCTTGGGTCCTCATCCCGTTTTTGACTCATACCGAGGTGTGAGGCTCGCGAATTTACGTTATACACAAAGCTGCCACGTAGGCGTGCTTTGATCATCAACCACAAGACTTTGCTTCTCAACAGAAGCCTTGATCTATGCAACTCAGCATGCCACACAGGCAATTCATGCCATGCGATTGATATCTATCGATATATAACCTCTAAGCTCGTACGTCTCAGAGAAGGGCATTAAGAAAGAGAATAAATTCTCCGTCGCCAAACAGATATATATTTAACAGAAATCAATCAACACAGAATAAAATCCAATGTCAGACACACAATCCATTTACAAGTTCGTTCTGGGTCTGAACGAAACCGGAGGCACTTTCCTCGCATATCCATCCATCTCCAGGTGCGTCTGGACGACCACCAACTATTTCCATCCTCTTGGGTGTACAGCCCAATCAGGATCGTCAGTAATTGCCCAAACGATGTGAAGACTTCCGGTCTTCGACCACCGTCTTCGTCTTCGACTTATCGTCGAATCGGTTATTCAGAATGGGTATAAACCCGGCCTTTCCGAACAACCCGCGTATATTAAAACAAATGTTACACAAACACAACATACGCCTCATTCCAATTCAGAATATTCTTTTATTCACAAAATCACATTCTTAGGGAAAGGTTCCCATTAATTTTATCCAAGATAAATTCTTTAAAATTTACCCTTTTATCATCCTTTTGATGTCGTTTCAAACCAAATTATGGTTTTCTGAACTAGTCGAGATTAGCGAACCACACCGAAGTAATTATTTATTTTATTTCCCAATCCCAACCTATTTATCCCATGAAGCAAAACTAGTAGTACTTCACATCTAACACCACAGTGTTATCGGTAAAATTAATTACCATTTTACGTTCAAATCTAATTAAAGATTTAACTATCGCTTTGGAGCAAAACTGGCGATACTCCATTCTCGCTCATTTCTAAATTTGATAATTTAGATTATAGATTTACATTTCAATCTAATTGCAGATTCGTTAAAACTCCTTTTACTGGGTTAAAGAACTAGGTGTTATTTAAAACACAGTTCACGACAAACCCAAATCACATTCTATTTGTTATCGGGTTAAAGAACTAGTGTTATTTAAAACACCGTTCACGATAAACCCACAAATCAATTCTAATTCAATTCAAATCAAATATATTAGGAATTCCGATTATTTAAAACCCCTTTTTAAATCTAATTTATTTATTTAGAAATAAAAACCCGGGTTTTAAATTGAGTTCAAAACTAGTTCATTTCGATAAAAATCTATTTTTATCTTTTCAAATATGGAGTTTTCATCCCAATTTTTCCCAAATCATTTCTTATGATTTTATACAAATTATTGGTATTTTTAATAATTTTATCAAGGCCCGTACAGTCGATTTCCATCAACGGCCATCGAACTGCACTTATAGCGACCTTTTTCAAATTTGATTTAGATGTATCTCCAAATCCAACCGTTAGATTTTGAATTTCTAATATTCGCTAGAAAGCTCTTTTCGATACGAACCCAACGGTTCCGGTTTTTAGGAGAATCCGACGGTCGGATCTATCGTAATGTCCGTTTGAAATAAATGGTCGAAATTCAATTGAAATCAAATTTGTTTTCTATTCAATTCATTTCAAAATCGTTTTATATTCAATTCATTTCGAAATCGTTTTATATTCAATTCATTTCGAAATCGTTTTATATTCAATTCATTGCGAAATCGTTTTATATTCAATTCATTTCGAAATCGTTTTATATTCAATTCATTGCGAAATCGTTTTACATTCAATTCATTTCGAAATCGTTATATATTCAATTCATCTCGAAATCGTTTTATATTCAATTCATTGCGAAATCGTTTTATATTCAATTCATTTCGAAATCGTTTTATATTCAATTCATTGCGAAATCGTTTTATATTCAATTCATTTCGAAATCGTTATATATTCAATTCATCTCGAAATCGTTTTATATTCAATTCATTTCGAAATCGTTATATATTCAATTCATCTCGAAATCGTTTTATATTCAATTCATTTCAAAATGAATAAAATCGATATAAATATCGTTCACGTCAAAATGGCGTCAATCTAATCAACACGGCTTCATATATTCCTTTATTCTATTCAACAAATGAATAATTATTTTTGTCAACACACGACTAATCTCAACGAATGAGTACTGTCCACGTGTGACTATTTTTGTTAAATCATTTCGTTCAACACATGACTAGTCTCAACGGATGAGTACAGTCAACACATGAACCTTTATTTTATATTGATAAAGATGTAAATTTTATTATTAAAATATTTCGTTCAACACATGACTAATCTCAACGGATGAGTACAGTCAACACATGAACCTTTATATTATATTGATAAAGATGTAAATTTTATTATTAAAATATTTCGTTCAATACATGACTAATCTCAACGGATGAGTACAGTCAACACATGAACCTTTATATTATATTGATAAAGATGTAAATTTTATTATTAAAATATTTCGTTCAACACATGACTAATCTCAACGGATGAGTACAGTCAACACATGAACCTTTATATTATATTGATAAAGATGTAAATTTTATTATTAAAATATTTCGTTCAACACATGACTAATCTCAACGGATGAGTACAGTCAACACATGAACCTTTATATTATAATATTCTTTATCTTCTAAATTGGAATGAGGCCCAATCAATTACCATATAGTGTTAACTATATGGGTTTCCATACAACACATGTATATAATAGCATTGAAAAATAATCAACCATCAACCAAAGTGCACTACACTGTATAAGCATCAAATATAGATATCTAACGCTTATAACAGCCTGTCAATCAATCGATCGACATATTCAATCAATCAGGATGAGTGAACTTCAAATTTCATCCCAACACCCGTGTGGGGTTTCAAATCAACAAACACAGATTTTATTTGTGCAGTTGGGCGATGTGTAAAATTTATCGACCCAATCAATGTCCTTCAAATAGGTGTACATAAACAAACCGTCCGGTTTGCAAATGAATATTTTATTTATTCACATTCACGTTAAAAAATATATTTTTAACGATAAAACATTTTATTTCAACATATGAATTTCTATTCGGTTCATTTATTCAATAAAATGATATTTTTATTTTTCTAACTCATTTTAGAAAATTTCAGCGGCATAACAGCACGATACTAGAAACGGGACGAGGCCTAGCCTTATCCCCGGTCTAGTGAAGGCCCACGCCATTCACACATCAATCAAATCCATTCCATTTCACCAAACAAATCAAATTTCAGCTAAATAATCTAACTAATTTTTGCAATCAAACAAACAAGTCCATGGTCTGTGGACGATTGTGTCGGGTGCTACTAAGCACCGTCTGCATCCTAGTATATATATATAACTAGAAAAAGAAATTGAAAGGTGAGAATTTCTCACCGAAAGCTATCCAATACCACGACTCTTCGTTTATGAAAATCTTTGTTGTTCTCACATTTTATCATCTTCGTTGCCCGTATTCTCTACATATATAAAAATCGAATTTTTATTTTGCTACCTATATAAAGATGATATTTTTAATATTCCTATCATGTAAAAATTATATTTTTAATTCTCTTCATAAACAAAAATCATATTTTTACGCCTTCTATATAGTAAAGATTATATTTTTAATACTTTAAAAATATAAAAATCATATTTTTAATTCTTTAAAAATATAAAAATCATATTTTTAATTCTTATTTTCAAAAGCAAAGCATATTAGGCTATTTTATTTTTCATCATTTCTGAAATAACTATGTTTATTTAAATTAAAATAAATAAAAACATTGCCTTGGTTAGGCTTAATCACATCATTAAGGGGATTACCCTTCGTTCTTCTCTCTGGAGCATGACAGAAAAAGCTCCAATGGTCTTCCTCCTCGCGCAGGCCACCCTGAGCCACTGTCGGCCGATCCGAAGTTGCCATCCCGTCGCCGTTGAAGCCAGCCTCCGCCGCCATGAACGCTGGCGAACCCGAAGCACCCCAGCGCCGCAAAATCCACTCCGACTTCGAGCCCTTCTCGACGAAATTCAGGTCACCACGAAGCAATAGGCGCCATCACCACCGTACAGTTTTACCATCTCGCTAAGACGAAGGGAATTCTCCTTTGAGTGGGTTGATTCGAGGAACGAAATTCAAGATTGAAGGTGAAGAAGGGAGGGGCGATTCTGGACGTCGAAATAAAGCTGGCGGCGGATTTTCTTAGTGCTAGGGTTTTAAATA
This sequence comes from Allium sativum, assembly GCA_030737875.1. Classification (NCBI taxonomy): domain Eukaryota; kingdom Viridiplantae; phylum Streptophyta; class Magnoliopsida; order Asparagales; family Amaryllidaceae; genus Allium; species Allium sativum. Next base: position 709,280,815 of record CM060915.1, read on the forward strand.
AAAGTGGGGTTATTTATATTATTTTAAATAATAATATTTTATTCATTTGATTTTCTAATTAATTCGTTCCACATATGAACTCCAATCGAACTCCAACGACTGTCGCTCCTAGCCAAATACCCCCATTCCGAACACAATGGAATTTGTATCGTAAGCCAATTCTCTCGTTTCAATCAGTTTTCGCCTAAATTAAAATATAAATCTTTATTTTGAATTTTAAACGTACATTTCAAATTACCGGGGTCACATACTAACTCTATAAATCGCATAAAAATATTTTCTAGCTTCGTAATGACGATACGGTCCTAACAAAACTAGTTTCGTCGAATTCTGAGACCGTTGGAAAAATGGCCATTTTCCAGTCGATTAAAATCAACTGAAACTGGTCAAACGCGTTTTCCTTCGCCACGCTCACATATTGATTCGAAAAATTATGAAATTTGGAATCTAGCAATAACTTGACACTGCGGATCCAATAAAAGTGGTTTCGTCGAAATCCGAGGTCGTTTGCAAAATTCCCATTTTTAAGGGCCTGAATTCCATAGCGACTATTCAGAATTTTCAACTGGACATATCTTTTGATTCCCGCTATGAAATCTTGATTTTTCGGATTCGTTGGAAAGATATCATCAATTAGATCCTAATGTTTTGGTTTCACTAAAATCCGGATTGTTTTGCACCCGGCACATTCAATTGAAGTTTGAAATCGAATTATCGAACTACCGCGCCATTTTCAATTCCTATTTATAATTATATATAATTATTTATATTCTAACGACGGCGTATATAATATATACGTTCGAATTCTATTCAAAATAAATTTCTCGTCGATAATTATTTAAAATAATCCATTTTAAATGTTCAAAATTAGCTAAAATTGCCAAAATAAAAATTTTAAATTGGCTTAGAATTTCCGGGTTATTACATTTATGGTAATTAATTATGTTTAGTTTCGTTTAAATTGCCAATTTAATCCGTTAAACTTATATCATTTATATCTCGTATTGCCAAGATTTGGACTATGTATCCTTCATCAGACTCGTATTGGCAAGTTATACGCTGTGGAACAAGCTTGAGGCTTTTTGGTTGAGTTGAGTAGCATTGTCTCTTACTTTACTATAGTTGTTCATATAGTGTAAAATTGGTGTTTCTGAAAATAAACTAATTTCGAAAGGGATTTCTAGCATAATAAAATCTAGCTAATAATTTTATAAATGAAATAAAATTATTTAAAATTGTTTTGAGTTAAATACCATTTTTTCTCTTATTTATACACTCTTTGTCGATATTGTCAGATTTAGGTCATTTTGACACATATCCCACTTTGATTGCTTTCGACATGTTTCATTTATCTTATTGATGATACTATGTATGTTTATATGTTGTTTTAGACATTTATAGGACTATTGGTTACATGGTTGTTTGTTTGGTTGAAAAAACCATTCATATACGACATAGGACTAAGATAGAAACACAGATAAGCTTAGGGATGCGTAGATCGATCTGGAAGCAATAGATGGACCTGACGACGAGCCAAAATTTCGACACGAATGTCGAACGTCTTCACTGGATGAGTATTTATTTTGTTTCAATACATGATCAGAATGGCCGTTAGTGATTACTATGAAGTGATCGATATCGACTACTATTAGTGTTGGTCATTTGACCAATTTTTACATAAACGTCGATGAGATTTCGAGGAGCCGGACATGATGGTCTGTTCAAAGGTGGATTCGATGCGGTGGTTTTTCGATCAAAATGGTACGAAGTAGGGTGAGTGCTTCGCCAGGGAGTACAAATAGATGGTGTAATCCATAGATTGAGGTGGTGAGATCTTCAGGTTATATTGGGGATTGTGACTCTTTGATTTTGAGGCTTAGGTGAGTACACGATGGACTGATATGTCAGGTTGTTCATGGCGTGGAAAGGCTGTGGGATGGATCACTGTTAGGTAGTTCGTGGTGTATTGAGGTTGCGGGATGTATCAATAAGCACATCGTGGTATAGCGAGGTTGCGGGATGGACCAGTGTGTTAGATAATTTGTGAAATAGCGTAGTTGCGGGATGGATCACTATAAGGAAGCTTGTAATGTAGTGAGGTTGCAGGATGGACATGTATGTTAGGTAGTTCGTGTTGCAGCGTGGCTGCAGGATGGATCGGTATTAGGCAGCTCGTGATGAAGCAAGGTTGTAGGATGGATCAGTGTTATGCAGTTCATGGTGTAGAGATTTGTTGGATGGATCAGTGTGTTATGCAGTTCATGGTGTAGAGAGGCTGCGAGATCATGGACCAATGTGGTATGCACTTTATGGTGTAACGAAGTCGCAGGCTAGTGGAGTACGTAGCTGATGGCGTAACGAAATTGTGGAATGATGGGATGGTCCTAAGGGAAGTTCCCAGAGCTAGTGATGACACTTCGTGGCGTAACGAAGTGGCATGATGATGGTTTGGTGTGAGGGTGTACTCAAACTAAAGATGGAGCAGGGAGCTGAAATAATGTGGGAGTGCCAAGGAATCATTGATTGCTCGAAATGTTCTACTTTACTCAAACTATAAGTGTATTGTCTGGGTGTATGTCTGTGGCTATTCACAATGGTCTTATACCCTGGGTGGTGCAGCCTAGGCCGAAAGACATGTGTTGGCGTAAATATGGAGTTCGACTAGAACCAGGATTTTCATTAGTCCTTGGTTGAGTGAAGATTTCCAAGTATTCATTATTTAGGAGGTGATAGCTAGGGCTTGGTTGAAGGATGCTATGATTGTTATGCTTGCTCTCACCTTTATTCTCTTAGTAGACTATCACCTTTAGGATTCTGGAGAGAGGATGAGAACTGATGTCAAAGTAAGCTATTTAGATTCTTCTATCCTATTACATTGTCCTCTTTTATTAGTCTAAGTAGGATAGATTATCTTGTTATATGTGTTGACTCTTTGGATGCATGCAGTATAGGTATGACTTTCCATGCCTTATTCTTATGGTATTACATTTTTTATAGGATTTTGAGGTTTGTTTATCGCTCACCAGACTATTGTCAGACCATAGATTTGATGTTTCTCTTATTGCATTGGGTGCTCATCGACGATGCGAGTGAGTAGGCTTGATAGCAAGTATTAGCATTGTTTGGAGCTATAAAGGTGGATTTGCAGGAGATGATACCTTCTTGTATTATACTTGTATTATTGTTATTTATTCCACTATGAGACACTATGTGGCCTTGATAATGTTATTTATTACTGTTAGAGATAGTTATCAGTGAGTTTGTTTATCCTTTGTATAAATTATATTGTTATTCTATATTACTTTATGAGCTTGTACTCTGATTATGTGGTTTATACAGTTATCACTGTCTTGTCTGTTATATCTGTGATTATTATTATTTAACAAAAACGATCTAGCAAAGTACTAGAAACCTTAGAAACAATGGTGAAAATAGTAAAAAAAAAACACCCATCTCCGCAAGAGAATAAAGCAAAGTCCCACTCACACTACCAAAGCAAAAACACAAAAGAAAGCCAACACGACCACGAGGATCCGAAGAAAGACAGGACCACCTCGCTAGCCATGGAGGAAGAAAGTAATTAGCCTCCAACCAACTACCACTAAGAAACAGCTACAACACCAAGGAAGGGGAACCATCCAGTAGAGTCGCACCCAAGCAAGTAGCTAATGAAGCACCAACGTCGACAAGAGTCCACCACCTCAATCCAAAGACTAACTGAAGACTCTATGCTATAAGAAAGCAATCTAGACCCTGCACGTGAAACCAAACATCAGATGGGGGGAGAGAGGAGGGAAACACAACCTAGACAAGCACCATATGCAACTAAAAAAAAATCAACCTACACCAGCACAGGAAAAAGAATCGCCTAAGATATCAAAAATACGAGCCAAATGCCAAGAGCTAGCTCTAAAGACACCCTAGAGTGGTCCTCCATGAAAATCAAGAAAGACATCATTCTTAACCCATCTCACGATGGGAGCCAAGTTGTAACAACCCCATTGTTATACCCATTTAGCAAAGAACATTACAAGTAACGTCATCCGCTAACCCGGAGAATACAACTTAATAGGGGCGGTCGAATGTGAATATATCTTTATACTAATACTGATACGTCACTTATACCTTTTTCACTTAATGTCTGATCTGAGTTTGACGTGTTCAATATTAATACAAAGTAATAAACACAACGATTCCACATAATCAAAACAATATATCATACACATAACAATCATAGATCACAATAGAAAAGTATACATCATACCATACGTAGAGTATGTCCACAAATATACTTCTAAAGTTTTCATTCTACACATTTCAAAATAAGTCACTACCTTAACAAGCACATCTCATATTACATCAGGTGAATATCCTACATAAGATAAACTTAGAATCTCAATATGTCTATCCATGGCTAGCTCACCTGTCTAAAAGTTTGAGCATCCTGTAAACCTGAAAATTCTGGTCTGACCCGAAAACACAAAATTCCGGATTAGTCTATCTCTAAATATCCAAAAAGTGAGATCCACACACATATATATATATAACATATAAATAAACTCTAGTTCAACCACAAAATGATAGTCACAATAATTTATTGCTCCACAATGATGTATGTCTGGTTTCCAATCACGGATATTTATCTCTATCACAAGTTCACGTTATAAGCACGACAAGTTAACACAACTCATTCATGACCAACCTGATCAAGGAACTATTATAAGCACAACAAGTTAACACGACTCAATCATGACCAACCTGATCAAGGAACTCTTTCTCAGTTAAATGACTAAGGAAGAACAAGAATCCACATATCAAACAAACAAACATACATTCCAAAATCCAAGATGGTCTCGAGGCCTGGTGGTATCCCTCATATTGATCTGATACTAAAGATCAGGAACTCATGCACGATCACTAAGATCGAGGAACTCATACTCAATAAACCTGATAGAGGAAACACAAGGAAACACAATAAAACAAGCAATCTGGAACTCATGCATGATCGCTAGGATCGAGGAAACATAACAAACAAGCAATATTATCCATTTCTATGATTATTGAGACCAAGGAATTACATGCTCAATCTAAGGGATTGAGGAAACATAGACATACGATCGTGTAGATCGAAATCTCACTTACTCGATCTAAGGGATCGAGTAACCACATATCCGATCTCAATACTCAAAGAAACAAAATCTCAACTATCAAAAAGACAGTGGTAACTATGACTTCACTACTCCATGTTGATCATTATTTTATTTAAAGATTTTACTAATAAAAGTAGACATAAAAGTCCAGTCTCTTATAATAATGAATTTCTCAATCTTTTTATATTTACAAGTTTGAAAAGAAATCCAGAAGTTACCTTCTTAAGGATCTAGCAGCCTCTGCCGCATACCAAAAGAAGTGGACTCTAAAGTATCAGATTCTATCACTCACAGTAACCACTATAGTTTAACATAGATGTCCCATACCATCTAGTGAAACACAAGTATTTGCTGAGAATTAGTAAATTTCATTTATTATGGATATACCCGGAAAACCTGAATTATATTCTCTTATGGATCTAGAGACCACTTGTCGCACACCATAAAAGAATATAACCTAAAGTGTTAATTACTGTCTCAAAATCGATTATAAGAATCTAACTTAAGCATCCCATACTACTCAGTTGGGTTCAAGTATTTTGTCAAGAACTAGTAAATTCCACTTCAACATTCTGTTCATTGGAATATAACATTTTCGGCAACATGTTTCACAAGAGCATATAAAACAATCGGTAACATTAAGTCAAAAATTAGCTCATTCCAGATTATAGAATTAAGATTCTCAAAACTATTATCTCTTTTGAATTCCATTGTTTAAAACACTTACTTAGTTGTTCACAAAACTATTTTATTGTTTCCAAAAGTTCATAATAAAGCTCTCAGTTTTAAATTGCAATTTCAGTTTTCTTAAGCATATAATTTAACAAAACTTAATCCATACAATTATAGCAAAAACTCTTAGTTTTCCAAAACATCAAAAACTATTAAATTCCGATAAGTAACTCAAAAGTTATGACCAAAACAATTTCGCATGTTTAAGTATTGACACAAATTCTCAACAACAGGACTACAAACAAATGAGTTTTCACCATTTAAACTCCAAAATCACAAGAGGCACCATATATGAAAGTTGTAGCTTAATCTCTTAGCTTTCCAGAACATTAAGAATTATAAAATTCCGATAAGTGACTCAAAAGTTATAACCAAAACAAATTCTCAGTTTTAAGCATTTTCATGATTTCCTAACAACAGCCCAGCGACAAACAAATGAGTCTTTCACCATTTAAACTTCAAAATCAACAGAAACACAATGAATGAAAGTTGTAGCTTATACTCTTATATTTGCAGATTTTATAAATTATCAAATTCCGATAAGTGAATCAAAAGTTATGCCCATTTTACTCTCAGCTATCAACTCTGATTTTTACACAGGTCTGAGCTACATGCTCGTTTTAAACTCGTTCTTGGCCTCCTAAAAGGCATAATTTCAAAAAATGCGTAAAGGAAAAATTTGTAGCAAATTGAAATAACTTTCAACTACAAAAAGATTGAGTCAATTTGGATAATTTAACTACATGTTATCACTATTTTACAGCAGTGATATTTTCACTAATTTTCAGCACACAAAATCAAACAATCACTTTAATCCAAAATCATATTGCAACCAAATCAATCATCAAATCAGCCATATCAAAGCCAAAATTTATAACATGGAACACGCTAATTAGAGATAGATTGTGTGAGTCTAACAACTCACATTAACCTAGCGAACTAGCATGCAAGCCTCAACTCGTCTCCAATTTCCCAAAAAAAAGAAAGAAAGAAAGAAACTGCATTTTTACCCTCTGTTGCAACAAGGGTTTGCCATAGCAAAAGGAATTATTTTCCTATGAAAATTTTACCGAAGGTGTGTTATTGAGTTGAGAATAACATATACAAATTTCGGAATTTTAAGATTTTTCTATAATTACTTATGATTTTTTATACTGACCTTCATTTTCTGTTCAGATTTGATCCGAAAATTGCTTGATGAAGGAAGATGTTTGATGCCCCAAAACTAAACCAAATGTCACAAAAAAATGGAGGAGAGGTGCTGGAATGTGTTAGTAACAACAAATCCGAATTTGAGAATTTTTGGAATTTTATTTGATTTTTTAAAATTTTCAGAATAGATAGGGTTTTGGGTTTGGTGGGTTAACAAATAAGGAAGCCATGGATATAAAAAAAAATTCACGCTCCAGAGGATATGTTTTAATCTCCCTCTAGAAGCATTTAGAAAAGGGAAAATTGGTTAAACACCCCATGAAGTCTAAGAGAAGCTAATTAACCCAAACTAATATCTATAGTAATATTTCAATATAAATATATATTGAAATATTACTATATATATTAGTATTATTTGTACATAAATATATAAATGACACTTAAATGCTATTTTATAGAAAATTTTTCTACAATTTATATATATATATATTCTATTTATATGTATTTATATTATAGTTATGGCTAATTTTTCAACAAACTTGATTGATAACTAATATTAACACTATAAAACTCCTTTAGCACAATACTAAAACACTTGTTAAACACTAATTTAAACATATCCAACACATCATAACCCCTTAACACAGATATAGCCACAACACTAATCAAATTTTGTAAATTTAAGAACTTAATACACAAACTAACGCAAACATGCTTACACTATTTAAATATTAAATCCAACATAATGTATCAAAATAAACGTGTTTAACAGATGTTCTTATCTATTTAATTTCAATCTTAAGAATCACAAAACGTAGTAAATTTGCATTTCCTGGTTACCCGAAAATCCGGGTTGTTACACGAGTTCATGGAAACGTCATCGAAACACTGACTTGTTCCGATCGCACCAAATATGCCAGCAAATATGATAGGGAACCAAGAGAAGAAGGATAGCCCTAAGGGACTTCCTAGAAATTCCTACCTACTAGAGTCATAGCAGGTCAAGAAAAGACGAGGCATTACACTGTAGATCTACCGGATTCTCTAAGAAAGACCAGACAGCATGAGCACAGAAACTCTCGAAGAAAAGATGATCATAAGATTCCACCTCTCCCCGACAACAACACCTACAACGAGAAACATTGGGGATACCGATCCTCCTCGGATACTCGTCTAATGGAAAACTGTTGTGAAGTGTTTTTGACATCAGAATCGAAACCTTAGGAGGATGCGGGAGTCCCAAATGAAACCGAAAGATGGAGTCGGTGGGCCTTGGGATCTCGTAGAGTTCCATGCATCCCTAAGGGTGAATGGAAGGCCACACCAACCAAAATCTCCCCCGTGAGAATCAGAGAAGGTTTTCACAGGCTGCACCTATTTCCACGTCTCACTAGCATAAGACGGGTATCTAGAGAAGTCCACAGAAAGAAGATGGAGGTACTTGGTGTGAAGAAAGGACTGCTAAAGGGAGTCATTCAAACGAAATTGAACCAAGTGCTTACAGGCATAAGCCGTGCAAACATCTCCAAGGTTCCGAACACCAAGGACACTCTCTCGCTTGGGATGACAAATGACTTTCCATGAAACCCAATGGTGACAATAAGCACTGTCCTTTTTTCCCCCAAATAAAGGACAAGGCAAGGAGCCGAAAAAACGAAAGAAGGAAGAAGTTGGAGTCATGGCAGCGAAGACATGAGATCCAATAGAATAAAGCACCAACTTAATGTGCACAAGACGCCCAGCTTAGGAAAGGATAAAAATGTTCCAACGAATCATCTTTCCCCTTGCTTTATCAGTAAGGGGATCAAGAATCGCGTTGAAGTTACGCCCTCGGTAGAGTACCCAACCAAGGTAAGGCAAGGGGAGGGAAGCAACCTGAAAATCGGAGAATGATTCAATCCAAAAAACCCTTTCAGAGGGCATGGTCTTGGAAGGAAGGAAACAAATTTTCATAGAGTTGACGAGTTAGTTAGTGCATTTCGCATATTGATGAATGAAACAGAGAAGACAACGAATGGATCATCGGTTGTCATTAGTAAAAATAACGATATCGTCTGCAAACGACAAGGAAGAAACTAACAGGTAGACAGAAGGGATGCCAAACGATGGATTTTGCCCACAATTGTGAGAGAATGAATGCCACACACAAAAGCCTCAGCTGTGATGACAAAAAGGGTAGGTGAAATGGGAATTCCCTGCCGAAGCCCCCTTCCCGATTTGAAAAACCGGTAGCAGATCCGTTGATAAGAACGGAAAACCAACAGTTCGAATGAACCTCCAAACAAGGTCTATGAAAGGCTCAGAGAAACAAAAGGCCAGGAGAACCCTAATGACGAAAAACCAAGATAAACGATCATAAGGATTAACAATGTCCATCTTAATCATCACATTAGAGCTCTAGACCTTGCGATCGATGTAAGAAATAAGCTCTTGGGTGAGGAGGACATTGTTAGTAATCAGATGCCCTCAAATGAACCCAGTCTGGGAAGAAGAGATAACACGGTCAAGATAAGGAGCTAGACTAGAAGCAAACATCTTAGAGATAACCTTGTTAGAAAAAATTGCACAAGCTAATAGGATGGAAATTCGAGCACGAGCTTGGGTTGTCTGATTTGGGGATCAGAACCAAGTTGGTGGAAGTTCATCCCTTAGGGAGCTCACCACCGGAGATGAAGGATTGGATAGCCAAGCAAAAATCCATGTGAATGATCGACCAGACGCTGCGGTATAAAGCGTCGTTGATCCGTCCAACCACTCGCATGGTCCTTGCTTAGCGAGAACACACAGAACCAAATTTCCTCACAAGTGAAGGGGATGACAAGATCATCATTCTCACTGGGAAGGACCAATCTATGGATAAAGAACACCACGACCGGGTCCGGGCAAGACATAGAAGGAGAACCTGGGAAGCTCTGAAAGTAGGAGTGAATAATCTTTTTGACTTCCACGGCAGTGGAGGCAAAAGAGAGACCCGGACGACAAATCTGATGAATAGGCAGAAGGTTATTCTTTTTCCTAATAGAGGCATGAAAGAATTTGGAGTTCGATTCTCCATCAAAAATCCACTTGATCCTAGCTTTCTAACAAAGAAAATTGTTCTCGACGCGAAATTCAAAAGAATAGGCGAGTTGGGCTAGGGCCCAATCCCCCTTGTTAGCACGGGATGGGTCTTCATCAGAAAAAGGCTCTGGTAGAATAAGAATCTCTCCAGCCGCCCGGACCCGATCGAAGATATTCTTGAAAACATGCACATTCCAATTCTTGAGACAAGCCTTAAGCCTTCTAAGCTTGTAGGAGAAGATAGCACAAGGAGGACCATTAACAAGAGAGGACCAAGGCTCCTGTACAATCTGATGGAAAGAATGATGGAACCTCCAAATGGACTTAAACCGAAAAGAAGGACCCGACGAAGAAAGGGGCGAGCACGTTTGTAATGTCCCGTATTTTTACGGTATAATAATTAATTAATTTAATTATTTAAATAGTGATTTAGAGAATTAAATGGCCGTTTAATTAAATTATATTTAATATTTAATTAATATAATAATTAAATAATATATTTAATTCTCAAACAATCAGAATTAGCTGAAATGGCAATACGGTGTGAATTGGGCAAATTCAAAATATATATTTCCGTTTAAAATTGAATTAGAATAATGAATATATTATTTAAACGACAGTTTGAACATATAATTATATATAATTAAAATCGAGCTCCAAATGGCGCGGCAGTTTGCTATTTGGCGATTCGAACTTCAACTGAATATAAAGGGTCCGTTTTAAATCGGATTTCTGTGAAACAAGAAACGTTAGGAGCTGGTGAAGTATATTTTTCTAATGGAAGAGAAAAATCGGGATTGCATTGTGTAGATTTTGATTTATGTCCAAATCAAATTTTAGAAAAGTCGCTATGGAATTCCTTTATAATTTATAATGATTTATTTATATTTATAAAAGGAATTTCATTTTAAATCGAATATCGATTTAATCGAGATTTGAAATATTGAGTTAGAAATTCATATAGGAATATTGTGGAGCTGTATGATATCGTATGTGGATATATGCGATAATATTTATTTATAAATATTTAATTTAATTGTTTTTAAATATATTTAATATTTAAATGAGTTATTTAGAGCTTTAAAAATAGCCAGTTTTGCAAATGACCTCAGAATTCGAAGAAACTAATTTTGTTGGATTCGCAGTATTAAATTATTGCTAGATTTCAATTTCCGTGATTTTTAGAGGTAGTGTGTGGCCGTACGGATTTTTAATGTGAAAAACAGTCAGTATTTTGATGGTCAAAAATACGTTGTGTGAGCGAACAATATCGGAATTTGACAGTCCCGCTTTATCGAGTTCGAAATGTTGTGGTGTAGCAGGATAACAAATTTCGTATAATTCGGGTTTGTTATGTGGTCATGAGAGCTTGAAAGCTCGAGAGAATATAAACGAATATAATACATAAAATATGCTAACTAAAATATCTCCAAAGCTCCCCTTATAAAAGAACATTACCTGCCTTCCTTACAACCTAATTTCCATCTTCTGGAAACAAGAAAATGAGCCGCCGCATTTTTCTCACACAACAAACAAATTCCAACTTCAAAATTCATGATAAAATCATACAAAAATAGATAAATTACAAAATAAAATTCGTAAAACTCTTCCTTGCAGTAGCTTCACGTCAGTACCAAAATTGTTTGATTCGATCACCTTTCCGCGGCTCTACGTGGTGACAGAAATGGCTAGGGTTCACCGTGGTTTGAGATAGGGGAGGTCGAAGTGTGCCTCGATGGTGCAAGTGTATTCGCGGTGGTGAGAGGAGTAAGTTGGTGGAGTTTGATGACACATCGACATTTTTTGTGTCATGACCTGTAGCCACGATAGCGCACTGACCTGGAAGACTCGGCGAGCAGGGAGGGTGCGAGTTGAAGGTCTTGGGTACGGGGAGGAGGAGGCTCTGAAGAGATGAAGATTGGTGGTGTTCTTGGGTGAATCGTTGGAGGGATGAAGGTGTTTGAAGGCTTTGAAGATCGGCTATGGTGATTCCAGTAAATACAGAGCGGCGGATTGGGAAGAAGGATAAATGCGGGTGGGGTTTTAATGATGAAAATGGGCCTTAGATCAAAGGTTAAGCCCAAAGATTTTAAAGGGTATTTAAAGTTTATTTAATTTAAATTTGTATTCAGACTTGTAAATTAAATATCTCAGTCATACTTAATCAGAATTGAGCGAAACAAGATCTGTTGGGATCGTATGAAGAGGGCTACCCAATGGAAGTAATTGGACGTGAATTGGAGCTCGTGACAATTTATTACAAAATAAATTGTTCGTCTGAATCAATCGATGTTTATCGTAATTAACGATGATCGTCCAATGTGAGTAAAACTCACCAACTCTGAACAGTTATATTTTTAGAACTGCTAAATAATGATTGATTTCTGTGTGTTAATTGTTTGGATGAACTGCTAGTCAGTTGGTTGAAATTATAGATAACGATATATATATATATATATAAGTCATTAATCAAATATTGATTCTGTTTAGCAGAATATTTCATATTGAAATGAAATCGACGTTAATTATATTGTTTAACATCTGTGATGCAGGGAAACAGGTCGGAGGAATACAACTGGATTCCTTAACATTTATTTTACTGTTGTTTTCATATATTGTAATATACGATGTTATATAATCTGTTGTTGATTATGTGTGTTTGTATGATATCGATCATTGTGAATTGGTATTTTAAATACCGTAAGAAATACTGGGATGTGGAAAAGGGGATTTTCAAAGTGTATTTTGAAAATGAATTATTTATATAAAATCAATGGATTTTATATATATAAGAAAAAGGATTTTTATAAGAGAAAATAGTTATAAAATCAAAAGGGTTTTGAAAAGGAAATATTTATGGAAAATAAATATGATGAGAAAAGGAAATATATATGGGAAATTTATATGATAAAATAGAAATGAAAATGATATATTTGTAAACCATTTACAAATAGAAATGAAAAGGATATATTTGTAAACCATTTACAAATAGAAATGAAAAGGATATATTTGTAAAGCATTTACAAATAGAAATGAAAAGGATATATTTGTAAACCATTTAAAATAGAAAATGAAAAGGATATATTTGTAAACCATTTACAAATAGAAATGAAAAGGATATATTTGTAAACCATTTACAAGAGAAATGAAAAGGATATATTTGTAAACCATTTAAAATAGAAATGAAAAGGATATATTTGTAAACCATTTACAAATAGATTTGGAAAGGGAATATTTGTAAAACATTTACAAATAGAATTGAAAAGAAAATATTTATTTGTTAAATAAATAGGATTGGAAAAGAATATTTATTTGTTAAATAAATAGAGTTATAAAAAGGAAATATTTATTTGGAAAATAAATAGAGTTATAAAAGCGGTTTATTGGGAAATGAAAAGAATGTCATATAAGGAGATATTTGGCAAATGAATAAAATTTTACATCAGGAAAGTTTAGACCCGTGCTTCGCACACGGGTATAACATGATATGGATTTAAAGCAAATATTTTAAATAGAATCTGTTGTAACCAATAGATTGAGAAGATTAATTTATAAATAATATTTTATAAATTAAATAAAATATTTATCGTTGGATAAATAAAATATATAAGTCAGGGCGTATATAGAGAAGTAAGAATCGATTTCAACATCGATATTTGAAACTGAATATGGACGTAGAGTTAATCAAAGGAGTTAATCAAAATGTGTTAGTCAAAATGAGTTAGAGGAGTTAATCGATTAGAGTTAGAGTTAATCGATTAGAGTTAGAGTTAACCAGTTAGAGTTAATTAGTTAGAGTTAATCGATTAGAGTTAAATCGAACTATAGTTATTCGAATAGAGTTAATCGAACAAGAGTTAGTCGAATATTTGTTATTCGAATAGAGTTAACTGAATTAGAGTTAGTCGGATTAGAGTTATTCGAATATATTTTATTCGAATAGAGAAAGAAATTATCGAATATTAGTTATTCGAAAGAAATTATCGAAAATTAGTTATTCGAAAGGAGTTATCGAATATTAGTTATTCGAAAGGAGTTATCGAATATTAGTTATTCGAAAGGAGTTATCGAATATTAGTTATTCGAAAGGAGTTAATCAAATGTTAGTTATTCGAAAGGAGTTAATCGAATATTAGTTATTCGAAAGGAGTTAATCGAATATTAGTTATCCGAAAGGAGTTAATCGAATATAGTTTATTCGAAAGGAGTTAATCAATAAGAGTAAATTAGTTAGAGTTAATTGAATAGAGTTAATCCAGTAGGGTAAATCAAATAGAGTTAATCCAATAGAGTTAATCAAATAGAGTAAATAGAATTGAGTTAATCAAATAGAGCTAACTGATAAGAGTAAATCGATTAGAGTTAATCGAATAGTGTTAATTGAATAGAGTTATTCGAATATAGGTTATTCGAAGAAGAGAGATTATCGAATATAGTTTATTCGAAGGAAAGAGTTATCGAATAGAGATTTATTTGAAAGAGAGTTACGTAAGGAAGTTTGTTAAAGATTTAAAAGATAAACTTTGACAATTTCGAAGTTAAAACGTTGTTTATCTAAGGTCTGAGAGGTAATTATACCCCAACTTGATTGACTTCCTTCTTAACTAAGGAATGGTAAGGTTTGATAGTGAATGATGGTTAAGTGAATTTAGTTAATGAGTGAAATGGTTTGAGTTGGCATGGCAATGTTTGATTTAAACATCAGTTTAAATCCCGTGAAGGAGTTTTGGAAATGTTTTCCAAATAAGAATTAGAAATATTTTCTGATAATAGAAAATAAAAATTTAGAATATATGGAAACAGGAGATAAGTAAATTAATGGACTAAAGAGATAAATGTTAAATGATGATTGATCGATAAAATTTCCATCTGGAAATAATATCGTTGTTTGCACACGCGTTTTTCTTTGATAGTTAAATCACAAACTATGAAAGTTTTGACCATTTTTCCGTCGTTAATATGGAGAGACCAGTTGGATTCTTATCCAAAGAACCACTCCGTATGGGCGTTAGCATTTCGAATCAAATAGATCAAAGACAAATTGAAGACAGAGTAAAGTGCAAGGGCTGTTGTATAATTTCTAGGTAGAGATTGCCTAGGATGGATGTACGGAATAGTGCCTTCGGTTTATCCAGTCCCAGGACAACTTGAATGGACGAATGTTTGACAGAGTATATCTGGTAGATCGCGTAAGTTGATCGTTTCAAACGTATTTACGTTGGTGGAGGAATTCGTTTCTCTTAGCTTATAACCGTGGTATTTTTGGGGAAATCAATTTGTGATTTGACAGGTATGACGATGTGGCATTCAAAGTGAATGTATGAGTAATCTGTTGAAAGATACGTTATGACCTCCAGCCTCATCAACTGGGAAATGACAGAAATTGGGTAGGCAGCATGGCTAAGTGGGCCGCACCCAAATAGGGTATATTGTCACCATCTAGAGAATATTCATATTTGTTTCTTCTTTCAATTCTGTATCTCCCGGGAACGATTATGTTAGTTTACCAACTGTAAGGTGACAATATATTCGATACACTCAAGCGAAATGAGTGGTCGGTCATGTGTGGCTGAGTTGCAAGATGTTCTTGTTAAACTCCAGTGTATCGCTTCTAGAGTATACTGAGCGGAACGTGGATCCATACCTTGTCATAGTTGGAATCCATTCCCAAAATAAGAGCCCGCGGTTTTGATTGTATATTATATATGTAGAACGTTAGATGCAAGCATTTCTACTAGATTGATATTACTTGTGTTAGACATCATTATAATATCAGAATAATATTGTTTTACAAATGATTTGGGTTATCGTAAGGTAAAAACCATCCGTGTTTATGTATGGATCGGTCTTACGATTATTCTTTCTTTTGAAAGGATTTTTAAAGTTAGACAAATGATTTGAGTTTACTCACACCAGTCACATGACTGACCCGGTGTTTATTTTGTTTTATTTTCCCCTAAACTCTTGGGTGCCCAATTTTGTATAGGCAGTCATGTAGTCGGGATTTACAGATACTGGAAGAGCTGGAGCAAGAGGCTTCAGAATTATATAGCTATGGTTTTTCTGCTGTGTTGTAAGTGCTGTACTTTGGAAATGATATGTATATTCAAGTACAGATTTATATTTCAAAGTTATGTTATGAAATATATTTATTCGTTCCGCTGTGAGATTCGTGTTTACTATGATGTTGTATGTTCTTCTTCTTCTATCCTAAGTTTCTATCTTATCTATTCTCACCCTCTAATTTCTTTCATTAACTACCGGTATTTTCGATGTTTGGATAATCGACGTAGGTTTTATGTCGATGACCAAAGATCGCAAATTTCTGGGACGGTACAGTTGGTATCAGAGCTTAAGGTTAAGTAATTACCTTAGCTCTATGGCGTGACTCAGTGGAGATGGGGTTAGCAATACCCTAGATTGAGTTGAGTGTATATATATGAGTGAACGTATTTGTTATTGATATAAAAATCGTTAAATATTATGGAGATATATTGATTGAGTCAGTTATGGGTTCTGATCGATCAGTTTGATCCACTGTATCGGTAGGGGTTTATAAACACTTGAATACGATGGGTCGACACTGTATGTTTTGAAAAGAGGGTAAACGAAATAATTTTACCCAAAGTATATTTCAATATAGAGAAAATATATATATATCGAAATTTTTATATATTGGATATATTGGTTGTTATTATAATCGAGTAAGATTATAAATTAAATGGTTATGTAAATAACCAATCAAAATTCATATAAGTGAAATACGTGAAATCAGATGGAGTAAATCTGAATTTAAATCAGAATTGGAATTTAAAATTCTGGAAATGGGAAAATTATTGGTAAATGAGTTTGGATTGAATATAGGAGAATTTTAAAATCCTGGGAGATTTAAAATTGTTTTGAGAATGGTATTTTGAAAAGATTTCAAAATGGAAGGGTTTAGAAATGGTTTTAAAAAGTGATATAGTATTGAACTCACTTTGAACACTGGGAAATAACTCTAATGATGATGGCCACATCATCAGTGTCATTTTTAAGTTGTTAAGTGACGGATTACTACCAAAGATTTATTTTGGAATTGTTTTGTGGAAAACAAGTTGTCTTGAAACTCCAGAAAAGGATATGTGATTTTTGAAAAGGCGAAGCTATTTGAAAATCCCTAGGAAAAATTGTTCAAATTGAAAACAAATTAAGTAGAAATTGGGAAAAGCAAATTGAAATTGAAATAGAATTGGATTAGAATGATATCGAGACAAATTGGATTTGTGAGATTTGGATTTGAAATGGTATTGGATTGATGAGTTAAGAATTTAAAAATCGAGAATGGAACTTTGATTCGAAATTGAATTCGACATAGGTATAAGCGAATGGTTGGATCTGAGTATAAAAACTGATTGGAGTTAATTGGGATGACATGGGTATATGTTGAATTAACAGCAGATGGAAATGAGATAATGATATGCCCGACAAAAAGGTACCAGTTTATATAATATATGGGTTTGAGATTTTGATGAGCCAAATTGGCAAGCTGCTTGGCTGTTTGATTTTCTTTTGGGTTGGAGAAGGCCTAGAGAGGCGAGTTAGAGTTTGAACTATTGACCAGTACAAAGGAGGTGCTTGCGAAATTTTTCAGAAATTTCGGGTGTTAGAAAATTTTCAGGATTTTTGAAAATATTCGTTAATAGAATTAAATTAATAATTCAATTGAAATTAAATTAGTTCAGTGGAAACTAAAGTTAAGAAGTGAGCGAATAAGTTCTAACCAGTAATAGGGTTTGTTTTCTACCTTAGCAATTTCGAGGACGAAATTATTTTAAGGGGGAAGAATGTAATGTCCCGTATTTTTACGGTACAATAATTAATTTATTTAATTATTTAAATAGTGATTTAGAGAATTAAATGGTCGTTTAATTAAATTATATTTAATATTTAATTAAAATAATAATTAAATAATATATTTAATTCTGAAATAATCAGAATTAGCTGAAATGGCAATAAAGTGTGAATTGGGCAAATTCAAAATATATATTTTAGTTTAAAATTGAATTAGAATAACGAATATATTATTTGAACGACAGTTTGAACTTATAATTATATTATAATTAAAATCGAGCTCCAAATGGCGTGGCAGTTCGCTATTTGGCGATTCGAACTTCAACTGAATATACAGGGTCCGTTTTAAATCGGATTTCTGCGAAACAAGAAACGTTAGGAGCTGGTGAAGTATATTTTTCTAATGAAAGAGAAAAATCGGGATTTCATTGTGTAGATTTTGATTTATGTCCAAGTCAAATTTTTGAAAAGTCGCTATGGAATTCCTTTATAATTTATAACGATTTATTTATATTTATAAAAGGAATTTCATTTTAAATCGAATATCGATTTAATCGGGATTTGAAATATTGAGTTAGAATATAGGAATATTATGGAGCTGTATGATATCGTATGTGGATATATGCGATAATATTTATTTATAAATATTTAATTTAATTGTTTTTAAATATATTTAATATTTAAATGAGTTATTTAGAGCTTTAAAAATAGCCAGTTTTGCAAACGACCTCAGAATTCGATGAAACTAATTTTGTTGGATCCGCGGTATTAATTATTGCTAGATTTCAATTTCCGTGATTTTTAGAGGCAGTGTGTGGCCGTACGGATTTTTAATGTGAAAAATAGTCAGTATTTTGATGGTTAAAAATACGCTGTGTGAGCGAACAGTATCGGAATTCGACGAGACCAGCTTTATCGAGTTCGAAATGTTGTAGTGTAGCAGGATAACAAATTTCGTGTAAATCGGGTTTGTTATGTGGTCGTGGCGATCTTGAAAGCTCAAGGGAATATAAACGAATATAATATATAAAATATTCTAACTAAAATATCACCAAATCTCCCCCTATAAAAGAACATTACCTACCTTTCTTACAACCTAATTTCCATCTTCTGGAAACAAGAAAATGACCCCCCGCATTTTTCTCACACAACAAACAAATTCCAACTTCAAAATTCATGATAAAATCATACAAAAATAGATAAATTACAAACTCTTCTTGGCAGTAGCTTCACGTCAATACCAAAATTGTTTGATTCGATCACCTTTCCGCGGCTCGACGTGGTGACAGAAATGGCTAGGGTTCACCGTGGTTTGAGATAGGGGAGGTCGAAGTGTGCCTCGATGGTGCAAGTGTATTCGCGGTGATGAGAGGAGTAAGTTGGTGGAGTTTGATGGCACATCGCCATTTTTTGTGTCGTGACCTGTAGCCACGATAGCGCACTGACCTGGAGGACGCGACGAGCAGGGAGGGTGCGAGTTGAAGTTCTTGGGTACGGGGAGGAGTAGGCTCTGAAGAGATGAAGATTAGTGGTGTTCTTGGGTGAATCGAAGGAGGGATGAAGGTGTTTGAAGGCTTTGAAGATCGGCTATGGTGGTTCCAGTAAATACAGAGCGGCGGATTGGGAAGAAGGATAAATGCAGGTGGGGTTTTAATGATGAAGATGGGCCTTGGATCAAAGGTTAAGCCCAAAGATTTTAAAGGGAATTTAAAGTTTATTTAATTTAAATTTGTATTAAAATTGTAAATTAAATATCTCGGTCATACTTAATCAGAATTGAGCGAAACAAGATCCGTTGGGATCGTATGGAAGAGAGTTACCCAATGGAACTGATTGGACGTGAATTGGAGCTCATGACAGTTTATTGCAAAATAAATTGTTCGTCTGAATCAAGCGATGGTTATCGTTATTAACGATGATCGTCCAATGTGAGTAAAACTCACCAACTCTGAACAGTTATATTATTAAAACTACTAAATGATGATTGATTTCTGTGTGTTGATTGTTTAGATGAACTGCTAGTCAGTTGGTTGAAATTATAGATAACGATATATATAAGTCGTTAATCAAATATTGATTCTGTTTAGCAGAATATTTCATATTGAAATGAAATCGATGTTAATTATATTGTTTAACATCTGTGATGCAGGGAAACAGGTCGGAGGAATCCAAATGGCTTCCTCAACATTTATTTTACTGTTGTTTTCATATATTATAATATATGATGTGATATAATCTGCTGTTGATTATGTGTGTTTGAATGATATCGATCATTGTGAATTGGTATTTTAAATACCGTAAGAAATACTGGGATGTGGAAAATAGGGTTGCACAAAGTATGGGTTGGGTCGGATTGGACTAAATACTACATCCGACCCGCACAGGTATGGGTTTAGGGAAGTTAAACCCGTATCCGACCCTATATGAGGTTGGATATGGGTCGGGTTGAAGTATGGGTTGGGTCGGGTTAAGTAGGGTTGGGTTGCTTGAATATAATAAAAAATGAGAATAGAGGATTTTTTTAAAAGTCGTATTAAAATATTCAGCATAATATATTAGATTTTTGCTAGCATAATGCATTTAAAATAACTGATTAAAGATATATTTTATAAAAATTCATTGTGATACACATCATATAAATTTAATTTACTACATAGTAGCACTAGTGTTTCATTTTAAGATACATTGAAATGCACTTTAAAATATATTTCCCAAATTCTGTCTAGTTTGAATTAACATGAAATATGTTTTTTTGTATATTTACTGTAGAATACATAAACATTATTCTAGGATTATACAATTCTAATTTTAAGTAGGTTGATATTAAATTTGTTTTTTAATATACGATTGGGTTGGGTTAAAATAAGATTGGGTTGAACAAAATATCAAACCCGACCCGTATGTAGTATGGGTTACATAATGTAACCCATACCCAACCCGAACTAGGATGGGTTGGGTTGGGTTAATGTGGGTTGGGTCGGGTTGGATATGGGTTGTGTGCAGCCCTAGTGGAAAAGGGGATTTTCAAAGTGTATTTTGAAAATGAATTATTTATATAAAATCAATGGATTTTATATATATAAGAAAAAGGATTTTTATAAGAGAAAATAGTTATAAAATCAAAAGGGTTTTGAAAAGGAAATATTAATGGAAAATAAATATGATGAGAAAAGGAAATATTTATGGGAAATTTATATGATAAAATAGAAATGAAAAGGATATATTTGTAAACCATTTACAAATAGAAATGAAAAGGATATATTTGTAAACCATTTACAAATAGAAATGAAAAGGATATATTTGTAAACCATTTAAAATAGAAATGAAAAGGATATATTTGTAAACCATTTACAAATAGATTTGGAAAGGGAATATTTGTAAAACATTTACAAATAGAATTGAAAAGAAAATCTTTATTTGTTAAATAATTAGGATTGGAAAAGAATAGTTATTTGTTAAATAAATAGAGTTATAAAAAGGAAATATTTATTTAGAAAATAAATAGATTTATAAAAGCGATTTATTGGGAAATGAAAAGAATGTCATATAAGGAGATATTTGGCAAATGAATAAAATTTTACAACAGGAAAGTTTAGACCCGTACTTCGCACACGGGTATACATGATATGGATTTAAAGCAAAGATTTTAAATAGAATATGTTGTAACCAACAGATTGAGAAGATTAATTTATAAATAATATTTTATAAATTAAATAAAATATTTATCATTGGATAAATAGAATATATAAGTCAGGGCGTATATAGAGAAGTAAGAATCGATTTCAACATTGATATTTGAAACTGAATATGGACGTAGAGTTAATCAATGGAGTTAATCAAAATGTGTTAGTCAAAATGAGTTAGAGGAGTTAATCGATTAGAGTTAGAGTTAACCAGTTAAAGTTAATCAGTTAGAGTTAATCGATTAGAGTTAAATCGAACTAGATTTATTCAAATAGCTCGAACAAGAGTTAATCGAATATTTATTATTCGAATAGAGTTAATTGAATTAGAGTTAGTCAGATTAGAGTTATTCAAATATAGTTTATTCGAAGAAAGAGTTATCAAATAAGGTTATTCGAATAAGAGAATTAATCGAATATAGTTTATTCGAATAGAGAAAGAAATTATCGAATATTAGTTATTCGAAAGAAATTATCGAATATTAGTTATTCGAAAGGAGTTATCGAATATTAGTTATTCGAAAGGAGTTATCGAATATTAGTTATTCGAAAGGAGTTATCAGATATTAGTTATTCGAAAGGAGTTAATCGAATATTAGTTATTCGAAAGGAGTTAATCGAATATTAGTTGTTCGAAAGGAGTTAATCGAATATAGTTTATGCGAAAGGAGTTAATTGATAAGAGTAAATTAGTTAGAGTTAATTGAATAGAGTTAATCCAGTAGGGTAAATCAAATAGAGTTAATCCAATAGAGTTAATCAAATAGAGTTAATAGAATTGAGTTAATCAAATAGAGCTAACTGATAAGAGTAAATCGATTAGAGTTAATCGAATAGTGTTAATTGAATAGAGTTATTCGAATATAGGTTATTCGAAAAAGAGAGATTATCGAATATAGTTTATTCGAAGGAAAGAGTTATCGAATAGAGATTTATTTGAAAGAGAGTTACGTAAGGAAGTTGGTTAAAGATTTAAAAGATAAACTTTGACTATTTCGAAGTTAAAATGTTGTTCAGTTAAGGTTTGAGAGGTAATTATACCCCAACTTGATTGACTTCCTTCTTAACTAAGGAATGGTAAGGTTTGATAGTGAATGATGGTTAAGTGAATTTAGTTAATGAGTGAAATGGTTTGAGTTGGCATGGCGATGTTTGATTTAAACATCAGTTTAAATCCCGTGAAGGAGTTTTGGAAATGTTTTCCAAATAAGAATCAGAAATGTTTTCTGATAATAGAAAATAAAAATTTAGAATATATGGAAACAGGAGATAAGTAAATTAATGAACTAAAGAGATAAATGTTAAATGATGATTGATCGATAAAATTTCTGTCTGGAAATAATATCGTTGTTTGCACATGTGTTTTTCTTTGATAGTAAAATCACAGACTATCAAAGTTTTGACCATTTTTCCGTCGTCAATACGGAGAGACTGGTTGGATTCTTATCCAAAGATCCACTCCGTATGGGCGTTAGCGAAATAGATCGAAGACAAATTGAAGACGGAGTAAAGTGCAAGGGCTGTTGTATAAGTCCTAGGTAGAGATTGCCTAGGATGGATGTACGGAATAGTGCCTTCGGTTTGTCCAGTCCCAGGACAACTTGAATGGACGAATGTTTAACAGAGTATATCTGGTAGATCGCGTAAGTTGATTGTTTCAAACATATTTACGTTGGTGGCGGAGGAATTCGTTTCTCTTAGCTTATACCCGTGGTATTTTTGGGGAAATAAATTTGTGATTTGACGGGTATGACGATGTGGCATTCAAAGTGAATGAATGAGTAATCTGTTGAAAGATACGTTATGACCTCCAGCCTCATCAACTGGGAAATGACAAAGATCGGGCAGGCAGCATGGCTAAGTGGGCCGCACCCAAGTAGGGTATATTGTCACCATCTAGAGAATATTCATATTTGTTACTTCTTTCAATTCTGTATATCCCGGGAACGGTTATGTTGGTTTACCAACTGTAAGGTGACAATATATTCGATACACTCAAGCGAAATGAGTGATCGGTCATGTATGGCCGAGTTGCAAGATGTTCTTGTTGAATTCCAATGTATCGCTTCTAGAGTACACTGAGCGGAAGGTGGATCCATACCTTGTCATGGTTGGAATCCATTCCCCAAATAATAGCCCGCGGTTTTGATTGTATATTATATATGTAGAACGTTAGATGCAAGCGTTTCTACTTGATTGATATTACTTGTGTTAGACATTATTATAATATCAGAATAATATTGTTTTACAAATGATTTGGGTTATCGTAAGGTAAAAACCATCCGTGTTTATGTGTGGATCGGTCTTACGATTATTCTTTCTTTTGAAAGGATTTTTAAAGTTGGACAAATGATTTGAGTTTACTCACACCAGTCACATGACTGACCCGGAGTTTATTTTGTTTTATTTTCCCTAAACTCTTGGGTGCCCAATTTTGTATGGGCAGTCAAGTAGTCGGTATTTACAGATACTGGAAGAGCTGGAGTAGGAGGCTTCAGAATTATATAGCTATGGTTTTTCCGCTGTGTTGTAAGTGTTGTACTTTGGAAATGATATGAATATTCAAGTACAGATTTATATTTCAAAGTTATGTTATGAAATATATTTATTCGTTCCGCTGTGAGATTCGTGTTTACTCTGATGTTGTATGTTCTTCTTTTTCTTCTATCCTAAGTTTCTATCTTATCTATTCTCACCCTCTAATTTCTTTCATTAACTACCGGTATTTTCGATGTTTGGATAATCGACGTGGGTTTTATGTCGATGACCAAAGATCGCAAATTTTCGGGACGTTACAACCTTAGTACCATCGGAGTGTGATCAGAGTTGGTATGATGAAGATGAGAAATTGATAAGGTGAAAAGGAGGGCAAACCAACTCTCCGAGCTGAACACACGATCAAGACGCGAAAGAATCCGACTCTTCCCTTCTTGGTTTGTGATTATTATTATATATTATCTGATATGCTGTGATACATACGACATATTTTATGACCATATTTGTTGGACTATTTCCTTCTTTTCTCTTCCCTTATCCTATATTTTCCTTCATCACTTGTTACTTTCTCTAGCAACTGTTCTGCGCCGATGGTGTAGGGCGGTTGTTATACTAATGGCTGGGATGAAGACATAAAAGCGAGATATGTCATTAAATATTTGTCATGTTAAATGATAAAAACAAAACAAAGGATGGCAGAAGGCCTATTACTGCAACGGGAGATATCTACTAGAAAATGAGAGCATACATCGATGGATTTTTATATGGATTGCCCAGTAATCAAAAAATGCAATGAAGCTCTTAAGTTACAATGGATAGATTCACAAAGAGTGCCAACTTTATTTCTACAATAAGTAATAGGATGATGGCTCCTCTAGCACAAACTTCTCTCAAAGAAGTCGAACGATTACATGGAGTTTCGGTTAGCATTATCAGTGTTAATGTGTCTACTTTACGAAAAAAATTTGGTTTCAAAACTAATTGCGAAAATTGACCTTTTTTTTACCATCACATGCTAGCCGAAGCTTACAAGCGACATTTGAAACGATATTTGCTCATATTTTGAAAACCATAGTCGTCGACATTTTTAAAAGTCACTAAATATGTTATAACGTAGGGAAGTATGAAGATCTTTGAAAATGCATCTATTTTGCATCACAAGTTTCTATTGAATAAAACTACAAACGAAAAATAAAATTTAGTATCAACATTAATACAATAAATGCAATAAGATGTAAGAAAGTTACCAAATTTGTGTTACCTTTGATTCATATGTGCAAAACTATCATGCATCAGATACATATATGTAGATAGATAAATTTATCCTTTGATGATAATTAATGAAAGGTGATATTTGAAAAACATTGGTTGTTATCAGTAGTCCGCTACCTTCTCTATACATTGCAACTAGGAAACAATTTCTTGAATAGTGTTTATGGTCTCCACCATTCTAGTAATCTTCAATATCATAGTTAACTACAAGCATCGGTACAGGGTTTTTTTCTACAGTCAACCTTCTAGTTTTCCCAAAAAAACAACAATATGGATTTAGATGTGGCGAAAAACATTGATTCAATGCCATCGTCATGTAACACCCTGTATTTTTTTAATATAATTAAAAATGAAATAAAATATATGAAAATATGCTTATGATAGGTAAATAATGGTGATGCATAAGGAGAATTAATTAATACATGGAAGAGAAGAAAAATTAGTTCGATAACGACGTATGTAACGGAAAAGATAGAAAAATAAGGATAACTAATTCAAGAATCAAGAATTAGGTAAAATGGACATCACCATTGCGTTCCTCTCGGAAAAATACGCGAAATAGAGTCAGAGTTTTCGAAAATCGGAGTCCGTATGACCAAGATATGGCCAAAACAAGATTTCAGCAGACTTTCTGGCAGACTACCCGTGTCGACTGTAGTGTCGACACCCAAGTCGACATGTCCCCCCTGTGTCGACTGTGGCATAGATTTTCAGTTTTGACATTGCCTAATGGGCACAAAGTTTTTTTTTTTTTTTTTGAAAACCCAGGAGAACCCGGTGGGCCGGTAAACTCCTGAGGAGGGTATAGTAAAGCCGTCCGCTAATCCAAGCCCCCATACCCCCGGGTAAATTTATGTAGGATGGGGAAGCGCATGGTAGGAATCGAACCATCGATCTTTTACCAGGAAGTTAGGCCTCCTTTCCACTGCGCCGCACCCGCGGACTGGGCACAAAGTTTTTACTTGCTTCTATCATTCGACTATACCTTTAGATAGGAACAATTGGGTGTAAACATGTGTTTGAGACATGTTATGATTGATGGTTGCAAGTGGCTGCAAGTGGTTGCTAGTGGTTGCTCGTGGATGCATTTACACACATTAGGCACTAGATCGGCTCAGTCACCTTTCATATTGCATATGCATGAGTGTTTATACTTGTTTATGGATGAAATTGAATGTGTTATCGTGTGAATGTTGCATATGGATGGATGTTTGTGCACACATGTAGTGTTTATGTGACTAGGACTATCTGCATACATGTTGGACTCATGGCACTAAACATATTTTGCATTTAGAAGATCAATCAGGCCTGATCATTTGCATTAGACAAGGAACATGTACACACACTTCTTGCATATGTTCATACAGCATTAGAAATCTCTTAAGGACAATGAATCCCTGTGATTGATGATTGAGTAGATGGATGATGGATGGTAGGACACATTCTTCTTAACTTGAAGATTTCGGGGACGAAATCCTTTAAGGAGGGGAGAATGTAACACCCCGTATTTTTTTAATATAATTAAAAATAAAATAAAATATATGAAAATATGCTTATGATAGGTAAATAATGGTTATGCATAAGGAGAATTAATTAATACATGGAAGAGAAGAAAAATTAGTTCGATAACGGCGTATGTAACGAAAAAGATAGAAAAATAAGGATAACTAATTCAAGAATCAAGAATTAGGTAAAATGGACATCACCATTGCGTTCCTCTCGGAAAAATACGCGAAATAGAGTCCGAGTTTTCGAAAATCGGAGTCCGTATGACCAAGATATGGCCAAAACAAGATTTCAGCAGACTTTCTGGCAGACTACCCGTGTCGACTGTAGTGTCGACACCCAAGTCGACCTGCCCCCCCCCCCTGTGTCGACTGTAGTGTCGACTCCCCCTGTACAGGTCGACCTGGGGTGGCCCAGAACCCATTTTTGAGGCCTGGGACGAGTTTTGATGGTCCAGATGGGTTTTAGGGTTAATCCGATGGCTGAAATGAATTGCTACACCTATAAAATAACACCTAGACCTAACCTAATTCATAACAAATCATTCTTACACCTAAATGCTGCTGGAATCTCTCTTGAGCCATGGCCGCCGTCTCCAAATTAAAGCTTAAGCGTTCAAACTCAAATCAAATCAAAGATCAATGCTTCTACAACAAATTCAAGGGGATAGATCAATGACACTGCAACTTCCTAAGACAAATTCACTTCTTAATTCATTAGCCGTTCTCTGTAAGTGCTAGTTATTTTCAGATCTAAATATTTAATTTTAATATGGGCATGAAATAAAGTGTAATTGGATCTAAGTATGTTTATCGATTCAGATCTATTCCTGTTGCTTTTTGAATCTTTAGTTTTGAGACTAGTCTACGTTTATTCTCATGACAAGTTTGTGATTTATTCAGCAGTTTCCTTGATTCGTAATGATGTTATCATCAAGTTGTAATCTTTATGCCTATCATGATGTTGTTTTCTCTCTGATCTATTTATTATGCAAATTTCTACCTTCCCCTATTTATTTTCTTTTGATGAACCTTGGTCAACTTCGGACCTTGGCCTAAAATCGCGATTCGCATACGAGAGGTATACGGGGGAATAATGGGATTATTGCCTATAAGAATATGATTAATAATTGGCAACATGAAATTGGATGTTATCATTTTATTTGCAAGTTTGGGGTAGATCTGTAAATTTTGGTATAATCCTGTTATGATAAAATTTGCATAAATATTATATACATGGAATTCGACACAATTGGATCTATGTAATGTAACATGAAATTTGGTATATATAACATGTATGTAATTTGGCATGTAAAATAAAATTATGAGTTTTGGAGCCTATGTAAATTAAATCAAAAGATTGGGCTTATGTTAATTAGGCATGTGTAGACTTGGAAATTTGAGCATGAAAGCGATTGTAAACTTTATAATTGGCATAAACATGTATTAAGAACTTGGGCAACTGACATGTATTGAAATAAAAAGATTATAGTTTGGGATAACTACATCATGAATCATCAGATTTGGGTTTATTGGGTATGGAACTTGATACATGTAATTTTGGCTAGATCTTGACATATGAAAAAAAAGCATGAAACTTGGTATATATGTAAACTGACTAGAATTGGGTACATATATTAGTTGGTATGTAATAGCCTTAAAAGAGGGATAAATATAAATTGAGATAAGTTACCTTTAATGGCCTAAGATAAATTGTGGTAAAATTGGTATGATTTTGCATACCATTAATTGATGGACATAATTGAGTCAATTATGGACATTGTTAAATTAAGAATTAATTGATAATTTGAATAGGGGAAATAAATTCAAATTGGGGTAAAAGATTATAAGTGATAATCAATGCTTAGGACACGAGGTTGGACTCGTTTGTGACGTAAACCTGCCCGGAACCGCCCGGCGAATCCAGTAGTCACAAATGTCAGCCCAATGTGAGAGGTCCTAGGCCCAAATTAAAAGCGTAACAGTTGTAAAGACACGAGGTTAGACTCTTTTATGGTGTAAGACTGCCCGGACCCGCCCGGCAAATCCAGCTGCCATAAATGTCAGTCTAATGTGAGAGGTCTTTATAAGATTACGGCCTTAATGAATTAAGAAATACTTAACCAGATAAACATGTGGTGGGACATGAGGGTTAAGTGGGTGACATGTGGAAATACGAATAGTAATACTTAACCAACGTAACATGGTAATTAGACCAGTGGGTAGGGTTAAGTAAATAAGAACACTTAACCAATATGATATAAATGGGTGGGTTAAGTGATATGATTAGGTTAATCTGGACACTTAACCAATTTAATAAGTTGACTACGGGAGTGGGTAAGGTTAAGCAAATGTTTAACCATTATAACATGATTAAACTGGACTAGAGAGTGAGGTTAAGTTAATGAGAACACTTAACTAATACAATGGGTTAATTAGACAAGTGGTTGCGGTTAAGTAGTAACACTCAACCAACATAACAGGACAAGCGGGTGGGTTAAGTTAACTTGAATAAGTTGATAACACTTAACCATTATGATATGACTAGTGGATGTGGTTAAGTTAAAATGCCCTTAACCAATCTGATGTGATGCGTAGTAGGGTTAAGTAACACATGGGGTTAAGTTAACAAGAAAATTCTTAACCAATGTAACCAGATAGACGAACAGGTTTAAGTTAATAAACCACACTTAACCAATCAAACATAATAAGCGAGAAAGATTAACTAAGGTAAACACTTAACCATGGTAACATAACGAGTAGAAGGGTTAAGTACATATCGGGTTGGTGGGTAATATTAGTAAATATAGGCCCACATACACTTAACCATTAAATACACATGCTTGAATCAGTAGCGGGGTTAAGTACACATCAGGGTTGGTGGGTAATATCAGAGAGTAGAGGCCCACAGACTTAACCATTAGAAAAACCTAGTAACGGGGACCCATTTCAGCAGTAACCCACATTAGGTATCAACGGAACCCTGAGCTAGGCAGGGTGGGGCACGATTACTGGGCTGATTATAAGAGGTCAAATTAGCGGCGGTTGGTGCAGCAGTGCAGGTTCTAACGGAGTGCGGGCGTGCACACACTTCGGTGTAGAAAATTCAGCCACTGGGCATCAGTAGGTATAAAGTTGTGCATCTTGATTGTGTCAGGGTTGCCACCATGCGACTTGATACACCCCATGGTGGGACCAACACAGATATCTACAAGTAGAGGGGGCGCGTGACACAAATGAGAACTAGGTCAAGTAGGGAGCCGATCGATAAGGTAGTAAGGGTGCATCGAATATATATATATACATGGCCATTGGGGTGATCGAGGTGGAATCCTCAAAATCGATGTACACCTGAAGGCTACCATAATTGCGGGGATTGGGATCACGTTGTAATTACTATATAACACGGGCTACTAGTTGGGACACTAGTAGGGGGTGTGGATCCTTGTTACACAGGACACTAGTTGGGACACTAGTAGGAATACAGATCATTCAATGTAAGACACTTACGAGGATGCTAGTTAGGTGGTGCAGAGCAAATAGATATCGTTTTAATGGTAAAGCTTAGAAACCTTGCGATGTTATTCTTGATAGAAACCATGCGGTGGGATACTTGATAGGAATTATGGGACGTTGTACTTGTTTCATCGTGCCCGAAGTTTATCTTGTTACCTTAGTTTATCTTGTTATCTTAGTTTATCTTGCCTACCTTGTCATCATGCTTATGTTTACTTTCAGTTTATTCATGCCATGTTATCTTTACCTATTTTTATGCTGAAAGTCACTAGGTCTTACTCAGTCTTTATGACTGACCCGTTTTGTTTCGCCTTTTTTTTCTTCCTCCCCCCCCCCCCAGGTTCACAGGGTGGGAATACAGCTTAGTTCGGATCTTACCAAGCTCCAAGGCTCTTTCATGTATGGCTTGGATTTCTCTTGGCGATGGCTTGCTTTGCTTTATTGGGGAATACTGCAGTTTGTTTTTATGCTTCTTTGTTTTTGAGCAAGACAGATATTTTAACTATGAAATTGGGTATTGGAAGTTGATGGGATTTTCTTGTAAACATTTATATTTAATAAATGGTTTGAAGTACTTCCACTTTATTTTCCGCTGTTTTATATATGTCTGTCTTGTAGTATTTCTGTTCCAGTACCCATAATACTCCACCGAAGTTAAGGCATTCCCTTTGTGAGTGACCTTAATAGATGTGGGGTGTTACACGTCATCAACAGTTTTTGTTGTTTTAGATTTGGAATCAGTTAGTCAGTTGCAAAGTAAATCAATATCAAACTTTTTCGATTTTATCATTGTTGCTTTAATTCAAACTTTTTCGATTTTTCCAATATCATACTATTTTAAATCATTTTTTAAAATGTGTGGTAGACCACCAAAGATTTATGTCCCGCTGGATGCTAATGCGAAATACACGATAAGTTCATTGAAAATTCATGTCCCGTTGTTTCCAATGCATCAAATGCGTTCCACATCTGGGGAATAATAACCAGGCAACTTTGTTGTGCTTAAATGCATACTTTTAGTAAGTTTTATGTTAATTAGTAATTTTTTTTTTTTTATAAATTTCTAACACCAATAATTTTTAAAATGGCGTTCGTTAATCATAGGCTCTTCTGTTACAATCGTATTAAGATGCTTTACATTACGAAGTTGATTTAAACTGGATTCGAGCAATTCATAATTTTATATTTTATTTGTTTATGTAAATTACTAATAGATATTATTCATTAAAAGCCAAACAATTAACTAATAATAAATCAATTTAATTTTAATATATACATTTTAAACTACACTACTTAGATTTTTCTGTTCCCAACACACGAAACTATTTCCCTTTTAACAAAGTTTCCCATTCAAATACTTCATTTAGATATTCTATTATGGTTTGCTGATACTGGACCCATACAATACATGATTTTCATATTTATTTACAACCAGCAGACGTACCAGTTTCAAGCCGAATGCAGGTCACTTGGAATATGGAATCTTTGTTCTTCTGGTCCGCATCAATCAAATTGCTCATTCTAGCGCAATTTAGAATGTCCCCTCTGTATAAATTATAGTCCAGTGGGCACATTGCTCTAAAATGGAACAATTTGATATGTGCGGACCAGAAGAACAACCCCTTGTCCAGGTGATTTACAACCGTTCAAGCCATATTAAACTATTATTATTTATTAGTCATGTGGATCCTATGTTCATTGTTTTATTAATACATGTGCTTAATCATTAGCTTCTCGCCGCTTTCATGTTTCTTCTGAACCTGAATCGCAACATGGGCTAAAATTCAAGCAGAAGTCAGCATTCAACTCCCTTTGATTTGCTCATTTATTTAAATATTTATTTTATTTTTATATTTAAAAAAAAAAACCACATGCTGCTTTCATATTAAATTGGCCAAAAATATTCTTTACCAAGTTGTGTAGTGGAGTATATTAAAGGAAAATCCCACCCAGTGAAAAACAGTGTGTATGTCTTCCTTTTCAATGTTAAAAACATCGTTGACTAGATTTAGTGGGGCCAGAAAACCCTACATGGTGGCATAACAGAAGGCCTCAGCTAAAAGAAACAAACAGCATCAACTTGATTTTGAATGCATGTCACATTGGCCACTTCCCTCATAATTCTTAACGTCCAAGAAACTTCATAATTTCACAGTTTCATGCATGTTATTAGTGTTCTAACATCATTTTCAAGTTTCACGCATGTACATATACTGTATTTTGTAGAGTTAGCAAAAATGATCATCACGTAGGCCTTGAGATTATAATGTCATCGCAATCATCATCGAGACCGAAGTTGTCCATGCTATTTTTTCTACTTCGGTTTTGTCTCAGTCTGTCGAATATATCTTCGAGTGACTCGGAAGACGATTCGTTTTGCATGGAGCGTTCTTGGAAATCATGCAGTCGGACGAATCTTTTAGCCTTGAAATTTTGAAACCCTGCTTTCACTGATGCCCAACTAGAAGCTATTCCTTTCGAAGTCGAGCTATCTGCATCAACCTGAAATGTTGAATTTACCACTTGCTCGTCCTCTCCGAGCACTTGTGGTTGATTTTTACGTCTGTTATCCTTGTGTGAAAGGGTGGGTAGTTCTTTTTGTGATGTATCCTTATCCTGATATAAGAAAAGATGCATAAGCCAAATACCAGAAGATGAAGCAGACGATATCATAATGA
This sequence comes from Allium sativum, assembly GCA_030737875.1. Taxonomy (NCBI): domain Eukaryota; kingdom Viridiplantae; phylum Streptophyta; class Magnoliopsida; order Asparagales; family Amaryllidaceae; genus Allium; species Allium sativum. The sequence goes on from CM060915.1 coordinate 709,313,892, forward strand.
AACGTGAATACTGGAAATTTTAATAAAGGATGGGTGTGCAGCTAATGGTTGATTGGTCTGATTGATGCACTTGATCACAATCTTGGTAAGATTCAAAGCATCAAAGAAAAAGAAAGACTTTCTTTGCCAAGTTGAAATTTTTGTTGCTTGGTAAAGAAATTTATTTTGCCTTTGGAATTCAATTCCTCATTTCGTCTGTAGATAACATCTCACCTACCCATGAAACCAAAAGCACATGTTCAAGCCTCCTTCCCCCACCACCCACGCACAGCCCACCCAAAACCCCATACAGGCACACACAGAAAAAATAAAAAATAAAACCCACTCCTGTCTACAGCTCCCTCCCCCACAACCCACAACAACACCCTCCCTTCCCCACAACCCACAGCCCCATAAACAACACACATTGTTTTTTAAAAGGAAAAAAAAAAAAAAACCACACACACTTGTCGGTGGCTTTCTGCTTCAATTTGTTTGGAATATTTCCTTGTCAATCAGCCTTTTCATTTATTTTCGACGAACTCTTTCTAATTTTATTGTCCATTCTGCTTCGGTGTCACAACTAATCAGAAGTTGAGTTATTCTAGTTAGCTGATAAAAAGCAATGGCAACAAATCTGAGGTCAAGAAGGCTAACGAGAACAATTTCTCGATTTCTTGTTACAGAAACTGACTACGAAAGCAGTTTTAACAAAAGAAGATTGTTTCGAGGCAACTGGAGAATGAAAGGGATTGCTAATGAGATCAATGGAAGGGAATGAACACCGACGTTGACAAATGCCAACCACGATCTATCGAGGCTGGAAGAGAAAAAATGACTGCAAAAGAAACATATGACATGCTTGTGGAAAGTAGTATAACTTGGATCAAGCGAGATGTATGAGTTGGATCAGATACAGGAGTGGGTATAAAGTTGGATCAAATGCAGGATTGGCGTTAGATAGGTTTGTGATGTTGACCTGGAGTCTGGTCCCTAAGTTGTGTCGAAGCAACACTTCCTTTAAGGAACTGGTCCCTCCCACTGATTAGTGATTGGATCGGCCCAAAGGACAGCCAATCAAACCTGCGGGCTGAGCAACCCACTGAGCCAGAGTAATTTTTTTAAAAAAAAAAAAAATCCAGGTTATATGTTTTTAAAATATAAACTACAATTTGCAAAACTTTTGCAATGGAAGACTTGGTATAGTGGTGATTACCAGGTTTTTATCCAACTGAGCTAGGTTCAAAACTGTAGTGGTGCAATTGAAATTTTGCACAAAAATTTCCTACACTACAGCAAACTTTGGACTGGGGCATCAGAATAACTGGTCCTGTGGCAACAGTTGTCAGTGAATTTATCGAAGTTGCAGAATATTACAAGGCATAAGAAGAAGATGATTCATCATGAGTAAATCTGGGCTCCTTGTACAAGGCATGAAGGGACACATACATAGTTGTGACGCCTTTCTTTTGTATGGCACATCGTGCATAGAAAGACATGGCGCACTTTTTCATAACTTCTTTTTTTTTTTTTTTTTTCCCTTTTCACAATGAAAACTAAAATCCAACAATGGTTGAGAGCATTTTTTTTTTTTTTTTTTTAATATACACAAGCCAATCTCCAACAAACTCTGGACTATTACTTATATTATTGTTGCACCGAACTACGATCTAAATCCTATTTGAACCTAATGAGTCTCAGCTCGGGTCCAGTCGCAGAAAAATAACATGAAATTTGATTTGGTCAAAGACTAGATAAAAATATATGTATTTTTAGTGTAATTACCAAATAAGACTAAACCAAACCAAACTTCGATCGGGTCAAGATTTTACAATAAACAAGTTAGACTCGATAAAACTCAACCCAACTAGAAGCAAGAACCAATGGGTCGAATCCACATCCAACACATGTTTAATCGTCACCCTCGCACTGAACATATTACATTGAATTTTGAACTATTTGTTCCATTCTCTGAATCAATCTCAATATGAATTTTGAACCATTTGTTCTAATCATTGTTGCACTAACAAATAACCTCAAATGAATGTTTTTTATAAATTAGTCTCCCGTGAACTTCGAACTGTTTATTCATGTTACGGTCGCAACAAACAAATGGTTAATTGATATGAGACAAATAATTAAAATGATGAAACTTATGAATGTATGATGTAGATAATGATTCAAAAAATATGTTTGTCTAACCAAATTCAAATTCTTAGCTTGTTAAAATATATACTATCATCTTATATTTTGGCTTTTGAAGACCACTATGTTTGAAATTATATGTTATCATGCTCATGATATTATACTAAATGAAGTTTTTTTAAAAAGTGTAAAAAGACACACACTCTCTCTCTCTCTCTCTCTCTCTCTATATATATATATATATATATATATACACACACACACACACATACACACATAAAGAGAAGCGTTCTGGGGCACTCCTACCCTATTGTGAGCTATACTAATTCAAATCCAACAAGATTTTGTAGATGTTCAATCTACATATATATTATCGTCTATCCAACATATGAGCTCGTTTCGACATTCGTAACATTTTCAAAATCTTAGCTCAATTATTCACCATTCAGACATTTATTCGAACCGTTAAATTTAAACATCAAATATATTATTCTATGAATGTCGGAATGAGTTCAAATTTTAGATAGACAATAAATATATGTGGATTGAACATCTACAAAAATCTTATTGGATTTGGATTAGTGTAGCCCACGGTATGGCAGAGGTGCTAAAGGGGTGTTGAACAGGGGTGTCTCGAAATACTCCTCATATATAAATATATAAAAGATAAGGTCAACAACAACTCAAACAGAGCAACACCTCTATGGTCCCCTTGATTTCCACTACACATTCATGTGTCTCTCTCTTCCCTCTAACTTCTTTTAATATAAATGGATGGCTACAATTTGGGAACATTTGAGGTACTTCCAAATACGGATGTCATGGAGTATGTCAACATGTATGTGCACGCAGGGGAGTGCATATAAAAAAAAAAAAACGGTTTCCTCTCCCATGGGGAGAGGAAAGAAGGTGAATTTTCTTTGATAACATCTGATGCCTCAATCCATTTTCGATCATCAGATTTGCGCTAACTGCTATTCTTTCTCGAACAACGACTCTCAAATTAACCCCAAGTTCATTTTGTTGAAGAGCAAAGTTGCTGCTTCTAAAATTTCGAATCTGAAGCACTATTAGCTCGACAAGTTCATGCCATTAGAGAACCGGGTTTTCTCGATGAAAAGTGATTTCAAATTGTCATGTCTTATGCTGATTTCCTGGGTTCTTCCAACCGATTTTGCACGACTGGATTTAGAACCATCCCTTCAGTTCGACTTTTTAAAAAGTGTAAGAATTTGATTCACGGTTTTTTGTTTGGGTATTATTTATTCTGACTAACAGCTCAAGGATTCCATATAAATTCTATCTGGGTTGTTTCGATTTGATTGAAAAACCGTGGAATTTCGTACAGATTTTTGGATTAGATGATGTGCAAAACAGAATCGGCTACTGTCTATAATTCGACTGTGGTGGAAACCAAATCAATTTCAACGGCAAAAGATTCGTTTCATTGTTTAATTTGGGCTGACATATGAAGATGAATTGCACTGGCAAGATGCTTGAACAAATTTCATACAATATTTCGAAAAGCTGGGGTATGCTGCCTAATTAACCCCTAAACTACATGTGAAATGGGAAGATTATGTGATAACTATCTTATTTTGATCCCAATGTCTTGGAAATGAAGTTATTGTTGGGAAATTACGCAGATTTCCTTATGATTATATTTGTAGAGAAAAGAAATGAAATGTAGAATGGTAAGAGACACACAAATTTGATAACGGAGTTCGGCCAATTATGCCTACGTCTCCGGGCTGCTGCAGATTTTTTATTTCAGAGAATATTACAAAGTGATTACACAGAACACTTTATACACAACACTCGATCTCACTCTCTTCTTGCTCTCCTCTTCTTCTTAGTGGATTTGGAATGAGATTGGGATGAGATATGAATTATGAAGAGGAGGGATGTATATATAGGTGAGAAATAGTTGGTGGGGGTTGGTGGCTTGGTTGGTGGTGGTTGGTGCATGAGGTTGGTGGCACACCATGTTGAACACATGGGTGGCTTGGTTGTTGCTACACATGCAACATTACTAACAATCTCCCACTTGAAGACTGATTTCAATCTGTCTTCACACCTTGATCGATGCAACAGTCATTCTGCTCTTTTTACTCTAGTAGACCAACTGAAGTTGAACACAACTTCAGTTTATCTATAGTTACCGTCTTTGTCAATATATCTACTGGATTCTTGCTTCCTTCGATCTTCTGTTGAAATCCTTTGGCAACTAATCGAGCTTTGTATCTCTTGGAACCATCATGCTCCTCTTTCACGCGATACACCCATTTATTGTGAAGTGCCTTCTTTCCTATGGGTAACTCAACTAGTTCCCATGTCTGGTTGGAGATGAGATACTCCATCTCATCTTTCATGGCAAGCTCCCACTTGCTAGCATCTTCGGTCTGATAAGCTTCATCATAGCATTCAGGTTCCCCTGCATCAGTCAACAACAAATAATTCATGTATCTTTTGTTAGGTACATGAGGTCGAGAAGATCTTCTCAATTCAGGAACTGGAGTAGGATGTTGTAGTGTGTTAGACTGGTCCACACTACTCAGATCAACGATTTCATCAGGCTGAGCACTTTCTATAGTCGGTTCTATGATGAGACTATCTGGAATATCGTTTGCATCTGCAAATACTGACTCACTCTGCTTTGAGTCGTTGACTTCTGTTTTGTGTCTGTATTTGTACATTACTCTTTCGTTAAAAATCACATCTCGACTACGGATCATCTTCTTATTTTCATTATCCCAAATGCGGTAGCCAAACTCGTTTTCACCATAGCCGATGAGAGTGCATTTCTTGGATTTGGGATCAAGTTTATTCCTGCCTTGATCACTAATATGCACATATGCTATACAACCGAAAACCTTTAAATGTGATAATTTTACCATCTTTCCACTCCATACCTCCTCTGGTATCTTGTGTTCTAATGGAACTGAAGGACCTCTGTTGATCAAATAAGCTGTTGTGTTGACTGCTTCTGCCCAGAACTGCTTTGGTAGACCTGACTGTATACGAATGCTTCTGGCTCTTTCTGTCAACGTTCGATTCATACGCTCAGCTACACCATTGTGTTGAGCGTACCAGGCACGGTTCTCTGCATTTGGATCCCGTGCTCATAACAGAACTGCTTGAATCTGGTGTCTTCATATTCACCTCCATTGTCAGTTCTAAGCTTTTTGATCTTTAGATTTGTCTCATTTTCAACCATAGTTTTCATATCCTGAAAGCCTCGAACACTTCAGATTTATGTCTTAAAAAATAAACTCATACCTTTCGCGAATGATCATCGATGAAAGTAACGAAGTAATGTTTTCCACCAATGGATGAGACGGTCGTTGGCCCCCAAACATCGGAATGAACAAGCTCCAGCTTTTCCTTCTTTGGGGTTTTACCACTTATTTGAAAGCTGATTCTCTTCTGTTTTCCAAATATGCAATTTTCGCACATGCCTATTTCCACTGACTGTAGACCTGGAAGTTTCCCCTTCGAGTGCATAATCTTCATTCCCTTTTCACTCATATGGCGTAGCCTCTGGTGCCATATGTTGGAATTTTCGTTGCTAGCTGCAACAGTGATCGAACATCGCGCTCTTGGTGTCATGTAAAGAGTACCACTCTTCTTGCCTTGAGCAATCGTCATTGAACCCTTCGAAATTTTCCAGTCATCACCATGGAAAGTCGTAGTATAGCCTTCACTAGCTAATTGTCCTACGGAGATCAAATTCTTCCTCAAATCCGGTATGTGCCTGACATCCTTTAGCTCTCAAACCGACGCATTCAGCTTAATCTTCACAACACCTTTACCAACGATATCACAAGGTTGATCGTCACTAAGATATATCTTTCCAAGATTTCCAGAGGCGTACCTTTCGAAGAATTCTTTCTACGAAGTGGCATGAAATGATGCTCCAGAGTCTAGCACCCAAGAATCTTCCTTGCTCTCCAAAGAGCATATCAACGCTTCATCTCCTCCTGAGGTAGAAGTAACATTTGCCTCTGCCTTCACCTCATGATCCTTTGGTGCACTTCTGCATTGGTTTTTGTAGTGCCCGGTCTTTCCACAATTCCAACACTCAACGGTCTTTGAGTTGTGAGAATTATTGGGATTTCTGGACTTAGATCTCCAGTCCTTCGACCTACCTTGGTAGTTCGATTTGCTAAGTCTATTTTCTTGTGTTGAATTTCTTCCTCTTGATTGTGTATGCAAAATTAAAAATTTTGATGATTCACCAGAATCTCTTCGCCGGATCTCTTCACTGAGAATCATATCACGAATATCATCAAATTTTAACTTATTGCTTCCCGACGAGCTACTCACTGCTGTGACAGTAGCGTTCCAATTTTCTGGCAGGGAAGACAAAAGTATCAACGCACGTACTTCTTCGTCAAACTCAATTTCAACTGAACTTAACTGAGTAGTAACTGTATTCAGTTCATTGAGATGTTGAGCTACCGATGCACCTTCTGTCATCCGCAAATTGAACAATCGCCTTATCAAATGAACTTTGTTAGAGGCCGACGGCTTCTCATACATACTGGAGAGAGCCGCCATAAGACCTGTCGTGGTCTTTTCCTTTGCTATGTTGAAAGCAACATTGCGAGATAACGTCAATCGAATAACTCCAAGAGCCTGTCTATCAAGAAGAGCTCAATCTTCATCTTTCATATTCTCTGGCTTCTTTTCTGAGAGAGGTTGATAAAGTCTTTTCTGGTTCAGATAATCTTCAATCTGCATTTTCCAAAAGCCAAAGTCGGCTCCGTCAAACTTCTCGATTTTCTTCTTTCCTTCATCTGCCGCCATCGCTCCCACTCGAATTTGATTTCTTTTCTAACGAATTATGGCTCTGATACCAGTTGTTGGGAAATTACACAGATTTCCTTATGATTATATTTGTAGAGAAAAGAAATGAAATGTAGAATGGTAAGAGACACACAAATTTGATAACGGAGTTCGGCCAATTATGCCTACGTCTCCGGGCTGCTGCAGATCTTTTATTTCAGAGAATATTACAAAGTGATTACACAGAACACTTTATACACAACACTCGATCTCACTCTCTTCTTGCTCTCCTCTTCTTCTTAGTGGATTTGGAATGAGATTGGGATGAGATATGAATTATGAAGAGTAGGGATGTATATATAGGTGAGAATAGTTGGTGGGGGTTGGTGGCTTGGTTGGTGGCCCGGTTGGTGGTGGTTGGTGCATGAGGTTGGTGGCACACCATGTTGAACACATGGGTGGCTTGGTTGTTGCTACACATGCAACATTACTAACAGTTATTCACCGATTCGAGGTTTTCAGTGTACAAACTTCTTGTTTTCAATTGCAAATCTGGGTTGAATGTGTGTGTTTCGGATTCAATTTTCCTGCTTTTATCTTTGGCAATGGATATGGCAGTTCCACTACATATGCGGGGATTGGGTGCATAAACAACAAAACTGTCTTTACGAACCTTATAGCTGCAGATCATTTTTATGTGTACCTGTTTAATGAATTTGAGAAGCATGCATGGGGTTTGGCTTTCAGATGGTTTACTGTTTTTCCTGCATACTATACATGAGTTGGATTACTTCATCACCTGAATGGTAATGAGGATAGTGGAAGTGAGACTTGCAAATATCATGGATAACCATGGGAAGTAGACTGCTAGAATGGCTGCAACTAATTCTGCGATAATCTCAAAAAGATTGCTGCTGTGTATTTGAATATTAAGAAGCAACAACAGGAACTGGTCATAGCTTATGAGAGGAAAACATTAAAATCTAGAGAACGTGTGTAGCAACATGTTTAATGAGCAATGGTGCAGGGATAGTTCGCACTAATGCATGTGGGAATAAACGGCCTCATCATGGGTCCAACTTTCTTATTTTCATAGTTTTTTTAATGCTGTATTTAGTTTTGTTGTATTCAGGTTAGTATGTTAACATTGTTATGTACTTTTCTAGTAGTTAATGAAGGCATACCAATTTTCAATATGTATATGTATGTATGTATGTACACACCCCCCCCCCCCCCCCCTTAATTTCCGCAACACAAACTCATTTCTCTATCTACTCACTCATTCTCATTGTTTAAATATAAACTGCAATTGGATGCTTCCAAACAGGGATGTCATATAACCCTCCTCTACATAAATATATTAAACTTCCTAAATTAATGTACATAGATACACACGTGTGCACGCGTTTTAAATTTATAAAAATAAACTCTAATCATGTGCAGTAAACTAAAAAGATGGGCGTTATTTGTCTAGGCTCTGGGAAGGCTTTGCGCCCTCTTATAACCCTGACACAGACGCAGCTATTCTTGAGTCACCAAGCTAAAAACCACTATCGTGGACAGGCGCTACCGTTCATCGCGTGTCTTAAATGATTGATCTTTACCATTTAATACGTATGTGTAAACACATCTTCTTCATGCTTACTTTTATTTGTATTTCCTTTGTTCGCTTTTGTATATATATTGAGAGATGCTCAAATTTTAGATGACGTGGAATTTAAAATATTGCAATTTTTACAACAGAAAGTCTGACTGCATTATAAAAATTTAATATAGAAAATGAAAACATGATCAAAAATTAAAATAAAATTCTAAGGTATTCAACTCAAGAACTTTGGATTATAAACATCTTAGTGTATTACAAAAACCAAGATCAGGTTTTTGCTTTAGCCTGAATCTATGGTGCTAACTGCTAAGTAAATTGTAATGATAAAATGAGCGAAGAATTTTGGTAGTGGCGCGTATTTTGAATTCTGACTTCCAACAGTCTGAATTTCACTTGGCTAAGAATGACAAATGTATATTTTCCTAATAAGGATTGGATTGAATTAAAATGTGACTACGTTGAACAAAATTATCACTTGTATATAGCATGGATTACGAATTGTGACCCATAAGTGATTCGAAGTAGGTTGGATTAAGTTTTTTTGCAACCCTAACTGTGAGCATTTATTGGTTAAAACCTGCTAAACCAACCCAACCAATTAAGTTTGGTTGGTTCAGTTCGTTTTTGTTAGTTAATTTATTAATTTTGGTTTTTGTATTTCTCTGGTTAACTAGTCAGGTCTGATTTATAATATTTTAATATTTGAAAACTAAACAAATCAATTAAATCAAATTTAAAAATGAAGCCGCTTTAAAATAACAAAGTTACCATTGATAATAGTTTATTTTTCCTTCTTTTTTTCTTTTTTTTTGAAATTAGAGTATTTAGATGGTAGTACATAATATTACTACAGGTCTTAGGTACTACACAACATGTTATATGTCGATATATGTTCGAATCACGCTATGCGAGTTTCAAACATATGACCTCTCACATCAAAGTCGAACCACTTGACCACTGACAACGCTATTATTTACAATATTTTATAACAATGTTAGTGTCTTTCAATTTTTATTAATGCTTTTAGAAGATGAGTTTGTTTTTCACAATGTTTGCATTGTATGGACTCCATTATTGTTTATAATCTTATGTTATATGAACAATCAGAAAACCTAATTAAATTTAAGACAAACCAAACCAAACCAAATCTTTTCGGTTTGGTTGGTTTCAGTTTGGAAATATAACGGGTTGGTTTGGTTCGGTCTATGGTTCTTTAATAATTATTTTGGTTTCAACATTTTTGATCGGTTTCAAACTGAAACAAACATTTCTCACCCCTAACTCTAACATCATTACTAGAAGATGCAAGATACAAGTATCCTCGAGTACAAGCTTTAATATTAAAGAAGAGAAGATGGAGATGTCTTAAATTTCGTAAGCTTTAACAGTGAAGAGTTTAATATTCATTGGGCTTGTACAAGATCAAACATTACAAAAATAATGAGAGTGGTTGGTCAATACATGATAATCTTGTTAAAGCCATTAGGATACAACGAAGAGCATCTTAAATTGTATTAATGGGACATCAAATGTTGTATTATGTTATGAAGGATCAAATTATATCATCAGAGGATATGTAGAATCGAATTTTGAAAGCGATCTCCGTAAAAGTAAGTTGACCACATGTAATGTTTCTATGCACTCTGTTGGAGCCACGACTTTCAGAACTGCTATTTGCAATATATTGTGACTACTTCTACAAAAGCATATCACGTCATCAAATGCAAGCAAAGAGATAATATTGCTTCAAATATTATTGGAGGAGCTCGGACATGAAGTAGAGATGATTGCTTCATCTAGGGGTATTCAAAACGCTTTGCATTTCACCAAAAAAAAAAAAAAAAAAAAAAAAAAAAAAAAAAAAAATCCAGTATTTCATTCAAGGACAAATCATACTCGGGTCAAAAATATCATTTCATTCATGAAAAGATTGAAGTGTGGTAGCATGAAAAGGAAACAGCGAAACATACCGAAGAGACATGATTATAAAAGACTTCAAATTAGAGACTGTTAACGAGGGTAAAGCCATTTTGTGCCATCTTGAAAATTGTGTTGCTTTGTGGGCAACTAAATTGTTTGGAAGCTACGGGATTAATGGTAGCTCCATCTCGAAAGAAAATTCTCTAGTATCCAAGAACACATTATGAAAAATTCCATTCAAGTTCAACGGTGTAGTTCAGTTCCCTTTTTGAGGGGAAATTTTTTTTATGAGATAATGTTTTGAGTAGCTGAATTGTTTCTCCTATCATTAAAAAGAGTACCTCATTTGTGCTCTTCTTATTTTAAAAAGAATTTATGAAATCTTCCAGTTGTTTGTCTGTTTTTCCTCTACCAATTAAGTTGGACTATTTCCATATCAGAAAAATAGTGTAAAGGACAAAATGAACAAAAAATTGTTCCATAAGGACAAGAGGCTAAAATTTTGTCCGTAAGGACAAATTTTAGTGTAAAGTATGAAATTATAGTGGGACCCTGAATTCCTCCCTTTACACTAAAATTTGTCCTTATGGATAAAAATTTAGCCTCTTGTCCTTATGGAATAATTTTTTTATTCATTTTGTCCTTGAGGCTAAAAACCCCTTTCCATATTGTGTTCATTTAAAAAAAATTCTGCCTTCATTTTTTTACTTCCTATCTATTTGTTCTTCAGATTCACAAGTAACTTTCCTAACAATAAGATTGACATACCGTTAATGTATTTGCAGTCTCAACATCCTCGTTTCTATCATAGAAGTTTCTTGCCAATGGTAAAACTTGCTCGCCAACCTTATGCCCTTGTTGAAGCCAAGACCGCTCTGAAAATTATAATAATAATTAGTTTATATTCCAAAACAATCTTCCTCGGTTTGTACCAATTCATTTTGAATATGCCGGAGTTTTTGTACAGACAACTTATAATTTCAAATTTGGTAACAAATTTCTTTTACAAGGAAACCGATACTTGATGTGATTGAAAAACAAGGGTTTACAATATGGGATGTGTTCCCAGTCCTCGGTTACCGTTGAAAATCGAGTTACTCAGTCAAGTTCAAGGGACATATATTTATACTATTCAACTGCCATAATAGATTACACTTGCCTTTTTGCAGGATAATCACACCTGATGGGTCGTATCCATCCATTTCTTGCTCCTCATTTTCAATTTTGAACTTTATCCAATTTCCAAAATAGTCGATTACTCGGTCAAAGAAATTGCCAGCAACCAAGATGGTGTAGATAACCATGATCAGTGGATAAATTTTGTTAAATCCTTTCCCAAAGAAGGGAACAGCGTCGTCAATGTTTCCCATTCTCTGTGTTGCAATATATAGCCGAATTATCAAAAGCTGGATCAATGTGGCAAAAACTCCTCTAACTTCTACACGAACTCTTAGAATATAGCATCCAATAGATATTTTGTGAATACCAATATTCACAATATGCCCCCAACAGACTAGCAAATGAGTGTCATTGCCCATTTTTTTGCTATTAGGCAGTAGGAAGCTGCTACTCACCAGCATTGACTTACTCGATGCCCAGAATATCAGATTACTAAATGAATTAATCAAAACTATATTTTATGAGTTAAGTCAACAGTGGTTATTGCTATATATTGAGGTAAGAGTGAGAATTTTACTAAACAGCAGTTGTCACAATCGCATAGGCAACTGCCAGGTGACTTTGTTAAACGACATATGCTCCTGCTAGGATTTGGCAAAAACCACGCAATGTTACTACTTTACAACACTAAAAAGGCTCCGTATATATTGCGAAATTTTAAATTTTGCATATCTGAAGTCGAAAAAGAGAAGGAAAAAAAAGTTTATACTTGTGATTCAAATTCAAATATGTTTTCCTTCAAATTCCATAATCAACAAACACAAAAGTGTAAAGACTGGCAATGTTTGCTAATATATAGAGCAATTAAGGATTCCTTGAATTTAGTTACACACACACACACATATTGTGGCTGAAAGCTATAAATTTGAATTGTAGACAGTAAGTGTTGGCATTCAAATATTATTGACCTTTAACGAGACGCTAAAGTTTTTATGATGTTACAGGCATTAAATATCAGTAAACCATCAAATACCATCAATAGGTGTAAGTGATAATGTATGTGAAATGATACATAACCAAAAGAAACATGCAAGGCACTTGTAATGATAAGGGACGGTTTAAAAGTTGAAGTTAAATAACATTTGTTTCTGCAAAATATTTTGAGAAAGAAATGCAACCACAAGTCCAAATTTCTCGTGATAAGCCTTAGTATTCAAAGATTGATAGAAGGGGTCTAATGTAATGAATTGTCCATAAGGGAAATTTAGCTCAGAATTCAAGCAAGATTTCTTTTGAAAAGTGAATAAGTAGCGTTTTGCATCTTTTTACAGCAAATAAACATTTTATCATAAAAACTGGTATTGGGCATTGAATCTTTTCTGAGAAACCACATGAAGCTCATCTTTTCTTTTTACAGGTTTCTTATAAGTCTTAAAATAAAAGTCATGTTGCTTCTAACTACTTGCAGCAGAGAAACATATTTTTTTGTCATAAAAGCAAGTACTGTGCACTGAATCTTTCTGAGAGAGAAAAGACCCCTGAAATTCATTTATACTACTAATAAATTACGCACATGTAAAATGCCACAGCAATTACAAGTAAAAGAAGAAAAAAAAATTACGATAATATGCAAAGCTACCTCTTCAAAAACAGTTCTAGCATTGCCATGAAGACTTAGAAGGTTGAGAAAGTTATAGGATATGGGAGGAGCATATCTTGCAACCATCCTATAGCAAAGCAAACAAATATGGGAATAGTAAGTCCTCCAAAAGATTCACACATCAAAAAAAACATTGAAAGTAGTGTAGGTTAAAAAAACTTACGAACAAATCATAAGCAAGCTGACTGAGTTTGTCTGTCTAGGCGTCAGTGAATAAAACATCAACATTCCAATCTTAAACAAGGAATAATATGTACAGACACACATGTACACCAAAGGAATAAACGCGGCAATCTGCAAACACACGCTTTGTTAAGAACATACCAGTTTATGTGGATTGCGATTATAAGTTATTGAATACATGCATATATTAGCCTTCATCGTCACATGACAAAATAAAGTCAACATAATACTGCAACATGAGCATAACGAGAAAGCATGAATATAACTACAGGTTTCTGTTATTCATCCTACTAGAAGTAGCACGTTTTAATAGGCATTCCTTATATGTACAATGAAATTGCGTTTTCTGAGGGGGAAAAGGAGAAGAAGAAAAGATGGGGAAAAAAAGAGAAAAAGATGAAGCATAATTTTCAACTTACAAAAATTACCTGTACTAGAATCTCATGCTTGCCCACTGAATTTATAAGAACTGAAAAAAAGGATAAATCAACTCCACTTGGTAAAATTGCAGCTTCTGCCAGGAGAATTGAAGCTGACATGCAACCCAGTACAATGGCCCACAGCTTCTCCAATTGCTTCCTTAGTATACAACGCCACAATAACTCTATGTAATCAGCAGTTTTAACATTAAAAGAACAGAACTAGAGTACATATTCAAATATGTATGCACTTACATTGTTAGAACAGCAATTACTAATGTTATTATTTTAAATAAAGAAAGCTAATATTCTCAGACAGAACAATAATTGAATAGCACAGGTGACCATAAATTTGAAGCCTACCTGTCGTATCAAGAAATGAGCCTAATTTACTTGTTCGTGTTCCTCTTATACTTGATACATACCTCCTGTAACAGAAGAGAGTTTAATCTTTTTATAACTAATTATCAGTAACCGAACTAGTATAAGCTGCCATTTGCAGTCAATGAAAAGCATAACAGTTTTACTTAGTTACCATTTTTTATGCATCTATAATAATAACTGAATTTTGCTCAATCTCAAATTCAACACTGGCATACAGTTAGGTAAGAGGTTTGCATATTTAGTTACTTCTGGTAATATAAAATACTTTAGTAGTTTCACAATTATTTAGAAGCTATTGTTTCTATCTCAAAAATAGATGCATCTCTAACAAAAATTTGAATTTCTTGAACGAAAGAGGGTAATTTTATTAAGTTATACAGTTTACTGGTGATAGAAAAATTCTTCAGTGTCAAATTTGCATGTAGATATGTTAGATGATCAGCAGTCACACTTGTTATATACAGAAGAAATAAATGAAACACGAGTTTAATTAAATGGAACAGATGTCATATTTCATGTCTGTTGCAAGACTAAAGCATAAATTATAAAGATAACAAATATGCTGAAACATGGAAAGTGGTATGGACTAACCATCCAGTTGACTTACGAAGCTCGTAACTTTTCACAGTATCCTCAAGTTCAAGGGCCTCCAAGACATTAGTCATGTATTCGCTGTAAAGGGCTCAAATTATAAAAAAGAGGATCAAGCTAAATAGTGTAACAATAGCTTGATTTGCTTAGAGTTATGCACTTTTTGGGAAGTGTCATTTTGGCTACTAGGGTATAACATAAAAATTAAAATTATTTAAATAATCAAATTTATAATGTCCTGGAAATGAAAAACGAACAAAATGAATCTATAATCTTCATTTTGCATGTAATCAATGCTATTTTCTAGAACAGGGAAAATTAAAGGCCATTATACTTAAATGTAAAACAAGAGCTGAATGTTCAGATATAAATTACAATTACAATTCCAAACTGCCATCGCGAGGAACAAGCTTGAATAAATACATCAATTTAACCTTTTTGAATCAAAGTTGATTATTTTGGTGACAATGTCTATTCTAAAAGGGAAAAACTCGGTCTCTACCAATATAATGCAAAAGGTGGGTCGCAAATTAAAGATTATGCTACATACTGCACTGCAAAACCCTGCTGGGTTTTAAGCTTGCTGAGAGCATCCAATATTTGGGGTGTACTACGAAATTGTACCTCCTGTATCTGTAATACTCTTCCCAAGCTTTCCTTAGTCTGCGTCTAAGTTTGGCCATTGTCTTGTCATCAGTATCATAATCCATGTCATTTTCTCCAAACCTACCACCAGCTGGCTTGAAAGATGGATCTTCATGCATCTATATGTATACAACACAAAGAGAAATTAAGCAAAGCCTTAAGCTGCTACTAATGTTTTATAAGTGAAACTAGAGTACTTAGGCACTGTCATAGGCTCATAGCATTACCATTTGAAGCAGCATGCCATCAATAACATCCATGTAAGGTCTTAGAAAATCACGCTTGGACATTTGCTTGGATGTTGCTTGTACGATCTGGTATTTCAAACATGTAGAAATGTCAAAATCAACTAAAATTGCAGCCATCTCAGTCTTATATTGTAAATAATTGACCTATATATATATATATATATATATATATATATATATATGTATGTATGTGTATATATGTATATATATATGTATGTATGCATGTATGTATGTATGTATGTATGTGTGTGTGTGTGTGTGTGTGTGTGTTCGTGTTTGTGTGTGTTCGTGTGCGGGAAAGAAGAGGGGGAGGAGTATGCATATACATATATTACATCAACATACGGAACATATACTTTAGTTTGCTAAAAGTAGCGTTGAATTAAAGAATTGAATTGCTCAAGGGGAAAAATTGATGACTAAACTGGCTTTTGGAGTATGTTAGACTGAAAAGTAATTTCATATTTTGTCGAACCAATATGCTAGCAGGAGACTAGTAGGACTTAGTTTATCGCCAAAACTCAACTCAACACAACGTAAAGTAAAAAAAGCAGCTTTCTTAAATTTATCTCATAGCGTTAAAAGAAGGAAATGGACAGCACATTACCACTATCACATTAGAAAATTCCTGATGAGCATTGTCAAGGTTCACAGCCATTTTGGCAACCCTGTGCGAAAGAAACTTTTGTCGGTTACTCCAATCTGCATTTCTCCATATGCTCTTTGGTATTTCACTCAAACCGAAACCAAGAAGAAATGCACCTGTTACGAGCCCAAATGTATTTGAGCAACCCATAGCAAATCCAACTATTCCACCACTCCTACAAATGTACATTAATATTTAGTACTACTGGTATACAATGCACGTACATGCATCTAATACCAAAAGATATCTAACTTGGACGGATGTTTGTTCTAAGTGCAACCGTGCAAATGTTTTCATAATCACAACACATTTCAAGTTGTTTTGTTGGTGGTATCGATGACAAATAGACAGTAAAGTTCCGTTGATAGGTAGTCAGAAAGGATGGTGAGATTCCAATGATGGAAGGCGGCGTTTTTGGAATTCCAAGAAGATGTTGATTGAGCTTTATTAATAGTAGAGATATGTTTGTGTCCTATGCAAAAGCTCTATAAATGCAATCCTATATAAATATATTAGCATTTGGTAGTCTATGTATGCTATTACACAAAATGTCTAGCTGTAATCTTACAATAATTTATGGGATTTGCATCTAGTATGAATTTGCGGCATTCAGATCAATTAATCTTTAGGTTAAGAAACCCATCATTCGAATGGGATGCCATATATATTTGAAACAATGTACTACCATTATTAATAACATAAATGGGACTGTGATTGAAACTCTGACTGTGATATATAAGGCTGATGAGATACTAATCATGGCATATAGACGGTCAAAGACAAGTTGTATTTTGTACTCTTAAAGCAAAATTGTATTTGTATGTGTGCATGGTGATGAGAGAAACAAACCAGTTTCCATGCATAATAACAAGCAGAATAAGTCCAAAAAGGCCAACTGAACCCACAATCATATAGAACATTAAATTTGCCCTTAAACTTGTTTTTAATCTTTCTGTCACTGTAAAATCTCCAGCATCTTCATAACCCTGAATAATGGGAGCCACAGCCCTGCTTAGAGACGATAACTATAGATGAGAATAATGTACATGTAAAATGATTACAGATGCTTGTATACTTCATAGTATTAAATTGCTAGTTGTTTCACATAATCATTGGTAGACATCAGACAACTGTACTCTACGAACAAAGATCTGAAATTTAATTTGTGCCTGTTGCCACAAGGTTGACTAGAAAACAAAATTATATAATGAGCTACAAATGTATCCACATGTTAAGCATGTAGCTAATGTGGAAGGTGAACACTCAAGGTGCAGAGAACTTGATAACGTTATAGGCACATGGCACTGAATTCATTTCTGACGAAGCACTTTTATCAACTAAAAATCTAATCAAATAGATAACAATAGTGGAAGATTATAAATGAAGTCCTACGAACAAAAGCACATTTGTGATCTTTATAAGTAGAAAAAAAAAAAAAAAAAAAAACTAAATGGATTAGCTTGTTTGCAAAATACCAAATCATAGTTTTCTCCTATTAAATATGATGATTTCCTTCATTGTATTTTAGTGAAGGAATTACCTATAAGCAGACAGCCAAGATAATTCAGTGATCAGGAAACTACATGCAAGAAACAAGAGGTCCATGACATAGAAACATAGGTACGAATAGTCATATTTTGTCACAGAAGTCAATTAATCTACAGATTCACAAAATCGAATCTTCTATCAATGTCCGGTTTCATGTAAAACTAAAAGCTCTTTACTGCGAGATATTTATGAAGAAAAACAAATTGCTGTTCCTTTTTTCCTTTGTTATTGGCAATTCACAATAATCAAATCACTTAAATATATAGAAAAAAAATCACAGTGAAAATCAATCATACCAGGTCAACGCAAAAGTACTCCAATATGACCAACTCCAAAAGAAAGCTACGCCTCCCTTATCATGACCAACTATAGTCTGCATCGCAATAAAAGAACATGCATTAGTTAATTCTGACTCAAAATATCTGGCTCATTCTTAAAACAGACATTGGGAGTGCCATCTTCTTGAATATAATGCAAGCGATATACATAGAAGCATGTTTCCAATAGGCTGTGTAGACGGGGATGCCTAAGGCCAATGCATCACAAAAGAATATTCGCCTCAGTTCATAGTATGTTTCAGAGCATAAAAAACAATGTTCAGAAGATTTCAGAAAAAAGTAATGTTTTAATGTGCGGTTGGAATTAATTTTGACGTACGCATATGTATAAATGTAATTTGCATGGAGAGTAATTGTTAAAGGTTTACCAAAAATGAATTTTGAAGTAAATAGACTATGTGATGCATGTCACGTAGGAAAACTTAACAAGGCATCTTTTAAATCTGAAAATGAAATTTCTACTAAACAACTATTAGAATTATCACATCTAACATTTTGATTTATTAAGACAAACACAAGTTCGGTCCATAGTTTATACTAAATATGTATTTCTAATAGTAGATCGAGAAGTACTCGGACTCTATTTTTGATCTAAAAAGCAATACTTTTGAAACATTCAAATAGTAAATAAAAAAAATTCAGAAATGAAAAGGCTTGAATATAAAAAATATATTTGAAGTGATCAGTGATTTAGAAGAGGAACCTTTTAAACAATTTTCTTATAAATCATAACTTTTCCCCAGAATATCCCAATAGAATGGTGTGGTGACACGTAAAAATAGAACTTTATCAAACAATAGCACTTTACCTTTTAAAAAAATTGGACTGAAGCTGTCTTTACTATGTGTTATGTCCTATATCCTATCATTATTAAACATTTAACAAAGGATACACCCTATGAACTATATCATGGATGAAAACCAAAAAGTTCCATAATTTTGTATTTTTGGCACCAAATGCTTTACACTAAAAACAAAAGATCAACTGGGCAAGTTCGATCCAAAAGCGGATGAAGGAGTCTTATTGGTAATTCGGAAAGAAGTAAATCCTATGAAATTTTCAATATACGAACTAACACCGAGGTTCAAAAACTCAGTTCTGATCTCATGTTCGACCATTCAAAATTTTCTTCATTTCGGTCACTTTCAAAAAATTAAGTAGTCGTTTTTGTTTCGGTCCCAAAATCGAATTTATGTATTTTAATAAATAAATAAATAAAAAACTTGCAAATAAAATGCAAAATATGGTCTATAAAGAGATAATAGTACACCATAACCATTAAGTTAATATTGAATTAAGCCATCAATTAACATAAATAATTTAATTAACAAGACTAGGCATGCATTTTAATTCAGCCCAATCCTTCTATCAAAAAATATACCATCCCGGCGCAAAGTTCACATCCCAAGTTTCAAATCCTAATTCGCAAAGTTTATTACCACGTAGAAAAAGGATTCTGCTACTGTTACAAAAAGAATTTTCTATCGAAATGCAAGAATAGTGAATTTGGGAGGATTCGGAGGAATTCAAAAGGACAATTTTGTAATTTTCTTTGTCGTCCCTTCTAAAACTTTGTTTCTTGTGTAGAATTTGACCAAATCCTATTTTTTGTCACAGTACAACTTTCGCCCAAAAGAAACCACTTGCTTGGGACGAAAAATTGACAAGATAGACAATGCAAATCTGCTCAAATTCCTTTGCTCTTCCTGATGCTCAAATTCCTTCCTCCACCTGATGCTCGAATTCCTTTGCTCCTCCTGATGCTCAGATTCCTTTACTCTGCCTGATGCCCGAATTATTTTCCCCCTGATGCTCGAATTCCTTCCCCCCTGATGCTTGAACTTTTCTGATGACTAGGATTGTTTTCTGCTAGATTCAACTCCATTTGCTTTTTTCTGTCTTTTACCTTTCTTTTCCACTCACTGCAACAAACCCAAATTATTTTTTGATTTTATTTTTCTTTTAACTATCGGAAAAATGTTAACCTATTGTCCCGCCTCCAGCCGAAACCAAATAGAGAGGCCAAAACCTTGAGATTCCAAGCAAAACCTTATACCATAACTAATACACTTGATGAAGAAACATTACATGTATCCTTTGATGAGAATTTCAAAACAATCAATGAAGACACCATTGATAATCCTAAAATAAACCAACAAAAAACTTCAGAACACAATTCTTCACATCAAAATAGTAATGTTGAAAATACTATTAAAGAACAGCTAAAGATAAAAATTTAAAGTCATCGGCTCATATATTAAAGATCACCCTATAGACAATTTATTCAGAAATTCTAATATCAAAATAACAATTATAAGGCAATTAAATCAAATGAGTCATGTTACTTTTATTCAAATATAGAACCTATAAATGATAATGAAATAGCTAAAGACGAATATTTCGTTTTACCTATGTTGGAAGGACTTAACTGATCTCAACATAATGATGTTTGGAAATTAGTATCGAGACATAATCAATCTGTTATTGAAAAATATAAATATAAGTTTAAAAAAACAAGTCGGTGAAAACGGAGATGAAATACGTAATAAGGCAAAATTACTTGCCTAGAGATACAATCAAGATGGTGGAACTGATTACAATGAAACAATTGCCCTTGTAGAATTAGAAGCCATAAGAATATTATGAGGGTTACATGTGCCATAAGAATTCTAAAATTTATTAAATGAATGCATAAAGTGCATTTCTAGTTGTACTTACTAAAGAAAATGTTTACATTGAACAACCCTTGTTATTTGAACATGAAAAATTTTCAAACCATTTTACGACCTCAAACAAACTCTCCGAGCTATGATATGCTGAAAAGCTCTCTTAAATTCGAATGTTGAAGCTGGAAAAGCGAGCCTACACTTGTTAAGGAAAATAACAATTTATTAGCCGTATAAAGTTATGTAAACGGTACTATTTTTGCTTCAATAAATGAAAATCATATAAAAAATTTGTAAACATAATGAAGAGTGAATTTAAAATGTTTCATATGAGACAATTAAACTTATTTTTAAGATTAACAATTAAATAGTTACATAATGGAATATTTGTATATCAAAAAAGAAATATTGTAAAGATTTACTAAACGATTTAATATGGAAAATACGTAGTCTAAATCTACCCCGATGAGAGCACAACACGACATCTTAATAGAGATTAGAATGGTAAAGCAGTTGATAATAAATTATATCGAAGTATGACAGGTTGATTTATATATCTAACCACTAATTAGAGGTGAGTAATATTTAATTAAACTAAATAAACAAGCCAAACTAATTTATTTCGATCAATTTGGTCTGTTTTTAAAACTAGATTGATTTATAATTGATTTGTTTTAAAAAAAAAAGTAGTTACGTTATCGGTTTAACCAAATTAGCCAAACTTTCATTATATTTACAGAATTATTTGCATTATAATAAAAACAATTGAATTATTTTAGTGATCTAAATAAATTTTATTTATTGTACAATATCGAAATTACTATTAGAAAGCACAAGCATGATATATAAGAATACTTCAATCATATATTTAGGTGTATTTTTTTTCAAATCACAATTAATATTCTAAACATCAAATGTGAAACATTTTTAATTTGGTTAAATCAGATAACCATTTAAATCAATCAAATTTGATTTTGCTGGTTTGGTTTTCACTTCTATTGGTTTTACTTTGATTTAATAATATTCATCATTGGATAAACCAAATCAACCATACGCTCATCCCTACCATCGATCGTCCAGATACTACGAAAAATAGCTGTTGTGCCAAATTTCGATCAAAATCAAGAGAACCACATAAACAAATGGTTAAACGAATTTTATGTTGCTTAACAAGTGCTAAACATACTGAAAAAAATACAGGTGGCACATGCAACTTCTTGGGTCAATTTCTAGTATCATGGTTTAGTTTAAAAAAAAAAAAAAAAAAAAAAAAAAAAAGAAGAAGAAGAAGAAGAACCACACATATTTGTATATCTTTATCTATGTGTGAAATTGAGTATATTTCAATTATGCTGAACCCGTATATATGCAACATGCTTTTGAGAAAAAGTGTATATATAAAAATAAATTGTGTATTTACACAGATAATGCTGGTACGATCAACCTTTCTAAAAACAAGTAAATTATGCTAGAACAGAACACATTGATATAGGCTGCAATTTTTTACGAGATCACATCAAAAAAAAAAAAAAAAAAAAACCCTTTGGAGTTGTAAAAGCTAAAAATTAAATTGTTGATATTTTACAAAATCTCCATGAGAAAATACAATTTTAAAGTTAAGAAGAGAACAATGTCTCTGCTCATTAAATGAACTGAATTAATTACTAACCCTTTTTTATATATAAAATATTCTATACTAACACAAAACTTTAAAATTACAATGTAAAAAAAAAAAAAAAAATGAATATTTTATCTTCTGACAAAACGCCTCATTTTTGCGTTAATGGATATGAAATAAAAAGTGAGACGTTTGTATTAGTGGATGACCGATCAACAGATTAAAGATCACAAATTTACTATGATCACGAAACTCTGCACCTCTTTCATAAATTCGGGTCACAAATTTACTCTGATAGATGCATCTCCCAATCTTTTCTGAATTGGAACATCTCCCCATCACATTTCTAAAACTCTGTAAAATACTTGTGCTTTCAGAGAGGAAAATCAGCCATCTAATTTCATGTGCTTTTATTTTCTAAAACTCTGTTCTGATTTCTGTTTTCAAAAACTATCATCATGCTTTCAATTCCAAGCATTTATCACTTTGATTCCTATACCTCTTTTACGTTCGAACTCAAGACTGTTCAATGGGTTATAGGATTACTATACAACATCAAAGACCAGTTAGCATATTTTAATACAAGTCAGTCTACAACTGTTCTTGATATTTGAAGTTGAAGTCATGTTGGAGGTTCTGGTCATCTTTGTAGAAATCTATACCTTCAGGTAAAGGAATGGAATTTAGAGAAAATCCGGAAAGGTGCACTAAGACTGGACGTAGGATGAAAGTCTGAACTGGCATAAAAACTCTTGTGTGATTTATTTTGATTAATTTTCTTATTGTTGCATTAGCTTATATCGTTACTTTTCAGTTTGATAATCATGCATACTTATATACTAGTGTAATCATACTTCAAGACCATATTACCTAATATATATATTTTTAAAAGAAAGAGAACCACCAGGACAAAACGAATTGCAAGAAAACATAGAAGAAGAAAAAAAGTTGTTCAACAAATTAAACTAAAACCCAGTTTTCTTTTTTGGTTTAGTCCACACTCGTGTAAAAAAAATGTAATTATGTTGTAATTTCAAGAAACAAACTCATTTTTTAAAAGAAAAAGATGGCATGAGCCGGAAGATAACAGTACAAAAAATAAGACTAACAATGACAATTATGTTCACTCAAAATAAATAAAATCTTACATTTGGTTTGATATGTTGATTCGGTTTGATCTGTTGATTCGGTTTTAAAATCTATCTACCACTTAAATTTTAAAACAGGATCAACACATTACTTACTTGTCGCCTCCATGATCTACACATTTTGAAATACTAAAATGTCCATACCTCCCTTTTTTTTAATCCAAGGAGCAACCGCACCGCACTACACCACTCATATGTTTGCAATGAACCCTACACTCAAAATAACACAACCTAATTCAAAATTTTCTCTCACCTTCTTCATTTCATTACTGCCAACTTATTGCAAATATAAAATGGATTTCCACTTAATTTCGGTCTCCTATCTACAATTTGGCATTGATTACAAGTAATTCTATTATCGACTGACCAACAGTAGGAAACTGGCATTGATTACAAGTAATTCTACTATTGACTGACCAACAGTAGGAAATAAGATAGCAGTCGTTTATTTTCCTTTTCCTTTTCTTTTGACCTAATGCTCATCTTTTACTCCATCTCTTCTTTTCATTCTTGCCAACTTATTGCAATTACGGATCGATATCTACTAGGTTCCTGCTTCTTATGTGTAGCTCAACACTGACAACAACTAATTCAGTCATGGATTGATTGAGAGTTAATAATATGGTTGCAGATATCAGTTTCATTTCACTTTCATTTTTGGGTATTAACATCTTATTTCTACTCATTCACGCCTTCTAGATAGAAGTCATCCTTTAGCCATTTTATATTTTATAGATATATCATATATGTGTGTTTGGTTTTGATTTAAGGTGGTCAAATTATTTGATAATTAAAAACTCTGCACTTTTGCTCAACCAATTTACTACTTCTTGGTCAGACCGATATGTCTAGGACTACTGTCTTCAACAATGTTTGGTTATTTATATTTTTAGTTCATAAAAAATGGTACGTAAGGTATTTGGATCTGTAGTCCCAGTTACATGCTTATGTTCTGGACCTACATATGTGGATATTGGTTTGCTTTTTGTTTTGATATAGCAGCAGAAAATTGATATCACTTTCTTTCCACAAAAAAAAAAAAAAAAATGTTATCTTTTTGCTTTATGGTTCTTCATGGCAATTTCCGTTTTCCCTTCAATTCTCCAGCATTATTCACTGGTGTACATCAGACTCTCGCCTGCTATATTAACTACATATGTGGATATTGGTTTGCTTTTTGTTTTGATATAGCAGCAGAAAATTGATATCACTTTCTTTCCCCCCACAAAAATAATAATAATAACAATAATAATAATAATAAGTTGTAATCTTTTTGCTTTGTGGTTCTTCACGGTAATTTCTGTTTTCCCTTCAATTCTCCAGCATTATTCACTGTTGTACATCAGACTCTCGCCTGCTATATTAAAGCTTGGCACATAAAGATAATAATTCATACATAACATGAGCTCACGCTCATTCATTTTCTATTATATGAATGGACTGCAATTGTTGATACTCAAGATCACATGTTACAATTACTTCTTACAATAAAAAAAATGGACGTTACGCATAACATTTATTCAAAATCGAAAACATGTTAATTTTGGCTTCTAGGCTGCTTCTTAAAAATTTCATCATATTTGCAGTCTGCAAATTTTCTTTTATTGGGGGATAAACCAATATTTCTATTTCTATTTCAATTAGACTCGTGTTCTTCAGGTTGATTTGTTCCATTCAGGTTCTTGGATCATGGTTTCAAGGTTCACTTATACCCCATACCAACCACGTTGAGGTGAGTTATGACTATTATAATTACTATTTGTAAATCCGTATTATTTTGCCCTTAATGGTGTACTTAGATTTCATATATACAAAACCAAGTAGTATCATTTTGAAAACAATGTGCACCACATCAAGAATAGTTATTATAGCTACGTTGATAATCTGAGAATTAATTGTGTGCATAAGCATGTTTTGATGCTATTAACTATCAGTTTGACATTTTTCCTTTATATTGAGTGATGAAATTTTTGGATCTTCTGTTTCCAGATAACCAAACAGAGAGTGTTTCTCTAAAGAATGGCCAAAGTCAATGAAACTTATGCTGAAAGTGTAAGATATGTCTTTCTTTTTCCCTGATATAAGCAAGAACAGCATGCTATGAATTGTTTGATATTTTGTTTTCATTTCTTCAAGTGTTATATTTGGGACATATTTTTATAAGTCGTATCATTTTAATATAGCAACACATCTTCTACATGTACAGTCAAATTGAAAATGATGTAGTGATAATTACTTAAATTTTCAATTTGAATATTACTCAATTTGGTTACATGGTTTTAATATGACTTTTTCACTTCCACAACTATGTTTTGATATTGTATATATGAAGAAATTTGTTCCTGGTGCTAAGGAACAATTTGACATTTTTATAATCAATACGGTACCTTGTATTAAAATGTTTTCTAGAGAAACAAATAAACAATGGTTGTTTTTGAGATGTCTAAGACAACTAAAAAACCATAATTATTTTCTAGAAAGAATTTACTTGTTATACATTTAATTTTCTATAACGTGTTCAAGTTTATAAATTATGTACATTTCTTTGACATTTACCTCAACTATGCTATTTTTGATATTAGGTTCCTCATGTTGCTTATGTAGTTTTTTTTTTCAATCATCCTTGAAATACATTTTTATCTGAATGAACCAGAGAGATTTCTTTCTTTTTCATTAGATTAACAAAATATTTGTGGATAACTTCATACATGTTGTATATATATTGTTGATAATGGCAAAACAAGAGTTAACTTCTTAAAGAATTTATGGGAAGCGAGCGAACTGATATAGACCGAGCAACCACTTGCTGGCTAATCAAGTATGAGGGTTGTGTATGTGTACGCATGTGTATAAGAACCATCCCCAAAATTATAAACCAGTGTCTTGATACTATTAACTATCAGTTTGGCATTTTCCCTTTATACTGAGTGATGAAATATTTGGATCTTGTTTACAGATAACCAAACAGAAGCTGTTCGTTTAAAGAATGGCAAAAGTCGATGACAACTGTGCTAAAAGTGTAAGACAAGTCTTTCTTAATTCCTGATATAAGCAAAAACAGCATGCTATGAATTGTTTGATATTTTGTTTTCATTTCTTCAAGTGTCATACTTGGAACATATTTTTACAAGTCATATTATTTAAATATAGTGGTACCTTATTTTAAAATGTTTTCTAAAGAAACAACTGTTATTTTTGAGATGTCTAAGACAACTAAAAAAAACCATAATTATTTTCTAGAAAGAATTTATTTTTTATACATTTAATTTTCTATAGCACGTTCACGTTTATACATTATGTACATTTCTTTGACATTTACCTCAACTATGCTATTTTTGATATTAGATTCCTCATGTTGCTTATGTAGATTGTTTTTCTTTCAATCATCCTTGAAATCCATTTTTATCTGGATGAACCAGAGAGATTTCTTTCTTTTTTATTAAATTAACAAAATATTTGTGAATAACTTCATAACATGTTGTATATTGTTGATAATGGCAAAACAAGAGTTAACTTCTTAAAGAATTTATGGGATATGAGTGAACGGATATAGACCGAGCAAACCACTTGTTGTCTAATCAAGTATGAGGGAGTGTATGCGCATGGGTGTGTATAAGAACCATCCCCAAAAGTTTAAACCAGTGTCTCCTAAAATTTATAAATTTGAAGTACTACTCCGGTACTGATCAATTCTCAACTGTGGAAATTCGGCTTTAATCATTAATACACAACTATTTTAGTATACCACTTCATTTCAAATTCATTCGGGTACTCCGTGTTTGATAGCAATATTGGTTACATAATATAGAATGAAGCCCTTTTAAAAATACCCTTTTCTAACCATATACACAGTAAAGCCTGAATTTTGCAGTTATAACTAATTTTTTAAATGTTTCCTTTGTTGAATTATGACTGTTTTCAGGTCTGTCATCCATATTATAATATATATATATATATATATATATATATATATATATATATATATATATATACTGATGGGTATTGTGCATATGATTTGTTGGTCACCGCGTTCAGTTGTTGATTGTCAGTTGAATGATATGCATATGGACATAATTTTCAATATCACAATCATATTAATGTAAATAATTTCAATTTATTTTCACAAAGATTCTTTAGCATGTCTTTAGTATGAGAAATAAATCAAGTTTCAGAATATTGATATTTTGTTGAGAGCGTTTATCTGTTCGCTTCCAGTAACCTAATTAGCATCGTCTGATATGATTTACATATTATTATGCATGTGCCATGTGATACCAATAATAATTGATATTTCCAAAGCATTTTATTAGTTTGTCTGAGCTAACTGCAAATTCAATTTTTATTTGTCCTCGGTTACCGATGGATACCAAAACATTTACAAAGTTGTCATATAACCACTGTAAATTATAACATTATATGTTATTATACATGAAAAATCAATTTATACATAAGAAATTGAATATAATTAACATACTTCAATAGCCGATTTAAGATTCATGATGCATTCATCATCTGAACTCATATCAACTACATGGGTATCTCTTTTTACTGCTTACCTTACGATAACCTGATCATATCTTTGGTAGCAGTAGTGCTATTATAGCATAAGTGTACCCAAGAATTGGATCTGTCTGATTTTGAATACGAATAAGTTAAACTATTATTCACATTTAATCAGTTTGTAAGCATTTCAGATTGATTTTTGAACTTGGAAAAGTGAATGCTGATTTCATCCATTGACCATTCAGTCATTTCCATGGTCCAATAGGATAATTGCACTAGGCCAATGCATGTGGATCCACAATGATAGGCTTTCTTTTTAACTTCTATTTCTTGGGAAATTGTTTTGGGCTATGACAAATGTAACGTGAATTTTGTATTGACAATCCAGTGTCTTACAACAAAGAAATAGAAAGGAAGAGGAAAAAAGATGGTGTTCTCTACTTTCATTTTAATATGCCGCTTCTTTGAATAATGAGCTGTGAATATAAGTAGGTATGTAAACAGATACTTTCGGATACAATAGTGTCTTTTCTGCATCAGCATTCAAAACCATTTTTGAATATCAGATATTTGCATCTACGGATACAGACAGATATCAATAATTATGTTATCCACTAATGATAAATAAATCAAGAAATACAAATACAAAACTTTGGTCTTACTCGACTATTTTTCAATCCGGATGCTTATAAAAATATTGCAAATAAAAAAAGGGAATAATTAACAGCTGTGGGTACTTAATATGGATTAAACTCATATAATATAAACTATTAACTTATAAC
This sequence comes from Allium sativum, assembly GCA_030737875.1. Classification (NCBI taxonomy): domain Eukaryota; kingdom Viridiplantae; phylum Streptophyta; class Magnoliopsida; order Asparagales; family Amaryllidaceae; genus Allium; species Allium sativum. The sequence continues at coordinate 709,342,828 of CM060915.1, forward strand.
AAAATAATAAATACGTATAGCTCGTTGTAAGAAAATACAAACAAAATAAATTATCATCTTTACAAAGACCAAACGGGTAATTTTTTTTGATGTGGATGCCTTTGTATCATTATTTGTATCTGTTTTTTTGGAATATCGAATATTTATCCATTTTTTAGATATGGATGCAGATGGTCATCGGACTTTTCGAATATTCATTGACAATCCTAAACATAAGTAAATATCACATCTTAAACTTTTCAAATTTGAAGTGGATGTGCATCTTCTTACTAATTTCTTGGGCAGCCTAATCTAACACTTCCTACACTCATATAATTATTTACAATCATGGCGAAGGCCACGTTTTATATTATTATTATTCATCGTAACAGATATATGTAGAGCCAAAGTACATGATGTCCATCTGCAGTACATGCGGAATTCTTATTAACAGTAATCAATCATACCTATATTCATGGGTGAAATACCTTGGAGATGTCTTTCTTATGCATTAACAACTGATTTTTGCAGCAATAATTTTAATTGTAAACCAATTTGATAATGAGTAAAATACACCATATATTTCAGAATACCCCCAATGAGTTAGAATAGGCGGCCTCTGAGATTACATTTACTGCAAATAGTTAGCCCATGCAAACTGACATGAAGTGTGAAGGGAAAAAGATAAATCAGACTCTAAAGATTTGAAAATTACACACACAATTCAACAATATTGCTTATTTACTGCATTTTTTCTGATAGCACGATGACAAAGGCTTCTACCAATAGCTTTGCCAATCACGTTGCTTCTGCCTGAAAGAACTTGTATTTCCGTTACCGCCAAATGCAATATCATGTACACATCCCGTGTACACTTTATACTATTTCATGTTTTGTTTTGAAAACTTTGGATTATAAAATAATATTATGCACTTTGACCATAACTAATTGTTGCATTAAAATGTAGGAGATCCGATAAGAAGAAGTCACCGATCAACAAGGCATTCACTGCATCAACAAAGAAATTTAATACAACCGTACAAGACTGTTTAGGCCCCCCCCCCCCCCCCCAAAAAAAAAAAAAAAGAAAAAAAAAAGCCTTACCCATTTTTGTTACTTGTTTACTCTGTCATTTTACTCTGCTGTGTGATACTTATGACATGATATGAATCATTTATATCTATGGATTTGTATCATAACATATGCCTAGGAAAAAATAAACTACACGCAATCCTAAATCCACATGTTGTAAATAAAAAATAGGGATGCTACAATAAGGACTGTTGACTGCATGCCAATCCAATAAACATTTCAAATATCCACATCTAAATGACAACACATTAACGCAACACACGATCTTCCATACAATATGTAGCCACCAATTATTATTTCTGGATGGTGCATATCCACCACGTACCTGTGTGCTAAGCAACGGCCACTTACTAGTAAATCAAATAAAAATAAAGGCAGGACCAAACTCCACTAATTTACCAAACTAAACTGAAACAACAAACAAATAAAATCAAGGTAGGAACCAAACTTGACCAATTCAACAAATTAAACTGAACCGAACTACTCAAATTATTTTGAATGCTTGGTTTGTTCAGTTCTGACCTGTAAAATGCTCATCACGCAAAATTACTTGTCTCTGAACATTTTTCTCCGAATTTGCAGTTGAATTGAATATCAAATGTCACATAACATACACACTAGAATATTTAAAGTGAGTTACGTTGACGTTGGAATTTGACTCTTGGACTTCTTATTTGACATCTCACTACTTTGACCATATAATGAGCTATCAAGTTAGGGTGATAAATGATGAAGGGAGGATTATAAACGTTTTGATTGGCCATCGCAAGTTCCTTTCTCCTTTTTGCCAAAACCACGCCATCACTCATTTATAAAGTTTAATCTATTCCAACTATAATTCCCAATTCACCATTCGAAAATTGATGCAAGAAACAAGCTTTCGGGAAAAACCTTCAAACTGTCAAAATTTTAAAAACCACCAAATTCAAGCCAAACGACATATAACATCAAGATGATATAGCATATTCAGTTCTGGGTTAACTTACTTATATAACAACACATACAATAAAATGGCCACACTATATGCGGAGAAAAGATCCAAACACTAGTATAAATAATAGCAACAAGACAAATTGCACGGATCTTACAGTCCAGATGTCAGCAGGAACGAGGATGATGACGGAGATGGAACAGAACCAAGCGTAGCCCACAGTGCAGAACACGTATCTGGGAACGTGGGGCCCAGCGAAGTAGCTTAAGGTGATCGTAACCATACCGAGGGTGAGCGGTAGCGACACCATATAGAACACCCACATTTTTGGAGTTCACTAACATCTGTTCCCTCTTTTTTGCCCTATCGGGTTTGGTTTGGGATCCGATATGATACGCGAATGGGAAGAACGAGGTGACGGTGCAGCTTTTATCACGGAGATGAACGTATGTTAATTGAAATTGACAATGGAACCGTGATTAAGAATGCGTAATTTAAATAGGACATAAAAATGAGTAACAGGATGTTCGAAGTTTAACGAGCGTTTTGCGCAGATCCCCGGGGGAAGCATTTTCAAACATCATTGAGAAATGAATATCCAAAATAATTCAAAATTTGTCTGCATTCTTATTCCAAATGTAGATAAACATTTTGATATTTGAAAAAATGGATACAGCAGTCAATACGAAGGTATGCGCATTTGAAAATTATTCGTTCAGTGTTTGTTAAAATTATATGTATTTTTGCATGTTAAATGTTTAAGATTATTGTTTTATTAATCTAAAAAGTTATATTTTATGTATTTAATACATATTAGCTGCTCAAAACTATTTAGTATCATTATGCTTATTGATTTTTTTATACTTTTATAAGTTATAGCATAGATATATATATATATATATATATATATATATATATATATATATATATATATTAAATCCAAAATTCCAGTTTATGTTTCCTGACTTATCGATCGTTAGCAGATAGGATAATTATTCGATATTCGTTCTTGTCTATGGATGTAGACAAGCAATATTCGAAAGAGACTTTGGATGCGGATGTTGATGTGACACTATCAATGCATCATTTTACACCTAGAATTTAGGCACCATACGCGCAAAAAGACTATTAATTTAGAAATTTACCTTACGCAACTCTTTATCATGCATCATTCATCTAAAAAGCATACATAGTATTGGTGTTTATTTGACGATACAATAATAATGAATAATTGAAAGCCTCCATCTCAAACACTTTATAACAATAGTTCTCATTGGGCGTATTTTTTGAACTATATATTATCGCAAAATATATCTACTACATATAACACATATATCTCGTCATACTTGTTAAATGTTTCCGCCAAGTGTTAATAATTCAGAAAACGACATTCAACAAAACATTTCAGAATGTAATTGGACGTTAATTTTTGTTATCTTCGTATTGTATAAGGATGATGGAGACATTACCGAATGAAACCAACATTCAAAACTAATACAAAAGTGAGTTTTACCATAATGGATCTTTTTGATAAGGATGTAAGGACATGACTAGTTGTTTATATATTCAACCTAATAATATTTTATAGGTTGAACATATTGCTAATTTTATCAACTTCATATGTTGTGAAGGAATATGTATGTAATATTGTCAAGCTCCCTTTAATTAATCAACCATGATGGTAAACTTGTTTGTGAAATGTGTTTACAAAATAATTCTTCTCAAGAAATATTAATGTGCCATTGATTAGTAATTTAGAATATTTAGGGGTTTATGGCTAACTAGTTTCTAAGGATGATGCCATGGGTGATTTCGTATAAGTCATTTTAGAGGGGGCATTTTGGGAAGATTTAAAGGGGAAGTGAACGAGAGAATGATGTGTAAAGTAAAAGCTTGTGGGGGGGGGGGGGCAGGGGGATTCTTTGGGTAGTTGCCCAAAAAGGTTAGGAGTTTGCTTCGACCACTTAGATGATCCTATTAGTATCCTGCATAAGGTCCCTAAGTAATGTTGCTGAGTTATGAACCAAAAATGGTGTCTTGTTCGTCTTCTTCTTCTCTTTAAATTCTAAAAACCATATCAAATGTAGCTCAAACTTTGGCAGATGTTCTGAGTCAACCTAAGAGCAAGGGAAAGCAACTCAAATGTTGGAGGAAAAGAGCATAACCTCTCACTTATCTCTAGCAGTGAGCTTTTAGGGAAGGGGAGATGTATCTATGATTTAGTTAAAGGTTTGAACATTGTTTGCTTGCTTTTGTGTCATGCTAGGAAATTGTTCTAATGTTCTTGTGTTGTGCTTGGAAGTTAGTAAGTATTTAGATGAATTAACTCGCTCTTTGAATGTTCATATTGTGTATAACACAATATTTAAATGTTTATATCATGTGTGTATATATTGTGCGTAAATATAGATTTTATGAACTATGTAAAGTTATATTGTTTGGACTCCCTTTCTTTTGTAAGAAATTGACAAATATATATCATGCATAATACTTCTGTTACCCTCTACAACATATGACATGGCGTTGACTTCATGTTTACATATTTAGTGTGGTGGTATGAGGAACTAAAATGTGTTTGAAGCAAAAAATGTCGCACTTTATAATCTGGCGCCTTTAACCGCGAATATATTTTGATATGGCCTACGCAATTATTGTCAACTATTATGCTTCCCCATATCGGAATTCTACAGCTATGGTTTTCCCAAACAACCTCAAAAAAAACAAAAAAACAAAAACCTCTGCTTTAAGCTCCGTTATTTTCAATATATCCCATTATTCTTGCTATATTTTCTTATCTTCGTTGTATCTTCTTTAAATGAATTTAAAAATGACGTTTATATGTTATAGAAATTTTGAAATTGATTTTTTTAGCATATTTTCAAAAAATCCTTTAATATTATATTAAATTTAATCAAGTTAAAGAACAATTTATGTTTATTTTACCCGTGTTTTTATTTAAATTATACATGTATTGATTATGATTGAATTGAATGTTAATTTTTCATTTAATCACCATTGATATAGTACAAAAAACATTAATTATGAGTTGTATGTGTTGTTTTAGTCATCCATCATATCTCCATTTTATCCTCACTGTATTCCAACTATAACTTTTCGTACTTCCGCTGAGAACATTAATTGCACATGATATAGTATATTTGGTTATGCTTTCCACATACTATAGTGTATGTGATGTCAGATCTCGCTTCGGATAATTTGCAGAACTTGTTGAGCAAAGTTTGTAAGAGTTAGTAGACTAAAAGGTGTTTATAGACATGCTTTTGAATGCCTAGTTTTTGTTACTTTTGACTTGATTTTGATAGATATATATCCTTGAAAGTTTATTTGCAAATTTATCAAGTATTATAACTAAAACACTTACTGCAAAAGAATTGGAAACAAGCACTTAGGCTTTTTAAACTAGTTTTCTGGCCAAAAATTTGAAATAGCAAAGCTTTTCCTACAACACCTCTTGCCGTTTTTAGACTCTAGAGAGCGCTTCTGTTATATGTTGTTTGAGATTTAAAAATGATATGTTAATAATGATTTTTTTCTAAAATCTTTTTAGGGATGTGCAGTAACTTATATTAGGGTGTTTTAAAAGTGGTTTGAAGTTTGAATATATTTTAGTAATCATTTATGAATTTTTAAAATTGAAAGATTACATATATGTGTATATATATAATATGCTTTTTATGAACTTAATTATTGAATTATAAATTAGTTCTTTTCAAATATATTTTACATGGATATTTAGAAGTGAATATTAGACTTAGTCCTTAAAATCAAGCTTAATATACAAAAACTTTTCCCAAGAAAAGATTGCAAATTAGATCCCTATAATTTAGCTATTGAATAATTGCATTGAATTATGCAATTGTTCAATGAATAATTGAAGATATTTATGTAATTATATCCAAAAACTGCATGAATGTCTGTAGTTATTCGGTAAATAATTACAGATTTTTTCGTAATTTTTTGGTGAATAACTCGGAAATTTCCACTACTTTTTCTAAAAAACTACAGAAATTTCTGCAAATTTTAAGTGAAAAATTACTAAAGTATCTGGTTATTTTTTGGTATGGTTGCATAAATGTTTGTAATTATTCACAGAATAATTGTGTAAATTTATGGAATTATTTAGTAATATAATTACAGGGGCCTAATTTACATACTTTTTTAGGCAAAGATACTTGGTCATGTACTTTGAAACTTAATAAGGACCTTAGCTAAACTGTCCTTATTTAAAATGTTTTTACATGTATTTTAAAATAATATGTATTTGCATATATATATAAGTTTTGGAAAAGTAATTTAAGTATTTTATAAAAGGATAAGTTGGTTTTTGTCATAACATTAAGTTATAATGAATTGTTTTGAGAAGTTATATAAAACTGTATTATCTTGTTAATTAAGGGTACATGCATACCCAAATAATTCTTAATCGAAAGCCTAATGTACCGCATAAAACAAATTGTTTCATCATCTACAACCTATATTATAACAGAAGTATGAAAGTGCTTTAGGGTTTATAGTAAATAATGTTTAAGTAACATTTGTTTTTACCCTTTTTGAATGTGTTAACGAATTTCTTTGTTGGCCCCAAAATATATGAGGAACACGATCTTGTTTAACGGAGAGTCTGATTTAGCTTCAACAAGGGTTGGCATACGACAACGCATGGTTGAATTAAGTGTTGAAAGATGTGAACAAGATCAGCTTAAGCTTGGGAAGAAGTCACAACAAAATCATAAGAAGTCAAGTCCAAAATAATGACATAAGAATTGTCATCGTATTTCACATTATCCAAATCAATTTTATTATGCAAGTGTTCAGTGTACAAGCCCTTGAATGCAAATTCATAAGAATTCCTAATTTGATTTAGGGTTACAAAGTGAAAACCTTGAGAGAATAAGAAATGAATAATTAGCACCCTCCATAATACACCTAGCTCTGTATTTATAAGTGAAGATAAGCAACATAATAGCTTAGAGTCAGCATTGTTAAACTTCGGTACTAACGTAGTTGAATTTTGGTTAACCTGACATCGATTGTAGCAATTCTACATGGCACCCGGTCACTATTATTGATGAGGCTCGATATCCATGTCATATGATAACACTCTAGTTTCCTCCTAATCACAGATGAAAATGGCACCATCTAGTAATGAAGTGCAGCACCAACAAATATGACATCATTTGAAAGATGATATTGAAGAATAATGGCATCATTGGAATAGTATCATTAATAGGCTTCCTTTGGCAACCATAATGCTTGAAATTAGCAAACGTTGGTATTGATAATGGGTATCACAATATAAATGAGATGCGACATTGGTGAGCATTGATATATGTTCCTTCTTTATAAGTAGGTGGCGACGTTAGTAAGGTTCGGCATCAATAACAGATGACACGAGTGATTTCACGTAGCATTGATGGCTTATGATATTTGTTACCCTTGCCATCACTGCTTCTTTGAAGAAAGGCAGCATCATTTCCTTGTAGGAAACATGTCGTTTTGATGGAAAGTGGAATTGACGAAAGTGATACTGATTAGGAGTAACGTCAATCCGTACTTGCGTTAATGAATTGACACCAGTGGAGATCAACATAGAATGGTGAGCGGTATGAATGAAATTCAACATTGTTCAAGGGCGATACCATTTAAAGGAGACATTTGTGAATGTCGATGAGTGGTCATATAGATGAAATGTGATATCTTTAACAGCATGTGACATCACATTTAGCTTTTTATTGATGAGGCGTGACAACCTCTATTTGTTCATGTTTTCTCCTTCAACATTGACCATCAATGCGGCATCATAGTTGTATCAACACCTTCAACATAAATACAGTGATAATATATGTCACTTAGTGTACAGAATCATTGACTTTCCATGTCAATACTGTTACACTAATCTTATTGCTTATTAGTTCTCCAAGAAAATCCTACTGTTGATTTGAACTTAATTGATAGCGTCCCTCATCTTCTTATTTCCCTATGAATAGCCATGTCTTCCTCTCATTAACCTTTTACCAACAATTTTAAGCTCAAGCAAGAATCAACGTTTATTTTGCAAGTTCAGGAATTTTCAAAATTTCGAGTCTCAAATCAACATCCAAGTATGATATTCATCATATTCCGATTTAATTAGTTAATTTGACAATGGAAACATTTCTAGGGTTTGGTTCAAATGTTATTGATTCATATCAATTTTAGAGTTAAAGCTTTGATGCTTAGTAATTAGGTTTGCTAATTAATTATAATTCTCAGTAGAATCGGAATTGAATCTTCATGTTGGAAAATAGATTTCAATTTGGTTAATATTGACACGAAAACTGGTGTTCTATGAAGAAAACAATGTATTAAACTCAACACTCCATGTCGACCCAAGTAAAATTCAACGTTTGATGTTAACTTGAATTGTTGACTTACAATGTTGAAATAATACTCAATACCAGTGAAACCCTATTTTACCATGTCATCCTAATAGTTTGACACTTATGAGTTTCAGCACCGATGCCGACACTTACGAGTATCAGCACTTGATGTTGACACTTATGAGTATCGGTACTTTTATTGTTTGTTGCTAATTTTCTATAGCTATAATATGATATTGACTTTCTTTGGCATTATTAACCGTGGCATCACCAACTTAATACCTTTTGAGTTATACAATCGATTGTTACATTACCAACCTATGTTGCTGTCATTCATTGATGCCAACAACCAAATTGCTCATCACTAATGATAGCGGCAACATTCACTGTTGTTCTACGATAGAAGCTAAGTGTTATTCTACATTGACTTGTAAGTCGATATAGGCTTATTAATGCTATATATATATATATATGTATGTATGTATGTTCTTACTTGACCTTCAAACAGGGTCCTAGAATTCCCTTACAAAATTTCAAGTTTTTTCACCAAATTTAGCATAAATTATCCTAAGTTCATTGACTTATGATAATCATATGGTTTAAGCATTCAACATTATTACCTAAACAACAAATAAATTAAGCAGACAATTTTTTTCAACCTAACTAAATGTATAATTATTATTCCCTACAATATGAGTGTTATTATTTCTTAAATTTAGACTAATATCACGTGGTAGGTAAATGGAAGTCAGAAGCCAATAGTTAAGAAGGTTAGCATAGGCTCTTAATGTTCTCCTTCTACTGGTAAGAGACATCATTATTTCTCAATGCAATCATGCATCGCTATTCAATATGAAATGGATTCTATCCTAAAACAATTTGAAATTACTAATATTGAAGTCATTCTTGCTAGACCTTCAAATAATACTTAAACTCCACTGGAAGGGTAATTTTCTTTTACTCCTATACATATGTGGTATTCAAGCTACCTTTCTTTTCCCAAGTTTCTCCTAAGGTATCTAGAGCGCTCGAATATCACGCCAATTCATCTCTTGCCAAATTCTTACACATACTTGGATTGATTGAAAGTCCTAGCTTCAGAGGTGGGACTTTCTTCTCTAAGTGATGAGGTTGTTCATTTCTACGATGATCTTGCTAAGATTAATGTTGGTTCCCAAAAAAAAAACAAGAAAAAAAAAAACCAAAATCCCCAATAACCGTGAAAGCACCAATCATAAGTTTACGATTACATGTCACACAAGTATACTCATAGAAATTCGATCACAGCCAATGATAAAATGCTAAAAGGTAAAGAAGATAAACAATTTACTGTGTTCGACAATCCGTCAATGTCCACTTCGTGTAATACTTAATTTAAGTAGTATGATTACAAATATACTTGTTTTGATTAAGAAAGTAGAAACAAAAAGAATATAATTAATTTTGAAAAATGGTACAACTTTCACAAAGTTTTCAAAAGGTGGTCCCCTTTCCAAAAATCATAAGTGGCAAAACTTATAGACACAAATCAATACGAATCGACTTGAAAAATTACTAAGAAGTTTAGGAAGGAGTAGCGATCAAGTCGAAAAAATAAATCAGATTGTCCAACATTGGGTTTCAGATTGATACCAACTTGAGGAGTTGATTTGGTATCGACTCAAACTGTTTCCCGATCACATTGAGTGGTGTGGGGGTGTAGTTTCCCCTCTATCCAAGATATGAGTCATTGGCTTTAACACTGCATGTTGCCACGTCATTTCCAAGTTATTTAGTGTTTATTGTCCAAGCGAATTGTGCACTCCTATGTTTCGGGCTATGCCAATCTGATTCTTGTCCAAGTCCAAATATGCACTTAGCCAATTCAAAAATGAGAGTGAATCTGCTCATTTATAGCTCTATATCCTTGTCCCAACTCAAATCCTGAGCTCTTTGATCATCTCTCATGTTCATCTGCCTTAATGATTAAGCAGTCATTTTTTTTAGGAAGACGGGTGTGTAGTGTGGTGCTACACATCTAGTTACACGTAATGATTAAGCAGTCATTGTATCCATGTTTGATTGATAATGCCATTGGCAAAAAGGCAGGTTAACACTTATCACCCACAGCATGCCTTGCGATAAGAAGGAGCCTTAGTAAGTCCAATTTTGAATCCATGCGAGAATTATTGTTGGGATCCTAAAGTAATGTCCTAGGGTTTATGACTGTTCTAACTTTGTACAAACCTGAGTGATCTATCTGTGTCATATACTAAGTCTATAGTTGCTCAAACCTAGTATCATCCAACTCTGTGTCGTCTCTGGGTTGTTATTGAAATCAGAAGTCTCCCCATACCATTGTCGAAATCCAAATTCATCAGAAGTTAGTACTAAATCCTTTGGTCCCTCCGGGCGGATATCAAAATCCATGACTCTTTGGGATAGTCATAGGGCCCAAATTCAATTTCTCTTCGGCAAAATAGACTTGATGGCTGAGTACTCTGGTAATATCGCTCTTTGACGAAGCGTCATAATCCATGCACTTTGGTTCCATGTCCTAGAACATGTAGCGATATCTTGAGTCTTTTGAGTCGATACGACCACTATAGGGCCTAGTTTAACCTAATTCAATCACTCTCCAATGAAAGATATTTGATGATAGGTAATCGAGCATGTTGGTGTCCAACGAAGCATCATTACCTCTTTCACATCATTCTTAAGTCCTAAGTTATATAGCAATGCCATAGCTTTTCTAAGACGGTTCGACCTAGGCCTAAATCCTTGCTTTCCAACGAGTAGGCACAACATTTCAATTAAGTCAATCATGTTGCTCTCCGATGAAGAGATTCACTTCTTGGACTCTAGTACTGATTTTCTAGTCAAGGACAAACATGGTAAATTCATGGTGTTTTCCTTTCTTCGACCTCAACTCTCTCATTAAGGGCTTTAATAAGGGGGTGCAAGTCGATCATGTCACTTTTCGACGAAGCAATGTGCTTTGATTCTCCGGCCTTAAATTTTCGATGAAGCACTTGCATTTATCTTTGATCTATGAGTTCATCCGATCGCTCTTAGAAGAAATGAACTTGTACTTTACGACAGTTATTTCATCTCTTTGATCGAAGAAATCACGACCAATTTTATTCATCTCTTGATGCGGATTTAATTATTTACATAAGTTTCTAATGTTCGAAAAGTCAAAAAACTATGGTCAGCTTCTGTAGCCTTGACGGATTATCGCCATCTTAGAGCATGCCTAAGGATTTCTAGTTCTCGTACATGTGTAAGTGACCTAGTCATTTTATTTAAGTTGTTATTTCTTACTATTTCCATGTCATCGCAGTCAAGGAACGACGAGTTGGCTCCTCGAGCATGACCCGCTCCGGTTTAGTGTGTATGACGGTTGTCCTTGTTCCATTATTGTTGTTCGATCCTTGATATACTATGAGACTTGTCGACTCCTCACATGCTCCTCAGTTAAATCTTTCTAATGCATGCATTCATTTATCACATTCCCATCCCATTCATGGAATAGTCTGTACTTCACAGACCTCCATTCTCTATCTTTTTGCTCTCTCCAAGCCAGTTTTTATAGGGAAGTTGTCCCCTAGTGTCCATATATATCCTTTAAATCTAATCATTCGATTTCATGCATTAATATAACTTCGGATTTCTCCAGTCCTTCTTGAGCCATTAGGTTCATTCTCATCCTTTCTCGTTGCTTTGTCTCTACTTAATCCTTATTCATCCACTTCCTAGCCTTTGGCCACATTTATTTCATCTCTCTTATCTACTTGTGCATCCTCCTGACATTAATCCTTCTGACATAAATATATATTCGCTTCACGATAAAACTCGTTGAGATCTCTTGAGGACACCGTTGATATCTGCAACATTACATACTCATACACACAATTATGTCTGGGTGTAAGCTCTAAAAAAAAATGTGACAACTGTGGTATTCGAACCTCTGGCCTCTTAGAAAGAAAAACCATGTACTAACCATGAAAGAGCGTTATAGACTACCCCCTTAAAGGGCCCAACGTCATCGTTAGAGGCCCATCACTCACATTAGGTGTTGTGCATGTAACCCGCATCAGTACCACACTAATTGACATCTGAAGCATTATACACATAATTCCGACTGGGTATAGGCTCTGATATCAAATATGAAAACCACAGGATTCGAACCCCTGACCTCTCGAAAAGCAACATCATGCACTAATAAACATTGTACTAAAATATCTTTGTGTTAACTTACCGAAAGGGTGATTGTCATTAATATCCTTATGTTTCAGGGTCTTGAGATATGAACCCTAAATTGCCTCATAAACATGTCGAATAACTCATTCCACGTCCTAATTGATCCATTCTCTAGCTGCTTAAACCAAGGTACAGCTGACTTCATCAAGTATAATGGGAAACATTTCTCTCAACTCCTCGATGCCCCATCACTTCCATATGCCAAAAACACTTCATTTGATGTACCATACAGTGTCTCCTTCCATCGTAGGCGTCTAGTACCGACAACTTGAACTTCGACATGTCCTTGAAATTCCTAATATTTGGAGTGAAACGACTTGTATTGACATCTATAAAACTCTATTTCGGTATTTTTCCTTTACTCGCGTGCCTAATGACTCCAACGATCTTTCATTTACATCCGTAGGTAATCTTTGATTCATGTCCATTGCCTACTCCTTGAGTCCACGAGGGAACACCGACAAATACTTCTCATGTTGTATGTAAGCATTCTGATTCTTGCCGGCATGTACCGCATTTATCATTAGTCTCCCAACATTCATTTCTATCCAACCTAGGGGCACACCAGTAAGGTTCATTGGATCAATGTCGATCCCAATACTGGGGTCAGTTTCAACCCGAGACTCTTGTGTGGGGTTTGCCTTCCACAACTCCATTCCATTCCTATGTCCTTCTGGCCAAATTGCCAATCCAATTTGGAGTCTTGTCATAGTCCTTCCATGTTATGCCTATAACAACCCATGCTATTTTGAGCTCGAAATTCGAAAAATATCGGAACTCGAACCCACCCAAGCACGGATCGTGTAAATATGTTGCCTACAAAGAATTGAGCATGAGCATAATCAGAGTACAATAAAACTAACTCACAATGAAAACAAGTATCGACTAAGGCATCTACCTTAATAGAGAAACGCCGCATCCATGCCAAACATGAGAGAACAAGAACGGAAAACCAAACTTGAAGATTTCCAAGGACGCGTCTTTCCCAAGATAAACCTGAGAGTTTTTATGAATAGGGGGTCAGAACAACAAGTCCTGATAAGTAAAAAAAATGTATAACACTGTCCATAATAAATAATGATTCCTTTTTGGTTTCACCCAAATTATGTGTCTAATAAGGATAACTATTCTAACCTAACCTTGCAAAGATTATGAACAATGATTAACTACCTAACTTAATGTAGTACCCCCCTCCAAGGTAAGTTATTATCGTATAATACGATAGAGCCTTTACACATAAACGATGCCTTTAAACCACCCTGCAGACCAATAATTACTAACTAAGAGACTGGTTTTCTGACCACTTAATGCCTTACTAACAAAAGAGGTGAGCTTTATAGCCACTCATTCGCATATCCCGGCCCTGCATAAGACAAGAGATAGTAGTAGCTATGCAGTTAAAGTGCTTAGGTTCCATAACGGAGAATGAGAAAAAAGGTGTAGTAGGGAATAACGGAGATATAATGAAAGCGCAAAAAGGTTCATTATATTTTGAAACAAAATATCTATAACTAATTAATTATCATTCTCATGTTATATTATAGAAGAAACTAATATTATTTAATTTGTATAACAAAACCGAAGAATAACATGGTTACACATATCAGATTTGACGATTATATGATAGATTTATATAATATATTCGACACTTTTTCCTTAAAATTATCTATTTACACTAACATTATTGATTTTTTAAAAAGAAAACTAGACAAATCAAGCTTTCGATATTAATATTGCTAAAGCGGGTGCTAAAAAGCGTTGACTTAGCGGATGCAACGGAAAATAGTGGGGCTAAATGCAGATTTATTGTTCATCAGCGCCAAATTGAAATAGCGTAGCGGTAGATGAGCGCTACGAGCTGTAGCGGGGCTTTAGCGAGGATTTAACTGCATAGATTAGTAGTCACTTATTACCAATGGGACAGGTAGATGACTACTCGTCATTTAAGACCTTCACCCGACGGACCCTTACATTACCATCTAGTTGACCTTATTGGATAATCCTCGAGTCACTTAATGCTTCCCACATGATAGTAAGATCTTTGGTATGTCCATAGCGGTTATTTAAAATCATACCCCATGTGGACTTTATCCCTGTTACTTACTACGTAATGGAAGCAGACCCTTTCACGAATTTTCGAACGTGCACCTAGTTAGCCATTTAATACTTCTTATTGTAAAAGAACGAGTTATCCGGTCACTCGATACCTTTCTAGGGTGGACCCTATGACTTTTCCCTTACTCATCAAAAAGGGAAAGGAGAATCCAATCACTTAGTACCCCCAATGGACGGATCTAACTTTAAGGCCTTAACTCAAAAGCTGATTACTCTATTAAATTGTCCCTTTGGATTTCTTCTTTTGGAAGGGAGGAGAACCATGTAGCCACTTAAGGCCTCAACACTTGAAGTAAACCTATAGGATAAATTCACATTACGCAAAAATAATTATCATAGGGTCCTAAGACAGATGATATCTCACATCAGTTGTACGTTTATCCGACTACTAGAAAATGTAGACTTCTATCTGATAACTCAGCTGACCTCGCATCATCAACCTACTCAGTCTAATTCTTATATTAGTCAGAGATATTATGCCTATAATTGAATTAAGAAAGGACCGATTGCCTTAAGATAAGGTTCCTAATTTTAGGATTATTTATTGGACTTAGTATTGATTATGGTAATTACTAACCAATTCACTGTAATTAGTTACTTAATTATCATAAATGTCTTATGCCATTTATGACCATAATGGTCATTTTTCCAAAGGGACATTCAAGTAAATACCATTTGTATCAGTTCCACTTAATTTCATTAGTTTCATTTATTGTAACTCCCATTATTACGCTTGCCGTTATTTATTTTATTGGTTTATATATATGCATATAACATATGCAAGTTTATTATATTAATTTACCTAAATTGGATTTACAATATCTATTCCCTATTTAGTTTAATTATAACCTTTTGACATTTGTTGACACACTAATTTTCCCATAAAATTCATGATTACAAATCTTAAGTCTTATTTAAGTTAGTTGTAACCTTTACCATTACTGTAATTAATTCTGCATTTACTGCTAACAATTTAAAGGTATTAGCCATTTAATTCCATTTATTACAAGAAACATTTCTATATACCCTTCATAAATGGAGAATGTTCAAATCCAAACCTATTTTAGCGTTTATCCAATTTATAATAATACTACCATTATTTACGTATATTATTGTATGGATAAATTATATATATACACACACACTAGCGCAATATTTAAGTAGTTGCTAATTCTTTTAAATTCTAGTTATTTTAATTTCTAGTCCAAACTAATGACTAGAACAAACTTCTAATGTTCTAACTTGCTGAGATTCAAAATCCCATTAAAATCTTATTTCCGATAATCCATATAAATTTTGCCCAAATATTTAAAATGAGGAAATATTGACAAATTCAAAATCACAAGGAATAGGTAATGTTTTATTTGAAATATATAGTATAAATAACGTACAAAATACGTGAATTTACATATCTCTTCCTATATATTTGTCCGCATTCCTTGTAATTTCAAACATTGTCTTTTTATAGAAAAAGGACAAAAGGGACAATTTACTAAAATCAAGCAAATCCCTAAACAATGCAAAACACATATAGATTTACAAACCAATAATGATAATTAACACAAATCTTACCGTTACACCCAGTTCTACAAATCTAGAATAAACAAGTACACAAACCTCAATAACATTTGGGGACTGATTTCCAAATTAAAGGTGTAAACAATAACCATAAGATACAAGAAAGAGTTGTAGGCATGATAAGAATATTATAACTAAAAAGCCTACAAACCAATTTCATATTTAGGCATATGAATTCAAACTTACACCAATGAAATAGATCTAATATTAAAAATAATGTTAAAATTTCCCACTCACTTGAAAGTTATTCCAAAATTCCAAATTTATATTACAACTTTTAGGTTTTTATTTCCAAATCTCAATAAATCTATAATATGTATAAAAATGGGATATGTATACGTATTAACATTTGTAGATCTGTAAAAGCATTGGAAACAGGGAAAGAAAATAAAGAATACAATTTAACTAACATGCAGAACTAACCTTTGTTCATAGATCTGAATTTATCTCCTCCAATTCTTGTTTGTTTGATTTGAAAACTGATTTATTTTGGAAAATTTGTAAGAGATTGAAGAAATGAAAATGGTTGAGCTTCGTTGGTGCATCCCGAATATATAAGTAAGGAGTAAGGGGTCTAGACCTTTATTTATAGATGTTTAGATGACCCATAATTATTAGATTTGATACTAAGATCCACCCATCAGCATAAAATTTTGTTAACCAAAACCCTAACCGTCACCAGCCCTCGAGGCCTGAAGAGGTCGACACCCCCCTATGAAGGGTGGTCGACATGGGTTCGATGACCCTTTAGGGGTAGCGCTTAACCCCCCTCTTGAGCTAGGCGGGTGATTTATGCTATGTTTAATTACCATTAATATATACTTGATTAATTATTTTTCATTCATATTTGTTTTTCGTTCGTAAATTTTTCACATGAATTTTGTTCGTGAAGTTCCAAACATGAAAGTTGATCAAAATTCCGTCATGAATGCAATGGTGCAAGTTTTATGGTCAAATTCCATCGTTTATTCATATTTTATTTTTGAAACCTAATTAAATAAATAATCTAATTAATGACAAATTTTAGGGTGTTATATTATTCCCTCCTTAAAAGAATTTTTCTACAGAAATTTTACATTGACTAAGGCATGGTGCTAACACCTAATTATCCTAAACTACACAACCAGTTTGTATATGATCATTTTTGCAACTAAACGTGCGCATGTGTACAATATGTATACTGGGTCACAACCATCAAAATATTTATGCATAATGATTTTAAATCAGATCCTTCTATATGTATGCACTATGCTTTGAAAACATTTCTGAAAACATGATGCAAACAACCTAAAATATATCGACGGCTCTACATGTATGTAGCTTTCTGAAAAACATTTTTCATCCAAAACCTTCGAATGACTATGAATAGAAGTGTGAAGCAACTAATTTTGCATCCAATTCCTAACATTTAACACAAGATGTGTCTGAAATAATCAATTTCTCGTTTATCGAAAAAAGGAATTTAAGCAGGGAATTTAACATTCTTACCGCTTTGAAATATTCCAATCCCCGTTTTATAATGGAATTATACCTTGTTTTCCCCGAGTTATTCAAAAAGAAAAAAATCTGCACGTAGACTAAAAAGGAAGCTTAATACAAGCTTTATAATGTAAAATAGTTAAATAATAACTTGCATGCATCGTCGATAAGGTAGGAAAATAACGTTTTCAAAGCTTAGATAACATTTCTCTTGTTACCGTTAACGTTTTTTACTCATCACCTCTCATGGTGCACCGCTAAAACCGCAAAATTAATAACCGAACATCTTTTACACTTCATATAGGACCCTAAAATTCGCAGTTTTCATAAAAATGAATTTCTGTAGCTTAAAATTACATGTCTATTATGTAAAAATTTGTTTAAAACTCATAAACGCGCATTCTTTTACAAAAAAAAAACAAGAATTTTAAATTTAAAAATCCTTTTCTTTTCGTACTATTGAGATTAGCAAAAAGTTTCAAAAGTTAGTTTGTAGAAATTTAAATGGTTCGGGTCACACTTCAATGTAGACGGAAGTCGATTATGTAAAAATACGAAAATAGAAATCACACAAATCCCAAAAATTGGATAGTTATAGAAAATGACAATACCCAAAAAAATTTTTTTTTAAGGAATAGACAAAAATAATAATACCCATGACAAGACAACACATGACCGGCCCTTTGCTAAAATTTATCACCTCATAAATCTATTTTTTCAATTCTAGAACAACTGTTAGTTAGATAAAGAATATGATATTTCACTTTCAATTCAAATCATATATAAGTGCGAATGACATACACAATATTTCCAAAAGATAACCAATAACATCCAGTAGTCGTAAATAATAACTATCACAAAGCCAAGAAATAAATGCTGTGTAAAGACAAAAAAAATAATGCTAAAATAACAAAGGCAACAACACCAAAACTCCTAAACATTGCCAAAAAATGAGATGTCTTGCTCCGCGGTTGGAACTCAAATCATTACCTTGACCTCTGACAGTTCATATCGTGGTAGCTAAATGTCCAATCTTGTGTTGCAGACACTGCTGATGATGTTGGAGGTTTCCACATCACCATCTCTCCTAAGAGAGAATTAGCGATGAAAAAAGAAATCTACCACAACAATCCTAATTTCCACAGAGATTTACCTAATATTACCTAAAGACGAAAATGGATAGGTGAAAATATAGAAAGTAATTCCACGAAACAGAACACAAGAACAACAAGCTGAATCAAAGTTGATGTGGTACCAAATGACGGTTACACCACTGATCAAAGTAAAGATTGATTTATGCATCATATTGAAAATCTAGGCGTAACTTTCAAATTCAGAAATAATGTGCTAAATGGGTCATGCGTCTACATAGGCAATTTAGACATAGATTACCTAATTAAAAGACCAACATTTTGGGAAAGAGATTTGCTATAAAATATTAAATCTATCAAATAAAAGACTATTTAAGTCCATGCACAGCATAGATATCTCTAAAACCTCCAAGGGATTCTTCTCAGGAAGCACTACAAGAAAAACTGAATATAACAGCGGTAGAATCCGCTTCTAATCCATCGCTAAACAGGCCTTAGCGACGGATTTCCTGCATAATGGTATGGTCGGTAAAAACCATGACGGTATTTATGCCAGATTTTGCAATGGAATTTAGCATGATTTTTCCGACAGTTTTCCGTCATTTTACTAATTATATAATAAAAATAAATTTTTATTTATTAATTTAATTTTAATTTATATACCGACTATTTACCGACGGATGTTTAATTTATAATGATTTATTATTTATACAAAAGCATCGGTAAAAGCTTGCTAATTAGCAAGGGATTAGCGACAAAATATTTTTTAAACCAAACATTTCCTGTAAGTAATCTGTCGTTATTCCTTTTCTATTTTGCCAATAAACATTTTTTCATGTTTCTTGCTTATAGTTTACCAAATACTATCGTTCAACTATCAATAATAAAATAAATAGCATAACCCAAAAAAATGCAGTTATGAATACAATACACAAATTAATTAATATTTAACACAAAATAGTACAATATAATACATGTCATTTACAACCAATGCAATATATATACAATTGTACTCTCAACCGTTAAAAAACCAATGCTCTAAACTAAGCTCCTCTCAATCAAGCTATGGTCAACATCTCAAGCTCATTTTCATTTTTGCCATCACAAAGTAGTTAGCAACAGAAACATCATCATCTACTAGCCCTCACACCAATCATCTCATAACTGAAACAAGCACCTCAAAATTCCATACCTTTCTAAATTAATTCAACCCGTTCGGCATGTCGATCATGTACTGGTTCGTTGCTCGCGGCTGGGTGGTGTATTTTTTCCCTCCTTGCCTCTTCATGAACACCCTACATACCACCCACTCATCCTATAATGAGTTCACAAGATTACATCAGTTATAAGCCAAACTAAATGTTAGTTTTGAACCAAAATGGGTAATCTATTTTCATGTTGGTCATACCTTGTCAGTTTTATATGTTAGTCTTGAACCGAAGTTGGTTATGGATTCGGACAATGTCTGCAGCAATACTGTTATGCACATGCACAGCCCCCCTAACCCTACCCAAAACAAGCAGCCCTACACCAAAACCAAACACTCCCTCATCTAAGACCAGTTCGCCACATTCCTCACATGACACCAACACAGTGCCAAAGCTCTTCTTTTACCTATGGAGCTTACTGTACTTCTCTTGTTCATATCCTTCTGTTGCCTTCTTCTCAACTAAAACAACCATTTAAACAATAGTAATTAAAATTGCTATATCCTGATTAGGTTGAGATGATTGCAATACATGAAGTTAAAAGAATCCTTAACTAGATCACTATGTCATAATTGACTAGGGTGTGCTTCTTTCAAGTTGAATGGTGCAAACTTGCTGCCAATTCCATTGCTATAATATTTTTTAACCAGAATAACATGTTTAAGGAATTCATCAAAAACACGACAAAAATTACATTGATGTAGTATATCAACATTACCCAAATCTGAGTTCATAGTTCCAGTCTTTAGTTGCTCTTCACACTTTCTTTTCAGTGCATGCTCCCTCTATACGCTCAACAATGAAAATATGTTAGCGACTTAATCTAGCTTGAAAATTTCTGTAAATTTCTAAATTACCATTTCACGAATTTTCATGAGTTTTTCCTCGCTAAGCGAAAATTGTAGTTTCATCTTAATATATCCACCCGAGTTTAGTGGATATGGATCCTGAAGGATTCCTCTCTCCACCACCGTTATGGTTTTAAATTCTGTCAGAACGAAAAGCACAGAGTCAGGGGTCATAAATACCATCCTAGAAAGGGAGGAGAAACCATGTTTTTGTTACCTGTTTGCAATAATTTTGTTCCCTCAGTATCACTTGTCTCAATAATTAAGTTCTCCCATAGCGATTCAACTGGGCTGCACCAACATACATAGATAGTAAACACACTAAATATTCATGAATTACCTATGAATACTACTGGTAATATTCATGAAAAACCTATGAATACTACTAGCACTAAATATTCACTGAATAATCCCAAAACGATGCAAGAAATGAGTTGTTTACACAGTATGATGTTTCAGGCATGTGTTTGTCATTGCGGTCTACTATGCATATCAGCTGTCGACAGATAAAACATAATCATCCGGTATTTCCAATAATAACTTTATCCAAGAACATAACAATATATTACATAAAATGGTGGTGTTAAGATAAAACATCAGGGGCTGAAAAACATGAAAAAAGTGACAACAATTTCAACTATCCTCAAGGTAAACAGTAAAACCTAGTAGAGGTTTGTAACCTAAAATGCAAATTGAACTTCACTATTTCAGAAATGGGTAACCCAATTTAAAAATGAATCTGGTGACATTTGGAGAATTTTGTTACATATCTCACATCCTATAATACTCAAACCTTATCATCCAAAGCAAAATAAATAATAATTTTGAATTAATGAGTTAAGAGACCTGTAGCTTTTTTAAATCAAAAGTGAGATTCAACGGTTTTGAAATGGACGTTGGGCTTGTGAGTAAAAGTGATGGATCTAAAATACTTTGTTCTGAAATGATGCCAACACTCTTCAGATTTAAGAAGTCGACATTATACTATAGAAGATCGATACCTATAAAACACCACCACTGGAAATATTAAGGTCGACAGCATTGAAAATACCATTGTCAATAGACAACTGCTTATGACGTCAACAAACTTTAATCCATTGAAGATGTCAGCCAAATATATATGAAACCGATAAGCTCTAAAAGCCAAAAGATTTATATAGTCGATGGGATTCAATGACCATAAAATATATGCAGTTGGTAGGATTACCTTCTTTGAAATAAATACACGAAGCACCACTATTCGCCTCTAATCCACTTGTCGCCTGAGCAGATCTTCGAGCGTCTTTCACTGCCAGTTGCTTCCTTGGTGCTTTACTTCCTATCGACTTGCTGCTATTAGATTTGTATGTGTCATGGAGAAATCCGAAAATTAGGGTTTTTTTTTCTTAGTTAGGAGATGTCGAATTGGGAGTTCTGGATGATGCTTTATTGTAGAGTTAAGCGGCACAAAAATCTAATTTGGACGAAGCTCATATTTGGAGCCAAATTTTGGGGAGATTGGAGCGAAATTTTCGAGCTGGTGCCGCAATGTTGCATTTGAAACCAAAATAAAATTTGTGTTTGTCAAAAATAAAAATAAAAATAAAAATAATTTGGACAAAATTAAGGATTAATTGACATAAATAATCTGAAGTTTAACGTATCCGCCCATATTAATCTCAAGTATGTGTTATTTATAAATAATCCCAAGTTTAGGGGGTGTCTTCCATATTGATCCCAACTATCTTTTAACCTGTTATAACAGGTTTCAAGTTTTAACTTTCCCAAATCAAACGTGAATTTATTTCTTCTTGTTCGTTCTTCTCTTCCTGTTAAAAAATAGCACTGCGATTCATGTCATTCAACAAATGCAAACGGGTAACCCAAGCTTTCTGACTGTGGCGACTTTTACAATTCATCGAACATCTAAACTGAAATAATGCAACAAAGTGGAAATGGAACTCATTATCATACAACAACCTAAACTTGTCTTCATCGTATGAATTGAATCAGTAACCTAAACTCATTATCATTATCATACAACAACCTGGACATGGGTATGGCTATTGGAATTGAATCAGTATCTGACTTGGCTATTGGACATGAAATGAATATACATACAATATGTTGCTTCAAGCATGGACATGGAATGTGCAAACCACAAATATTTACAGTTCGAAAGCTATTACAAGAAGTAAATTCGACAGAAGCATGAAATACTATTATGTTGTTTCATCCGACTTCAGTAAGTTGTAGCATTCTGACTGTTTCATTTCTCCATCATTGACTGGATCAAATTCTCACATGTAAAAGCTTCCATCCATTCCGAGAATAACAACATTATTCTTCTGGTGACCAAAAGCAACAATGTATTGAGTTCCTTCATGCAAGCGAAATTGTGCCATTGACCATTCTGAATTAAAATATTTGGGCAGTACTCCTTTAACAGACGATAATGATTAACACATGGACAGTCCCAAAACCAAAGCTGCTAATCGTAGCTCCATATTAATCAGAATCAGCAAAGAGGAGATAGAAATGCTCAAAGAGTTAGTTCAGACCAAGGCAAAACAGCTCGGAGGACCATGCAAAGATACTCCAATGATCAGAAGATGTGTTTTATGTTTCCAGTTAACTGGCGAAGTAGACTGGAACCACCATTACTAGCCACATATTTTGGAAACTGCGCTTTGGTGTCGACTGTAGAGATGAAGTCAAGGAAGATGGCCTTATGTTAGCATGTGAAGCATTCATAAACAAAGTTAAGGAGCCGGAAAGCGGTGGTATTAGGAGTGCCATTGGGAAGTATATGATCTGGAAATCAGATCTTTGCAAATATCCAGTGTAAATGTCTTTGGTGCATGCGATTGGGGAAGAATTGACTTCAGATCTGAAATTTTTTTTGAAATTAGTTTTGGTAGTGAACGCAATTGGGGAAGAAAAGGAATGATTTGGAGAAGTTACCGGCTATAATAAGTTAATGGGTAGGTGGGATCAATATGGGAAGACACCCCCTAAACATGGGATTATTTATAAATAACGCATACTTGAGATTAATATGGGCAGATACGTTAAACTTTAGATTATTTATGTCAATTGATCCTAAAATTAATATTAATCCTAACTAGTTATTATTTATCAAGTATTAAATAATTATTTCACGTTACAGAGCCAAAATTTCGAGTGCGTGGAGCTAAAACAGTTTCCAAGCAAAGCTAAAATTTTCTATAGCCAAAAGTTAAAACATTGGTCATGAGCAAAGATCATTTTGCTAATTCTAAATAAGCAATGATTATAAGTTATTTATTATAGAACGTAAATTATTATTTATTATTACTTATAAATCATTAATTAGGACAAGTTAATTATTAAACGTACTAATAATTATGAAAAAATAGCACTAAAGTATATCTTAGAAAAATAATATAAACAACTCTTGTAAATCTGTTGGAATTTTGCTGCAAAATAGCTTCGATAAATATTCGTCGGTATTCTGCCTGGATGTGCAGCGGAAAATAGCGGCAGAAATTTTCTGTCGGTAATTTGACGCAATTTGCAGCGGCTTAGTGAGGGATGGTAGAAGATAACGGTAATAAATAAAAGAAAAAAGTTGAAAAAAAAAATCCCTTGCAGATCACATGGAAATCCGTCACAAATTAGCGACGGAAATTTCCACTTCTAAATATTTGACGTTAAATCAGTGTTTTCTTGTAGTGAAGACTATTAGAAGATAGCTCAATCTTCACCCCCAAAACATTAACTGCCTTTATCAAAATCTTCAGATAAGACAACATAAAGGAGAATGCAGCACAGGAAAAAATCCCATTCGCAAATCTAAAAGAAAAGGATCGATGCAAATCCTACTACTGTGATTAATTCTTTTAGCCTTAAAACTGTGGAACCTTGTGCTCATTTAGATCTACCCAAATGATCTCTCTAGGGATGAGACCTAAATGGCTTTTGGAAGACCAGATAGTGCAAGTAGGTGTTATTGATTAAGAAATGGTCAAAGAGAAGAAATTAAATTTAGAACTTGGAGTAATAGTGGGGTGAGATCTAATTCACAAACTAGCGTGAAAAATAGGAGATGAGACAGTTACAAAGAAAGAGAAAAAGGGGATGAAGATACGGTTCAGTTAAATAAGGAAGGAAAGATGAAGGAAAAGAATTTAGGGATGGCTATTTGGATGCAAATTGTATGGTTGATTCCTAGGTTTAGGTTGTACCAAAACTTATCAAATAATTGACCATTCTAGGCTTACTGCTATTCAATCAGCTGTTAAATGAGTTTTAGACGTAGGTTGAACCTTGACCCCACTAGGATCGGATTAAAATATCAATCATTTCCCTTTATATCTTAAGATTTGATGCACCCCGAAAAATTATTGTCCCCACCACGGCAGTGACATAGACCACCGTCAAGTTCCTTACCATCCTTCCAAGATTCATAGTAGTCCTAACTTAAGGCTGCGACCACATAACATCTCAAGAATACCCCAAAATATTTTAGCTAGTATTCCGTATTAAATTTAATACAAACTTATCCCCTTTTCTAGCTGATGGGTAAAATAAAGATTTATAAAGCAAATACCCCATATTAAACGAAAACCTTCCTTAGTCCGATTGAGAGGAAAATTTAGAAATTCTTCTTGAAATTCAACTTTGTTATAAACTGAGGGTCTCACTCAATATATATATATATATATATATATATATATATATATATATAACGTCTTTCGATACCAAATCTTATTTACATAAAAATGATTTTTCTAGAAAAATAATTTAAAATTTGCAAATCCTTTTTTTCAAAACACTTTTAAAATTAAAATTTCTCTCTACAATAAGACTACGAAACTCAAAGGAGTTATTTAAAACTAGGAATATCCGGATTGCCATAACAAAGTGTTGAAGAGTTATACTCGTTAACATACCCCAAACAAATATGACATATTAACATGAATTTCTTGTTTACTCCGAACCAAGAAAAGGTTCCGACTGGAACTTCCAAACAAATCCAAAACCTAAAAGTGTGGCTATCTCAGGTGTAGCTTGCTTTTATTCCAGTCATAAAGCTCCAATCTACAGGATTATCCATATATCATCCTCACGCTCCTCAAGAAAATCACCAAGCACACCATGGGGTAAATCGGGGTTGATAAGGAACTCAAACTCCAAATTATTTCCAACTCATAATCGCTTAAATCCATTCTTATTAAATAGGATAGCGACTACTTCAACATCAAAATTATTTAGAGCCAAGCACAAAGATAGAAAGAAAACTCAAATGCGTTCTCTCACTAAATCTTAATTTATTAATTCCTCTGATCGTTTTAACTTGGCTTTGATACCAGATGTAACAAATTATACTTGTCTAAGCTTGAATTTCGACAAAAATCGAAACTCAAACACATCCAAGCACGGATCATGTAAATTCGGCAGCTGCGAAGAATTGACCATGAACATAACTATTAACCCGTTGTGAAAACACAGTTCAGAATTATGGATTGTTCACGAACGTTGGCAAGCGGCTGTGAAAATAAATACGTAAAATCTTTTGCAAACATACGGAAGTGCAACCTAGGTAAGGTCATTGGCACGAGCTAAGCAAGCATGACCTAAGTCGTCGAGACCATTTCAGACCGTTCACCTTATGTCGTTGAGACCACTTCAGCCCGTCCATGGATCTTAGCTCGTTGACAATCCGTATGCGTGTAAGAGACATTGGCCACAAAGCTTTAGATCGTGAGGCCTGCTGTGCATATCAAACTTACACCATAAAGCTCACTGTTAGGTCCGCAAATGCCTAGTTGGTTCGTGATTTGTTTTAGCTCGCGCCTCTTTAGGCCGAAATTTTTAGAATGCTAAAGCATATTTAGGTCATTCCTTTGCTTTTGAGTCGTTAATCAATATCAAGTGTTACCCCACAGTTGTGCAAGCTTAAACCGTGGCCATGATCAAAGCAGGTTACTCACATATATAACTCATTACGTCCTTGTATAAAAGCATACGAATCAGATGTGTATAGAATATGAGGAAAACAATGGTGCCACGTAGGATTTATATATGCTAATATGAATCGTTAAATATTGATATTGAGATGCTGAACCATATATAATAAGGTCGTGAAATGCATGTATTCAAGCCATGTGGTAGGAAGACAAGCTTTTTTAGCTTAGGCCGCTAGCAATATTCACGAGGATATAGAATAAAACATCAGGTCGTATTCTTCATTTTAGGCCATGTGAGGATTTTTAGATCGTGGGGGATGATTAGGTCATTAGTCAGATTTCTGAAGCCATAGTTCATGAGTAGGTTGCCTAGGTTATGCGAACTAGTATAGGGTGGAGGTTTGTGATTACGTGGCTCCATATTATAATCTAACCATTTGTTGAAGTGTTTCCATAACACCTTTGGTGTTGAAATCAATTTTCGTTTTAACATTTAGTGCCAACCGTGGGGCCATGTTCGCATCTCCTTCCTTCACACTTCTCTCAATCTTAAGAGCCTACATTGAAGTTCTAATCCTACTTCTACCATAGACTCTGCAAGTCTATGAACTAGACCAGTCGATTAACTCTCTTCCAAATTCAAAGCCTTATCTGAAATAATGGCAAAATCTAAGAAGACCGCAAGTAAAGCCGGTGAAGAGAATGACAATGTTGCTAACAATGAAACTACTCCACTCACCAACCGCTTTGAAGTTGGTGAAAACTCAATATGTGGAGCCGGAGTAACCAAAGCTGAATTAGATGCCGTCATCGCTAACTTGAGTCAACGAATGGAAGCCTCCAACAAAGCTATAATTGATGCTAATAAAACTCTGGTGGATGCTAATCAAGCTTTAATGGATAAAGTGAGTGCTCTCCTAAATGCTTAAGCAAATCCTGCTCCTCCTACGAAAATCCATGTCAACCTTAAAGAGAATGCAAATTCATTAGCCTCCGATCCTCATAATGACAACTTGGAAGGATTTGTTGACAAAGACAACGCTAATATCGAAGACTCCAAGTTGAAAGATAAAAACCATTCCGATCGAAATAGCTGGCGAGTTGCAAGTCCCGTCAATGGGGCACCTTCCCATAGTGGAAGAAAAAGACCTAGATCTTCTAAACGCGATCGCTCGCCACGACGAGCATCCGAAAAAGAGATTGAAGTCCGCTCTCCGGAACAACACAACTCGAAGGAATATATCGCAGATATGGTATAGAAAATCATGAAAGATAACAGGCCTCGCAAGGATAGTGAAAGGGAATGGGACTTCTCCCTTGGCAAAAATCCGTTCACAAAGAGGATCCGCAAATCTGAGTTCCCTAAGAAGTTTACTCATCCTACACTGCCTCCGTACAATGGTGCTTCTGTAACGATAAGGAATTTCACTCGATCCGAATCGATCGCTAAACCGACCAAGACCGTTCGAAACCACTGATTGTTTTGAGAACACGACAGATTGGAACACATACAGAAGAACATTTCATTGTATATTACAACAATTCCATCAGAATACAAGAATACTACAGAGTATGAATAAGTATTACACAGAAAATATCAGAGATTTTAATTACATTTAAATACATCGCAGCGGAAAATAATACAAAACACAACTAGAAGTAATACACGGATACAGAGCTTTCCGAGTATTGTTCCAGCTGTAAATCAGGATCCTGTGAATATAAATCTACAAACACAAAACTACTAGCAGCCCGTGTCAAAATAAGGGCACCCAGAGTTTAGGTTAAAACAATAAACTCCAGGTCAGTCATGTGACTAGTGTGAGAACTAAAACGGTTATTTAAAGCTTTACTTTAAATCAGATATATCAAAGGACCATGCCGTATAACACGGAACGGGTTTCCTCCCAAGAATATCGGTGCATATAACAAAACAACGCAATGCTTTTTAGAAAAATGAAGCTATTATAAGACCCAGGTCCCATCACACAATGCAACACAAGCTAGAGGATAAGGTTTTCCCTTATAATAGCCAAACATGCTTGGTACGTTAAAAATAAGTCATTTGATACTATTATAAGCGTATAGTGTCAAAACAATTTCAATCATAAATATCAATCATAGACGGCATTGGTACCATATATCATGTCGCCATACTAGGCTCTACAATCAAAACCACAAAGTCACGTATTTGGAAATTGGATTTCCATTTGTGAACCGAGGCCAGGGATCGTCCTCTACCGATTCGAGACAATCTAGCCTACCATGTCTCAGGAACAGCCGCAACTGCACCTTGGATCGTCAGGGTGGTCCACCGATCTGGATTAAAATGCCTGAACAATGCGTTTCCCCGCCCTTTGGGGCGTAAATAAGCCAAATGACTCCATCGGCTCCACACAGTCACCGATATATCTGAGGCGCCTCGCAACAGCAACAACCACACAGGTGAAAATAATATAAATGTCAGGGCCGGTAGGTCACTGACACCACCCTAGCTAGAAAGAGACGCATGTCCTCCCTGAGGTCCTCTCCCGTTTTTGGTTCATAACCGGGGTGTGAGGCTCGCGAATCAAGGTTACACAAGGCTATGCCACACAGGCGGTGCTTTGACCATCAACCACAAAACTTTGCTTTTCAACAGAAGCCTTGATCAATTGCCACATAGGCATGCTACACAGGCAATTCACTCCATGCGATTGATATCCATCAATATATAACCCCTGAGCTCGTCTCAGAGAAGGGCGTTAAGCAAGAGAATAAATTCTCCGCCGCCAAATAGATATATATTACATAGAAATCAATCACACAGAATAAAATCCAATGTCAGACACACAGTCCATTTACAAGTTCGTTCTGGGTCTGAACGAAACCGGAGGCACCTTGTACCTCGCATATCCATCGATCTCCAAGTACGTCTGGACGATCACCAACTGATTCCCTCCTCTTGGGTGTACAACCCAATCAAGATCATCAGTAATCACCCAAATGTTGTGAGGACGTCCGGTTTTCAACCACCGTCTTCATCCTCGACACATCGTCGATTCAGTTATTCAAAATGGGAAAAACCAGGTCTTTCTGAATAACTCGCGTATATAATAAACAAGTGTTACACAAACACAACATACGCCTCATTCCGATTCAGAATATTCTTTTATTCAAATATTTTTATACTTTGGGAAACTTTCCCATTAATTTTATCAAAGATAAATTCTTTAAATTTATTCTTTAATCTTCCTTTGAATATCAATTCAAATTAGTCGGGATTAGCGAACCACACCGAAGTAATCATTTATTTTATTTCCCAATCCCAACCTATTCATCCCATGAAGTAAAACTGGTCATACTTTATATCTAACACCACGGTGTTATCGGTAAATTCAATTACCATTTCACGTTCAAATCTAATTAAAGATTTAACTATCGCCTGGAGCAAAACTGGTGATACTCCATTCTCGATCATTTCAATCTAATTAAAGATTCATTAAAACTCCAGTTGGTTTTTATCTTCCCAAAAATCAATATCAATGATTGTTTAACTTGGGAAATCATATCCTGTCTTTAACTGGGTTAAAGAACTAATGTCATTTAAACACGGTTCACAATAAACCCAAAATCACATTCTATTTCATCAGCCTTTAACCGTAAATTAGCAAGTGAACAATTCCCTAAGTAATAACCCCGAAGGCCGAAACCAACATCAGATCAATACCCAGGAGACCATTCAACTTAACTAATCTCTAGTTAGTTTCTGATTTTCTTAACTCCATTGGGTTTAAGAACAGTATTATTGAAGATACCATTCACGACAAACCCAAATCACATTTGATATTAGATACAAGGCTCTGAATAGAAAATATATCGGCTTATATTCAATATTAAATTCTACGACCAACAAATATCGTATTGGAAATAACGATATAAATATCTTTCAAATTTCCATAACAATATCTGTATAATCACGAAATCCAACATCGAAATATTCCAAAGACAATTTCGATTCAAATCCATTCCAATTCAATTATTGAAAATTCAGGTTATTTTCAAAACCATTTCAAATCCAATTTATTTATTTCAAAAATAAATGAATTATAACTCTAGTTCAAAACTAGCTCATTTCGATAAAAATCTATTTTTATCTTTTCAAATATGGAAATTTTCATCCCAACTATTCACAAATCATTTCTTATGATTTTACACCAATTATTACTATTTTTAATAATTTTATCAAGGCCCGTACAGTTGATTTCCATCAACGGCCATGAAACTGCACTTACAGCGACCTTTTTCAAATTTGATTTGGACATAATTCCAAATCCAACCGTTAGATTTCAAATCTCTAATATTCGTTAGAAAGCTCTTTTCGATACGAACCCAACGGTTCCAGTTTTAGGAGAATCCGACGGTCGGATCTCCCGTAATATCCATTCGAAGTCAATGGTAGAAATTCGCGAACTACCGCGGCGCGACACTTTCTATTCTGGCCATTTAATATATATATATATATATATAATATTATATATATTTCGCCGATTTTCTTTTTAAAACGTATTTTATAAATTGTTTTAAATTCATTTTCGAAACGATTTCAACTTCATATTCAATTTCGAATCAAAATTGAATATTCCACATCATCGATATACAAATGATAATATTTTCAAAACGTTATATTTTGAAATCACTTCCTTTCCTATAATCATTATAAAAATGAATATAATCGATATAAATATCGTTCGCGTCAAAATGGCGCATATCTAACCAACGCGGCTTTATATATTTCAATAACTTTGTTATTCTATTCAACAAATGAATATTTATTCTATTCAACACATGAATCTATATTTTTCAACACATGAGTATCATCAACACATGACTATTTTTATTATTTAATATATTTTATAAAATTGTGCTTTATATCATTTAATTCTTAATCAAACTCTAACCGTAAATTAGTAAGAGAACGATTCCCTAAATATTAACCCCGAAGGCCGAAACCAACATCAGATCAATACCCAGGAAACCATTCATCTTAACTGATTTTCAGTTAGTTTCTAATTTCATATTTGATAAAAATGAGAATTTTATTGTTAAAATATTTTATTCAACACATGATTAGTTTCAACACATGAATATTCTCAACACATGAGTATCGTCAACACATGACTATTTATTCTAGTCAACACATGAATTTTCTTTCATTCAACACATGAATTTTCATTTTATAATATTCTATATTTTCCAAATTGAACTGATGCCCGATCAATTACCATATAATGTTAATTATATGGATTCCATAAAACACATGTATATAATAGCAACGATAAATAATCAACCATCATCCAGAGTGCATTCTACACTTATAAAAGCCTGTCAATCAATCGATCGACATACAGCTAATTATTGGAATTAGTGTATGTCCAGTGTCATCCCAACACCCGTGTGGGGTTTCAAACTATCAAACACATATTTTATTTGTGCAGTTGGGCGATGTGTAAAATTTATCGTCCCAATCAATATCAGTCAAATCGATGTATATAAACAAATCGTTCGATTTGTAAATGAATATTTATTTTATTTCAACACACGAATATATATTTGATTTCAACACATGAACATATATTTTATTTCAACACATGAATATATATTTTATTTCAACACATGAATATATATTTGATTTCAACACATGAATATATATTTGATTTCAATTCCAATCACACAATCAATTTTCACAACACATCAATCAAACAAACAAGTCGTCCATGGTCTGTGGACGACGGGTGTCAGGTGCTGCTAAGCACCATCTGCATCCTAGTATATATTTCAAACTAGAAATAAAAATAAAAGTGAGGAGTTCTCACCTTTGGGATCCACTACTCTAGTCCTTATCTCTAAATGGTTTGAAATCAGATTTGTTCGAAATTCCAACACATCCTTTTCACGCTGTTCATATATAAATAAAAGTCACATTTTCTTTCAGAGATTACATATATAAAAATCACATTTTTATTTCGTTTTCTAGAGAATAGAAATCATATTTTTATTTCGCCGCTACATATATAAAAATCGTATTTTTATATCCCCTATTATATAAAAATTCTATTTTTAATCCGTTACTCATATAAAAATCTAATTTTTATCCTCACTACTTCATGATCAAAATAAAGTTCATGTTTTTATTTCACTTCACATACTATAAAGATTATATTTTTATTATCTATACTATATAAGAATCATATTTTTATTATCTCTATAATATAAAAATCATATTTTTATATTCGCTATTACTTCGTAAAAATTATATCTTTATCGAATATAAAAATCAAATCTTTTCCCATTTTAAAAATCTATCCTTTTTCTTGCTTACAAATTAAACTTTTCTATTCTAAAAATTCAATATTTCCTATGTTAAAAATTCAAACTTTCCTATGTTAAAAATTCAAACTTTAACATCATAATAATCAAATCTTTTGTCCCATAAAAATCATAACTTTAATCCCCTAAAAAATCAGATTTTTATCACACTAAAAATCAAATCTTTATAAATTAAAAATCGGATTTTTATAATTAAAAATCAAATCTTTTTAATCCATTTCATGAAAAGAATTCACATAACAAAATTCAAACTTTTTATTATTAAAAAACCATAATTTTCATATGAATAAAACCTATTCTTATATAATAAAAATTCAGTTTTTCTATAGTTAAAAACATATATTTAAAACTGAGAATAAAGTAAGAAAAAGAAAAAAAATATATATAACAAAAAGGAAACGCACGTTTTTGCTTGAAGAAAAAAGGGGGGTCTGCGTCCATCGAGGGGAGGGGGGAAGGGGTCGGAATTGTTGAGATTGGGGGGCGAAGCTTGGTGGGGGTAGTGCTGGTCCGCGGGGATCGGAGGTGGGGGTTACGGCTGCTGGGCGACGTGGTGGTTTGGGTTCAAACCGGTTTGGGGGTTTTCGGCGTGGGGTTCCACGAGTTGTAGAAGAGGGGAGGAGGAGAGACGTCGGAGAGGAGGATAGGCGGCGGCCAGCTCCGCGACGGAGGCGCCAACGTCGATCCGCTTCTTCCCTTTTTTCTTTCTTTTTTTTATCGTGTTTTGATTTTGTGAGGAGAGAGAGGAGGGTGTTGACTTATATAAACTATATATATTTAATTATTTAAAATTTCAAAAAGCAACCTTTTATTTCGAACTCGAAATCAAACCCACTGACTGTCATCCCTAGCTAATTACCCCCATTTTGAACACAATGAGATATGTATCGTAAGTCGGTTCGATCGTTTCGATCAGTTTTCATCAAAATCAAAATATAAATCTATATACTAAATTTGAACGCACATTTCAATTTACCGGCCCACATACGAACTCTAAAAATTCTCGAAAAATATTTTCTAGCTTCGTCTTGACGATACGGTTCTAACAAAACTAATTTCGTTGAATTCTGAGACCGTTTGAAAAATGGCCATTTTCCAGTCGATTAAAATCAACTAAAACTGGTCAAACGCGTTTTCCTTTGCCACGCTCACATATTGATTCAGAAAATTATGAATTTTGAAACATAGCAATAACTTGACATCCCGGATCCAACAAAAGTGGTTACATCGAAAACCGAGGTCGTTTGCAAAATTTCCATTTTTAAGGCCTAGAATTCCATAGCGACTATTCTGAATTTTCAACTGGGCATAACTTTTTATCCCCGCTATGAAATTTCAATTTTTCGGATTCGTTGGAAAGATATCTTCTATTATAATCTAATATTTTTTGTTTCGATAAAATCCGGTTTGTTTTGAATCCTATACATTCATTTGAATTTTGAAATCGAATTTTCAAACTACTGCACCATTTTCAATTCCTTTTATAATTAAAAATAAATATTTATATTCTAATGTCGATCTATATAATTATATTCGTTCTAATCTATTCAAAATAAATTTCTCGTCGCTATTATTTAAAATAATTCATTTTAAATACTCAAAATTCACTAAAATTGCCAAAATAAAAATTTTAAATTGGCTGAGATTTCCGGGTTATTACAATCTCCCCCACTTAAAACTTTTCGTCCCCGAAAAGGAACGAAGCTGAAAGTTGTTTAACTAATCAACTCAACTTCCATTATTTTCATTACGGCTTAAGTTCTTCAACTTTTCAGTTTCTAAGAACTTTTCAAAATTTTCAAAAATTTGGCTAACACCCTAAATTTTCGAAAAATTTCGCCATAACCTCCCCTGTACTGGGAGCTTCTGGATATTTCAAATAGCCTCCCATGGCCCTCACCAATCCAAAAAGAAAAAGAAACAGCCAAGCGGCTAGCCAATCGGCTCATAAAATCATAAAAACCTAAGAAATACAATAAACATATACCTATTTGTCGGGCAAACAATTTTATTCCTCTTCTCTATCCTCCTTGCTATGACCTGTTCAATGTAAGTACATGTATATGTATGCAAATGCGTCTAATTTCAATACATTCCACTATTTGGTTCAATTTGGCTAAAGGTTCAATATTTAATTAATCAAACAATAATCAGACAACACAACCAGCAATCAATTAGTTGATTAGCTTTTCAAATTCATAATTTTGATATATAGTCGAAAAATCAGATTTTTGGTGCCAAATCACAACAATATATTCTAACTATATTTTGGTTCTCACACCAGTCTAATGGAAATATATAAAAATCCCACTTTCGAAACTCGAACATAAATTCTGATGATGTACGTACTATAGTGATCATCAGAACCATCTCCGAGCGACTAGAGTGTGATTCTATATCTATCCAGTATATTAAAACTTCGAATACACGTGGATCAAACGTATACGCAAAATCTTTATATACTTGATTGTCCAAATCAACACAAATAAATATTCAAATACGAATAATTGATTTAAATTTTCAAAACAAAAATTGTTTTCATCTTTAAAATATACTCTTCACACTCATTCTAGGATACTACTGATCCTGTCTCTAACGAGTCATTCTTATTGGATATTACTAATCCAATCCTGATGAATTCTTTCGTATGGTTCTAATGTGTCTTGTTCTCGAGCTACCAAAGCTCTGATACCAAATGTAACGATAAGAATTTCGCTCGATCCGAACCGATCGCTAAACCGACCAAGACCGTTCGAAACCCCTGATTGTTTTGAGAACACGATAGATTGGAACGTAGACAGAAGAACATTTCATTGTATATTACAACAATTCCATCAAAATACAAGAATACAGAGTATGAATAAGTATTACACAGAAAATATCAGAGATTTAAATTACATTTAAATACATCACAGTGGAAAATAATACAAAACACAACTAGAAGTAATACGCGGATACAGAGCTTTCCGAGTATTGTTCCAGCTGTAAATCAGGATCCTGTGAATATAAATCTGCAAACCCAAAACTACTAGCTGCCCGTGTCAAAATAAGGGCACCCAGAGTTTAGGTTAAAACAATAAACTTCAGGTCAGTCATGTGACTGGTGTGAGAACTAAAATAGTTATTTAAAGCTTTACCTTAAATCTGATATGTCAAGGGACCACACCGTATAACACGGAACGGGTTTCCTCCCAAGAATATCAGTGCATATAACAAAACAGCGCAATGCTTTTTAGAAAAATGAAGCTATTATAAGATCCAGGTCTCATCACACAATGCAACACAAGCCAGAGGATAGGTCTTTCCCTTATAATAGCCAAACATGCTTGGTACGTTAAAAACAAATCATTTGATACTATTATAAGTGTATAGTGTCAAAATATTTCAATCATAAATATCAATCATAGACGGCATGGGTACCATATATCATGTCGCCATACTAGGCTCTACAATCAAAACCGCAAAGTCACGTATTTGGAAATTGGATTTCCATCTGTGAACCGAGGCCAGGGATCGTCCTCTACCGATTCGAGACAATCAAGCCTACCATGTCTCAGGAACAGCCGCAACTGCACCTTGGATTGTCAGGGCCGGTCCACCGATGTGGATTAAAATGCCTGAACACAGCGTTTCCCTGCCCTTTGGGGTGTAAATGAGCCAAATGACTCCATCGGCTCCACACAGTCACCGATATATCTGAGGCGCCTCGCAACAGCAACAACCACACATGTGAAAATAATATAAATGTCAGGGCTGGTAGCTCACTGACACCACCCTAGCTAGAAAGAAACTGAAACACCCCAGCTAGAAAGAAACTGAAACACCCCACCTCCATTAAGGTCACTCACAAAGGGAATGCCTTAACTTTGGTGGAAGTTTATAAGTAAAAGTCACAGATAAAACACAAGACAGATATATAAACACATATATATATAAGCAACGGAAAACAAACAGATTTTTTATTTCATAAATACGTGTTCATACAAAACATTTCCATAACTGTCACACAATAACTTCCAAAACATTTCATCATCATTTTTGTCTTGGTTATTAAATAAAGAAGCATAAAACCTAATTAAAACTGCATAAATCCCCATAGAGTGTGTCCAACAACCATAGCCAAGGAAAGAGAGTCCAAACCGTACTAGGGCTGTCAACGGGTACCCGAAAAATCCGATATCCGTCCGCATCCGTATCCGAAAATACGAAAAATATCCGTTATCTGAGATGCGGATACGGATATCCGATATCCGAAAATCATTTCGGATACGGATATGGTTATAGTGGTATCCGTATCCGAAAAATATCCGTCCGATCTTCTGATGCGTGTATGTAGTATATATATTATATAATTTTCAATTTATATTTAAGATTAAATTAATATATAAATTACCTTAAAATAGCTAAGCTAAGCTCAACTATTTAATTATAAAGGAAAGTTGTATTTTGTATTATGCAACATTTTAAATCATGTACTCATTTTATTTTGTGGTATGGTTATAATTAAAACATAATTGTGTATGTGCTTCTATGATTTATATTTTGTTTTATTTTAGTCTTAGGGTTGTGTATTTCATATTTTGAACACTTTATGTCTTAAAATATTTGTTGTAAGAAAATTATTTGATTGATGTCCTGCTTGTAATTTTTAATTAGATGTATTCACATTTTCAAAAAATATATTTTATGAGCCAAATTTGTATGTGAGTGATGTATTTGTAAACTTTTACTATTTTATTTTCGGATATTTTTTCGGATGTTTTCGGATATTTTTCGGATATTTTCGGATATACACATCCAATGTACAGTTTTAAGTTTCGGATACAGATATTTCGGATATTTTCGGATATCCGTATTCGCTAAGGCGGATACGGATATTTTCGGATATCCGAAAATATCCGCGGATATGGATACGGATATTTTTAACTGGTATCCGCGGATATCGGATACGGATTTTCATTTTCGGATACGGATTCGGATACGGCACTATCCGTATCCGACTGCATCCGTTTACAGCCCTAAACCGTACATCTACTATCTTTAAGCTTGCAAAGAGGAGAGTCTGACTAAGCTGGGTTGTTTCCTCCCCTGTGGAACTAGGGGGGAAACAGAAGAAAAGAAGACGAAAGAAAATAGAGTCATACATAAAGCCTGGTAAGTCTAGTGACTCTTCAGTATGAAAATAAGAAAAAGGGCATGATAGGTATAAGTTGGAAATAGGAAAGTATCATAAACTAAGATAAAGCAGTTTGGATCGAATATACTATCGCACCCCATACTATATCTCTGCACCTACTTGCATTATCTCAACTGGAACCCCATGATCGGGGTGAAGTGATCCCCTTTCTAAAGATCGTCTCCTACTCGCATAATCATCTGTGTCTTACGGCCCCCAAAGATTGTAGGTACCTATGCTGGTCCCACCATGGGGTGTATCAAGTCCCATGGTGGCAACCCGACACAATACTAGAATGCATAGGTTATACTACTGGTGCCCCCAGTGCCCTGTTTGTCTGCTTCGAAGTGTGTGCATGCCCGCACTCCGTTAGAACCCACACTGTTGCACCCACCGCCGTCGCTTTTGACCGCTTACAATCAGCCCAGTAAGTGGTTAAGTGTCTGTTTTTACCAAACCCCACCCATCGGTTTAATTAACATGTTGAATTGGTTAAGTGGTTTAGTTAACTTAACCCTACCATCCTGACTTGTCTGTCCTTATCTTTTTAAAGCACCGACCACTCACATTAGACAGGTATTGTTACGGTTACTGGATGTTCCGATCGGTTCCGGGCAGGTATACACCGTAACTCAGTCTAACCTCGGGTCCTTATTGGGCTTAATGCTTAACCACCCACATTGGATAGGTATTGTTGTGACTACTGGACAACCGGGTGGGTCCGGGCAGGTTTACATCACAACTCAATCCAACCTCGTGTTAAGCATACTCGTATTTTCTAAAGTTACATATTTGTCTTTATTACTTGTTATATGTAAATCTGTTAACAATTAAATGTTGTGGCCCACTTTCCAACTTCATCATTTTTGTATAAGAATTTTACACCATTTAAATGCCACTAATTATTGGCATGTGCCAAACATGCCAATACATATATTTTTCACCAATTTATGTCAAGTTTCCTATAATTACCAATTTATCCTAACGTTACCCCGACTAAATATTAGGCTAACTATCTTAGCCTAATTTCTCGCCCGCATGATTTTTAACATATAATATTAGGCTAAAAACTTAGCCTAATTTAGCATACACAAAATTGGCATAAAGAAATTCATAAACATGACATATGTGTAAATTTGGCATTATCGACATAGTCAGTATGAACATCATAGGTGTGAAGTTGCAAAATAGTCAACATGAATATCATAGGTGTGAACTTGCAACGTAGACTAAATCAACCCACATATATGTGAATTTGCAACATAGGCTAATATCAACTTACATACATGTGAAATTGCATTGAAATAGGGGTTTAACCAAATAGGTGTCACATGAATTAACATATGATTTAGACAACATAAGCCTAAACATGTTTAGATCTAGGCATAACATCGGACATCACTAGCATATGACAAGAATATGACATGTCCATAAAGTATGTATAATTTTATCACATGTGTGAACTAAATCCAATTATATGTCTAATTACAACATGAAACATGTATTAAAGTGGATCTTGGCATGGATTCAATTAGGAACTTGCAACTTTTGTATAAACATATGAGCATGTATATAAACTTAATCATTTAGGCATAGAGGTTTTAGCATACAGTATATACATGAGATCTTAACCACCTACAACCTATATAATCACATAAACATATAGGTGTAGATTATAACATAAACTATACAACTTGCATGTGATGTTGGTTTCATTCTAAATGTACAATAGGATCAGCATCAACTCAATTATACCACAAACATCCCAATACCATTCACAACACAATCATTTCAATACATATATATGAATGAACATCGTTGTTACACAATAGCACAATTCCATTTCCAATTTACATCGAATCAAGTCTTAATTTTATTCACATCGGAAAAATCACTATACTTACAACAAACGACGGTCTTGTTTTCTGATTTCTAAGTTATGAATTTGCAATGCTTTCCTTTGGGTAGACAAACGTTGTTTGATTCTTGTTTTACTTTAGTTTTGCTTGTCTCTAAGCTTTCTCTAACTGACGGCTATTCTTAGTTTCCTCCCAGCATCATGACGGCTCTAGTTCTATATTATTTGTGTGAATTTAGGTTGAGTGTTGAGTTGTATTTATAGAATTTTAAACTAATTAGAGCCATCAATGAAGCTAGAGTTAATCAAGGCCATCCATCTCAAGAGAAGCCAATCAGAGAGTGACAAATCAGCCCTAGTGACACAGCCAAGCTCGGAAATTCGACCAGAAACCGACCAGGCCAACCAGGGCTAAACCAGGTCGACTGGGCAGGTCGACCCCCAAGTCGACCTGGTCACCCAGGTCGACCCCCTAGTCGACCTGGTGCCTGGGCGGGAATTTTCCCGCCCAGCCCAGTTTGGGTCTGTTTTTCGAATTTCAAACTGAATTTGAACTGTTTGAATTTTAAATTGAATTCTGAAACTTCCGGAGGACATAACTCCTTCGTACGGAGTCCGATTCACGCAAACTCGGACTCTATCTCAAGCAGAATTCCGAGACGAGCGCAATGGCGTAACCCGTTACCCTTAATTCTTTCATTTAGAATTAATTATACTTTAATTTGTTAATTTACTGTTAACAGAAAATTTGGGGTGTTACAGAAACGCATGTCCTCCCTGAGGTCCTCTCCCGTTTCTGGTTCACAACCGGGGTGTGAGGCTCGCGAATCAACGTTACACAAAGCTATACCACATAGGCGGTGCTTTGATCATCAACCACAAGACTTTGCTTTTCAACAGAAGCCTTGATCAATTGCCACTTAGGCATGCCACACAGGCAATTCACTCCATGTGATTGATATCCATCAATATATAACCCATGAGCTCGTACGTCTCAGAGAAGGGCGTTAAGCAAGAGAATGAATTCTCCGCTGCCAAACAGATATATATTTAATAGAAATCAATCACACAGAATAAAATCCAATGTCAGACGCATAGTCCATTTACAAGTTTGTTCTGGGTCTGAACGAAACCGGAGACACCTTGTATCTCGCATATCCATCGATCTCCAAGTACGTCTGGACGATCACCAACTGATTCCCTCCTCTTGGGTGTACAACCCAATCAAGATCATCAGTAATCACCCAAATGATGTGAAGACCTCCAGTCTTCGACCACCGTCTTCATCCTCGACACATCGTCGAATCAGTTATTCAGAACGGGATAAACCCGGTCTTTCTGAATAACTCGCGTATATAATAAACAAGTATTACACAAACACAACATACGCCTCATTCCAATTCATAATATTCTTTAATTCAAATATTCTTACACTTTGGGAAACGTTCCCATTAATTTTATTAAAGATAAATTCTTTAAATTTATTCTTTAATCTTCCTTTGAATATCAATTCAAATTAGTCGTGATTAGCGAACCACACCGAATCATTTATTTTATTTTCCAATCCCAACCTATTCATCCCATGAAGTAAAACTGGTCATATTTTATATCTAACACCACGGTGTTATCGGTAAATTCAATTACCATTTCACGTTCAAATATAATTAAAGATTTAACTATCGCCTGGAGCAAAACTGGTGATACTCCATTCTCGATCATTTCAATCTAATTAAAGATTCATTAAAACTCCACTTGGTCTTAATCTTCCCAAAAATCAATATCAATGATTGTTTAACTTGGGAAATCATATCCTGTCTTTAACAGGGATAAAGAACTAATGTCATTTAAACACGGTTCACAATAAACCCAAAATCACATTCTATTTCATCAGCCTTTAACCGTAAATTAGCAAGTGAACAATTCCCTAAGTAATAACCCTGAAGGCCAAAACCAACATCAGATCAATACCCAGGAGACCATTCAACTTAACTAATCTCCAGTTAGTTTCTGATTTTCTTAACTCCATTGGGTTTAAGAACAGTATTATTGAAGATACCATTCATGACAAACCCAAATCACATTTGATATTAAATACAAGGCTCTGAATAGAAAATATATCGGCTTATATTCAATATCAAATTCTACGACCAACAAATATCGTATTGTAAATAACGATATAAATATCTTTTAAATTTCCATAACAATATCTGTATAATCACGAAATCCAACATCGAAATATTCCAAAGACAATTTCGATTCAAATCCATTCAAATTCAATTGTTGGAAATTCTGGTTATTTTCAAAACCATTTCAAATCCAATTTATTTATTTCAAAAATAAATGAATTATAATTCTAGTTCAAAACTAGTTCATTTCGATAAAAATCTATTTTTATCATTTCAAATATGGAAATTTTCATTCCGACTCTTCACAAATCATTTCTTATGATTTTACACAAATTATTACTATTTTTAATAATTTTATCAAGGCCCGTACAGTCGATTTCCATCAACGGCCATCGAACTGCACTTGCAGCGACCTTTTCCAAATTTGATTTGGACATAATTCCAAATCCAACCGTTAGATTTCAAATCTCTAATATTCGTTAGAAAGCTCTTTCCGATACGAACCCAACGGTTCTATTTTAGGAGAATCCGACCGTCAGATCACCCGTAATATCCATTCGAAGTCAATGGTCGAAATTCGCGAACTGCCGCGGCGCGGCGCGTTCTATTCAGGCCATTTAATATATATATATATATATATAATATTATATATATTTCGTCGATTTCCTTTTTAAAACGTATTTTATAAATCGTTTTAAATTCGTTTTCAAAACGATTTCAACTTCATATTCAATTTCGAATCAAAATTGAATATTCCACATCAACGATATGCAAATGATAATATTTTCAAAACGTTATATTTTGAAATCACTTCCTTTTCTATAATCATTATAAAAATGAATATAATCGATATAAATATCGTTCGCATCAAAATGGCGCATATCTAACCAACACGGCTTTATATATTTCAATAACTTCGTTATTCTATTCAACAAATGAATATTTATTCTATTCAACACATGAATCTATATTTCTTTCAACACATGAATATTCTCAACACATGAGTATCGTCAACACATGACTATTTTTATTATTTAATATATTTTATAAAATTGTGCTTTATATCATTTAATCCTTAATCAAACTCTAACCGTAAATTAGTAAGAGAACGATTCCCTAAATATTAACCCCGAAGGCCGAAACCAACATCAGATCAATACCCAGGAAACCATTCATCTTAACTGATTTCCAGTTAGTTTCTAATTTCATATTTGATAAAAATGAGAATTTTACTGTTAAAATATTCTACTCAACACATGATAAGTTTCAACACATGAATATTCTTAACACATGAGTATCCTCAACACATGACTATTTATTCTATTCAACACATGAATTTTCTTTCATTCAACACATGAATTTTCATTTTATAATATTCTATATTTTCCAAATTGAAATGAGGCCCAATCAATTACCATATAATATTAATTATATGGATTCCATACAACACATGTATATAATAGCAACAATAAATAATCAACCATCATCCAGAGTGTATTCTACACTGTATAAGCATCAAATATAAATATTCAACTCTTATAACAGCCTGTCAATCAATCGATCGACATACAGCTAATTATTGGAATTAGTGTATGTCCAATTTCATCCCAACACCCGTGTGAGGTTTCAAACAATCAAACACAGAATTATTTGTGCAGTTGGGCGATGTGTAAAATTTATCGTCCCAATCAATAT
Source organism: Allium sativum (assembly GCA_030737875.1). NCBI lineage: Eukaryota > Viridiplantae > Streptophyta > Magnoliopsida > Asparagales > Amaryllidaceae > Allium > Allium sativum. Next base: position 709,386,925 of record CM060915.1, read on the forward strand.
CAGTCAAATCGGTGTACATAAACAAATCGTTCGATTTGTAAATGAATATTTATTTTATTTCAACACATGAATATATATTTGATTTCAACACATGAACATATATTTTATTTCAATACATGAATATATATTTTATTTCAACACATGAATATATATTTGATTTCAACACATGAATATATATTTGATTTCAATTCCAATCACACAATCAATTTTCACAACACATCAATCAAACAAACAAGCCGTCCATGGTCTGTAGACGACGGGTGTCAGGTGCTGCTAAGCACCGTCTGCATCCTAGTATATATTTCAAACTAGAAACAGAAATAAAAGTGAGGAGTTCTCACCTTTGGGATACACTACTCCAGTCCTTATCTCTGAATGGTTTGAATTCAGATTTGTTCGAAATTCCAACACATCCTTTTCACGCTGTTCATATGTAAATAAAAGTCACATTTTCTTTCGACGATTACATATATAAAAATCTCATTTTTATTTCGTTTTCTAGAGAATAGAAATCATATTTTTATTTCGCCGCTACATATATAAAAATCGTATTTTTATATCCCCTATCATATAAAAATTCTATTTTTAATCCGTTACTCATATAAAAATCTAATCTTTATCCTCACTACTACATGATAAAAATAAAGTTCATATTTTTATTTCACTTCACATACTGTAAAGATTATATTTTTATTGTCTATACTATATAAGAATCATATTTTTATTATCTCTATAATATAAAATTCATATTTTTATATTCGCTATTACTTCATAAAAATTATATCTTTATCGAATATAAAAATCAAATCTTTTCCCTTTTTAAAAATCTATCCTTTTTCTTGCTTACAAATAAAACTTTTCTATTCTAAAAATTCAATCTTTCCTATGTTAAAAATTCAAACTTTCCTATGTTAAAAATTCAAACTTTCCTATGTTAAAAATTCAAAATTTAACATCATAATAATCAAATCTTTTGTCCCATAAAAATCATAACTTTAATCCCCTAAAAACAATCAGATTTTTATCACACTAAAAATCGAATCTTTATAAATTAAAAATCGGATTTTTATAATTAAAAAACAAATCTTTTTAATCCATTTCATGAAAAGAATTCACATAACAAAATTCAAACTTTTTATTATTAAAAAACCATAATTTTCATATGAATAAAACCTATTCTTAAATAATAAAAATTCAGTTTCTCTATAGTTTAAAACCTATATTTAAAACTGAAAATAAAGTAAGAAAAAGAAATATATATATATATATATATAACAAGAAGGAAACCCACATTTTTGCTTGAAGAAAAAGGGTGGGGGGGTCTACGTCCATCGAGGGAGGAGGGGGGGAAGGGGTCGGAATTGTTGAGATTGGGGGGCAAAGCTTGGCGGGGGTGGTGCAGGTCCATGGGGATCGGAGGTGGCGGCCACGGCTGCTGGGCGACATGGTGGTTTGGGTTCAAATCGGTTTGGGGGTTTTCGGCGTGGGGTTCCGCGAGTTGTAGAAGAGGGAAGGAGGAGAGACGTCGGGGAGGAGGAGAGGCGGCTGCCAGCTCCGTGACGGAGGCACCAGCGTCAATCCGCTTCTTCCCCTTTTTCTTTCTTTTTTTATCGTGTTTTGATTTTGTGAGGAGAGAGAGGAGGGTGTTGACTTATATAAACTATATATATTTTATTATTTTTAAATTTCAAAAAGCAACTTTTTATTTCGAACTCGAAATCACACCCACCGACTGTCATCTATAGTTAATTACCCCCATTCCGAACACAATGAGATATGTATCGTAAGCTGATTCGATCGTTTTGATCAGTTTTCGTCAAAATCAAAATATAAATCTATATATTGAATTTGAATGCACATTTCAATTTACCGGGACCACATACGGACTCTAAAAATTCTTGAAAAATATTTTCTAGCTTCGTATCGACGATACGGTTCTAACAAAACTAACTTCGTCGAATTCTGAGACCGTTTGAAAAATGGCCATTTTCCAGTCGATTAAAATCAACTGAAACTGATCAAACGCGTTTTCCTTTGCCACGCTCACATATTGATTCAGAAAATTATGAATTTTGAAACCTAGCAATAACTTGACATCCCGGATCCAACAAAAGTGGTTTCGTCGAAAACCGAGGTCTTTTGCAAAATTTCCATTTTTAAGAGCCAGAATTCCATAACGACTATTCTGAATTTTCAACTGGGCATAACTTTTTATCCCCGCTATGAAATTTCAATTTTTCGGATTTTTGGAAAGATATCTTCTATTAGATTCTAATATTTTTGGTTTCGCTAAAATCCGGTTTGTTTTGAATCCTGTACATTCATTTTGAAATCGAATTTTCAAACTACCACGCCGTTTTCAATTCTTTTATAATTTAAAATAAATATTTATATTCTAACATCGATCTATATAATTATATTCGTTCTAATCTATTCAAAATAAATTTCTCGTCGCTATTATTTAAAATAATTCATTTTAAATACTCAAAATTCACTAAAATTACCAAAATAAAAATTTTGAATTGGCTCAGATTTCCAAGTTATTATAGCTTCTGATCCGAATCACTTCCTATATAGATATGAATGGTGTATGAATGCAGCCAAGGCAACAGATGAGATCAAATGCCTGTGCTTCCCTCTCTGTCTAGAAGGTGTCGCATCGTTATGTTTCATAAGGCTACCGCCCAAATCTGTCGACCAATTCAATGATTTGATTCTGAAATTCAAGGAGCAGTTCAGGCTACAGGCTACCAAGGCCAAGGACGTTGTTTCTCTAACATCAATGAAGCAGAATCTGGGAGAATTTGTTAAAGCCTTACCGAAGAGATTCCACAATGCTTTGGCCGAAGTAGGAAATCCAGAGCCCCGCATGATCTTAATGTCTCTAATTGGCGCCATAGATGAGAAGAGCGAATTTGGTAAATGTATTAAAATGAAAGAGCCAAACATGCTTGACAAACTCTATAAAAAAGTAGAGGAGTACATGAGAGTTGACAATAATCCTGTGCCTCTTCAGATTATTGATGGTAATCAACTTCTTTAAGCCCCCAAAGATAATGCTACTCAATACAATTAGAAGAATCCAGGGATTGGTCAAAAGAGGGGAAATGACAGAAAAGATGATCGGAACAACAAGAAACCCCGCTTCTTCAAGAATTCTGAATTAACCACTTTGACAAAAACTCCAGAAAACATCTTTACTGCGACTAAAGATACCAGGAGTTATCCAATACCAAACTTCAAAAAATAAGTGATGATCAAGCAAACTCTGGAAAGTTCTGTCGGTTCCATAATCAGCCAGGCCACAACACTAATGAATGTAGACATCTAAAGTCACTGATCAAAGAGCTGATTAGGAAGAATCATCTACAAAAATATGTGAAAAATCCACAATCCTCAAATGCTGTTCCGATTCCCCAGGGCTAGGGGGCAACAAGCAACGAAGCCCTTGTTCAAACCATTCCAAGGCCAATCTTCAACTAAGGACCGTTGATTGTGCTTCAATTTCAATGGCTCAAAACAAGCGAACAACGTCACCACCGCTTTACTTCATGCTCTATTTCCTGCTTTAGTTCACGCTTTACTTCATGTTTTACTTTCTGTTATATTCAAAACTTCATGTAAACAGTCTGTAATAATCTGCAAGTGATGCACTGAACATTAGCTCTACGACTAAGAGCATATCTATTTGAATGAATTTCTAGCTTGCAAAATTATATGTCAAATCAAAACTTGCTTAAAAGGTGGTTTTATATTGCAGGCCATCTGTTGAGCGCTTGTCCATGTAACATCGCGACCCCAACAACGCTAGTTCAAGTGCTAAATGCTGTAAATATCAACATGCACAAATGCAAAAATAGAAAGGCACCGCCTTGAAAAATGAATGGGAAAATTCACAAAGATTCAAACAATGAACAAGCGCCACGACAAATAAACAAGAATGTTGTAACTTTCATCGAAGGGGCACTCCTCTAAGTGAGAGTTTCAAATCCTCAATTCCTAATCTGAGATAGCCTGCCAAGTCGAGCATCCGATAAAGGAATTGATGCCCACCCAGAGCTGGAAATCCAGCACCATGCCGGAAGGACCGTCAAACACACTGGAAGGACCAACACCGTGTCGGAACGACCGACAAACCTGATGTTGGAAGTATCGACATCAGGCCGGAAGGAGCGACAAACACGCAGGAAGGACCGGCAAACACGCTGGAAGGACCGACAAACCTGATATTGGAAGTACCGACATCTCGCTAGAAGGACCGACAAACACGCTGGAAGGACCAGCATCGTGTCGGAAGGACTGACAAAACCTGATGTTAGAAGTACCAACATCAGGCCGAAAGGACCGGCAAACGAGTTGGAAGGACCAACACAAACCAAAGTTCTCTCCAGGGCACCCAATTGATCGTCAATATCAGGAAGTACCGGATCCGATCACGATAAACATTGGGGTTGTAACCAAAGTCCTTACCAGGGGCACCTAATTGATCGTCAGTATCAGAAAGTTCTTGATCCGATTACGACAAACATTGGGGTTGTAACCAGAGTCCACCCTGGGCCACTCCTTTTGAACCTACCGACGCTTGGATTAATCGGTATAATTGAGTGATGAAAATCTCCAATGCCTGAATTAACCAAGCTAGGTTGTAGACGGAGTTCGGATTCAACCAATCACTTGCGTAATGTCTGGTCATCCAAGATGCGACGGGTGTTGGACATTAATTAATTAACATGCATAATATCTAAAAATCTCAGATATGACAAGTGTTAAATTTTAACCCAAGCAAGGGGAATGAAATCCGAAGTACTTCCCGGGGAGAAGACTAATAGCGACTCCCTAAACAAGTGGCACAAATATCAAAGATTCTTATAAAGGAAGCAGAGAATAAATCACAGATATGTACTTCTCGAATGTGAAATATCGTACACAATCATACATGTTATTAAAATATCAGAGTTTAAAATCCACAGTTGAATTATCTCGACTAGTTGATCTTAAGCGTTGGCGCGAATTCGAGTTGGAATATCGTGCTTATGCAGATAATATTTTGGCGAGTTATAAACCGTTAAATAAAACAGTTATGTATAGACACATCATTCAATTCAAAATAAAATTCGCTATAATTCATTTTTAATGATTAACTAACCTGTTATTGATGTGGGCGATCAAGAAAAAAGTATAAGTCCAAAATTGTGCAAGTGATTGTTTTAATTGTAGAACAGGTGTCATTAAGCATTTAAGCTTAACCATCAAGAACTTGGGATACTTGAGGACAATGGGTCGAATAACCGCACTCAGCAACTCAAGTCGTTTAAATGACCTAAGGAATCAGGTCGTCTAACGATCTGAAGCCCTAAGTCGCTACAACGGCCCGAGTGTGTGATAATGACCCAAAGTTCTAGGTCGCTACAACAGCCCGGGGGTGTGGTAATGACCCAAATTCCTAGGTCATCAAAACGACCCAAAAGCCTAATGATTCAAAAACCGGATGATGCATTTACATTAAGATGCGGATCACCATCAAATCATGAAGTGCTTCATGCTCCAATGCAATAACAAATGACAACAAACTAAGATGAAATTCTGGCAAATCATCAGCAGTGAAAAAGTACACTGAAATTTATGATACCAGATTAAATAGCATGAAGATGCAAGCAAATCTAGATTATAGTCTATTCTACAAGATTAATCGAGGAAAGGCTCACCAGCTACAATGTTCATTTCGAAGCCCACATTTCTCGCAAGCGAAAAATACAAGCTTCAAGGGGCAAATGTTAACCCTGTTGTGAAAACGCGGTTTAGAATTATGGATTGTTCACGAACGTTGGCAAGCGGCTGCGAAAATAATACGTAAAAGCATTGACAAACATACAGATATAATTTAGGGCGCGACCTGGCACAAGGAAAGAAAACACGAGCTAAGTCGTCGAGACTATGTCAGACCGTTCACCTTAGGTCGTTGAGACCACTTCAACCCGTCCATGGATCTTAGCTCATTGACAGGTTGTATGCATGTAAGAGACATTGGATACAAAGCTTTAGATCGTGAGGCCTGTTGTGCATATCAAAGTTAGACCGTAAAGCTCATTGTTAAGTCCGCAAATGCCTAGCTGGTTCCTGATATGTTTTAGCTCGCAACGGTGTTTAGCTCGTGCCTCATTAGGCCGCAATTTTTAGATCGCTAAAGCATCTTTAGGCCGTTCCTTTGCTTTTGAGCCGTTAATCAATATCAAGTGTTACCCCGTAGCTGTGCAAGCTTAAACCATGGCCATGAGCAAAGCAGGTTACTCACATATATAACTTATCACGTCCTTGTATAAAAGCATACGAGTCAGATGTGTATAGAATATGAGGAAAACAATGGTGCCACATTGGATTTATATGTGCTAATATGGTTCATTAAATATTGATATTGAGATGCTGAACCATATATAATAAGGCCGTGAAATGCGTGTATTCAAGCCACATGGTAGGAAGACAAGCTTTTTTAGCTTAGGCCGCCAGCTGTATTCACGAGGATGTAGAATATAGCATCAGGTCATATTCTTCATTTTAGGCCATGTGAGGTTTTTTAGATCGTGGGGTATGTTTAGGTCGTTGGTCGGATTTCCAAAGCCATGGTTCATGAGCTGGTTGCCTAGGTCATGGGAACTAGTACAGGGTGGAGGTTTGGGTGATTTTGGATAGTTGTACCAGCTGTTCATTACCATGTAACGTGTAATAGAGAATATCTTTCCAACGAATCCGAAAAATCGAAATTTCATAGCGGGGATAAAAAGTTATGCCCAGTTGAAAATTTAGAATAGTCGCTATGGAATTCTAGCCCTTAAAAATGGAAATTTTGCAAACGACCTCGGTTTTCGACGAAACCACTTTTGTTGGATCTGTGATGTCTAGTTATTGCTAGGTTTCAAAATTCGTAATTTTCTGAGTCAATATGTGAGCGTGGCAAAGGAAAACGCGTTTGACCAGTTTCAGTTGATTTTATTCGACTGGAAAATGGCCATTTTTCAGACGGTCTCAGAATTCGACGAAATTAGTTTTGTTAGGACCGTATCATCAATACGAAGCTAAAAAATATTTTTCGGGAATTTTTGGAGTCCATACGTGGCCCCGACAAATTGAAATTATGTTTGAATTGAATATATATAGATTTATATTTTAATTTTATAGGAAACTGATCGAAACAGCCGAACTGACTTATGATACATATCCCATTGTATTCAGAATGGGGGTAATACGCTAGGGACGACAGTCGTCGGGATCGATTTGGTGTTCGATCTAAAAAAGTAACAGTTCGGGCAAAATAATAATAATAACAAAATGATAAAATATATAATATAAATACCCCCTCCTTTTCTTCTGCCTAGTCAAAACCCGCCCCCCTTTCTAAAATGAAATCCTGACGACCTAAATCGCTACCCCCCACGTCGACGACTGTCGCTCAGGCGCCCAACCTCCACCGCGATGACCAGACCCCGCCCCTTCCTTCTCCTCTGCCAGCTCTTCAACCCATCCCCCTCTCCTCTTCTGAACCCCGAACCTCCCTAGCCCTAGATGAAGACCGCCGCCACCATGCTGGAGCACCGCCGTGCCATCCCCTTCCCCTTCTCAGTCCAACGTAGCGAGCCTCCCCTTTTTCGCCTCTAACTGTAAGTGACTTTTTCTTTTTCTTTTATTTATTTATCTACTTAAGGCACTGTTTTTAAAGGTTAATTCTTTACATGAACGGTTTAAAAACAAAATTAGGATTTTCATTCATATATATATATATATATTTATGTAAAAGATTATATTTTTATATGTAAAAGGCTATATCTTTATAAGCAAAAAGGAGTGATTTTAAAAAATATAAAGATGTGATTTTTAGATAGATAAAAATATGATTTTTATAAAGATGTTGAATAGATAAAAATATGATTTTTATATAGTAGCGATAAAAATTTGAATTTTTATTTATGAAGTAGCGATGAAAAGATTATATTTTTATATATAGAAAGGCGATATTTTTATATATAGAAAGGCAATATTTTTATGTATGGGAAGGCGGAATTTTGGTATATGAAGCGAAATAAAAATTCGATCTTTATATAAGAATTAGAAATATAAAAATATAATTTTTATATAGGAAGAAGAATTGTAAAAATATATGAAAAAGATATAAAAATATAATTTTTATTTATTGAAATAACGTGATAGAAATATGATTTTTATTATATTACTAACGGTATAAAAATAGAATTTTTATCTATATAGTAGCTGTGTAAAAATGTGATTTTTATATACATAGCTAAAATATAAAAATGCAATTTTTATATATGTAATGGCTACGAACAATGAAATTGACAAAAGGCGAGCACGACGAAGATTTCTACATATGAAGAGTTGTGGCGTTTGGTTTAGCTTTCGGTGAGAACTCCTCGCCTTCAATTTATTTCTAGTTTGAAATATATACTAGGATGCAGACGGTGCTTAGTAGCACCAGACACCAGTCATCCACAGACCATGGATGACTTGTTTGTTTGGTTGCTGTGTTGTGAAATTTGATTGTGTGATGTGAAGTGAAATAAAATATTTAATAGTGGAAAATATTTTATAGTTAAAAATATAATTTTTAATGTGTATATGAAACAAATATTTATAAACAAATCGAACGATTTGTTTATATACACCGATTTGACTAATATTGATAGAGACGATAAATTTTACCCATCACCCAACCGCACGAATAAAATATGTGTTTATTGATTTGAAACCCTACATGGGTGTTGGGATGATATTTGATGTACACTAATCCCAATTATTTAGTTGTATGTCGATCGATTGGTCGACAGACTTTGTAAGCATTAATTATCTATATTTAATGCTTATGTAGTTGTGTGGTGCACTCTGGATGATGGTTGATTATTTATCGTTGCTATTATATACATGTGTCGTGGAAAATCCATATAATTAACATTTTATGGTAATTGATTGGGCCTCATTCCAATATAGAAAATAAATTCATGTGTTGAATAGAAAATAAATTCATGTGTTGAATTGGAAAATATTCATATTTTGAATAGAATAAACAATCATGTGTTGAATAAAAGCCGTGTTTATTAGATTGACGCCATTTTGACGTGAACGATATTTATATCGATTTTATTTATTTATCAATGAATATTGAAAGTGATTTGAAATTCGAATTAAATTGAATAGATTTGAAATTCGAATTAAATTGAAGTGATTTGAAATTCGAATTAAATTGAATAGAATTGAAATTCAAATTAAATTAAATAGATATAAAATTTGAATTAAATTGAATAGATTTGAAATTCGAATTAAATTGAAGTGATTTGAAATTCGAATTAAATTGAATAGATTTGAAATTCGAAATAAACTGAATAGACTTAAAATGTGAATTAAATTGAAATGAATTGAAATTTGAATTAAATTGAAATTGAATTGAAATCGATTTGAAATGAAATTAAAACGAATTTATATTGAAAAATTCAATCTTGATTTGAATTTGAAAAGGAAGTTGAAATCGTTTTGAAAACGAATTTAAAACGATTTATAAAATACGTTTTGAAAGGAAATCGATGAAATATATATATAATATATATATATATATATATATATATTATATAATGGCCTGAATAGAACGCGCCGCACTGCGGCAGTTCGCGAATTTTGACCATTGACTTCGAATGAATATTACAGGAGATCTGACCGTCGGATTCTCCTAAAACCGGAACTGTTGGGTTCGTATCGAAAAGAGCTTTTTAAAGAATATTAGAAATTAGAAATATAACGGTTGAATTTGGAATTATGTCCAAATCAAATTTGGAAAAGGTCGCTATAAGTGCAGTTCAATGGCCGTTGATGGAAATCGACTGTACGGGCCTTGATAAAATTATTAAAAATAGTAATAATTTGTGTAAAATCATAATAAATGATTTGTGAAGAATTGGGATTAAAAACTCCAAATTTGAAAAGATAAAAATTGATTTTTATCAAAATGAACTAGTTTTGAACTAGAATTATAATTCTATTTATTTTTAAAATAAATAAAGTGGATTGGAAATGGTTTTGAAAATAAACAGAATTTCCAATAATTGAATTGGAATGGATTGGAATCGAAATTATCTTTGGAATATTTCGATGTTGGATTTCTTGATTATACAGATATTGTTATGGAAATTTGAAAGATATATTTATATCGTTATTTCCAATATGATATTTGTTGGTCGTAGAAGTTGATATTGAATATAAGCTGATAGTTTCTATTCAGAGCCTTGTATTTAATATCAAATGTGATTTGGGTTTGTCGTGAATGGTGTCTTCATTAACACTGTTCTTGAACCCAGTTGAGAAAAAGATTAAATCTTTTTATTTAGATTTAATGAAGTGTACCAATTAAATGGAATTTAATTGGAATTGAATTTGAATTGATTTTTGGGTTTATCGTGAACGGTGTTTTAAATAACACTTGTTCTTTAACCCGATAATTAATGGAATGTGATTTTGGGTTGTCGTGAACGGTATCTTCAATATTACTGTTCTTAGACCCAACTGAGTTAAGAAAATCAGAAACTAACTGGAGATTAGTTAAGTTGAATGGTTTCTTGGGTATTGATCTGATGTTGGTTTCGGTCTTCGGGGTTAATATTTAGGGAACTGTTCTCTTACTAATTTACGGTTAGAGACTAATAGAATAGAATGTGATGTGGGTTTATCGTGAACCGTGTTTTAAATGACATTGGTTCTTTAACCCAATTAAAGATTAAAACCAAGTGGAGTTTTAATGAATCTTTAATTAGATTGAAATGATCGAGAATGGAGTATCACCAGTTTTGCTCCAGGCGATAGCTAAATCTTTAATTAGATTTAAATGTGAAATGGTAATTGAATTTACCGATAACACCGTGGTGTTAGATATGAAGTATGACCAGATTTACTTCATGGGATGAATGGGTTGGGATTGGGAAATTAAAACAAATGATTACTTCAGTAAGGATCGTTAATCCCGACTAGTTGAATCGATATCCAAAAGAAGATTAAAGAATAAATTTGAGGAATTTATCTTTGATAAAATTAATGGGAACCTATCCCTAAGAATGTGAAGTTTAGCAACTAACTGAAGATTAGTTAAGATGAATGGTTTCCTGGGTATTGATCTGATGTTAGTTTCGGCCTTCGGGGTTAATATTTGGGGAATTGTTCCCTTACTAATTTACGGTTAGTGACTGATGAATTGGAATGAGGCGTATGTTGTGTTTTTGTAACACTTGTTTATTATATACGCGAGTTATTCAGAAAGACCGGCTTTATCCCATTCTGAATAACTGATTCGACGTGGTGTCGAAGATGAAGACGGTGGTTGAAGGCCGGAGGTCTTTACGTCGTTTGGATGATTACTGATGATCTTGATTGGGTCGTACACCCAAGAGGAGGGAATTAGTTAGTGATTGTCCAGACGTACTTGGAGATCGATGGATATGCGGGGTACTAGGTGCCTCCGGTTTCGTTCAGACCCAGAACGGACTTGTAAATGGACTGTGTGTCTGACATTGGATTTTATTCTGTGTGGTTGATTTCTATTAAATATATATCTGTTTGGCGGCGGAGAATTTATTCTCTTGCTTAACGCCTGTAACGTCCCGCAATTTTGTCGGTTCGTATTTGAATTTTTAAATCAGTTTAAATATTGAATTCAGAATATAAATGGATTTATATGTTAATTAAAACAAAGTCGAACGTATATAAATATATATTAATTATAATCAAGCTCAGAACGACCCTGCAGTTCGTAATTTAACATTCTGAACTTCAACTGAGTGTACGGGACTCGTTTTAAATCGGATTTCTGCGAAATAAGAAGCGTTGGAATCTGTTGAGCTGTATCTTTCTAATAGAAGTGAAAAACCAAGATTTCGTTGTGTAGATTGCAAAATATGTCCAAATTAAATATTCAAAAAGTCGCTGTAGAAGCGTATATCGACCATAATAGTTATTTGAATATAACTTGATATCGGTTGCAAATCGGGACAAGGTTCTTTTGAGACATATCGATAATTTAATTTTTAGAATTTTACTGTAACTTTTAATTAATTAAATATGCAACTTTTTATTTGGAGTATTGTGCACCCCGTATCGATATTTCGGAGTTTCACAATATAAGTTATACTACCGGTATTTTTATATTTTTGGGATCGTGACACCTCGTTGAGCACGACCGTATGCTTACTCCTATCCGTAAATAATTTATGTGAAAAACCACAAGGCTCGCCATCAACAGTACAGTGAAGACAGACCATGTTCTCCAACGTGTAAACGTACAGTCAAGAAAACGAGCTACCTTACCCTGGCTCTTTCAAAGTATTTTCCAAAATTGAATGGATTGCACGGAAAAATGTGCCAACCATACACCTATGTTTAGAAAATCATGGCCTATACTGTACAAGAACGTGGCATCCATTACCCTAAAAACCTAACTACGCTCCTATTCCTTAGCAACAAAGGAAAATCACGTTATAAATACCATCAGAATTCAACACTCTCGCTTCAGATCTAATGGTGAAACTCGGAAGCCTTTAATGGCTTTTGAAGAGTATAAACTCAATTAAAACTACACACTTAAAATCTTGAAAGAGCTTTGAGTGAGAGGAGTCGTGTTATTGGACGGGGAGGCCAAAGTGATATAGGCGGAGCAGTTAAAGTAAAGATGAAGTCCTGTTATGCTGCTACGTCGAACAGCAGTGGAAGAAGAAGACTGGGTGAGCTAGAGCAGGTAGGGGAGCATGCAGGTCCGATGTTTGCAAATATGGGAGTGCTGGGGCGAAGCAAGTGTTGGGAAAGGTGATGTATGTGTAATACTGGAGCTTGCGTCAGATTTGGGTAGGAAGCTGATGGCATGTTTTTGTGAAGTGCAAACATAGTGTACACGTGGAAGAAGGAACTTTGACGTGGAGAAACGCATAAAAGGCCAAGCTCGAAGACAGTAGAGAAGTTGAGGGTTGTGAGGACGGTTTAGCATGCAGGCAGAAGTTTGAAGTGCGGTTTGCATGCGTGAATTGTAGTATTGGAGCATGCCACCTGTTTTCTTTTCGGCTTAAGCTGATGAAGTCTTCAAAATGGTGTTAAATAATGAAGTATGGGCATGATAGGCTGATGTGAAAATGCATTTACGTGGGTAGTATTGAAGAAAGGAAACAGCATGGTGCCATCCATGGGACGGTGCACTGATGTAGATGGGATCTAATGGCCATCAGGTGGTTTGATGATATCACGGAGGATAATGAGTTGGTGCGTTGGTGCGTAAATTGGACAGTGTGATGGGGTATAGGGTTATATGTGCGGAGAAGAGGACACTATATGGATACAATGTGGTGGAACCATGAAGGGTAGTGCTGTGATGGAAGGAAGAAGTGTTCGAGTGTTGATAGTGTTGTCCAGAGGATGTTTCGGTGATGGTCGTTCTAAGCTTGAAGTAATGGGGAAACTACTGTAAACGTGATCTGATATGGCCATTCGAATATGGCATTTAGGCGAGTCTTCAAAGGAAAGAACAGTAGTGGTATACACGTAGTACTGATAAAAGAATGTTCTTTTTGCAACTTTTCCTATAACAGTGAAGTCGATCTTGAACCGTGAGTTATGGAGAAAGTCACACATGAGTTTTGGTGAGTATCTCGACTAAAAGATGTCGAGATAAGAACTGTAGATGCATGAGAGGGAAGTTCGAACTTCAGAAAAGGAAGAAGGACTTGCGGCATTTTTCTGTAGTTCTGGTGATGAAAAATCATTAGAAATAAAGGGGTGAGGGTCGGTGAATGATCGACATTGAAGTTTGAAGTTTTTACCGAAGCAAGAATTTAGACGGGAAGAAGAAGGAGCGTAAAAACAGTGTATGGACTAACGGTGGAAAGAAGAACATGCGGGTTAGTCATGAATGATTCACTGAGGTGAGAACGTCAGTAAGAGGGAGCAAGGAATGACGCAAATCGTTATTAAACGGTTAACGCGCCAAGGTGAGTAAAATCACTAACTCTGATCTATTTTAAATATTTTAATATATTTTAATGTTGTTTGAATGTTGTGTGATGGTCGATTAGGTAGATTACAATTAAATTGGTTAAATATTATATATCGTTGCATATGTACACATCACCAGTTGCATACTGATTCCGTTGATTATAAATATCCCCTAGTATGGAATCAGTGATAATTGTTTGACTAACATCCGTGGATGCGGAAACCGGTTGAAGGAATCCGACCGGATTCCTCGATAATTATATGTACTGTTTGTTTTATATGCACTGTTGGAACCCGAATTACATTTAAACCCCGTGTGAATGATTGATGTTGAATGGAAATTCAACATCTGTTTCGATAAATCAATAAACGATATCAATTTAGAAAGTGATAACAGTCGACTGTAAAACCCTCGTTTTGTTAAGGAGTTGATTTACCGTCAGGTAAATGAACGGAGTTAATTATAAAAATTATATTTTTTATAATTAAAAAGAAGATTTAAATTTTTATATAGAAGTTCTATTATAAATCAGTATTTTAGAGTTCGTGTTATAAAGTAAATACAGACGATTGTTTGACATTTAAATAAGTTATTAAGATATAATTATCCTGCGAGTGGATAACTTGGATAAATAGTTTAAAGCAAAAAGTTAAGAAATATTATTAGATTAATTATATTAATCTAATGTTAAAAAGAAATTAAAATCAGTTAACGAGTTTACTGATGGAATGAAGTTGATTTAAATCAACTGTTTAATTGAAAAATGATTATTAGATAAAATGGGTCCTTGTAAAGAAATTATAAATAAAACTGTGGATTGAAGTTAAAGCAAAGAGTTAATGTTTAAGATAAATAATTATAAACAACGAAAATTTCAAAGTATGAATATGGTGCTATGAAACCATATTCCAAAATAAAACAAGGAAATACGATTTGATGAATATTATAAGTAATAAGGGATTAGAATACAGACTTATATCTGTTCTAAGGTAAGAACGTTGTCGGTCAAGGTCTGAGAGGTAAATAGAATACCCCAACTTGAACGGCTTCGCTATTATCGAGGAACGACATCAGTTTGTAACGGAAAGATATGTCAAGATTTTTGTAACGGAAAGAGATGTCAAGATTTTTCTAACAGAAAGAGATGTCAAGATTTTTGTAAATGGAAAAAGACGTCGAGATTAGTTATAAAGTGGCATATAGCAGCGTATTGCAAGTTTGAACTATAGCGATAAAATAAACGCTGTTGATTAGGCTTAAGCGTGACTGTATGTCAAGATTAGTTATAAAGGAGAATATTACAGCATATGGCTAGTTTAGAACTATAGCGATAAATTAACGCTGTTAACCAAACTTAAGCGTGATTTTTATATATGGCAGCACTTCATAGGAAATGAAACAGTTAGTTTGAAAACCACTTATTCGGAAGTAATAAATAACAACGTTTGTCCAAAATATAAGAATAAAGTTAGAAAGAGAAATTGGAGAATCGTGTTAGAGAACGATGACAGCATTTCGATGTTCGAAGTATGATTAGAATTAAACCGTTAGGATTTGGAACTAGAATTCGACGATGTCGAATGTATTAAAAGTAAACTATTTTTAGGGATTGTAATCTGATAGAATAATTAACATTTAGTTGTAAACAAATAAATGTTAAAGAGGATAGGAGTCAGTACTTAGTTTAAACTTGATATCGATTTGATAAGAAGTTGACTAAGAAACAGTGTTTATAAAGTGAAATAGGGATATAAAAAGTATGAAAGAGATTTCGGTAAACGAGATAAGGGAAAGTATTTCGTGAATAAAGAGTTATATGATAAAGGTGTTCATATTTTTTATAATAAGGGAGGGTATTCACATTTCAAAGTGAATAATGTTTTAAAAGTGAATGTGGGGCCAATTAAAGGGTAAAAGGAAATTGGAAATATTTTCCAATATAAATAGGGTAGATTATCCAAGTATAGAAATAAAGAATGTGAAATTAATGGAAATATTTCGAACGTTGATAACATATATTTTTCTAGAACATGAAAGAGAGTTTATAATAACTGGAAATGTTTTCCAAGAAGTGTAAAAAGGCTAAAATGGGTTTTGAGAAATATCTGGTAAGATATGCGAATTTGAATAATAAAACGAATGTTAAATAAAAGTGACCATGGTTGTGTGTTTAGTTGATCATTTAAATGGATGTTATTTTTACTTCGATAGTTAAATAACCGACTGAAACGACCCAAATTTCCGTACTCTTTGAGTCGACTAATAACACCACACGTCCAACTCAAATTGCACAGAAATAAGAATCATTATTAGAAAGAAGTTAGAGGATGAGAAATAGAAAGAAAGAAATATTAGAATAGAAGAAAACGAAGATCACAAACTCACAGCGGAACGAGTAAAATATATTAGGTAACATACTTTTGAAATATAAAACAGTAACTGTATATATATACATACCATCATCAGAGCACAATAGTTATCTCTGGAACAGTTATAAACACCTGTTTCCCAGATACACAAAATACACAGCGGAAAGTATGATAGTCTATAGCTAACAGATGAAGCCTCCTGCTTTATCTCCTCCAGGTGAATCTGTAAAATCCCGACTACTTGACTGCCCGTACAAATTTGGGCACCCAAGAGTTTAGGGAAAACAAACAAAATAAACTCTGGGTCAGTCATGGGACTGGTGTGAGTAAACTCCAACCACTTGTTTAACTTTCAAAATCCTTTCGAAGGAAAAGATAATCGTAAGACCAATCCACACATAAACACGGATGGTTTTTACCTTACGATAACCCAAAAATATCTTGATATCAAATCCAGTGATATTATAATAATGTCTAAATCAAATAAATAGAATCTAGCGGAACGCTTGCATCTCACGCTCCATATATAATATTAAATCAAAAACCGCAGGGCTCTTATTGGAGATTGGATTCCAACTTGACAAGGTATGGGACCACCTTCCGAACGTGTATCTCTTGAGGCAAATACACTGGGTTCAACAAGAACATCTTGCAACCCGGCCCACACATGACCGACCACTCATTTCGCTTGAGTGTATCGAATGTATATCACCAACGGTTGGGATCAGCAACCGTCTCCCGATAAGGGACAGCATCGATAGATTTAAGAACAAAAGGAATTTCTCTAGATAGGTGATCATACATCCTAATGGGTGCGACCCACATAGCCATGCTGCCTGCCCGATTTTTGTCCAATTCCGGGTTGATGAGGCTTGAGGTTTGAATTATCTTCCAGAACATCTGGCCACCATTCACTTTGAATGCCACATCGTCAGATCCATAGGAAATCACTAATTGATTCCCACAAAAATACCCAGATTGTTAGGCTAAAGAAGTTTCCCTTCTATGCCACCAACTTCGTACGTTTGAAGGAATCAACGTACGTAACCCCTTTTGGAAATACTCTGTCAGACACTCGTCCATACAAGTTGTCCTGGGTCTGGACAAACCGAAGGCATTATCCTATAAATAGGATAACCCTTGCATAACTCCGTCTTCAATTTCCTTCATCATATTCGATCACAATGCTAACGCCCATACAGAGTGGTTTTCAGATACTGAATCTGATCCCGGTCTCTCCATATTGACAACGGAGGTATAAAATAAAATAAAACTTTGATAGTCGGTGATTTAACTATCAAAGAAACATTCATACAATCAACGGTCCTATTTCCAATTGGAAATTTTACCGATCAAGCATCAAACAACACTGGGCCCTTTTTATATTAGTTCTTTATCACATTATCATTTCCAATTCCCATTTTCCACCTTTCGTGTTCTTTCAAAGCTCTATTTTCTCTCTTGATTATTGGGAAACATTTCCAATATATATATAATTCCTCTATTGAGAAAATATCTTTTACTCCAGTCAGAAAACATTTCTAAATCCTTTGAATTAACTGATGTTATAAACGTCGTTATTATAACTCAAATCATAAAACATTCGTTAACTAACGATATCACTAACCAACCCTTGCTATTGAGCCTTAACCATTTCTCCGTCAATAATGCAGTCAGTCAAGTTGGGGTATAATTACCTCTCAGACCTTAACTAAACGACATTCTTAACTTTGAATTAGTCAGAGCTCACAACTTTAAACCAAACATTGCTTACGCGACTCTCGGATCTGATCTACGAACACACCTTCTTTATAAAAATATTGATTATAACGGTAGCGTTATAATTGCTGTCTTCAAATGTTTGGTTTATAAAATATTGCTTTCAACAACAGCGTTAAAACCGCTGTCTAGCATTATAGAACACTTATCATAACCATAGCATTAAGATTGCTATTAAAACAGTTATTATGACGGCAGCGTTGAAATTGCTATTTAGATTACCAAGACATTTATTATAACAGCAGCGTCAAAAATTGCTGTATAGATTTACAACATCTATTATAACAACAGCGCTAAAATCGCTATTTAGTTTTATAAAAGCATTTCTTATAAAGACAGCGTTGTAGTCGCTGTTTAAAAGCATTTCTTATAACAACAGCGTTATGATTGCTGTTTTGAATAAAATACCGTGTGCGACGCACACGCTTCCGTTGTTCATTTATAAACTCTGTTTATTTTAAACAATTCAAGTTCTCCTTTAAACATATTTATAAACTATACATTTTTCTAACCACTTAATTCGATTTCTGTAAATCCCCTTATTTTATTTGCAAAATATTTCCTTGTTTTAAAGCATTTATTCTTTCTTTAAACTTTCCTCTGTAATTTGCTAAATTCGGATCCATTTCCAAATATTGGTTCCAAACCGATACTCACTTTCAAATATACATTCATATTTGAACTCACCTTTTAATTTATCCAATAGTTAATGATCCACTTAATTTATATCTTTATTTATAACATTTTTCTTGGTTTACCCAATGGAATAGGTTTCCATTTGCAACTCAATGAAAAAGAAATTATTTCTAATTTGGAAATAAACTCTGCTTTTAAATTCTAATTTCCTTTTTCACATTCGATGATATTTTACGGTATCTAAAATACCACGTTCCTAAGGCCAGGGTAAACCAAACACACAAACTCAACCATGGATAATGTAGCATAACATATATCACCATCAAATAAAACAGTAAATAAAATGTTGAGGGATCCAGTTGGATCCCTCCAACCTGTTTCCCTGCATCCATAGATGTTAGTAACATCAAAAATATCGCATTAATGAAAAAATAATCAACGATGTGATTATATCAACCAATTTATCAACTATTCAACCAAGCAACCATTTCACATTATAAAATAATTTTAAACGAGTGAGTTTACTCACCTTTGATTGCAGTTGACGGTCTCTGCTTTTGTTTTCGTTTAAAATGAAACAGACTTTTAATTTTTCTACGAAATTCTGATAACTTTGTCCTTCGACGGCATTAGCTCCACAAAGTCGGCCTTGTCGCCACAATTCCCACGTGACCGACTTCCTCTCATAAACAGGACCCCGGTATCCACAGTCAACATCATTGAACTGCTCACCTCAACATACCGACCTTATTCCCAAAATATTATGGATAATATGTTATTGACCAACCATACCAGTATAATTAACGCAAGACCATCCCAGGAAAATACGTTTTCGAACTGCTCACCTCAAATATCAGTGCGTCTCCAAGTTACAAGCTTCCCTTAATCCTTGCTTAACAACGCAACCTGCTTGCTTCTAATGATTACCACGCATGCCCCAACTAAACTGCTGCTCGCATCTTCTACTTCATACCAAAACTTCACAGCATATCACCATTTCGTGAACCCCTCAAACTAAACCGCACCTAACTCACTAACTCTCCATCGCCAAAACCATACCTGAACGTCACCTTCCATCTTGCTTCAGCAGTTTCAATCCTCACCAAACCGCTTGCCACCCTATCCTCCGCCATTACGGGTGCTACAGCGAGAAACGATGTCAAAACTCATAGCATCCGTTTCTGCAAAACCCGAACCTTAGGAAGAAAACTCCCGCTGTGCATATACGACGAACCCAAAATGGCGTTGATCACATGTGTGTGGAGTTGGAGAAAATTTCTTCGAGAATCCGCATATAATAGTTTTATGATTTTAGGGGATTATTTGTTGATCATCATATTACTCGCCGCCAAAAGCTTCGGTTGAGGTGGGTTTCGTGGATTAGAAGTGGAGCTGTATGTATTTATAGAATTAGGTACCGTGGTTGCCACGGATAAGGGTACACATAGGTCTGCTGTTCCTGGGGTAGGTTTGCATTTTTCCTATTTTACTTTGTCGGCAAGTTGTTGAGAGTAGGGGGACATGGTAGGATAGGTAGGTTGGCTATGGTACGGTGGGTACTACCTTTGTACAGTTAGCTATTAAGCTTTAGGTATCAGTACGTTGGGTTCTCTTCTTTTCTTCCTTCTATTTCAAAATATGCGCAAGTGGACGAGTAGATTCGAAGTCCTAGCCGCAGTGTCTGACTTGCACACATAAAAATCTTATCAACTAGTTTGTGTTTACATTATTTTATATTGTACAAAACTTCGCGGTGAAGTATCAAGTGAAATTAAACACCGTCGACTTCTGTTTACTGATGAAAAAGCTATTCTTGGTGTAAAAAGGTATTCTGAACCCAATGGGACAAGTTTCATCGAAATCCGAGTTCATTTGAAAAAAAATCCTTTATAAAACCAGAAATAAACACGCGTTTAAATTTTTCACGATCACCAGATAAATCAAAACAACTTGAAACTGCGAACACCGACAATAACTTTTCGATACGAACCCAACGGCACTAGTTTCGTCGCATTCTGAGACTGTTGCCCCGGTAGGCTGTTTTTGGCGCGTACCGCACTGCCCTTCTGAACACCAAATTTGCCGATCTCTAAAAATAACAAACTATATACCTACCCTGACTATATCCGACGCTACGAACTCACCAGAACTGGTTTCGTGGCCTGATTCGATCGTCTGTTCAAGTTACACTCTAATATCCCTTTATTCAGTTGAATTAATTTAATTGCACTGAACGAGCGTTTACGGCTACCGTGATCACATATGACATCGGTTTGCCACGCAATTCAACACCGTACAATAATTTAATGATACGGTCCCAATGAAACTGATTTCGTCGAAAACAGAGTCCGTTTGCAAAACGGCTATTTTAACGCGTATATTTTAAATAACGATTTCCACAGCGACTATTTCAAAATTTGATTTGACCATAACTAACAAATTATAACATGAAATCTAGATTTTTCTCTTTCATATGAAAATTATAATCAATACGGTTCCAACGTGTCTTGTTTCACAGAAATCCGACTTATATCGGATCCTGTATCCTCAGTTGAAGTTCAAAACTCTATATTACGAAATGCCGCGCCATTTCGAACTCGTTTTATAATTATTATATAAATTAACGTTCAAACTTCGTTTTTAATCAATAAATTCCTATATGTAATTCAATTAAAATTTTTAAAACAAATTTAAATATTCAGAATTCAACGGCCAAAAATCCGGGTCGTTACACCGACTATCGAAGTGTTTGACCATTGTTGTCAATACGGGGAGACCGGTTGGATATGTTATCTGAAAACCACTCCGTATAGGCATAAGCGTGCAATTAGATATGCTGAAGATAATTGAAGATGAAGTTAAATACAAGGGTCGTCCAGCTCTAGAATGATGCGTTCTGTTTTTCCAGTCCCAGGACAACTTGTATGGACGAGTGTCTGACAGAGTATTTCCAACGATCATGCCGTTGATTTTACGAATATACCAAGTTGGTGGGGAGAAGGCAACTTCTCTTTATTCTACACCCAGTGTGCATTTGTGTAATCAATGTGTGATTACGGATTTGACGATGTGACATTCAAAAGGAATGGTGATCAGATGTTCTGAAGATAAACGTAGCCTCTAGCCTCACAACCTGAAGTAACAAAAGTAGGGCTAGGCAGCATGGCTAGTTGTGTCATACCCAAGCAGGGTGTATTGTCACCGATCTAGAGAAAATTCATATTTATACTTCTTTTCGATTCTGTATCTTCGGATGACGGTTGGATGGCCTACAACCGTGGTGGCAATATATTCGCGACACTCAAGCTAAATGAGTGAGCGGTCATGTATGGCCGGATTGCAAGACGTTCTTGTTGAACCTTGAGTGTATCCCCTCTAGAGTACACTAATCAAAAGGTGCTCCCATACCTTGTCTGTTGAAATCCAATCTCCAATACGCGCCCTGCGGTTTATGATTTTATACTTTATATATGTGGAACGTGAGATGCAAGCGTTCTGCTACTTGTATAATTATTTGTTTAGACATTATCATAATATCACTAGTTTTTGATATCAAGAATACTCTAGGTTATAGTAAGGTAAAAGCCGTCCATGTTTATATGTGGTCCGGTCTTACTATTATCTTCTTATTTGAAAAGGATTTTCAAAGTAAACAGTATGGTTGGAATTTACTCACACCAGTCCCATGACTGACCCAGAGTTTATTTTGTTTGTGTTTTCCCTAAACTCTTGGGTGCCCAAATTTTGTACGGGCAGTCAAGTATTTCAGGATTTTACAGATTTACTTGGAGGGGCTCAAAGCAGGAGTTTTCACCGTTAGATATTTAGAGATTATTTCCGCTGTGATGTATATGAGTTACACTCTGATATGGTATGTATATATACAAATTCAGATTTGTATTTCAAAGTTATGTTGTAATAAAATTTATTCATTCCGCTGTGAGTTTCGTGATTACTCTGATTCTGATGTTCAGTGAGTTCTTCTTCTTCTTCTATTCTATTAGTTCTATCTTTCTACCCCATCCTCTAAATTCTTCTACTAATGTCCCGGTATTTTCGATGCTCGAGAAATTGACAGTGCATTTATGTTGATTTTCTGGGTCGAAAATCTCAGACGTTACAACGCCCTTCTCTGAGACGTATGATCTCAGAGGTTATATATTGATGGATATCAAACGCATGGAATGAATTGCCTGTGTGGCATGCCTAAGTAGCAAATGATCAAGGCTTTTGTTGAAAAGCAAAGTCTTGTGGTTGATGATCAAAGCACGGCCTGTGTGGCATAGCTTTGTGTAGCGTTGATTCGCGAGCCTCACACCCCGGTTGTGAACCAGAAACGGGAGAGGACATCAGGGAGGGCATGCGTTTCCTTCTAGCTAGAAGTGGTGTCAGTGGTTTTACATGCCCTGACGAGTTTGACTTATGTGGTTGTTGCTGTTGCGAGGCGCCTCAGATATATCGGTGACTGTGTGGAGCCGATGGAGTCATTCGTTGGCTCATTTACGCCCCAAAGGCGGGGAAGCGCAGTGTTCATGCATTTTAATCCACATCGGTGGACCGACCCTGACGATCCAAGGGCTTGACTGAGTACTTGTCCTAAGACTCGGGCTAGACAGTCTCGAATCGGTAGAGGACCATCTTTTGCCTCGGTTCACAGATGGAAATCCAACTTCCAATACGCGATATTGCGGTTTCGATTGTAAACCTATATATGGCGACATGATATATGGTACCTATGCCGTCTATGATTGATATTTATGATTGAAATTGTTTTGACACTATGCACCTATAGTAATAATAAAAGATGAAATTTAGCGTATCAAGCATTCTTTGGCTATTATAAGGTAAAACCCTATCCTCCGGCTTGCGTTGCATTGTGTGATAGGACCTAGGTTTATAATAGCTTCATTTTTCTTGATTTAGCATTGCGCTGTTGTTTTATGCACTGGTATTCTTGGGAGGAAACCCATTCTGTGTTATACGGCGTGGTCCCTTGATCTACCTAACTTTGTAATAAAGATTAATAACTGTTTTAGTTCTCACACCAGTCCCATGACTGACCTGGAGTTTATTGTTTTAACCTAAACTCTGGGTGCCCTTATTTTGACATAGGCAGCTAGTAGTTTTGGTTTTGCAGATTTATATTCACATGATCCTGATTTATAGCTGGAACGATACTCGGAAAGCTCTGTATCTGTGTATTACTTCTAGTTGTGTATTGTATTATTTTCCGCTGCTATGTAATGTATTGTAATCTCTGATACTTTCTGTGTAATATTTATTCATACTCTGTAATATTCTTGTATTCTGATGGAATTGTTGTAATAAACAATGAAATGTTCTTCCGTTTGAGTTCTGATTCGTCTTGTCCTCAACGCAATCCGTGCTTTCCTTACTGGGGAAGTTCGGGTCGTTACATAACGTTAGACCGCAAGAGGTGTTTCACAGTAGGTCTCTTTTGCATATTAAATAGCTCACGAGCTAAAGCAACAAACATGTAATTACAACCGTGCCACTCCCCCTAAACTCCAACTATAAATACCCCCCTATATTTCACACTTAAGTGGGATCGAATTTCATTCACCACAAAGTGCCGCCAAATTTGAAGCTCTCCTCTAACTTCATCAATGGCTTCCAAGGATCAAACAACTTCTCTCTAACATCAGATGGATCAAATCTATTCCAATAAACATTAGAGTTCTCTTCAATTTAATCAAAGTTTCTTGAATCTCCTTCATACGCCTTGGAAAATCTCTCCAACATGACTTAATGATCTCTAACCACTATTAATCCTCTCTAAAGTTCGGATCTAACACAAAATTCATATCAAATCATGGAAAAGCGTCAAAACGCCTAAGTGATTGAAGATTCATACATCCACCATCACAAAGAAAAAGATCTTTCCAATTCTTTTGACAATTAAAGTGCAATTTAGATCATAAAGAGAGAAAAGAGAGAAATGAATGTAATGAGAGAATTCATGTATGTTGTAAAATGAAATATCATAATGAGCAATGATTCAAAAGTGGACGTCGATCTATTTTAGATCGAACCACTATAAAAATCCTTATTCTTCATTTTTATGCTCTTTATTTGTGATTAGTGGCTCCATATTCCAATCTAACCATTTATTGAAGTGTTTCCATAACACCTTTGGTGTTGAAATCAAATTTTGGTTTTAACAATCACTAGAGGACAATAAAACTAACTCACAGTGGAAAACAAGATATGATAACAAGTGTCGACTAAGGAAACTACTTTAATAGTGAATCACCGCATCGATACTGAACATGAGTGAACAACAACGGAAAATCAAACTTGAACATTTCAATGATCTATCTTCCCCAAGAAAACCCGAAAGTTTTTATGAGGAGGAGGTCAAAATAACAAAACCCGATGAGTAGAAAATGCATAACACTAGTCACAATACACAAATGTATGCCATTTGGTTTCACCTAAATTATGTCCAATAAGGTTAGTGATTCTAACGTAACCATGCAAATATTACGCATAATGATTAATTACCAGACCCAAGGTTGCACCTAACCTTTACGCATAAATGAAGCCTTTATACCACCTTATAAGCCAATAACTAACAACTAAGAGGCATGCTTTCTAACCAGTTAATACCTTCCTAACGGAAGAGGCGAGTTTTATACCACTGATGACCTCACCCACAATATAATACATAAGGCGATCCCCTTTGATCACTTAATGCCTAGGTGGTTTACAAACACATTAGTTCAAATTAGAGGGCACTAGCTACTAAGTCTCCCAACTTATAAATAAGGCTTCTGTCATTCGCATATCCCAACCCTGTATATGTCAAGAGATTGTAAGCAGTCACTTGTTACTTACAAGATAGGTAGACGATGACTCTCTATTTAAGACCTTCCCCCGGCAGACCCCTACGTTACTATCTAGCCAACCTTGTTGGACAATC
This sequence comes from Allium sativum, assembly GCA_030737875.1. Classification (NCBI taxonomy): domain Eukaryota; kingdom Viridiplantae; phylum Streptophyta; class Magnoliopsida; order Asparagales; family Amaryllidaceae; genus Allium; species Allium sativum. The sequence goes on from CM060915.1 coordinate 709,412,672, forward strand.
CCCGAGTTAATTAATACTTCTCGAGGGATAGACAAAACTTTTGTACTGTAGTGGTCATTTAATACTATATCCTAAGGCGGACTTTACCCCCGTCACTTACTACTTAAAGGAAGTGGACCCTATCAGGGATTTTCGAACTCATGTCCAATTAGCCATTTTTAGAAATAGGCGTGTTATCCGATCACTTAACACCTTTCAAGGGTGAACCTTACCACTCTACCCGTACTCCTCAAAAAGTGAAGGGAGATTCCAATCACTTAGTACTCTAGTTGGCAGATCCGAGTACTTAAGACCTTAATTACGAAGCAGGCTACACCATTACATTATCCCTTTATGTTTCCTCTTTTGGAAAGGAGGCAGGCCCTACAACCACTTAAGACCTCAACACTTAAAGTAAACCTATAGAATAAATTTTAACTACACACAAATAATTATCATGGGTTCCTATGATCAATAATTTCTCACATCAGTTGTATGTATATCCGACTGTTGGAAAGTGCAGGCTTCAATTGGTAACTCAACTGACCTAACATGATCATCAACCTATTTTGTCCAATCCTTATGTTAATTAGAGATATTATTCCTAGAATTAAACTAGAGATAAGAAATGATTCATTGCCCTAAGATAAGGTTCTTAATTCTAGGATTAGTTATCCATTTATTGGACTTAGCATTAATTATGGTGATTACAACCCAATTCCCATTAATTAATTACCGTAATGTCATATACCATTTATAACCATGGCGGTCACTTTCCCTAAGGCAATAGACATTCAAATGAATGTCATTTACATCAGTCCCATTTAATTTTATTAATTCTATTTATTGTAACTCCCATTTATTACACTAACTTTTTTCAATTTATTAGTTCTTATACACACACACATTACGTATGCATGTTTATTATATTAATCACATATTGGAGTTACAATATTGACTTCCTATTTATTTTAATTGTAACCTTTTGACATTTATTGATGCGTTGATTTCATGACAAAATTCGTGGTTATAAATCTTAATTTTTATTTAAGTTAGTTGTAACCTTTACAATTACTGCAATTAATTTCACATTTACTGCTAACACTTTAAAGCTTACTACTATTTATTTCCATTTATTGCAGGAAACATTTCCATATACCTCTCATAAATAGAGAACATTCAAATCCAAGCCTATATTAGCTTCTACCTAATTTATAATAATACTAGCTTTATTTACTTACATCTTTAGTTGGATAAATTATATATATATATATATGTGTGTGTGTGTGTGTGTGTTAGCACATTTATGTAGTTACCAATTCTTTTAAATTCTAGTTAATTTACATTTTATTCGAAACTAATGACTAGAACAATCTTCCTATATTTGGCTTGCTAAGAGCTTGAGATTCAAAATCCCATTAAAAGGTTATTTGTTATAATCCTTGGAAAATTTGTCCAAACATTTAAAAAGAGTAAATATTGACATATTCAAAATCATAAGCAATATCTAATTTTTATTTAGAATAGACAGTATAAATTATGTACAAAATATGTGAATTTGCACATCTCTTCCTATATGTTTTGTTCATGTTTCTTGTAATTTCAACCACTGTCTTTTATAAAAAAAGGAAAAAAGGATTAATTTACAAAAAGTCAAGCAAAACCCAAACCATCCAAAACACCAACAAATTTACAAACCAATGATGATAATTTACACAAATCTTACCATGGCACCCAATTGTATAAATCTGAAATAAACAACTGCACAAACCTTAATAATATTTAGGGACTGATTTCTAGATTTAAGGTGTAAACAATAGCCACAAGATACAAGAAAGAGTTGTAGGCAGGATAAGAATATTATAAGTGAAGAGCCTACAAATCAATATCAGATTGAGGCATATGAATTCAAATTTACACAAACAAAACAGTTTGATGTTAAAAACAATGTATAAATTTCTCACTCACCTGAAAGCTATTCCAAATTCCTAAATTTGAATTATAGCTTTTAGGTTTTCATCCTAAATCCTGATAGATCCATAATATGTATAAAAAGGTTATATATATACATATTAAAATTTGTAGATTTGAAAAAGAATTGGAAAAAGTCAAAGAAAACAAAGAATTGAATTTATCTAACACGCAGAACCAACCTTTGTTTATAGATTTGAATTCATCTTCTCTAATTTTGTTTGCTTGATTTGAAGACTGATTTATTTTTAAAAAATTAGAAGAGATTGAAGAAATAAAAATAGTAGAGCTTCGTTGGAGCATCTAGAAAATATAAGAAAATATGAGGTCTAGGCTTTTATTTATAGGCACTCAAATAATCCATAACTGTTAGTTTTAATTATATCAAGATCTGTCCATTTATATAAAACTTTGTTAACCAAAACCCTAACCATCGCCTACCATCTAGGTCTGAAAAGGTCAAGCCCTTATTGAGGATGTATTAAAGAGAGAACTATTGGTTTTGTAATGAAAAAGATGAGCAAATGCTTTCCTATTTATATGAGTAAGGATGAAAACTTGAATGAAGATAAGCATGAAAGTTTTCCGGATTTCCTTGATTTGATTTCAACGCAAATCTTGCATATTTGTGTTTGTTTTCGCGTATACAAATATATGATCGATTCCTTAAATCAAATAATATAACTTCTCATATCATCCAATTTTTTTGCCATATATATCTAGATTTGATTGATTTATCAAATCAAATAATCTCTTCTCGTATCTTTCCATATTACCCATAATTAATTGATTGCATGAATCAATTACAATCTTTACCATAATAAATTTGGCATAGATTTAATTCATATAATTTTAACACTCCACCTCAATTTAAATATATTCATCAATCAATTGAATTAGTTGTTGGGTCAGTGCCCCATGGCGCTCAAGTAGTAGGAAACAAACTGATCAAGTTTGAGCAATGCTCAAACTTGTCTTTGGAAGTAACTTTGTCATCATATCTGAAGGATTATCCAAAGTACTCACCTTTACAAATTTGATCTTGTATCATTCTTGTTCAAGTATAAGAAATAAACCTCTGACATCAACGTGCTTCACCCTGAACTATTAGTTTGATACTCTACAAGATGAATCACACTCTGACTGTCTAGAAATAACTCTACTGTCTGCTGCATCATTGAAAGATCATCCAACAACCGAAGTAAATATAATCCTTACTTTACTTTTTCCACTATCGATATTAACTCTACTTCGGTCATCGACAAAGCTACGATAGACTGCAAATTTTGATCTCCATGATGGAGCTTATGCCAAGTGTAAAAACATAGCCTGACACTGACTTCTTAGCATCTCTATCCCCAGCATAATCGGAATCACAATATCCTCTAAGAGAGATGTCACCATCTACTCCACCATATTACAATTCCACCGATGAAGTGCCTCGGAGATATCTAAGAATCCACTTCATAGCTTGCCAACGATCTTTGCTTGGGTTAGATATATATCAACTCACAACACCTACTGCATGGGCCAAATCTGGTCTTGTGCAGAACATCGCATACATAAGACTACCAACAACACTAGAATAAGGTATATTTGACATATACCTCTTACCTTCTTCCGGACATTCGACAACTTAAAATGAGAACCTAATGGTGTGCCAACCAGTTTGGCTTTCTCCATACCAAATCGAGTGAGGACTTTCTCGATGTACTACGCCTGAGCGAGTCTCAACACTCTCCGCGACCTATCTCTGTATATCTCCATTCCTAGAATTATTTGTGCTTTCCCAAAATCTTTCATTTCAAACTCCTTACTGAGCTCTTCTTTTAACTCCTTAATTTTGATCATGCTCTGACATGCAATAAGCATCTCATCAGCATATAGCAAGAGATAAATTATATCACCGTCATACCTCCTGAAATAAACACACAGGTTTTTGAAGCTTCTGGAGTATCCTTATGAGAACATAAAATTATCAAATCAATTGTACCATAGTCTAGGAGACTGCTTTAGTTCATATAGAGATTTGTTAAGTCTGCAAACATAGTCTGGTCTGCTACTATCAATGAACCCCTCTGGTTGCCGTAAATAAATCTGCTTATCCAGATCATTATGCATGGAAATAGTTTTGACATCAAGTTGCTATAATTCCATATCATAATAAGCAACTAATTCCAAGAGAATACGAGTAGAAGTATGCCTAACAAATGGATCAAAGATGTCATGATACTCTACACCCTTCTTTTGAACAAACCCCTTTGCTACTAGTCTTGCTTTATATATGAAATCTCTATTGTCCCCGTATTTCACTCTATAGATCCACTTACATCCAATAACTCTTTTATCGATAGAAGTTACACCAAATCCCAAGTATGATTTTTCTGTAAATATTTGATCTCCTCTTCCATCACAACTAACCAACTGGAACTGCAAACTGATGCAATAACATCTCTGTAATCTATGGACTCATTATGGACAACATTTAATGTGTATGCCGCTGTATCATCAAAGTCAATGTGTTTGATGCTCAAACCAACAAACTCATCAAGCCGTCTAGATTTTCTTCTTTCTCTAACAGACATAGTCTCTATACGAGATCCACCTTGAGTCTGATCTTCTGTGCCAACATCTGTATTATCCTTATCAACCACGGTGTCATCGGAAATACCATTTGAATGTCTATGAAAAGAATCAACAAATGACTTGCTTGTTTGGTATTCTTTACATGTCCTCTCATTGTCATCCGACGAGGAAGGCTCCACCTTCAACATAGCCTTCTCATAAAAAGTTACATACCTTCTTATAATAAGTTTCTTGCTGATAGGACACCACAACCTATATCCCTTCACTCCTCTTCTATAACCTAGAAAGATACACTTGCGAGCTCTAAGTTCCAGGTTTCCTCGACTTTTGTGTACATAAGCTGGACAACCAAATACCTTAAGGAATGAATAGCTAACATGTTATCATTTCCATACTTCTTCAGGGATCTTCATGTCTATGGAAGTAGAAGGTGCGCGGTTGATGAGGAAAGCTGCATAAATGAAGCTTCAGCCCAAAATCCCTTCTTTAATTTAGCAGTCAATCTGAGGTATCTAGTTCTCTCCAATAATGTATGATTCATCCTTTCTGCAACTCCATTGGATTATGGGTTTCCTGGTGTGGTGTAATGTCTCATAGTGCCTTTGAACTCACAATAATCGATGAATTCCAATGATATAAATTCACCACCATTACCTAAACGGAGAACTTTCAAATTCTTCTCTGACTGCTTCTCCACCATGGATTTCCATTTACGAAACCTAGCAAAGGTTTCACTCTTAGACTTTAGAAACTACACCCAAACTTTAAAAGAGAAATCATCAAAAATGAAACGAAATACCTGGCTCCACTCAAGGATGAGCATAGGGTAGGTCTCTAAACATTTGTGTGAACATAATCCAAAATAAATTTTGCCTTATGCTCACTAACACCCAAAGAAATCTTTGTCTACTTACCAAGAGCACACTCTTCACAGAAGCCAAGCTTTGAATGCCGAACTCCATCAATCACACCTCCTTTCTTAGCTCATCCATGTTGCTCTCGCCAATGTGACCCATCCACAAGTGCCATAATCTGGAAGAATCCGAATTAACTGAAGCTGATTCACCAACTACAATAGTGCCCTTTAGTAGATAGAGATTTCGTGCCTCACTCCTTTTAAAACAATCATGAAACCCTTAGATATTCTCATCTTCTCTTCTTCAACTACAATCTTTAGTTTAAGTCTACTCAACCCCCCAACAAAAATCAAGCTCCTCTTAAAACCAGGTACGTGCTTAACATCAGTAATGGTTCGAATAACACCGTCAAATATCTTGATCTTAACATTACCAACACCAACATAGGTCAAGAAGCATCATTGCCCTTCAAAACTTCTCCTCCATCAATTTCATGGTAAGTGGAAAAAGAGTTCATATCAGGTGTCGTATGATAGGATGTTCCAGAATCAATCAGCTATAGGGTACTTTTCCCAGATGAGCCAGAAGCTGTAAACACATCAGTATCACTCTCTATATTTGGTTTCTTCGTTGTAAAGCCTGAAGCTTTTATTGGGTCTTTTTTTCTCCCCTCAAGCTTGGGACATTGTGAAATAATGTGCCCAGGCTTATTACAGTCATGGCAAGTCAAATTTGAGGCCCTGTAGACTGAGACCTCAAAGAATTCCATCCTCCACCTCTCTTCGACTTGCTTTGGATCCTGTCTCTCTGAATATATAAGCCTTCAGTATCACTATCTAGGCTAGTACTTGCCAATCTACCCCTTAACACTTCATTATGAAGACCAAGCTTTACATCAGAAAGACTAATTTTATTGCGACCATAATTCATGGAATTAACAAAAGTAGTATACTCCTTAGACAAGGAACATAAGAGGATCATACCTTGAGCCTCATTAATAATATCAACATTTGCTGAAGAATAATCCGATTAGTGAGAAACTTGTCTTGATATGCTTATGATAATGCATCCCATAGCTCCTTCGGCTTCTTTTTTTTGAGAAAATTATCTAAGAGCATCATCTGAAAGACTCAACTGAATTGTTATGAGAGCTTCATCTTCCCTCTCTTCCGAATCAGCTGCATCCATATCTTTTAATTTATAAGGCGCAGAAACAACTGTATAAGTCTTCTCCTTCTTCAATACAACCTCTATCTTCATCTTCCAAATGCCAAAATCTCCTTTTCCATCAAAACATGTTGCTCCATAATTGACACCAGATCTACCAATAGACTTACTAGAAGTAGCCATTAATATCCAAATAGTAACAATAACACTATCTTTGATACCAAACTATAGAGAAATTTTTGTTAATTTGAGCGAAAGCGTTAATATTTGATCAGGATCTAGTATTGTCTATTTAGATACCAATGGAACTAAAAAAATTCAATTATGCAGCCTCATAGAAATAATAGTAGAAATAAGGGACATGGAAGATTTTGCGTGGTTCAGATATGGATATCCTTCGTCAACGGAGACCCAACAACTTCTTTTATTCTTCTTCAATTTAAGAGGGAGTATAATAAGAAAATAATACAAATACTCAATAAAAATATCTCACCATATAATTGATATAGAAATAGGGATCTTATTGAGGATATATTGAAGAGAGCATTATTAGCTTGTAATGAAAAAGACGAGCAAATGCCTCCCTATTTATATGAGTAAGGATGAAAATTTGAATGAAGATAAGCATGAATTTTTTTTGGATTTCCTTGATTTGGTTTCAATGCAAATCTTACATATTTTGTTTGTTTCTGCGTATACATATATTTGATTGATTCCTCAAATAAAATAATATAACTTCTCATATCATCCAAATTTGTTGCCACATATATCTAGATTTGATTGATTTATTAAATCAAATAATCTCTTCTCATATCTTTCTAATTTGTTTCCCATAATCTTATCAACAATAAATTTGACATAGATTTAAATCGTCCAATTATAACATGTTAATGTTTGGATGCAAATTAGCTTGATTATTATTTCACATGTCCTTTTAATGCTTGGATGCAAATTTTGAAATTAAGTCCTACGAAAGTTATGGAACTTTTCTCTTTTTCATGAGTCAGTCGTTAATTGATTTCAGTTGCAAATAGTTATACCAGTAAAGATATCCAATAAGATCCAATGAACAAACTATCTTACAATCATATTGTTTGTACGTTCTTTGGAAAGAATTAGATAGGTAAAATAAAGAGGAAAATAATGAAATACCAATCTATATCAAGAATAACATACTTGGATATATATTTTGAGATGCCGAGCAGTGATTTTCAGTTTTATTGTGATGTTGAATGGGCTTTCTAATGATAGATAGAAATATGTCATTAGGTAGTTAGGTAACCGACTAGGAACTACACTGATTTTCTTTACTTCGCGACCCATTTCCTCAGGTCGAATTTAAAGCATAGATTAGTAGGTTTTTTGCATGATTTGTTAACTTCTATTCTAGTTTTTATGCATTCAACTGGTTTGGCAGTAAAGCTAAAGCATTGTAGATAAGATATAGAATTAAATTGATTTGTGCAACATAAGATCTATGTACAAAGCATAGGTGCAGTATTCACCATCTAAAAATGCCTCCATAATATGCAAAATAACGAATGTAAAAATGGCTCTTGTAGAAAATGCACGTTACTTAGTAATTAAAGTAACAATATAAATAATGCTTATGTTTTAATAAATTAGGTTCACTTTAACTATACTAATTTTCACAAATTTTTATAGTGTTAACTGATTTACACCTAAAAGCAATAAAATATAACCAAATCGTTCAACTACCTGAAACATTATTGCGTCATAAAAAGCCAAAGTTAAAGTGTAAAAATAAAAGATATAGTTGTTCTTATACACTAAATCAAAAACATTCACCTATCTCATGAAACAACCCGAAATCCCCCTTCCGGAACAAGACCAATCAGAACGCAGACGGAAGAACATTTCATTGCATATTACAACAATTCCATCAGAATACAAGAATATACAGAGTATGATTAAATATCACACAACAGACAAATATCAGAGATTATAATAAATTACATAGCAGCGGAAAATAATACAAAACACAACTAGAAGTAATACACGGATATAGAGCTTTCCGAGTATCGTCCCAGCTGTAAATCAGGATCCTGTGAATATAATCTGCAAAACCAAAACTACTAGCTGCCCATGTCAAAATAAGGGCACCCAGAGTTTAGGTTAAAACAATAAACTCCAGGTCAGTCATGGGACTGGTGTGAGAACTAAAACAGTTATTAATCTTTATTTTTAAAGTTAGGTAAATCAAGGGACCATGCCGTATAACACGGAACGGGTTTCCTCCAAAGAACACAAGTGCATAAAACAACAGCGCAATGCTAAATAAAGAACAATGAAGCTATTATAAGACCCAGGTCCCATCACACAATGCAACACAAACCGGAGGATAGGGTTTTACCTTATAATAGCCCAAGAATGCTTGATACGTTTAAAACAAATCATTTGATACTATAACAGGTGTATAGCGTTTAAAACAATTTCAATCATAAGTATCAATCATAGACGGCATGGGTACCATACATCATGTCGCCATACTAGGCTCTACAATCAAAACCGCAAAGTCACGTATTTGGAAATTGGATTTCCGTCTGTGAACCGAGGCAAAAGATAGTCCTCTACCAATTCGAGACGCTCTAGCCCGCCCCTCAGGAATAGAACGCATCGTCCCTTGGATCGTCAGGGCCGGTCCACCGATGTGGATTAAAATGCCTGAACACTGCGTTTCCCCACCCTTTGGGAGTGTCAATGAGTCAACGAATGACTCCATCGGCTTCACATAATCACCGATTTATCCTAGGCGCCTCGCAACAGAAACAACCACATAAGTCAAACTCGTCAGGGCGTGTAAAACCACTGACGCCACTACTAGCTAGAAGGAAACGCATGCCCTCCCTGAAGTCCTCCCGTTTTTGGTTCACAACCAAGGTGTGAGGCTCGCGAATCAACGCTACACAAAGCTGTGCCATACAGCCTGTGCTTTGATCATCAACCACAAGACTCTGCTTTTCAACAGAAGCCTTGATCATTTGCATCTTCGCATGCCACACAGGCAATTCACGCTATGCAACCGATATCAATCACACAGAATGAAATCCGATGTCAGACACACATCCATTTACAAGTCCGTTCCGGGTCTGAACGAAACCGGAGGAACCTTATTCCTCGCATATCCATCGATCTCCAAGTACGTCTGGACGATCACCAACTGATTCCCTCCTCTTGGGTGTACATCCCAATCAAGATCATCAGTAATCACCCAAACGACATGAAGACCTCTGGTCTTCGACCACCGTCTTCATCTTCGACTCATCGTCGAATCAGTTATTCAGAATGGGATAAACCCAGTCTTTCTGAATAACTTGCGTATATAATAAACAAGTGTTACACAAACACAACATATGCCTCATTCCAATTCATCGGTCACTAACCGTAAATTAACAAGAGAATAATTCCCCAAATATTAACCCCGAAGGCCGAAACCAACATCAGATCAATAGCCAGGAAATCATTCTTCTTAACTAACCTATAGAAAGTTTCTAAATTTCACTTTCTTAGGGAAAGGTTCCCATTAATTTTATCAAAGATAAATTATTTTAAATTTATTCTTTAATCTTCTTTTGAATATCAATTCAAACAAGTCGGGATTAGCGAACCACACCGAAGTGATCATTTATTTTATTTCCCAATCCCTACCTATACATCCCATGAAGTAAAACTGGTCATACTTCATATCTAACACCACGGTGTTATCGGTGAATTCAATTACCATTTCACGTTCAAATCTAATTAAAGATTTAACTATCGCCTGGAGCAAAACTGGTGATACTCCATTCTCGATCATTTCAATCTAATTAAAGATTCATTAAACTCCACTTAGTTTTAATCTTTAGCTGGGTTAAAGAACCGATGTCATTTAAAACACGGTTCACTATAAACCCCAAAATCACATTTCACTCCATCAGCCTTTAACCGTAAATTAGCAAGTGAACAATTCCCTAAATATTAACCTCGAAGTCCGAAACCAACATCAGATCAATACCCAGGAGACCATTCAACTTAACTAATCTCCAGTTAGTTTCTGATTTTCTTAACTCCATTGGGTCTAAGAACAATATTATTGAAGATACCGTTCGCGACAACCCAAAATCACATTCCATTAATTATCGGGTTAAAGAACAAGTGTTATTTAAAACACTGTCCACGATAAACCCAAAAATCAATTCAAATTTAATTCCAATTAAATACCATTTAATTGGTACACTTCATTAAATCTAAATAAAAAGATTTAATCTTTTTCTCAACTGGGTTTAAGAACAGTGTTAATGAAGACACCATTGACGACAAACCCAAATCACATTTGATATTAAATACAAGGCTCTGAATAGAAAATATATCGGCTTATATTCAATATCAAATTCTACGACCAACAAATAACGTATTGGAAATAACGATATAAATATATCTTTCAAATTTCCATAACAATATCTGTATAATCATGAAATCCAACATCGAAATATTCCAAAGACAATTTCGATTCAAATCCATTCCAATTCAATTATTGGAAATTCTGGTTTCTTTTAAAATCATTTCAAATCCAATTTATTTATTTTAAAAATAAATAGAATTATAATTCTATTTCAAAACTAGTTCATTTCGATAAAAATCTATTTTTATCATTTCAAATATGGAGTTTTTCACCCCAATTATTCACAAATCATTTCTTATGATTTTACACAAATTATTACTATTTTTAATAATTTTATCAAGGCCCGTACGGTCGATTTCCATCAACGGCCATCGAACTGCACTTACAACGACCTTTTCGAAATTTGATTTGGACATAATTCCAAATCCAACCGTTAGATTTCTAATTTCTAATATTCGTTAGAAAGTTCTTTTTGATACGAACCCAACGGTTCCGGATTTAGGAGAATCCGACGGTCGGATCTCCCGCAATGTCTATTCGAAGTCAATGGTCGAAATTCGCGAACTGTCGCGGAGCGGCGCGTTCTATCAGGCCATTATATATATAATATATATATTATATATTTCGTCGATTTCCTTTTAAAACATATTTTACAAATCGTTTTAAATTCGTTTTCGAAACGATTTCAACTTCCTTTTCAAATTCAAAACAAAATTGAATTTTTCCAATATAAATTCGTTTTAAATTCATTTCAAATTGATTTCAATTCAAATCGATTTTTAATTCAATTTCAGTTCGTTTTTAATTCAATTTGAATTTCAAATTAATTCAATTTCAATTCGAATTCATTTCTATTCAATTTCAATTCGAATTCAATTTTATTCAGTTTCAATTCGAATTCAATTATATTCAATTTCAATTCGAATTCAATTATATTCAATTTCAATTCGAATTCAATTATTTTCAATTTCAATTCGAATTCAATAATATTCAATTTCAATTCGAATTCAATTCTAAATACACGATTTTGAAATCACTTTCAATATACATTGAAAAATGAATAAAATCGATATAAATATCGTTAACGTCAAAATGACGCAAATCTAATCAACACGGCTTCATATATTTCTATTTTCAAATATTCTATTTCAAATATTTCCTTTTCAAATATTTCTATTCAAATATTCTATTTCAAATATTCTTTTTCTAAACTGGAATGAGGCCCAATCAATTACCATATAATGTTAATTATATGGATTTTTCTACAACACATGTATATAATAACAACGATAAATAATCAACCATCATCTAGAGTGCACCACACAACTGCATAAGCATTAAATATAAATAATTAACGCTTACACAGTCTGTCAATCCATCGATTGACATACAACTAAACAATCGGGATTGTTGTACGTCAAATCTCATCCCAATACCCGTGTGGGGTTTCAAACAATCAAACACAGATTTTATTTGTGTAGTTGGGCGATGTGTAAAATTTATCGTCCCAATCAATATCAGTCAAATCAGTGTATATAAACAAATCGTTCGATTCGTTTATATTAATTTATTTCATTTCATATATACATTAAAAATTCTATTTTTAACTATAAAATATTTTTAACTATATAAATATTTTATTTCATTTCACATCACATTACACAATCAACTACACATCAAAATCAAACAAACAAACATACAGGCCGTCCATGGTCTGTGGACGATGGGTGTCGGGTGCTACTAAACACCGTCTGCATCCTAGTATATATTTTTAACTAGAAATTTAAATTAAAGGTGAGGAGTTCTCACAGAGGGTTCCACTCCGCCATGCTTTGCTTTTGAACTACTGAACCGTCTGGATCTGTTTGACATTCCAATGCAGTCCTTGTCCCGCTGTTCATAATAAAATTATATTACTATTGCTTCGTTCAATAAATAAAAATCATATTTTTATTTCTACTTCATATATTTTCTCGACGCTTCATTCTATATAGAAATTATATTTTTATTACTCTATCTAAGTAAAAATCATATTTTTATTATCTACATTATATAAAAATTATATTTTTATTCTCTATGTCTACTTTAAAAATTGAATCTTTTAAACAAAGAAAAATCTAATCTTTTAAACAAAGAAAAATCTAATCTTTTAAACAAAGAACTTTTCATATAAAAATTATATTTTTATCTAAACAAAAATCTCATTTTTCAATTTTAGAAATCTAATCCCATTTAGTTAAAAAAATAAATCCTTTTTAAATATAAAAAGCAAAACTTTTCATTTTAAAAATCATACTAATTCCAGTAAAAAAAAATCATGTTAATCTCTTAGTAAATATCAAGTTAATCTCAGAAAAAAAACAAGTCAATCTCATAGTAAATAAAAAAGAAAGAAAAGGGGGAGGGACTCACTGGGGGTGCGCCGATCGAAGGTGGCAGGGGGGCGTTGATCATCGGCGGCGGGTTCAGAGGAGGTGGAGGTCGAGGAGGGGGCGGCAAAAGGAGGAAAGGGTGGTTGAGGGTTTCAGAGGGGGGCGCAGTGTTCTCGTCTGAAGGAGGGAGGAGAGATGGGGGATCGGAGGGGTGGTGGTGCGCCTGGAGGCGGCGGCGAGCCCCACCTTTGCGATCGTCGATCACGATTGCCCCCCCCTTTTTTTATTTTTTTATTTACCCTAATCGGGTTTGACTGAGGAAGGAAGAAAAAGTGGGTTGACCCTAATATATATTTATATATTTAATTCTATTTTTTTATTTCCAAATAATTAGTTTAAAATTCGAACTTGAAACCAAACTCACCGACTGTCGTCCATAGCTAATTACCCCCATTCCAAACACAATGAGATACGTTCGGTAAGCCGATTCGACTGTTTCGATCTGTTTCCATCAAAATCAACATATAACTCTATATATTGAATTTGAACACGCATTTCAATTTACTAGGGCCAGATACGAACTCTAAAATTTTCCGAAAAATATTTTCTAGCTTCGTATTGACGATACGGTCCTAACAAAACTAATTTCGTCGAATTCTGAGACCGTTTGAAAAATGGCCATTTTCCAGTCGATTAAAATACACTAAAACTGGTCAAACGCGTTTTCCTTCTCCACGCTGACATATTGATTCGAAAAATTACGAATTTTGAAACCTAGCAATAACTAGCCATCCCGGATCCAACAAAAGTGGTTTCGTCGAATTCCGAGGTCGTTTGCAAAATTTCCATTTTTAAGGGCCAGAATTCCATAGCGACTATTCTGAATGTTCAACTGGACATAACTTTTGATTCCCGCTATGAAATTTCAATTTTTCGGATTCTTTGGAAAGATATTCTCGATTAGATCCAAATATTTTTGGTTTCGCTAAAATCCGGTTTATTTTGAATCTGGTACATTCATTTGAATTTTGAAATCGAATTATCGAACTACCGCGCCATTTCAGGCTCGTTATATAATTAAAATAAAATATTTATATTCTAACGACGATTCAAATAAATATATACGTTTTAATTCTATTCAAAATAAATTTTTTGTCGTTATTATTTAAAATAATCAAAATTCGCTAAAATAGCCAAAATGAAAAATTTAAATTGGCTCGGATTTCCGGGTTATTACAATCTCCCCCACTTAAAACTTTTCGTCCCCGAAAAGGAACGAAGCCGAAAGTTGTTTAACTAATCAACTCAACTTTCACTATTTTCTTTGCAGCTTAAGTTCTTCTACTTTTAAGTTTCTAAGAACTTTTCAAATTTTTCAAAAATTTGGCTAACACCCTAAATTTTTGAAAAATTTCGCCATAACCTCCCCTACAACGGGGACTTCAGGATATTTCATATAGCCTCCCATGGCCTTCTTCGATCCAAAAGAAAAAGAAAAATCCAAGCGGCTAGCCAATCGGCTCATAAAATCATCATCACCCAAACAAAACAGTAAATTATGGTAAACATGTACCTATTTGTCGGGAAAACAATTTTATTCTACTGCTCTAGCCTTCTTGTTATGACCTGTTCAATGAAAGTACATGTATATGCATGAAAATACGACTAATTTTCAATACTACTCACTATTTGGTTCAGTTTGGCTAAAGGTTCAACTTTTAATTAATCAAACAATAATCAAACAACACAACCATCAATCAATTAGTCGGTTATCATTTCAAACTCATAATTTTGATATATAGTCAAAAAAAAAAAATCAGATTTTTGATGCCAAATCACAACAATAAGCCCTATCTAGTTTCGGTTATCACACCAATCAATTGGAAATATATAGAAATCTCACTTTCGTCACTCGAATATAAATACCGGCGATGGTGCCCCGTCACCAAAATTATCCCCGGGCAACTAGAGTGTGATTCTATAACTATCCAGTACATTAAAACTTCGAATACACGTTTGCTAGACATATATGCAAAATCTTTATATATTGGATTGTCCAGATTAATTTAAAATAAATATTCAAATATGTATAAAACGATTTAAATTTCAAAACAAAACTTGTTTTCATTTTAAAAATATACTCTTCACACTCGTTCTAGGATACTGCTGATCCTATCTCTAACAAGTCATTCCTATTGGATATTACTAATCCAATTTCTGATGAATTCTTTCGTATGGTTCTAATGTGCCTTGTTCTCTGAGCTCTGTAAAGCAAAGCTCTGATATCACGATGAAACAACCCGAAATCCCCCTTTCGGGAAATCATGGATTGAGTTGAGAACAAGACCAATCAGAACGCAGATGGAAGAACATTTCATTGCATATTACAACAATTCCATCAGAATACAAGAATATACAGAGTATGATTAAATATTACACAACAGAAAAATATCAGAGATTATAATAAATTACATAGCAGCGGAAAATAATACAAAACACAACTAGAAGTAATACACGGATACAGAGCTTTCTAAGTATCATCCCAGCTATAAATCTGGATCCTGTGAATATAATCTGCAAAACCAAAACTACTAGCTGCCCGTGTCAAAATAAGGGCACCCAGAGTTTAGGTTAAAACAATAAACTCCAGGTCAGTCATGGGACTAGTGTGAGAACTAAAACAGTTATTAATCTTTATTTTTAAAGTTAGGTAAATCAAGGGACCACGCCGTATAACACGGAACGGGTTTCCTCCCAAGAACACCAGTGCATAAAACAACAGCGCAATGCTAAATAAAGAACAATGAAGCTATTATAAGACCAGGTCCCATCACACAATGCAACACAAACCGGAGGATAGGGTTTTAACTTATAATAGCCCAAGAATGCTTGATATGTTTAAAACAAATCATTTGATACTATAATAGGTGTATAGCATTTAAAACAATTTCAATCATAAGTATCAATCAAAGAAGGCATGGGTACCATACATCATGTCGCCATACTAGGCTCTACAATCAAAACCGCAAAGTCACGTATTTGGAAATTGGATTTCCGTCTGTGAACCGAGGCAAAAGATAGTCCTCTACCAATTCGAGACGCTCTAGCCCGCCCCTCAGGAATAGAACGCATCGTCCCTTGGATCGTCAGGGCCGGTCCACCGATGTGGATTAAAATGCCTGAACACTGCGTTTCCCCACCCTTTGGGGTGTCAATGAGTCAACGAATGACTCCATCGGCTTCACATAGTCACCGATTAATCCGAGGCGCCTCGCAACAACAACAACCACATAAGTCAAACTCGTCAGGGCGTGTAAAACCACTGACGCCACTTCTAGATAGAAGGAAACGCATGCCCTCCCTAAAGTCCTTCTCCCGTTTTTGGTTCACAACCGGAGTGTGAGGCTCGTGAATCAACGCTACACAAAGCTATGCCACACAGGTTGTGCTTTGATCATCAACCACAAGACTCTGCTTTTCAATAGAAGCCTTGATCATTTGCATCTTAACACGCCACACAGGCAATTCACGCTATGCAACCGATATCAATCACATAGAATGAAATCCGATGTCAGACACACATCCATTTACAAGTCCGTTCTGGGTCTGAACGAAACCGGAGGAACCTTATTCCTCACATATCCATCGATCTCCAAGTACGTCTGGACGATCACCAACTGATTCCGTCCTCTTGGGTGTACATCCCAATCAAGATCATCAGTAATCACCCAAACGACGTGAAGACCTCCGGTCTTCGACCACCGTCTTCATCTTCGACTCATCGTCGAATTAGTTATTCAGAATGGGATAAACCCGGTCTTTCTAAATAACTCGCGTATATAATAAACAAGTGTTACACAAACACAACATACGCCTCATTCCAATTCATCAGTCACTAACCGTAAATTAACAAGAGAAAAATTCCCCAAATATTAACCCCGAAGTCCGAAACCAACATCAGATCAATACCCAGGAAACCATTCTTCTTAACTAACCTACGGTTAGTTTCTAAATTTCACTTTCTTAGGGAAAGGTTCCCATTAATTTTATCAAAGATAAATTCTTTTAAATTTATTCTTTAATCTTCTTTTGAATATCAATTCAAACTAGTTGGGATTAACGAACCACACCGAAGTGATCATTTATTTTATTTCCCAATCCCAACCTATTCATCCCATGAATTAAAACTGGTCATACTTCATATCTAACACCACGGTGTTATCGGTAAATTCAATTACCATTTCACGTTCAAATCTAATTAAAGATTTAACTATCGCCTGGAGCAAAACTGGTGATACTCCATTCTCGATCATTTCAATCTAATTAAAGATTCATTAAAACTCCACTTAGTTTTAATCTTTAATTGGGTTAAAGAACCGATGTCATTTAAAACACGGTTCACTATAAACCCCAAAATCACATTTCACTCCATCAGCCTTTAACCGTAAATTAGCAAGTGAACAATTCCCTAAATATTAACACCGAAGGCCGAAACCAACATCAGATCAATACCCAGAAGACCATTCAACTTAACTAATCTCCAGTTAGTTTCTGATTTTCTTAACTCCATTGGGTCTAAGAACAATATTATTGAAGATACCGTTCGCGACAACCCAAAATCACATTCCATTAATTATCGGGTTAAAGAACAAGTGTTATTTAAAACACCGTCCACGATAAACCCAAAAGTCAATTCAAATTTAATTCCAATTAAATACCATTTAATTGGTACACTTCATTAAATCTAAATAAAAAGATTTAATCTTTTTCTCAACTGGGTTTAAGAATAGTGTTAATGAAGACATTATTGACGACAAACCCAAATCACATTTGATATTAAATACAAGGCTCTGAATAGAAAATATATCGGCTTATATTCAATATCAAATTCTACGACCAACAAATATCGTATTGGAAATAACGATATAAATATATCTTTCAAATTTCCATAACAATATCTGTATAATCACGAAATCCAACATCGAAATATTCCAAAGACAATTTCGATTCAAATCCATTCCAATTCAATTATTGGAAATTCTGGTTTCTTTTAAAATCATTTCAAGTCCAATTTATTTATTTTAAAAATAAATAGAATTATAATTCTAGTTCAAAACTAGTTCATTTCGATAAAAATCTATTTTTATCTTTCCAAATATGGAGTTTTTCACCCCAATTCTTCACAAATCATTTCTTATGATTTTACTCAAATTATTACTATTTTTAATAATTTTATCAAGGCCCGTACAGTCGATTTCCATCAACGGCCATCGAGCTGCACTTACCACGACCTTTTCCAAATTTGATTTAGACATAATTCCAAATCCAACCGTTCAATTTCTAATTTCTAATATTCGTTAGAAAGCTCTTTTCGATACGAACCCAACGGTTCTGGTTTTACGAGAATCCGACAGTCGGATCTCCCGCAATGTCCATTCGAAGTCAATTGTCGAAATTCGCAAACTGCAGCGGCGCGGCGCGTTCTATTCAGGCCATTATATATATATATATATAATATAATATATATATTTCGTCGATTTCCTTTTAAAACGTATTTTATAAATCGTTTTAAATTCGTTTTCGAAACGATTTCAACTTCCTTTTCAAATTCAAATCAAAATTGAATTTTTCCAATATAAATTCGTTTTAAATTCATTTCAAATTGATTTCTATTCAAATCGATTTTTAATTCAATTTCAGTTCGTTTTCAATTCAATTTGAATTTCAAATTAATTCAATTTCAATTCAAATTCATTTCTATTCAATTTCAATTCGAATTCAATTCTATTCAATTTCAATTCGAATTCAATTATATTCAATTTCAATTCGAATTCAATTATATTCAATTTCAATTCAAATTCAATTATATTCAATTTCAATTCGAATTCAATTATATTCAATTTCAATTTGAATTCAATTATATTCAATTTCAATTCGAATTCAATTATATTCAATTTCAATTCGAATTCAATTCTGAATACTCGATTTTGAAATCAATTTTAATATTCATTGAAAAATGAATAAAATCGATATAAATATCGTTCACGTCAAAATGGCGCAAAACTAATCAACACGGCTTCATATATTTCTATTTTCAAATATTCTATTTCAAATATTTCCTTTTCAAATATTTCTATTCAAATATTCTATTTCAAATATTCTTTTTCAAAACTGGAATGAGGCCCAATCAATTACCATATAATGTTAATTATATGGATTTTTCTACAACACATGTATATAATAACAATGATAAATAATCAACCATCATCTAGAGTGCACCACACAACTGCATAAGCATTAAATATAAATAATTAACGCTTACACAGTCTGTCAATCCATCGACTGACATACAACTAAACAATCGGGATTAGTGTACGTCAAATCTCATCCCAATACCCGCGTGGGGTTTCAAACAATCAAACACAGATTTTATTTGTGTAGTTGGGCGATGTGTAAAATTTATCGTCCCAATCAATATCAGTCAAATCAGTGTATATAAATCATTCAATTTGTTTATATTAATTTATTTCATTTCATATATACGTTAAAAATTCTATTTTTAACTATAAAATATTTTTAACTATATAAATATTTTATTTCATTTCACATCATATTACACAATCAACTACACATCAAAATCAAACAAACAAACATACAGGCCGTCCATGGTCTGTGGACGACGGGTGTCGGGTGCTACTAAACACCGTCTGCATCCTAGTATATATTCTTAACTAGAAATTTAAATTAAAGGTGAGGAGTTCTCACAGAGGGTTCCACTCCGCCATGCTTTGCTTTTGAACTGCTGAACCGTCTGGATCTGTTTGACGCCTTATCCCGCTGTTCATAATAAAATTATATTATTATTGCTTCATTCGATAAATAAAAATCATATTTTTATTTCTACTTCATATATTTTCTCGATGCTTCATTCTATATAAAAATTATATTTTTATTACTCTACCTAAGTAAAAATCATATTTTTATTATCTACATTATATAAAAATTATATTTTTATTCTTTATGTCTACTTTAAAAATCGAATCTTTTAAACAAAGAAAAATCTAATCTTTTAAACAAAGAAAAGTCTAATCTTTTAAACAAAGAAAAATCTAATCTTTTAAACAAAGAAAAAATCTAATCTTTTCATATAAAAATTATATTTTTATCTAAACAAAAATCTCATTTTTCAATTTTAGAAATCTAATCCCATTTAGTTAAAAAAATCAAATCCTTTTTAAATATAAAAAGAAAATCTTTTCATTTTAAAAATCATACTAATTCCAGTAAAAAAAATCATGTTAATCTCTTAGTAAATATCAAGTTAATCTCAGTAAAAAAAAACAAGTCAATTTCATAGTAAATAAAAAAGAAAGAAAAGGGGGAGGGACTCACTGGGGGTGCGCCAGTCGAAGGTGGCCGGGGGTGAGGGGGGTGGGGGGGGGGGGGGCGTCGATCATCGGCGGCGGGGTCAGAGGAGGTGGAGGTCAAGGAGGGGGCGGCGAAAGGAGGAAAGCGTGGTTGGGGGTTTTAGAGGGGGGCGCGACATTCTCGCCTGAAGGAGGGAAGGAGGGAGGAGAGATGGGGGATTGGAGGGGTGGTGGTGCGCCTGGACACGGCGGAGAGCCCCCCCCCTTTGCGATCATCGATCGCGATTGGCCCCCCTTTTCTTATTTTTTTATTTACCCTAATCGCGTTTGACTGAGGAAGGAAGAAAAAGGGGGTTGGCCCAATATATATTTATATATTTAATTCTATTTTTTTAATTTCCAAAAAGTTAGTTTAAAATTCGAACTCGAAACCAAACCCACCGACTGTCGTCCATAGCTAATTACCCCCATTCCGAACACAATGGGATATGTCCGGTAAGCCGATTCGACTGTTTCGATCTGTTTCCGTCAAAATCAACATATAATTCTATATATTGAATTTGAACGCGCATTTCAATTTACTGGGGCCACATACGAACTCTAAAAATTTCCGAAAAATATTTTCTAGCTTCGTATTGACGATACGGTCCTAACAAAACTAATTTCGTCGAATTCTGAGACCGTTTGAAAAATGGCCATTTTCCAGTCGATTAAAATCAACTGAAACTGGTCAAACGCGTTTTCCTTTGCCACGCTCACATATTGATTCGATAAATTACAAATTTTGAAACCTAGCAATAACTAGCCATCCCGGATCCAACAAAAGTGGTTTCGTCGAATTCCGAGGTCGTTTGCAAAATTTCCATTTTAAGGGCCAGAATTCCATAGCGACTATTCTGAATGTTCAACTGGACATAACTTTTGATTCCCGCTATGAAATTTCAATTTTTCGGATTCGTTGGAAAGATATTCTCGATTAGATCCAAATATTTTTGGTTTTGCTAAAATCCGGTTTATTTTGAATTCGGTACATTCATTTGAATTTTGAAATCGAATTATCGAACTACCGCGCCATTTCAGGCTCGTTGTATAATTAAAATAAAATATTTATATTCTAACGACGATTCAAATAAATATGTACGTTTTAAATCTATTCAAAATAATTTGTTCGTCATTATTATTTAAAATAATCTATTTTAAATAATCAAAATTCGCTAAAATAGCCAAAATAAAATTTTTAAATTGGCTCGGATTTCCGGGTTATTACATCTCACTTCTCTTTGTACTGAATACTATAGCCGACAATTTTATTAAGACCTTTCTTTGTATCCAGTAGTCTACATCTTCTTAAAATTTAGTATCATTATTATCCTCAGTTCAAAAATGATTCAAAAATGCACTAATCGTTCTTCAATTTAGTTTATTTATACTGATATCTACAATCCGGTAAAAGAAATATTTATCCACGCACATGACATATATAAAAAATTGTGCATCACTACACTTATTACTCTATTACATTATGCAATGGTTTAGCTATAAGCTACAATGAAGTTATAATTTTTTTAAGATGGAACTTATTATTTGTGACATTTACAGAACAAAATATTTCAAATCTGTTACTTAAATAGGAAAGGAGAATCCACATACCCCTTGCCCACCACGTGGAAAACTATGCATTTTCTACTAATAAAAGTAAAATTTTAAATTTATTCTTGCCTCACAGCATTTTAACGTAAAAATCGTTCTATCCTACTGTCTCTTCGATTGTTTTCCTCTTTCTTTCTAATGGCAGCCACTGAAATTTCATCTGATATTCTGATAACCTACTCTACAAATTTTCATTTTACAAAATATAAATTTTCCTCCATCCTTGTAATTTGCATATGGTATCTACCTACTATCAGATTATGTTTATTCGCCACCAGGATTTTCATGATAGATTTTTGCTCTAAACCGTCCTTTCCCAAGTTTTTATTCTATTTCCATTTTTGACCGATTTGAAACAAAATTTACTGTCGAACCAACGTATGAAGATTTTTTTTTATGATTGGTAGCCAATATCGGTGATCGACCGATGATTGAGGGTGGTGAGCACCTTTGGATGTACTATCAAGTATTTGATGACGGTAAGCAAAAAGGGTATGTATTTATGTTTATAATTTCGGGTAGCCTGCTTGTTGCACTTGTGATAACCCCAAACCCCCGTGCCATGGTGGCAAGGATAATAATTGGAATATAACACATTTATCACATCAGCAGATTACAGATAATAGCATAACATATGAAATCATAGAACAATACTCATCATCATAGCAGCGAAATCATAATTTCATCATCATTAGAGTTGCACAGATACATGATATTACTTAGTACATAAAAGGTTCCAACAAGTAGATAATAAGTCTAGAACATCATCAAATATAGCATAGATAAAGTGATGTCTAAATATCCAAAATAAGAGATAAAAGATAGTCTTCTTCTTCTGCCAAAAGAGCACCCCATGCTACGGTGCATATCCAAAATGAAGCCTATTACATGTTTACTTGGCTGCCCGTGTAAAAATATGGACACTCGAGTTTGCAAGCGAAAACAAACTACGAGTCAGTCATAGGACTGCTATGAGAAATTTTACTTAACTTATTTAATAATAAGGCTAATCACAGGACCACGCCGCTAACGCAGAACGAGTTTACTCCATTGGATTGCCAGTGCATAAATAAAGAAAATCGTTTAAACAACGCAATGCTTTTTAGAAAAATGAAACCATTATAAGACTCAAGTCCCATCACATACTGCAACGCAAACTGGTGGATAGAGTTTTACCTTATAATGGAAAAAGATGCTTGGTATGCGAAAACAAATTTATTTGATATTATTATTAGTGTCTAGTCAGTTTAAAACACTTTTCAATATAAATGTATCAATCCTAGATGGCATGTACCCCATCCTACTATGTCGCCATATATAGGTTTACAATCAAATCCGTAATGTCGTATTCGAAATTGGGTTTCCATCATGAGTCAAGGTTAGGGATGATCTCCTTACCAATTCGGGTCACCTCTAGCAAGATGACCCAGGATCCCCCGTAGTGAACCCTTGGATCCTGCAGGGTCGGTCCACACATACGTTAGTGGATTGGCAATTCTTGAACACACGTTTCCCGGTCCTATCGGACTATCACTTGGCCAGTAGCGACCAATATATCGAGGACCCTCACAATCCATCATCCACATAAGTAAAAATGTCTGGGATCCATACCATGATACCACTTCTAGCTAGAAAGAAACATCGTGCACTCCCTGCGTTCCCTTATCCCGTTTCTGACTCTTACCGGTGTGTGAGGCTCGCGAATTAACACTATACACAAAGCTATGCTAATTAAAGATGTGCTTTTATCATCAACTATAAGGCTCTGCTTTTCAACAAAAGCCTTGATCATTTACATCTTAGCATGTCATATTGACAATCCATGCCATTCGTCTGATGTCTATCGATATATAACCTCTAAGATCGTACGTCTCAGAGAAGGGTGTTAAGCAAGAGAATAAATTCTCCACCACCAAATAGATATATATTTAATAGAAACCAATTAACACAAAACGAAATCCAATGTCAGACACACATCCATTTACAAGTCCGTTCTGGGTTTGAACGAAACCGGAGTGTGACGGCCCGCCCCGCACCAGCCGACATTTCCCATGAAAGTGCGCCGTGCCGATGTCCAACCAGCACGGGACGGTCGCCAAAGAAAGGGAAGGAAAGGAAATTTAACAGTGGACTAACAGAGCACCTGCAGAATGTCTCACAGCGCATGGAATAAAATATAATAACAACATATTTTGACATAAAACAGGCGAGACAGTGCATAAGCTGAAACTAAACATCATAGCAACGGAAAATCTAAATACAGCTTATGTTCCACATCATCATTACAACTTTTGAAAACTGACTCTAAAGCCAATAAGGAAGGTACACTACTAACGCCCAAAGTAGTGACCAGCAGCGACACAGGGAGAATGTATATAGAGAATAGTATGTGTAAGCCTCCTGCTTGTCTCCGGACAGCTATTCCTGCACAACCAGCTAACCTGTCTCTAGTCTGCCCATTTAAGAGCACATAGAGTAATAAGAAGAGGCATAAAGCTCTGGATCAGACAAAAAGTCTGGTATGAGCGATAAGCAACAAAACAAAACAATAACAGGTATAATCCAATCATACCTGAACCTGGACCAACAACCAAAGAGTTAGCACAATATACCATACTATACTCTAAGGTGACACTAAACAAAAGGTATAAAGATACGGGGGAGGGGTGTGCATGTCAAGGTGATAGCAAACAATCAAACATAGCAGTCATTCCTCAGGTCTCTCACTCAGTGCGTAAAGCATACGATATCCACTACTTTGGTCACCTAATCCTTTGGGCCATGATGGAGTCCAATCCCGTACAACTATCACTGTAAGCCCACTATCTGTCTCTCAGTGGTGAACCAAAGTTATGAATACCGATAACCCCTTTGCACATGTCCCGCAACAAAGTCCAATCGTGAAGTCAACTCGTTGGTTCCCGACTGGATCCTGAGTGCAAACTTCCTACTTGGACTTCCTTTGCATCTCGGGTTTTGGTCATCACCGGATCGGTCTTCATTTGGTTCATATCTCATGCCACGCATCCAAGCTCCTAGGTTCGGTTCGCAGTCACCACTCGGGTTCAGTTCAGATCGCGCCATACGGATCATGTCGGGATTCTCCACTTCGTAGTCACCAAGCGATTCAGTTCGTATCACCCCCTCTGGATCGGTTCGGGTCGTGGCTACTCATCCGGGTCGAATCGTGGTGTGGTGCTTCGATTCGTGATCTCCTTTGGTCATCAGCTCGTCGAAGGGGTTCGGGTCGAGTGACGCGGTTCGGATCGTGGGGCTCTCCAGGTGAGCGGGTCGGTTCGATGCCACCATTCGGGTCGGTTCGGTCATGATCTCCCCAATTCCTCAGATCGGTTCGTGATGCAACCGTTTGAAGGGAGCGGTTCGGTTCGTGCTCCCCTTCTCCGATCCGATCCGGTTCGGCTAATTTCCTGCAGGTCTTTCCAGCGACTGCTTCACGCCATTCGACGACATTTTCGACCAATCTAACTTTTCTAATCAGTCAAAAAACATACCATACAGTCATAGCAATATATAGAATTGACCACTAACATCAAAACGACAATTGATATGTTAAAACGGATCAAACATACCCTAAACCCATAATTTCCCCTTAAGCATGATTAAGCAAATCTAATGATAGGATTAGTAAAACTTAACCAAATCAACCTAAACTTCTAACAGAGGTCTAAAACGGTGTTTAAGAATTTCTAAACATTTTTCCAGAATTTAATCTTGCATAATTTCGTTAATTAACACTAATCACCCTAATTAATCGTAATTAGTGTAAAAACAATGCTAATCACTCACCTTAGCCACAAACAAAATACCAAATCTGAAATTATCTTCTGTTTTCGCTGTCCCCAAGGCTATACAACAGTTCTGACCTTGACTTGGTGCTATTTCCCTTTGATTTGATATTGCTAAGCTTAATACTTGATTAAACGGTGATTAGAGATGATTGTAGATGTTGGAGGCCATTGTTAGGGTTCCTAGGAGGTAAATGGTGGCTAGAAAACAGAAATGAAATGAAAACCTAACTCATTTCAGCCTCCCCAAAACTCTAATCCCGAAATGGGTTATGGGCCCATTCACTAATCACCTCATTTGGCCCGGTTAAGCAATTTTTTCACCTTCCAAACCTTATTTCAGCCATATTTCCCAAATGGTAAGCCCATTTTTCTATATGACCACTATACGGAAAGGTAAACCATCATCCGGATCTAATGGAAGTGGTTTCAGGTCAAAACTCCTTTCCAATCAAAAGTTATGGCCGAAACAAGATCAGCTAGGGGCAAAATGGTCATTTAATAATCGGCAAAAATCATGGACATGGGAAATGACCCAAATAGTCGTCTCCCAAAGTTACACGGCTATACGACTTCGTATGAGAATGAAATAAATATTCTACGATCCTTCGATGCGTAGAATGCGGGTCGTTACATTCTTCCCCCCTTAAGAAATTTCGTCCCCGAAATTCCTTAACCCAAAACATACAAAGGATCCCTCATGCCTACCAATCATTAACAAAACAATAAAGCATACAAAACAACACAACAAGCCTATCCTAGCATGCGGTTTACTAACAAGGGAGTACGATACCGATATAAAAACCTTACAAGGCAAAGAGTTCTAGATACTTCCTCCTTATGTCCTCCTCTGTTTCCTAAGTACAGTCTTCCTCATCATTACCCCACTGAACTTTGATTAGTTTCACCGCCTTCCTTCGAAGCTGCTTCGTATCGTTCCCCACAATACGCATAGGTCTGCGGTTACCAACCGCCTCAGGTTTAACCTCGATATCGTCCAACTGATCTGGTGAAATAGTCACACTAGGGTCGTGCACGAATTTCCTTAACTGGGAAACATGAAATACATT
This sequence comes from Allium sativum, assembly GCA_030737875.1. Taxonomy (NCBI): domain Eukaryota; kingdom Viridiplantae; phylum Streptophyta; class Magnoliopsida; order Asparagales; family Amaryllidaceae; genus Allium; species Allium sativum. The sequence continues at coordinate 709,439,899 of CM060915.1, forward strand.
ATGAACTCCTGCCATCTTCTCTGGTAATTCAATTTTATATGTCAAATTCCCAATTTGCTCGAGAACTGGGAATGGTCCAACAAATCTTGGTGCTAACTTGCCTCTCCTGCCAAATTGAATCACACTCTTTAACGGGGAAATCTTGACAAACACCAAGTCGCCAACAGAGAACTTTAAATCCTTTTGCCTCTTATCAACATAACTCTTCTGCCTATCTTAGGCAGCCTTCATTCGTTGTTGAATGATCTTAACCTTATCTGAAGTTTCTCTTATCACATCTAGTCCAAGCACAAACTTCTCACCAGTTTCTAACCAACATGACGGTGAGTTGCACGGTCTTCCGTACAAAGCTTCAAATGGAGCCATACCAATATTGGATTGATAACTATTATTATATACAAACTCTACTAGATGCAAATGGTCATCCTATGATCCACCAAAATCTAATATGCAAGCTCTCAAGAGATCCTCTAACACTCGATTCACCCTCTCTGTCTGACCTTTGGTTTGAGGATGATATGCGGTACTAAGATGTAATTCTGATCCTAACGCCTCTTGTAAGCTCTTCCAGAACCCACTAGTAAACAACGGGCCTCGGTCAATCACAATGCTTTTAGGTACTCCATGAAATCTCACTACCCATTTCATATATAGCTCAGCTAACTTAGCTGCCGTTCTATTTGACTTGACGGGTATAAATCTTGCACTCTTGGTTAATCTATCCACAATCACCCAAATACTATCATGGCCCAATCTAATCCTTGGTAAACCATCTATGAAATCCATTGAGACTTATTCCCAATTCCATTCGGGAATTTTCAACGGTTGTAACAAACCACTAGGCTTCCTTTGCTCAGCTTTAACTAACTGGCAATTTATACTCTTGGAGATAAACTTCCCAACGTCTCTCTTCGTCCCTTCCCAGTAGTAGGTCTACTTCATGTCTCGATACATTTTGTTACCACCGGGATGTATAGTCAGTCTTGAGTGATGACATTCTCTAAGAACTTCATCTCTCCATCCATTGACATTGGGTACAACCAGTTTATCATCCTTTCGAAGCCATCCTTCTCCATATGGTCCATACTTGTTCATTTTCTCACCATCGGTATTCATCTCTTCCTTGGAGAAGATTTCTATTAGGTTTTAGGATCGTCCCTCTAACTGGAACCAATCCGCTCAATCAAAGTCGGTCTAACCGTCAAACTTGCCATTATTTCTAGATCCAATCCATTTTCAGGCCTGAAATCATCTCCCACGATATACTCCAATTACTTCCATTCAAGAAACATAGCATCTAAACTGGCATGTTTCTTACTCAATGCATCAGTACAACACCTAGTCTGGTACCACATGCATCTGTGTATACCGTCATCTCTTCGTTCTCTATTACCAGAATGCTACAGGTGATAGTCTACTCAAGGGAATAAAACAGGAACAAACATAACAACCATAGCATCCATCATACATGTCCTATCTATCACCTGCTAAAGCCATACACACATTGATACCTACTTGACTGGTCCAACCAATTCCAAGGCTAATGGAAGCCCCGCCTCCATACATACGTGATGCCCACTTGACTGGTGCAACCAATCCCAAGGCTAATGGAAGCCCCGCCTCCATACGGACTACCGTACGTCCAACGTATGTTTATCCTCCAAGGATAACTAGATCACGTCCAATGGATCCAAGGTAACGGGCGTCCCCAGATACCCCTGCTTCTAGTCCGCCTAAAAAACTCGAGTCCCACCCAAGTCTATCCATTATCTTGCTGCCCTCTCGAGTCCACCTCGAGCCAATCCATTTCCTTGCAGCCTTCTAGAGTCCAACTCGAGTCAATCTATTACCCATAATCTCAGACCCAGTCTTGAGTATCCATTACCGACAAACTCTAATCCAGCATGAGTCATCTCCCTATTCGTTGCATCTCCAAGATCAACGAACACCTGTTTTCTTTTACGAGTTCAAGTCCAACTTGAGTCGTCCTAATCCTTCGTTGCATCTTCCATGATCAACGAACACATCCTATTCCTTCAAAAAGAACATCAACATAGGGTCCTAAACAATCCATTACTTTGCATCTTTCTCGAGTCCCACTCGAGTCATCTCATAACCCTATCGAGTCTAACTCGCATCAGCCCATACCATTGAATAGTCTTATCATGTCACGGCTGCACATCACTCCTCGAGTAAGCCGAGATATCATTCAATGGAAATCACAACAACTACTTATATCTCACGCAAACCATCCTACTCGAACTCGACATTTCCTAAGCACAAGCCCCAAAGGCTTAAACCAATATCGGACAAGCACTCAAGGAACATCTCCTCCGAATTCAGACAATCTACGTGAGATGATACTAGCAAAAGAACCAAGCAATCACAAGAAAACATACATCCATAACTCGATAAGACCACATTACAACAAATCATGCAAATACTAGCCGAACCACCTATCGGGTTGTCACAACTAAAGGTTTATCGACTATCTCAGGTTCCAATCCCAACTTATCTACCAGGTCACTAGATATGAAGGAATGGGATGCCTCGCTATCAACAAAACTAGAACAGGAACATCATAAATAGAAAGCATATCTCGAATAATGACGCTCTTTCCCTTCTCCGCCGCAGTTGGGGCATTCGACGAAGAAGGAGCAGCGTTGATAGCATATGCTTTCACGATCTGCTTCTCTTTAGGAGGTTGTGGACATTTATCCTTATGATGTCCTACTTGGCCGCAATTGAAGCACTTCCTTTCCCAGGCTTTTCCTGACAATCTCTAGCATAGTGGCCCTTCTTGCCACAACTAAAGCACTCTTTTGTCTTTCTTGTCCTTCTTTTTCTGACCACCCTTGGTCTGATCTTGTTTTCTCTTATTCTGAGACTCCTTCTTACCTCCACCACTTGCTTGCGGCTTTGGTTCCTCTACAGATGCAACAACAACATCAACCTTTGACTTAGGGTAAAGACTCTCCGATCTCAATGCTTTGCCCACTATAGACTTGAAAGTCTCATCGATGTGGTTTATCAGCCTTTCCCCTAAGTACTCATCTAAGCCAGTTATGAACTTCTCGTTCTTCTTCTCGGCAGTGTCGATAAGAGATAATCCATACTTTGATAAAATATCGAACTCAGCAATATATTCCGAGACCGCCATACCATTCTGCTTAAGCTCCAGAAATTTCCTAAACAATTCAGATTTGTGAGCAACTGGAATGAACTTTTCGCTGAAACGAGTCATAAACTGATTCCAAGTAACTTGATCTTTAGGAGTAGCTGCTTTAATAGCATTCCACCACTTCATAGCTCGTCCTTGAAGCTGACGCAATGCTAACTTTCTCTTCATGGCATCATCGATTCCCAAGTCCTCGAAGATGCGCTCACAACTATCCAACCAATCTTGAACATCCGTAGCCGACTCCGTTCCGTGGAACGGCTTCCCTCCGAGACTAGTATAATCCTTGTTAAGCTTGGCGAAATCGGCCCTATGCGCCTGCACTGCTGCACCACCACCATTTGCAGCATTAGGGGCTGCCCTCTGAACACCCCTAAGCATCTCTCTCATGAGGTCAGTGAACATCGTCCTCACATCAGGAGCATTCCCATTATTAGCTCCTCTACCAATACCCCTCGTATATCGACTCTTCGTTCAATCTGTAAGGAGAAAACGATTAACCATCTCTTTAGTGGTGCCAGTGCAATGCGACTTCATCCTTAAATATAATAATAGTACATATATAGCTTTTGAAAAACAAAATATCACAAATACGTGCTCTCATATACGTACTATCTCTCTTTGGTGTCTTTCCCTAGGTTAACTACGCAACCTAGAGCTCTGGTACCAAATGTGACGGCCCGCCCCACACCAGCCGACATTTCCCATGAAAGTGCGTTGTCCCGATGTCCAACCAGCACGGGACGGTCGCCAAAGAAAGGGAAGGAAAGGAAATTTAATAGTGGACTAACAGAGCACCTATAGAATGTCTCACAATGCATGGAATAAAATATAATAATAACATATTTTGACATTGACATAAAACAGGCGAAACAGTGCATAAGTTGAAACTAAACATCATAGCAGCGGAAAATCCAAATACAGCTTATGTTTCACATCCTCATTATTACAACTTTTGAAAATTGTCTCTAAAGCCAATAAGGAAGGTACACTACTAATGCCCAAAGTAGTGACCAGCAGCGACACATGGAGAATGTATATAGAGAATAGTACATGTAAGCCTCCTGCTCGTCTCCGGACAGCTACTCGTGCACAACTAGCTAACCCGTTTCTAGTCTGCCCGTTTAAGAGCACATAGAGTAATAAGAAGAGGCATAAAACTATGGGTCAGACAAAAAGTCTGGTATGAGCGATAAGCAACAAAACAGAACAATAACAGGTATAATCCAATCATACCTGAACCTGGACCTCCAACCAAAGAGTTAGCACAACATACCGTACTATACACTAAGGTGACACTAAACAAAAGGTATAAAGATACGGGGGAGGGGTGTGCATGTCAAGGTGATAGCAAACAATCAAACATAGCAGTCATTCCTCAGGTCTCTCACTCAGTGCGTAAACATACGATATCCACTACTTTGGTCACCTAATCCTTTGGGCCATGACGGAGTCCAATCCTGTACAACTATCACTACAAGCCCACTATCTGTCTCTCAGTGGTGAACCAAAGTTATGAATACCGATAACCCCTTTGCACATGTCCCGCAGAAAAGTCCAATCATGAAGTCAACTCGTTGGTTCCCGACTGGATCCTGAGTGCAAACTTCCTGCTTGGACTACCTTTGCATCTCGGGTTTTGGTCATCACCGGATCGGTCTTCATTTGGTTCATAGCTCATGCCACGCGTCCAAGCTCCTTGGTTCGGTTCGCAGTCACCACTCGGGTTCGGTTCCGATCGCGCCATACGGATCGGGTCGGGATTCTCCACTTCGTAGCTACCAAGCGGTTCGGTTTGTAGTACCCACTACACCATACAAGCATATACACAACGCTCTATAGCGGAAGATTATCAATGGATTTCACCCGTTGCTAAATGGAAACGTCCTTTTCCTGTTGCTAAACGTACTAATACGGGCAAAGACCGTTGTACAATTTAAAACGGATTTTATTCGTTCTGAAATTGAGTACACCATTCAATACATCCCCCCGTTACCCTTTCCCATTTTTATTTTCACGACAGAGAAATTAGAAACTCTAGCGCCGTACCCTAAAAACCTAGATCTGGAAACTCTCCTCGATCGCGTCAACCTTCATCAGATCATATCGCCTTCATCAGATCGTAATCAACCTTCATCAGATCATCATGTCTCTTAATCGCCTTCATCAGGTAATCTCGTATTTTCTAATCTCTTAATTTCATTGGTCACTAAACGCTCCTAATCGACCTTCATCAGATCGGATTCGGCCTTCATCAGATCGGAATCGGCTTTCATCAGATCATTGTTTCTTGTAATCGCCTTCATCAGGTAATCTCGCAATCTTCTAATCTCCCAATTTCATTGGTCATTAAACGTTCAAGTTATCTGTTGTAGATACGGGTGCGCAGCTCATTTACATTTAACATCGAACATTCAACATTTAAATCATCATCAAGATCTTGATTCTAGAATTATGAAGATGATCTATTAGTTCAACGTGAATTGAGGCCGTTTGATGGTTAGGGAAACATTCAAAGTAACTTGTAGGAATAGATCTGTGATTCTATTGTTGATTGCAATCTTAATTCATTACCAAATTGTTTTAAATAATGGCATTTTCGATTTTATTATTGGTGTATCATTACCTTTTTATAGTGAAATGTTAATGAAAAGTTGTTACTCATAAATGAAAGTCCTAGAGTTATGGTTTTATTATTAACAACTAAGAAGATGACTAGTTTAATTAACATCCTTTTTTTTTCTTTCTCATCCTAAAAAATATATATATAGGTAAAAAATGTCGGATTTGTCCTTATATATTATTCAACTTAATTTATTCACCTTTCCATTCTATTATACATTTAAATTGTGAAAAAGTACAATGATACTAATATGTTTTGAAAAAAATAAATGATTTCGGAAAAGGCATTAATGTTTTTTAAGAAAATGGTAATTTATTTTAAATTATTACTTACATTAGTTGATGTAAGTTAATTCAGTTTTGCATGATATATGTTTGACTTTTTATGATATATTCAGCTTAAAATTTGCATTGCATTATTGTGTCAAAGAAGTAGTATCAAGTTTGTTGGTTTTACCTTATTTTATCTAATAACTAGATCTTACTTTTCGTAAATGTTGAATAAGTTCTTAAATTATACTATCAAAGAACCATTTATCATCTGAATATGGTAAATCTCGACGAATAACCTTTTTTCACAAACACTTAAGAAATGGTCATCACTTTCGATGACTGGATAGTGAAAGATTACTTGTAATTTTCAGTATTTATTGAGTATGATCACTTCATGGCCGTTCCTTGCAGTTTTGATACCCAAAGCCAGTTATAGAGTTGATGACCTTGTACAAAAACTGATACCAGGATTGTTAGTTAAGTTATCAAAATTATCAACATTTTTCTAACATTTTAACTTGCAAAATATAGAATAATATTATCATATTAAAATTCACTTATCCTGATTATACAAATTTTGATTTAATCCTTATTATACAAATCAATCATACAATTTATTAACTTAAAATTTGAACATATAGAATAGGGATTGAAATTGAATCATTGAAATCTAGGAACACAACACAGTTGTATTGTTTGCTAAAACAAAGTTGGAACATACGGAACAAGGTCAGAATTGAATAACTGAACTGTCACTAGAATCTGGAACACAATGTTTTTTGCAAATTCAAAATTAGAACATGCGGAAAAGGGATTAAAGTTAAATAATAGAATTGCCATTACAATCATTGAGCACAATTTATTTGCAAATTATAATGCCAGTTGCATATAAAAAGTAATACTGGTTTGGTTTTTATGGAATCCTAAACTTATCAATTTAGCATTTACTCATAACGCAACTATTTAACATGTCAAAACTAATCATATTAATATTTTCAAATGATTATGTGAGATATGCACAAAATGATAATTGCATATAAAACGGTAACTTTTGGACAAATAAAAAATAATAAAAAATCCAAAGCAAAAGATAAGCATGACGCATGAGTCATTTGAACTCAGTTATTACAATTAACCGGTAGAAGCTGTAATGCAAAATAAAAAATCAACTAGACTGGATCTGCTCAAACGCCTTTCTAAGATAGTAAAAAATCAATTACTAATTCCTGATTCATGATAATGTGCCATTCTTTTCTGTGTGCTTTGTGATGGAGCGTCGGCCTTTAGATTGTCTGGATGTCGTTGCCTCGTTCTCGTTCAATAGTCTGTGCTTTGTTATGGAGCGTTCTGCATGTGCCATAGCTTCATGAGATTTTTCTTTCCGTTGGAATTGATTTATAAATGAGCAGCATTTATAATTTGGTGCCCTTAATATTGCGAGGCCCAAAGCGATAGCTTTGGCTGCTTTGGTAAAGGGTCGGCTGTGGATCTCTTAAAGCAAACTCAGGGAGTGAATTTATTCAGTAGTCACTTTTGTGACATTCATAAGCCATACATGATGTCCTTTATAATTCTTTCGTATTTTAGTTTATAATAGTTTTTAGTGCAGCTTTTTGAGTTTTATATACGTGCATCTCATAAATGATTTTGACAATGATTCTTCATGGAATCACGAACTGACTAGTGAGAATGTGTTTGGCAAGCTGATTTTGAAAACTCCTTTATTTATGATTTACTTATTTGATAACTATTGTTTATGAGAAGATGAATCAGTATAATTGTTAATGGGGTTATTTTATTACCAATATAATTTCATCTCAACTCTTTTATTTAGCATGCAAGAGGTTGGTCCTTGCGGGTCAGTTCACATAAGATAATGAAAATAACATAAAATGTGACATATCATCCGAGTGTTCAAAGTTGGTGCTAAGAATAACATCGGTTTAATATCTATGTAACCAAGTATTTAATAACCTTGAGTTTGCATGGTTTAACATCAGTAAACCGTATTTGCATAATTTGATTACAACGAGGAAGGTAAACTAACACAGGAAAAACGATTGTCGACTCTTTAATTTCAACAGTAGTACTATGACAGTTAGGGTTGTTGGTAAGAAAAGCAAATTTTGATGCTTAAAGCTCCACGGGTTTTATCTTTTCCTTTCATATTTCATTGCAAGGTCATTGAGTTAGAATTGCTTCCACGGGTTAATGAAGGGCGAACGAAGGCAATGCCAATTGTGGTGAAGCGGGAATAGGTTGTTACTTGCAAAAGAGGCGTTGCTGTAGAGTGATGTATGGTGGTATTGATAGGTGGATAACTAATAGATGTATGCAGTTTGAGTTAGGGTTTTGTTAACAGAATATAAATGCAGTTTGAGGCTGTTAAATATAACGTACGGTTAGTTCAATCGAATGTTGAAAATATACGTATATGTGATAAAATTCATATTATGTACAATTATAGATTGAGGAGCACCAATCGTAATATATTATATTCATAAAGCCTTAGAGAGTTTTTCGGCCCCGTATGATAAGTATTGTATATGATCGTTATGTGAATGTTCGTTTTGTTAACAGAACGGACATTTATATTCATTATATACAATATTTGTTGGATTTGTCCTTGTATTGCACAAGCTACGAACACAATAACGAAATTAAATCTTGTAAATCATTTCATTTTAAACGGTTCTCAAAATTTCGAAAGCGCTTCCTTTATGTTCACTGTGTACACGCAATAGTGTACTGTTCAGGGAACTAAAACGAAGTGCTACCAAAATTTAGTTGAATCGTTTAATTTGAAAAGATTTACGTGATTTAATTACGTTATTGTATTTGTAATGGGAGGTAGGATGACCCACTAGCAAAGTGTAAATGATCAATTAACATAACATTCAGCAATAAAATTGTTTTAATAAAATGTCAATGCAAATTTTATCATGTTTTTTAATTATCTACTTAGGAAAAATGGACAATTATTGTACTGATTGGAGCTGGATGCACAAAAGAAGAGAAGCTGATGACACAATAAGTGAACAATTTATTAATGGTATTGGCGTGTTTATTGATTTTTCTTTAAGTAACAACGAAAATGACGATGAAATCCGTTGTCCATGTAGTAGATGCAGCAAGAAATTCCCGTGACTAGTTTAAAATGTAGGAAGCCATTGAAAAACAACCGATGATGGCATTGGAAATCGTTCATCCGTATACCAACAGACGTTCCAACGACTGCCAACGACCTCTAGTCATTGGAATCCCTTGTTCCTCTTGTAGTGAAAGTGTAATGCAATGTAGACAAAGTGAAAATGTGGTAGTGTAACACAATGCTTAGGAATGAAAATGTTATAAAAAGAGTTAGAATCTAAAACAAAGTATATACTATTATATCATTATCTAAATTTTAATATCGGATATTGATAAATTATCATTAACAATCAACAATTTACCAGTTTCCCCAAAGCTATTAAATGTTAGTTTGAACCGTTGGATGTTTTTTTCTTAGTTGAATATTAATTTGATAAATGATTTTTGGATGTACTTCGAAGAGAAATTAATTTTCTTTTAATGCAATGTTAACATTCTCTTACTGTAAATTTAGAATGGATAAAGAGTGGATGAAGGAATCTAATCGAAGAACTACACGATATATTGAAGGTGTGCAGAAGTTTATTGATTTTGTTATAGAAAATGGTGGGAATAAAGAAATCTATTCTTGTCCTTGTACACAGTGCAAAAATATGAGAACAAAGATTAAATTAGATGATATTCATTTTCATCTGCTTAGATGGGGAATTGTCCAATCATATACAGTTTGGCATTTTCACAGGGAAGAGTCGGTGAGGAAGCAGAAACAACCCGTTAGTGAAGCCAGAAGTACTGATGAGTCTGAACTTCCTAGGATGGAAGATTTGGTCAATGATGCTGATAGATTCCATCATTTTCAACCTACAAGTTTGTTGCTAGATAATATTGGGGAATCACCTACGGTTGATGTTGATTGGCAGACCAATCAAAGTAAAAGTATAAATCACTTTTTGATGATGCAAAAGAGCTATTGTATCCTTCATCTCCAAAAGGGATAACAAAATTATATTTCGTCATCAAGCTCAATAGTTTGAAAACCCCAATATGGCTTTTCCGACAACGGTGTGACTGCTCTCCTTGAATTTATTAAGGAATTACTCCCTGAAGGTAACAAAATACCAACAAAGTATCCCGATATAAGGAAGATTATTAAACAAGTTGGGATGAACTACAAAACTTATGATGCATGCATTAATGACTGCATATTATATTGGAAAGATGATGCAAATAGAGTTTTTTGTCTAGTTTGCAAAGATCCAAGATATAATACAACATTCAACGAAGAGAAAAGAGCTGCCAAAGTACCTCAAAAGACATTGAGACATTTTCCTCTAATTCCTAGTTTGAGGAGATTGTATACTATACCATGGATAGCAGATGCTATGACTTGGCATGGTCGTGCCAAGTCTAGTTCAAATGTAATGCGTCACCCATATGACACTTCTCAATGGCGAGCTGCAGATTCTTTTGACAATACATTTGCCATGGAATTACGCAATGTCACGCTTGGGATAGCAACAGATGGTTTCAACCCACATGCATCTCTGGGTAGTCGTTATACTTGTTGGCCAGTAGTTGCAGTACCGTATAATCTTCCTCCATCCATGTGCATGAAAAGAGAGTTTTCAATGTTGACATTGTTGATTTCCAGGCCAAAACAACCAGGAAAGGATATTAATGTTTATTTGCAACCGTTGATAGACGAGTTACAACAGTTATGGGAAGGAGTCGTTGCATTTGACTCATTTAATAATTCTGAGTTTACAATGAGAGCTAGGTTGTTGTGGGTAATTCATGATCATCCTGCATTTGGGACTTTATCGGGGTGCACAACTCATGTCTATTTTGCATGTCCTACATGTGGAGAGGACACTTGTTCTTACTATCCTCCCGAAAGTAAGAAGATGTGTTACATGGGACATCGAAGATTTCTTCCTTTTAAACACAAGTTTCAAGACGATGAAACAAATTTTGATAACAAACAAGAATATCGTCCTTTACAGCCATTGATTGGTTATCAAGTTGAAGAGAAGGTAGCCATTATTAAGATGAAAGTTGGTAAAAACAAATCTGAAATCGGTCGAAAATGAAAAAGGAAAATCGATGAAGAAGAAGTTAATAATGTTCCCGCATAGTATAGGAGGTCCATCCTCTTTGATTTACCATATTGGAAAGCAAATTTGATCAGACATAATATTGATGTTATGCATACAAAGAAGAATGTCACTGAGCATCTCATCAGCACAATCATTGGTCATAAAGATAAGTCTAAAGACGGCATCAATGCACGTAAACATTTGAAAATCATAGGTATAAAACAAAAATTGTGGGTGATGGAAGATCCTGAAACAAATAAAGTAATCATACCAGAGGCAGCTTTTGCCTTGAGCAAAGACGAAAGATTACGATTTTGCACCATTTTGAAAAACCTGAAAGTGCCTGGCAAGTTCTCTTCCAACTTCAATAACAATGTGAGCCTCAATCCTCTTGAACTAACAAATATGAAGTTTGCATGATTACCATGTCATAATGCAGCAATTACTTCCAGTATTACTTCAACATTCTTATTCACAGCACAAGGATCTGCGTAATGCTATACATCGTATAGGTCTATTCTTTAATATTTTATGCTCTAAAGTGGTCAACGGAGAACATCTTTTAGCAAAGAGTAGTTTGGTAGAAGCAATTTGTGTGTGTGAAAAATATTTCCCACCAGCATTTTTTGACATCAGCATCCACCTTATGGTTCATTTAGCCGATGAAGCATTGATTTGCAGTCCAGTTAGATATAGGTGGATGTATCCTTTTGAACGGTAAATTACCAAATTTAATTTTGTTCATCATCATTCAATTAAAATAGGTGATAATTATTTATAATCAATTTACATTCATAGGTTGATAAAAACATATAAAGGATATGTGCGCAACAAAAGATACACTGAAGGATGTAGTGCAGAAGGGTATATTGTACAGGAAGCTAGCCTTTACTGCATGGAGTATATGCCAAAAGGAGACGTTGGCATGCATAAACATACTCGTGAGGATTTTTTAGACGAGGATGATGAGTTTGCTGGTGAGATGCCTCTAGATAATGGTAAAGACATAACCTTAACCTCAGTACAGTTCGAATAAGTTCGTAGATGGGTCCTCAATAAATATGATGGATTAGATGAATGGGAGAAGTAAGTTCATGAATAACTCTTAAATCTATACCATTATAAATCAGCTCGTATAAATATTTTAAAATGTGTTTATTGCAGGAAGTATACCATTTATGTGAAAAGTACTAAATTTCAACCTCGAAGTGGTGTTTCATCTGTGGACGCATGTCAAAATTTTACTGTTTGGATACGTGACGAGGTATATTAAAGCTTATTTAATATTTCGCGCGTACATAAATGAATCGTACACCATATTAATCATATATTCATATATTTTGTTTTTGTAGTTGGTGAAAGCAAACGATGTTGATTCAACTCTTTGGCGGCTTGTGAATGGGCCGAAGTTCAAGGCGCGCAGTTATATGAAATACCAAGTAAATGGGTTTACATTTTGCCCGAGAAGTTACGAAGAGCGAATGACAACATAAGACAACGGTGTATGCATGAGAGCAATTACAAAATTTAGAGCCAGTGGAAAAGATAAAAATTATAAAGAAGCAGAAACAATGTATTACGGAGTTATTCAGAAGATAATTGAGTTGGATTACATAGATTTCAAATAAACTGTTTTTTATTGTGATTGGGTAAAGGTCGAAGACAAGGTCAATGGTTACAAGATTGATCCTATTTCAAACCTGATTACAGTTAACCTAGGGAAATTAAAGACCAAAGATAGGATGAACGATGAGCCATTTATTCTTGCATCGAAAGCGAGTCAAGTGTTCTACTCAAAAGATTTAAAAAATAGCGAATGGTTTGTGGTTTTACACACACCTAAGCGGTTGACTACAACCGTGGATGACATTGAGTTACCTACTGCTTATCAATCAGTCATTGAAGTTAACCAAAAATTAGAAGACCTTGTCAAATGCATATGCTAATATAAGATGTATATTTTAAATGAATTGAGTTGAGTTTCAAATGCGTTTAAACTTTTTTGACTATGAATATTAGTAGCGTTTGTAATGTTTGTTTGCAATGTGGTTACTTCTTTAACGAAATCTGCATCCGCATTATTGTTTTTGTTTGTCATCTCAATGCTTTCAAATTTTTAGTGCAATATCATCAAATATAATGGAAAATAGTTGAATGTTATACAAAATGTATGTATTAGCTGGTAGATCCGTGAAATTCGTTTAATCTACTATTCGTGCTGAAATGTATCCATTTGCTATTGGAAGCCAGTACATCTGACCAAAAAAATAAGGTTAAAGTATTGGTCTTCGTAAATAAGTTCAATTTGTCCCCCTAAACAAGACCAATAAAATAAGATTCTTGGTGATTTATTTGGAAGGTATTTCTTTTCAATATTGTTTTAGAACATAATTTTTCAAGACTTTCGGTTTCCATTCTTTTACCAGTTAAGAATTGCTTAAGCTTCCTTTATGAAGGGAGTATGGTGGGTTTTTAGTATTTAGTAACCACGATGATGAAAATGATGCCTATTCCCCGGTGATAAAGAAGATGTTGTGTTCAAATAGGATGCAGAGCCAATATTATTCTCAAGTTTTTCAATGTAAGGTATGTTCACATATATAATTATTTTCACATGAACATATATCAGTATGGTATTCGCTTATTAAATGAGAAACGAGTAGGAAAATTATCTGAATAGTTTCATATGTTGGTTGTTTTCTTTTTACATTCGTACTATGTAGAACTGGTTTTAGTCAGAAACATGCATAAATGTTGGACAATAGGGTTGTTTGTGCTTATGTTATTTCAAATTCTACATGACTCATATGATATACATGAAGGATTTGAAAAGGCAGTAGCATTTTAATTACTTACAATTTACACCATAATTATTGTGCTTGTGCCGTTTCAAATACTTACAATTGCATTATGGAAAACATTTACTCGTTAACCATTGTTACATTTAAACTTAGGACAGTATTTATTCATATGAAATTTATGGTTATAGAAATTACACCATGATTATTGATAGAGCTGGTTTTGAAGTGTGTGATGCCTAGTGCAAAATTTCGAATGATGCCCTTTATTGTCGAAAATTGCTCAACGATATAGAATAAAATTCATACTTCCAAAACTTATTTTTCCCAATTTGTAAATACAATTCGTGTGAGAGAAAATGTATATTTACAGTATAAATCTTACAATTTTCTAAACACATTTAACTGTAACTTTAAGTAGAGTTAAATATAATTTGTTCACTCAAACAACCATTTCCAAAATTAGGTTAGCATTTTTTCCCAAACTGTAACTTCTCATGTTAATGAATAATGTAACATTGACAATTGAAAAATGGATACACCAACTTTTTTGTAAATTATTGCAATTGAAATGCTCAAGCATAAGGGTCAGCATTTGATCGATTTTATCATATTATAAGGTAAAATATAACAAATCTGGTTAAAACAAGGAAATATAAAACTTAACTAACCAAACCAAATTAATTTGGGATTAACTAATATACGCACATATTTCAAAATTTTCACTCTTTTTTGAATGTTTTAAATAACGTATATGCTCAAATTGATAGTCCAGTTGCACAACTCTCTATACAGACTAGCAACAACTTTATTTTTTTGAAAAAGGGAAAACTAAGAAGAAATAATCAACATTTACAACCCAAATCTGTAAAACAATACAGGAAATAGAAAAGAATGCTCATACACAGTTTCACCGCTCTCTACACAGGCCAACAACATTTAAATAGGCTAGTATTATAATCTCTGCACAATACCCAAGCTTGTAGTTTGACAAATAGGAATCGGATTGGGCATTAGAACACAATTTGTCCATGAAAACAGGGCGAACAACTTGATTTAAACTCGTGGATTCGAACAAAAATAACATTTTATTAGTTCAGGTCGATAATAATGGACAAAGCTTATAGATCGCAAATCACGTACCTTGTGACTCTAGTAATCGAGATGAAATGAAAAAGATGATCAATTTCATAGTAAATATCGGCTAATTCGCTGGACAATTTACTCTGATGATAATCGGTTTCCCGCATTGAGAATTTTAGGGCAATTTGTTAAACAGAATTGGAAAGGTTTTCCATTTTGAGATTAATGCATTTTGGCTGCATGAATCTTGAATTGGAAGAGATTAGTCTTAATTTTTCTGCTATATCGCGAATAATCTTTTGCTTTATTTTGTTACTTTTTCCTCTTTCTCTTTTATTTCTCTTTATTTAAGCGGTGAATTTTTTTTATAGCAGCAATGTCAGAAACCCTGGAAGCGTCGACCAATTCAGTCGCACATTCGTCATCCTCACAACCCGAAAAAGTTGAGGCAAACGCATATGGTGCTCCAATTTCAGATAATGCTGGAAAAATAGGCAGTAAAATTGGTAAATTGGTACAAATTCACGTGCCGATATCATATAAAAGCTGGGATAAAGTACCCATGAAATGTAAAGATGACGTTTGGACTGAATTGTGGGTAAGCCTCTTATTACATAGTTTATCATTTACATCGCTGCTTTATTGTGAACATCTCCTATTACATAGTCTTTTTTTACTGGTATTGATAGTTTATCATTTACATCACTGCTTTATTGTGAACATCTCCTATTACATAGTCTTTTTTTACTGGTATTGTCAGGTGCTTATTGTTTTGGTTACATTTATTCTTGTTACATATATATATATATATATATATATGTATATATTTTAAGAATACTTAGTGATACATTATTTAATTGAACATTGATTACTACAGCAGTAAGCCAGAACTGCACTGACTTGATTTGTGTCTGAACTGCACTTGTGCACTTGTGCAATTGAACTGCACTAACTCATTTTGACTATAGGTTAATTTCTATTTAATTAAATTCTAATTAATTTCTAGTTAAACCTTTACTTGTTCTATTTAATCATTCTGTGCCATTTTCAGCAACAATAATCAACTTCCAACATCTCTTAATAAGCGAGAGGTTTTGATTTTTTAATCTTAATACTTTTTTTTATTAAGTTTCTTTATTATAATCCTTTTTTCCTTTTTCATGTATAAAAATACAATGATAAGTGCAGTCAATAGAAGCATTACCTGGGGGAAAAGGTTGAAATAGTATACAAGTTAACAATATTGTTGTGTGTCAATTTGACCATTATCAAAAAACATTGATGGTATAAAATTATTTTTCTTAGCCCTTTTAAATTCATCAGTCGAATTCCTATTTAACATAAAAAAGAAAAAACTGAAAACAAGAAATACAATGAATAAGAATCGACCGCGAGCTTTTGCGGTAACGAGGCTGATGCGTGAAACAAATTGGCTGTTTGAGTAAACGCAAGGTTTTGTAATGCGTCGACTAGAAGAAACATATAATGAAACTGACAAGCTGAATCACAATGCTAATTAGTATAAGATTTAACATTTTTGCAATAAATAGAGGTATCATCGATTGGACTTTGATTTATTTTAGAAAGGGACGGAAGTCCAATTCGCGACCAAATTCACAAAACAGGCTGGCTGTCCATAGTAGCAGTACGCATCGGCTTACATAAACGCTGGCACGTATTTTTTCTAGTATCAAGGTTAAAGATGCAACCGTTGTGATTTAATGCTCTCGAATTTAATGCACACTGCATTGGCAGCAATGCAAATATGTATCAGCCTTTGAACAGAAGGTTTTTCAACTAAAATCGTCAATGTGTGAGCATTATTATTATGATAAAAATAGCAATACATGAACACAAAAAAATGATTAGTATTATTATATATGATTGATCCATATTATTTATATATTCGTATTATTTATATTTAGTCTGTGAACATACTCTTTTTGTTTACTAAGACTTATATTAACATTGTTAATTTGTTATCAAACAAAAAACGAGCTTTTGCAGTAGTTGAATTCTGAGAGCAAGCATTCTAGTTAAAATTAATTAACCTATAGTCTATTAAATTCTAGTTAATTTAATTAAAATTAATTATTCTTAGACCAAGCATTCTTAGAGTAAGCATTCTAGTTAAATTTAATTAACTAGAAATTAACCTATAGTCAAAATTAATTGGAGTTTAATTCACTATTAGAGTAAGCATGTTTAACATTAGTTGCTAAACAAATGCCACTGATTATTCTGTAGAGTTTATTCGAGAATACCGTGATGCTTAACATTTATCAATGCATTAAATTATAACATCTATAATTTTGATTTAAAAATACTACAAATATTAATTGATTGTACCTTTAATGCAGATGAAGCTTATGTAATTGTGAATTATCAAAGCGAACGTTATAAGATACTATCTTTTGTATGTCAATTAGTAATTTATTCACCTATTATCATTTTGCAGAGATAGTGAAACAAATAGCATATTTGCGGTTTTGTAATTTATTCACGTATTATAAGATACTGTTTTTTGTGAATAAGTTTTTTTGCACTTTAGTTTAGATTAAGCCTTGTTCAACTGTTTCATTAAAACAAATTATAAAAATTTGCTTTAAAATAGTTTAAAGGGGTATTTGGCATAAAAAATCAAGTATTACCAGCAAAGTAAAGCAACTTTTTTTCTGAAGCTGATCCACTGCTAAAACTGACAGGATTACTATAAAACTGATCCACTGATATGTGCAGAATTACTATAAAATGCATTTGTCTCTAATAAACAATATAAGCACCAACATCATAAATGACAGTCTGAATAACCTTTTAGCTGTGTACATTTTCAAGATCAGAAAAGGGGTCATCTGCAAGTACAACCACTGTAGTAGGAATCCGTTATTTTTTCTGTCAACAGTCCAGAATGCGCAATGGACAAGTCATCTGTTTTATTTTCACTGACATACGAAAACGGTTTGATGTTTTGAATTACACTAACATATTTTTTATCATCATCATATGTAGACATTTTTTGAGCTAGAGTCAGATGCAAAAGAGCTTTATTTAAAAAAAATGCGAGTCATTTAGGAGATATAAAAGCAAATTGAGGACAGGGTACTACGGTAAATTTGATAATGATGAATATAGAAGGAAAAACTGTCCTCCAAAAGTTAGCCTAGAAGATTGGGACGGATTCCTGAAAAACGAAGCAAAACCGGGTGCACGTGAAAGAAGAGAGCTAGGCAAAAAAAAAAAAAAACACAGATCACTGTACAATTATAGTCATCATAGTGGTCATACAAGTCATGCCGTAGTAGAACGTAAAATGATACATTCTTGTTTCTATTTTATGTGGTTGTACAATTATAGTCTCCAATTCATTGGTCTTAAACCACCTGGAAAATCCTGATATCAAATTGAGAAATAATTTACTAAATTGGATAGTTCCACATCAATGATAAATAGTGGCATGTTTATTTAGCCTTGCTTTTAAATCGGATAATTTTTAAATGGGCATGGTGTGCTAATATGCATAAATGACATATATGAACTCTTCTTGTTTTTTTAATACTTGTTTGGTTGCAGACAAGTGAAAATCCAGAAAAAGAAATCACACGTCGTCAAGTATGGGAGAAAACTCAATACAAAAAAGGATGACACCATATCAGATTCAAATTCGTCGTACTTTGTAAGTTAAACAATATATTGTTTTAAATGATAAGTTGATAATGATGTATTATTATGACATACATGTTTACATGGTTTATCTACTTGTTTTAGTTTAGTAACTTATCAATGCACGTAATATCTCAAGTATTATCATATTTTAGGGTAAAATTGCAAAAGCAAAGGAAACAATTAATGATGATGACGAAGAAGATTTGACATTGGAAGAAGACATCTTGTCACAAGTGTTTGGCAAGGATAAAAAGGGCCGGACTCGGAGTGTTGGAACAATGATATCAAAGTCACAAGTTAAAGCTTCTACTATTCCACGTAAACAACTCAAGAAGATTAAAGGAGGCCCAGATAATATGACAACAAGGATGGAGAAGGTGGAGGGGAAATTGGAGAATGTGGAGGGGAAATTGGATTCAATTTTTGGCTTTTTAAAAGGATATGCGAATCGAGAGAGTCAGGTACCGGACATTGCTTCCAACGAAGGAGGAAGTGGTGGGACACATCATCAAAAAGATGGAAGAACGTCGAATGACAACGCTCGTACTAATCCGGTAATTTCGCATGTTACGACAAATAAAAAAATGCGAAGTGTTGAACTTCAATCTAGAGGTCGTTGCAATAGGTTTAGTATGCAGTGATTCGACGGCAGCCATCATACATGGGAAACCTGTACCCCCAACACATGAGAAGCTGATCGTGGACAGTATATTGTTACCAGATGAGGCTACAACGAAGCAAAATCATCCTCTTTCTATGACCTTTGGTGATGTTGGAATCGGTGGTTTTGTGTGTCATCCAAAGAGTTTAATTCGATATCGTTAGATGGAGGAGCAGGAATGAGCTATTACAGTTTTTTAAATTTATTTTCATATTTTTAAAAAAGATCTATTTTGATATATATTTTTTGCAGTTGCAACATAATCTTCTGTTTCAACTCTTAAATTGATGTCATCTAGATTACTTAAAAAAGACTGCTTGTTAACAGAAAATATTGCTCAGTACTGCCTCATCTGTTACAATGTATCCATTTGTAAGCACATGAATGCTCTGTACGTTTAAGACACTCCCATATTGCATGTACACTTCAGATATATTGATTGAGTCCTAGCCTAGAAAACTGTTTTTGGACCTTTGTAGTCCATTGTCTATTTTGAAAGAAATTAAACGTTGGCGGACCACCTAATATACTAGTGCAACTAGGCTGAATTTGCCACAAAATCATGTTTAATGAGAAAAGTACCTATCACTACAGACCATCCAACCACACAGCACAGACCCCAAATAGGATGACTGACTTGAGGTCGGACTTGATTTAGGACGGTATGTGTTGGGCAAGTTGCGTTGAGCCTATTTGATAATACTTGCCTGTGCCTGACCGATCTTCTAATCAAACATCCGAGACGTTTGAGCAACAAACCATGAAATCTGCAACCTTTAACGACTATGGTATGTGCTTAGTAGGCTAATAACTCTTTTGGTGCTATTGTTACCTAAAAAATAGCTATTATTACCTGTGTTCTGATGGTTGCTGTTTACCCCATTTCTTGACTCAACAGCTTCCCAAGAATTGCGCATATATCTTGATTTTAACCGAGTCCCATTTCAGCTTATAATATACTTTTTCAGATCATCAAAGCTAACCTTCCACTATCCCTATTTAATAAGAGGAGACCGAATAGATGAGAAGTGTATTATCTTTGAATTTGTTTTAAATATTTATTTTTGTTGTTGATTCGGAAAAATTCCAACTTATTTATTAAATAATACATCATGATTACATATATAAAAAAATGAAGTAATTTTGTTTGGCATAATTAAAGGACTATGTTATTTGAAAATTTGGTAAACAATGAATTGCTCAAATACTCCAGTGTCTTTTATTTTCTTGCCACCATATTAGTCAAACATCTATTAAATGGTATAAAATTAAAATAACCAAATGATATGGATGATTCATTATTATAAATGTCTTCATGATCAAGACTTTTCCTAGAATGTTTCAGGATCACATCATCTTATTGTGGAAAAAAAATTATGCTTGAAATATATGGTGCCTTATTTAATATTGTCATAACTGATTAAAATGCATTTACAATGGCGAAAATTTCATGGTTAAGAAAACTAACTTTATGGAGGAAAAAAGTCAACTGATGATGGAACCATTAATATTTAGCAGATGCAAAAAGAATTTAAAGAAACCATAGGCTTGACGTCTAAAAGCTCTTATACAACTTATTTAATGTAACATTGCATATGGGATTTATGATATTAATATATACATACATTGGTGATAGGTATATAATGTGATGAAGTAAATTATATACAGACATAGGTGATAGGTATATAATATTTTTATATAATAAACAAAATATAAACATATAGTGAAGATATTAATAAAAAATCATGACAATTTTAAAATCATAGATGAAAGAAACTATTTTAAAATCAACATTGCATCTGGTTTACGAAAATAGAAAAATTACCATGTTAAATTTGTTTCTTTTACCATTTTAAAATCACATAACAATTTTAAACCTTTTCAGTCGTACAAAACTGTTCGATTGCGTATAAACATTCAAAATTGTACAATAGAAACTTTTATTTAGTTTAATGTGCCACATGGGTTTCAGCACACAGACCCAATAGTGATAAAATTTTGTGGTTTATTAACGATTTAACATGGATTCTTATGGTTTCTTGCAGATCACGGTTAGAATCAGTGGTTCATGGTTAACCGTGGTTCAACCGCGGTCCGGTCCAGTTGAGATAACTGTGCCTACATTGCATATGCATATAATCAGAATCCAAACATACATGCTACAATCATTAACATAGCATGACTACATCTTTAGCATAAACAATAACATTTAATATTTGGCTAAAAGGCTAACTTACTAATTCTCATAAAGTATACGTATAACCAATCAATCAACGTAAAAACTTACCAAATCATTTAACATATTTCATAACAAAGTACGCAGAACTAAAGGTAAATAATAATAAAATAATGAGCTTTGCGCACCGAACTCTATAAGATCACTATAGAAATTGAAACAAACATGGATTTCCACTCTATTAACATATAAATATGATTTTAGTCCCCCCTTAAAGAGAAAAACGGTAGGCTTTGAGAACCATGGGGTTGGATGTGCTATGCTTGAGTAGGTTTAAGTTTGGATTTGAAAGCAAAAGGAGATGAAAGAGAAAGAATAAATGATAATAAATTTTTTCAAAAGGATTCAAAGTAGAGAAGTGAAAATTGTAAACTTATAAATTTCGAAGGTTTAAAGGGCATTGAAAGAAAAGGAAGTTTGAAATGAAAGAAGAAATGAAAACAAGAGAGAAAGAAAAAGAAACGTTGCCTTTATATAAAATGTACTTGATAAATTACCAAAGTTCCTTTCTAACAAGGGACAATTAACGACAAGGACAAAGGCCCATTAAAATTTATCCATAAGGACAACCACCTAATATTTTATCCATAAGGACAATACACTGAAATTAAATTTCGGCCGATGCTTCCATCTTCTCCCTCTGTCGCGTATCTCGATTTCATCGTCTATCACGAAATCACAAAAATCACGAAATCATAAATCGATGAAATCACAAATATCATAAGACATTAGAATCGAAATTCTCAATCGATGACAAAAATCACGAAATCAAAATCACGACCAAAAATCAGTCGAAACAGAAACCCTAGAAAACAAAAAAATTGTCGAACAAAGAAAAACCATTGGAAATCACAAGTGAATTGAATAAAAATATTTTTCAAAGGATGGAAAACACAATTGAAGAAGTTCAAATTGTTGAAACAATTTTTTTGTGATTGGAAATGTTTTTTTTTTGTTAATAGTATAGCAGTTCGTAGATATCATTTTTCTATTTTTTTAGGTATCATTTTTCCTATTTTAACTTTAAAATAAAGCAGTAGTTTTTAGGTATCATTTTTTTATTTTTCTAGGTATCATTTTTATGTAGTTTATGTGTTATGTTAAACATCACATCAGTTTTAAGGTATCATTTTTATACTTTTTAAGGTATCATTTTTAGTGTAATTTCTCTGTTATGTTAAACATTACTGCAGTTTGAAGGAATCATTTATATTTTTTTTAAGGCATCATTTTTAATGTAATTTATGTGTTATGTTAAACATCACAGCAGTTTTATGGTATCATTTTTATATTTTTTAAGGTATCATTTTTACTGTAGTTTATGTGTTATGTTAAACATCATAGAAGTTTTAAGGTACCATTTTTATATTTTTTAAGCTATCATTTTTAGTGTAATTTCTATGTTATGTTTATATACATCTTTTTTTACCTACAATATTAAAAAACTGATATCCATGAACTGTGAATATGAGAAAAACTTTAGCTTAACCCTACCAACTTATAAAACTGATAATAGAACAAAAAACCACATGAAAAAACAATTAACACAGTTAAAATAGTAAAACTAATACTTAAGAAAATAGGAAACTGATACCTAAAACCTGATATCAATGTTTTGAAAAGTAATGGAAAAAACGATTACATCAAAGTTTGATTGAATAAAATGAAATTAGTTCGACTGAGTTACAAAGTTGATGCAATAGTACAACTGCAAAATTAACACAACAACAAAATCAGATGGAAAAAACACATAACATAGTTAAAACATGAAAACTGAAACTTAAAAAAAATAGAAAACTGATACCTACAAACTGCATCAATGTTTTAAAGAAAAACTAATGCAAAAAATGTTTACATCACAGTTTGATTGTATAAAATTAAATAAATTCGACTGAGTTAAAAAGTTGATGCAACAATATAACTTCAAAATTAACACAACAATTAAATCACATGAAAACAACACATAACATAGTTAAAACAGTAAAAATGATACCTAAAATATTATAAAAATGATACCTAAACACTGATGCAATGTTTTGAAGATAAAAAAATTATATCACAGTTTGATTGATTAAAATGAAATAAGTTCGATGTAGTTTCAAAGCTGATACAACAATATAACTTCAAAATTAACACAGCAACAAAATCTCATGAAAAAAACATACAACACAGTTAAAACGGTAAAAATGATACCTAAAAAAAATAGCGAACTGATACTTAAAAACTGCTGCTATGTTTTAAAGTTAAAACATGAAAAATGATACCTAGAAAAATAGAAAAATGATACCTAAAAACTGCTGCTATGTTTTAAAGTTAAAATGGGAAAAATGATACCTAAAAAAATAGAAAAATGATACCTATGAACTGCTATACTATTAACGAAAAAAAAAGAACATTTCCAATCAAGACAAAATTGTTTCAACAATTTCGACTTCTTCAATTGTGTTTTCCATCATTTAAAAAATATTTTTATTCAATTCACTTGTGATTTCCAATGGATTTTTGTTGTTCGACAATTTTTTTGTTTTCTAGGGTTTCTGTTTCGAGCGATTTATGGATTCGAATTTTTGGGTTCGATTGCAATTTCGAATCTGATGTCCTTTTGATTTTCGTGATTTTTGAATTGTTATGGATTCGAATTTTTGTGATTTTTGGGTTCGATTGTTTTAAAGATGGAGCGGACGTGAATCGGGAGCGGATGTGAATCGGGACCGGAGGAGGAAGAAATAAACGCACGTGAAGAAGAAGAGAAACGGTGAATTGTCCTTCTGAGTAAAATTTTAATGGGCTGTCCTTATAGATAAAAAGGCCTTCACTTTTGTCCTTGAAAATATTTTCCTATTCTAACAAACGCTTTTTCTCTCTAATGCCACATCGACTTCTTCTTCCAACATGATAATTACGATAATGTACTATTTGTACACTTGTATGTAGTGATGAAATGATGCATGTACCTAATGATTTTTTTTTTAAAGTAAGTGGTATACATCACCACTCGTCTTAATGTAATTAAACTTATTAATTCATAATTAACAATTTATTTCATCGATTAAGTTCATGATTTAAATATATAAATGTATTTACAATCATTTAACAATTTTCAAACTATTAAAATCGGAATTTTTGGAAAAAATCTTTTCGATCTCATTTTATGTAATCCTTTGAACTAAATATTTTTGTAAACTGAATTTAAAAATGAATTATTTATAGTTAGTTCTAAAGTTAAAGAGGACCATTTAAACTATAAAAACAATTATTTGAATATTTAAAATTAATCAAATATCCATAAATCAACATGATAAAGTTCCAGTCCACTGCACTAAAATTCACAAGGAGGTTGAAAAGTTTGTCTAAAGATATTAGATTTGTCAAGTTTCTAAAGCAGCAGTGATAGATGATGGGTTATATGTGCCTATACCAGTTCCTTTGTAACCTTGCATGGATGTGAGCAAGGGTTTTGCTTTGGATTTGTGGCGGACTCAACGAGGCGACTATTCTACCTATCTGGTTGTTGATCTTTTTTCTGAATTGTTTATTTTATTGCTTGCAAGAGGACTATGAATGCAGTGAATGTGGCTTACTTGTATTTTAGGAAATAAGCTATGACATGATACATATTTTCTTTTATACTACTTTTGTTATAAAATGTAATGGACGGTTGTATTCATTGGCTAAGAGAGAACCTCCAACAGAGGGTCGCTAAGTCCAATTTTTGGCTCACCGGTGACTCTAAGGGGTTAGTATATCGACCCTGGTAGTTAGTGGTTTACCCAAATTTATTATAGTCGATAAGTACCCAGCCTTAATAAGACCAGATAAATAGGAGCAAATTTTATGTTTTTGCATGCTAGGCTAAGTAATCCAGCCTTACTAAGGTCGGATAAATTGAAATAAAATTTTCCCTATGTCTGACATTTCTTTATTCTTTGGTTTGGTCTGAGACTTACATGTTTGTTAAGTAGCTCCACTATAATATCTTCCGTCACTTGGTCTTCTTTCAAATTACATATACTATGAAATTATACATAGAGACTGACGGTACACATTAAATTATGTTACGTTAGTATGTGTTTGTAAACCGTGAATATTACTAGGATCTAGACAATGAACTAGTGTTTCTTTCCTAAACAAATATGTACTCCTTGCTGAAAACGCATTAGTTGGATCAGCACAAAATGAGGAAAAGAGGGAAAATTTGTGTACTACAGGCTTTTTTTTAAATATGTACGGATTTTCTTCGGATATAATAATATTAAGATAGCATCTCATCTCATAAAATAAGTAAAGCTCTATGGTCTGTATTATTTTCACTTTGAATAGTTGGAAGCACATTGTATGCCTGATTTGGTAAGCTTTAGTATTGACTAATGATTTACTAACCAATAATTTCCATTTTAAGCCAAACCTTACTTCAGTCTTGTTTGTTGTATTGTTTTGGGGATGTTGATTTATATAACATATATTTCAGCTCATCATACATGATATTCTGACTTAGATAGCACATAATGCTTCGGAATTGTATAATTATATTTTTTCCTAGTAGATGAGAAATAAAGTGAGAAAGCTCAATTGGTCACTGCTATTATGGGACAAAGAGAGTAATAATTGCCACATAAGAAAATGTTTTTTGTTGAAAGAAAATTAGAATGGGCTAAAGCTGCCGAAATATTATGAAGTTAGATACTTCATTTCCTGGGCAACTTAGAGATATTTTTAGGTTGAATTTACTTTTTAGAATGATTTAACCAGGTCAACCAACTTAAAACATATAAGTAAAACTATGATATTCCTGCAATGATCCTACTATGATATTTTTTAATCTTTCTTTCTATATATACATGGTAGTCTCTAAAAAAGTTACTAACACCTTTCTGATGTTAACTTTGATTCATCTAGGTTTGTAATTTTGTTTTTGATATATTTTTTATTAACTAGTTAGATATTGTTTTACGCTTGATTCCTTTTTATCTTTGTACGTTTTATTTTTTGTCACCTTAAGTTTGTTGTTTGGGAGATGTTTAGGATTGTAGGTTGCAGTGTTTTTTTTTTCTTTTTTCTTTTTCAAATGGCGAGAGTTAACAGTACATCATTATCAAATGTGTTAACTTATGCCTATTTATTTTGATCTTTCTAATATAATAATTTGTCTTAACTTATGTTACATCTGGAACAGAATTTTATAAGGGTCAAGATCTCTAACATTGCCTTTTTCCTGGATTCATCGCAGGGAGTCTGTTAGGCATGCATAAGCTTGGAGCTAGTGGACATGCTGATCTTTAGTTCAAAAAGCTAGGAGAAAAAAATGTTATATTTCTAAGTAGAGTGGCATTAATTCCACAATTGTATTATTATTTTGGTGAAGTTAAAATGTACGGTAAACTGCTATTTAACCCTGTAAGGCACGGTAAACTGTTATTGAATCTTGTAATGTTATTTTGACTACTGTTATTTAACCTTGAAAGGCACGGTAAACTATTATTGAACCTTGTAATGTTATTTTGACTACTGCTATTGAACCTTGTAAGTCACGGAAAACTGTTAGAATTTAAAGTATGTAACGGTATATACTGTAGAGCGTTAAATGTTTATTATAAAGTTTGATTTTTATGTTTATTGATATTTCTTTCGTGGTATTATGTCAAATCTGTAAACGTTTGTACAGAATAGGATGTATTAGAGGAAAAAAATTATTATTTTTTGAAATATTATCAATTAGCAACGGCTAAAAGCCGTTGCTAAATGAAATAATGCAACGGACATAAGCCGTTGCAAACTGAAAATTTGTAACGGCTTTAAGCCGTTGCAAAATTCATGCTTTGCAACGGCTCCAGGCCATTGCAAAATAATTGCAACTCAGGATTTCACAACGGCTTAAGACCGTTGCAAAACCAGTTTGTAACGGCCTTGAGCTGTTGCAAAACAGCAATTTTGGTGTATCAAATGAAGCGACCCGAACTTCCCCGGTCTCCGAAGAGAAGAGAAAGAACGAATTACTGTGAGAACAACACACAACAGAACGCAGACGGGAGAACATTTCATTATATATTACAACAATTCCATAAGAATACAAGAATATACAGAGTATAAATCAATATTACACAGAAATATCAGAGATTTAAATTACATTTAAAAACATCGCAGCGGAAAATAATGTAATACACAACTAGAAGAAGATATACAGATACAAAGCTTTCCGGATATCGTTCCAGCTGTAAACTAGGATCCTGTGAATATAAATCTACAAAACCAAAACTACTAGCTTCCCGTGTCAAAATAAGGGGACCCAGAGTTTAGGTTAAAACAATAAACTCCAAGTCAGTCATGTGACTGGTGTGAGAACTAAAACAGTTATTAATCTTTATTTTTAAAGTTAGGTAAATCAAGGGACCACGTCGTATAACACGGAACGGGTTTCCTCCCAAGAATACCAGTGCATAAAACAAACAACGCAATGCTAAATAAAGAAAAATGAAGCTATTATAAGACCCAGGTCCTATCACACAATGCAACGCAAGCCAGGGGATAGGGTTTTTACCTTATAATAGCCAAGAATGCTTGATACGTTTAAAACAAATCATTTGATACTATTATAAGTGCATAGGGTATAAAACAACTTCAAATCATAAGTATCAATCTTAGACGGCATAAGCGCCCCATCCCACTATGTCGCCATACTAGGCTCTACAAATAAAACCGCAAATGTCACGTATTTGGAAATTGGAATTCCGTCTGTGAACCGAGGCAAAAGAAAGTCCTCACCGACTTCGAGACAATCTAGCCCATGTCTCTGGGTCAGAGCGCATCGACCCTTTGGATCGTCAGGGCCGGTCCACCGATGAAGATTATTATGCCTGAACACTACGTTTCCCCGCCCTTTGGGGCGTAAATGAGCCAACGAATGACTCCATCGGACCCGGATCGTCCGATCTAGCCGAGGCGCCTCGCAACAGCAACAACCACACAGGTGAAAAGTATATAAATGTCAGGGCTGGTAGGTCACTGACACCACCCTAGCTAGAAGGAAACGCATGCCCTCCCTGATGTCCTCTCCCGTTTCTGGTTCACAACTGGGGTGTGAGGCTCGCGAATTCACGTTACACAAAGCTATGCCACACAGGCCGTGCTTTGATCATCAACCACAAGACTTTGCTTTTCAACAGAAGCCTTGATCAATTGCCACTTAGGCATGCCACACGGGCAATTCATTCCATGCGATGGATATCCATCAATATACAACCCCTGAGCTCGTACGTCTCAGAGAAGGGCGTTAAGCAAGAGAATAAATTCTCCACCGCCAAACAGATATATATTTAACAGAAATCAATCACACAGACTAAAATCCAATGTCAGACACACAGTCCATTTACAAGTTCGTTCTGGGTCTGAACGAAACCGGAGGCACCTAGTACCCCGCATATCCATCGATCTCTAAGTACGTCTGGACGATCACTAACTGTTCCATCTTCTTGGGTGTACAGCCCAATCAAGATCATCAGTAACCACCCAAACGACGTGAAGACCTCCGGTCTTCAACCACCGTCTTCACCTTCGACACCACGTCGAATCAGTTATTCAGAATGGGTTAAACCCGGTCTTTCTGAATAACTCGCGTATATATTATAAAAGTGTTACACAAACACAACATACGCCTCATTCCAATTCAGAATATTCTTTTATTCAAATATTCTTATATTTTGGGAAAGGTGCCCATTAATTTTATCAAAGATAAATTCTTTAAATTTATTCTTTAATCTCCTTTTTGAATATCAATTCAAACTAGTCGGGATTAGCGAACCACACCGAAGTAATCATTTATTTTATTTCCCAATCCCAACCTATTCATCCCATGAAGTAAAACTGGTTATACTTCATATCTAACACCACGGGGTTATCGGTAAATTCAATTACCATTTCACGTTTAAATCTAATTAAAGATTTAACTATCGCCTGGAGCAAAACTGGTGATACTCCATTCTCGATCTTTTCAATCTAATTAAAGATTCATTAAAACTCCACTTAGTTTTAATCTTTAACTGGGTTAAAGAATCGGTGTCATTTAAAACACGGTTCACGATAAACCCAAAATCACATTCCATTAATTATCGGGTTAAAGAACAAGTGTTATTTAAAACACTGTTCACGATAAACCCAAAAATCAATATCAATTCAATTAAATATTATTTAATTGGTACACTTCATTAAATCTAAATAAAAAGATTTAATCTTTTCTCAACGGGGCTTAAGAACAGTGTTAATGAAAACACCATTCACGACAAACCCAAATCACATTTGATATTAAGTATAAGACTCTGAATAGAAAATATATCGGCTTATATTCAACATCAAATTCTACGACCAACAAATATCGTATTGGAAATAACGATATATATATATCTTTCAGATTTCCATAACAACATCTGTATAATCACGAAATCCAACATCGAAATATTCCAAGACAATTTCGATTCAAATCCATTCCAATTCAATTATTGGAAATTCTGGTTATATTTCAAAACCTTTTCAAACTCACTTTATTTATTTTAAAAATAAATAAATTACTATTCTAGTTCAAAACTAGTTCATTTCGATAAAAATCTATTTTTATCTTCTCAAATATGGAGTTTTTCATCCCAATTCTTCACAAATCATTTCTTATGATTTTACACAAATTATTACTATTTTTAATAATTTTAACAAGGCCCGTATAGTCGATTTCCATCAACGGCCATCGAACTGCAATTACGACGACTTTTTTCAAATTTAATTTGGACATAACTCCAAATCCAGCCGTTAGATTTCAAATTTCTAATATTCATCAGAAAGCTCTTTTCGATACGAACCCAACGGTTCCGGTTTTAGGAGAATCCAACGGTCGGATCTCCCGCAATATCCATTTGAAGTCAATGGTCGAAATTCGCGAACTGCCGCGGCGCGGCGCGTTCTATTCCGGCCATTATATTATATATATAATATATATAATATATACTTCGTCGATTTCCTTTTAAAACGTATTATATAAATCGTTTTAAATTCGTTTTCAAAACGATTTCAACTTCATTTCTAATTCAATTTCAATTCGAATTCATTTATATTCAATTTCAATTCGAATTCATTTCTATTTAGTTTAATTCGAATTTCAATTCTTTTCGAAATATCAGATTTTGAAATCAATTTCGATATTCATTATAAAATGAATAAAATCGATATAAATATCGTTTACGTCAAAATGGCGTCAATCTAATCAACACGGTTTCATATATTTCTATTCCCAAATATTCTATTTCAAATATTTCTTTTTCAAACATTCTATTTCAAATATTTCTTTTTCAAATATTTCTATTTCAAAACTGGAACGAGGCCCAATTAATTACCATATAATGTTAATTACATGGATTTTCTACAACACATGTATTCAGTAACAACGATGAATAATCAACTATCATCCAAAGTGCATTATACACTGTATAAGCATCGAATATAAATATTTAATGCTTATAACAGTCTGTCAATCAATCGATCGACATACAACTAACTGTTGGGATTAGTGTATGTCATATATCATCCCAATACCCGTGTGGGGTTTCAAACAATCAAACACAGATTTTATTTGTGCAGTTGGGCGATGTGTAAAATTTATCGTCCCAATCAATATTAGTCAAATGTGTGTATATAAACAAATCGTTCGATTTGTTTATATTAATTTATTTCATTTCATATACACGTTAAAAATTCTATTTTTAACTATAAAATATTTTCCAATATAAAATATTTTATTTCGTTTCACATCACATCACACAATCAACTACACATCAAAATCAAACAAACAAGCATACAAGCCGTCCATGGTCTGTGGACGACGGGTGTCGGGTGCTACTAAACACTGTCTGCATCCTAGTATATATTTATAACTAGAAAATTAAAATTAAAAGGTGAGAAGTTCTCACTGATTAGCTAAATCCAACGCCTCGGCTCTTCTTATGTAGAAATCTTCGCCTTTTCTTCTTTCATCACTTTCATCATCCGTATTCACTACGTATACACAAATCGAATTTTTACTTCGCTATTCAATATATAAAAATCGAAATTTTTTCTTCGCTATTCAATATATAAAAATCGAATTTTTACTTCGCTATTCAATATATAAAAATCGAATTTTTACTTTGCTATTCAATATATAAAAATCGAATTTTTACTTCGCTATTCAATATAGAAAAATCGAATTTTTACTTCGCTATTCAATATAGAAAAATCGAATTTTTACTTCGTTATTCAATATAGAAAAATCGAATTTTTACTTCGCTATTCAATATATAAAATTCAAATTTTTATTCTTTTCAAAATTAAATCTTTATCATTTCAAAATCAGTTTTAATAGCCATATCAAATCAGTTTTTAACAAGCAAATAAAATCAGTTTTAACAGCAAATAAAATCAGTTTTAACAAGCAAATAAAATCAGTTTTAAAAAGCAAATAAAATCAGTTTTAATAAGCAAATAAAATCAGTTTTAACAAGCAAATAAAATCAATTTTAATCCTATTTGAATTCATAGTAAAACTGAAAAATAAGTTTTAAAGTTGTTTACCTCGTTTTCATCGCGGGGGGGGGGGGGGGTACTGTCGGCGGCGGAAGAGGGGGGGTCGCGGTGGCGGGTTTGGATTGGGGGTCGCGGGTCTTGGCTGGAGGAGAGGAAGAGAAGGAGAAGAGGAGAGGGCGCGATGGGGGCGGCGCGGCCTGGCGCGCGGGGGGGGGGGGGGGGGAGCTGCGGTTTTTTTTTCTTCTGAAATGAATTGAACGGAAGGGGGGGCAGAGAGGAAGTAAGGAGAGGAAGGGGGATTTTTTTATTATTTAATTTCAAAAAGTAACTTTTATTTTCGACCTCAAAACGAAACCCTCCGCCTGTCATCCACAACTAACTACCCCCATTCCGAACACAATGGGATATGTATCATAAGTCGATTCGACTGTTTCGATCAGTTTCCATTGCATTTACATTTAAATCATTATACCGAATTATAAACGTACATTTCAAATTACCGAGGCCACATACTAACTCGAAAAATTCCAAAAAAATATTTTCTAACTTCGTATTGACGATACAGTCCTAACAAAACTAGTTTCGTCGAATTCTGAGACCGTTTGAAAAATGGCCATTTTCCTGTCGATTAAAATCAACTGAAACTGGTCAAACACGATTTCCTATGCCACACTCACATATTGATTCGAAAAATTATGAAATTTGAAATCCAACAATAATTTGACATCACGGATCCAACAAAAGTGGTTTTGTCGAAATCCGAAGTCGTTTGCAAAATTTCCATTTTTAAGGGCCTGAATTCCACAACGACTATTTAGAATTTTCGACTGGGAATATCTTTTGATTCCCGCTATGAAATTTTGATTTTTCGGATTCGTTGGAAAGTTATTATTGATTAGATTCAAATATTTTTGGTTTCACTAAAATTCGGTTTATTTTGCACCCGGTATGTTCAATTGAAGTTTGAAATCGAATTATCGAACTACTACGCCATTTTCGATTCCTTTTATAAATATAAATAAATATTTATATTCTAACGACGATTCAAATGAAAATATACGTTCGAATTCTATTCAAAATAAATTTCTCGTCGATATTATTTAAAATAATTCATTTTAAATAATCAAAATTCACTAAAATTGCCAAAATAAAAATTTTAAATTGGCCCTGATTTCCGGGTTATTACAATCTCCCCCACTTAAAACTTTTCGCCCCCGAAAAGGAACAAAGCCGAAAGTTGTTTCACAAATCAACTCAACTTCCAGTGTTTTCACTACGTCTTAAGTTCTTTAACTTTTCAGTTTCTAAGAACTTTTCAAAATTTTCAAAAATTTGGCTAACACCCTAAATTTTCGAAAAATTTCGCCATAACCTCCCCTGCACCGGGAGCACGGGAAAATCCCGAAATTGCCATACAGGCCTTCTAATCTCAGAAAGAAAAAGAAAAAGTCAAGCGGCTAGCCAATCGGCTCATAAAATCATCATCACCCAAACAAAACAGTAAATTATGTTAAACATGTACCGATTTGTCGGGCAAACAATTTTATTCTTCTGCTCTGGCCTCCTTGCTATGACCTGTTCAATGTAAGTACATGTATATGCATGCAAATGCGACAAATTTCAATACAATTCACTATTTGTTTCAATTTGGTTATTGGGTACAAATTTTAATTAATCAACCAATAATCAACAACACAACCATCAATCAATTAGTTGATTAGCTTTTCAAATTCATAACTTTGATATGTGGTCAAAAAATCACATTTTTGATGCCAAATTACAACAATAGGCCCTATCTAATTTTGGTTCTCACACCAGTCTAATGGAAATATATAGATATCACACCTTCGACACTCGAATATAAATGCTGAGGATGATGCACCATCATCAGGATTATCCCGGGTGACTAGAGTGTGATTCTATATCTATCCAGTATATTAAAACTTCGAATATACGTTTGCAAGGCACATATGCAAAATCTTTATATATTGGATTGTCCAAATTCAATATAAAATAAATATTCAAATACGTATACAATGATTTAAATTTCAAAACAAAATTCGTTTTCATTTTCAAAAATATACCCTTCACACTCGTTCTAGGATACTACTGATCCCATCTCTAACGAGTCATTCTCATTGGATATTACTAATCCAATTTCTGATGAATTCTTTCGTTTGGTTCTAATGTGCCTTGTTCTCTGAGCTTTGTAAACCAAAGCTCTGATACCAAATGAAGCGACCCGAACTTCCCCGGTCTCCGAAGAGAAGAGAAAGAACGAATTACTGTGAAAACAACACACAAAAGAATGCAGACGAGAGAACATTTCATTGTATATTACAACAATTCCATCAGAATACAAGAATATACAGAGTATAAATCAATATTACACAG
This sequence comes from Allium sativum, assembly GCA_030737875.1. Lineage (NCBI taxonomy): Eukaryota > Viridiplantae > Streptophyta > Magnoliopsida > Asparagales > Amaryllidaceae > Allium > Allium sativum. Next base: position 709,474,529 of record CM060915.1, read on the forward strand.
AAATACCAGAGATTTAAATTACATTTAAATACATCGCAGTGAAAAATAATGCAATACACAACTAGAAGAAGATATATGGATACAAAGATTTCCGGATATCGTTCCAGCTGTAAACCAGGATCCTGTGAATATAAATCTGCAAAACCAAAACTACTAGCTGCCCGTGTCAAAATAAGGGCACCCAGAGTTTAGGTTAAAAACAATAAACTCCAGGTCAGTTATGTGACTGGTGTGAGAACTAAAACAGTTATTACTCTTTATTTTTAAAGTTAGGTAAATCAAGGGACCACGCCGTATAACATGGAACGGGTTTCCTCCCAAGAATACCAGTGCATAAAACAAACAACACAATGCTAAATAAAGAAAAATGAAGCTATTATAAGACCCAGGTCCTATCACACAATGCAATGCAAGCCGGGGGATAGGGTTTTTACCTTATAATAGCCAAGAATGCTTGATACGTTTAAAATAAATCATTTGATACTATTATAAGTGCATAGTGTATAAAACAACTTCAAATCATAAGTATCAATCATAGACGGCATAAGTGCCCCATCCCACTATGTCGCCATACTAGGCTCTACAAATAAAACCGCAAATGTCACGTATTTGGAAATTGGATTTCCGTCTGTGAACCAAGGCAAAAGACAGTCCTCACCGACTTCGAGACAATCTAGCCCATGTCTCAGGGTCAGAGCGCATCGACCCTTTGGATTGTCAGGGTCGGTCCACCGATGTGGATTATTATGCCTGAACACTACGTTTCCCCGCCCTTTGGGGCGTAAATGAGCCAACGAATGACTCCATCGGACCCGGATCGTCCGATCTAACCGAGGCGCCTCGCAACAGCAACAACCACACAGGTGAAAAGTATATAAATGTCAGGGCTGGTAGGTCACTGACACCACCCTAGCTAAAAGGAAACGCATGCCCTCCCTGATGTCCTCTCCCGTTTCTGGTTCACAACCGGGGTGTGAGGCTCGCGAATTCACGTTACACAAAGCTATGCCACACAGGCCGTGCTTTGATCATCAACCACAAGACTTTTCTTTTCAACAGAATCCTTGATCAATTGCCACTTAGGCATGCCACACAGGCAATTCATTCCATGCGATGGATACCCATCAATATATAACCCCTGAGCTCGTACGTCTCAGAGAAAGGGCGTTAAGCAAGAGAATAAATTCTCCACCGCCAAACAGATATATATTTAATAGAAATCAATCACACAGACTAAAATCCAATGTCAGACACACAGTCCATTTACAAGTTCGTTCTGGGTCTGAACGAAACCGGAGGCATCTAGTACCCCGCATATCCATCGATCTCCAAGTACGTCTGGACGATCACTAACTTTTTCCATCTTCTTGGGTGTACAGCCCAATCAAGATCATCAGTAACCACCCAAACGACGTGAAGACCTCCGGTCTTCAACCACCATCTTCACCTTCGACACCACGTCGAATCAGTTATTCAGAATGGGATAAACCTGGTCTTTCTGAGTAACTCGCGTATATATTATAAAAGTGTTACACAAACACAACATACGCTTCATTCCAATTCATAATATTCTTTTATTCAAATATTCTTATATTTTGGGAAAGGTTCCCATTAATTTTATCAAAGATAAATTCTTTAAATTTATTCTTTAATCTCCTTTTTGAATATCAATTCAAACTAGTCGGGATTAGCGAACCACACCGAAGTAATCATTTATTTTATTTCCCAATCCCAACCTATTCATCCCATGAAGTAAAACTGGTTATACTTCATATCTAACACCACGGTGTTATCGGTAAATTCAATTACCATTTCACGTTTAAATCTAATTAAAGATTTAACTATCGCCTGGAGCAAAACTGGTGATACTCCATTCTCGATCTTTTCAATCTAATTAAAGATTCATTAAAACTCCACTTAGTTTTAATCTTTAACTGGGTTAAAGAATCGGTGTCATTTAAAACACGGTTCATGATAAACCCAAAATCACATTCCATTAATTATCAGGTTAAAGAACAAGTGTTATTTAAAACACTGTTCACGATAAACCCAAAAACCAATATCAATTCAATTAAATATTATTTAATTGCTACACTTCATTAAATCTAAATAAAAAGATTTAATCTTTTCTCAACTGGGCTTAAGAACAGTGTTAATGAAAACACCATTCACGACAAACCCAAATCACATTTGATATTAAATACAAGGCTCTGAATAGAAAATATATCGGCTTATATTCAACATCAAATTCTACGACCAACAAATATCGTATTGGAAATAACGATATATATATATCTTTCAAATTTCCATAACAACATCTGTATAATCACGAAATCCAACATCGACATATTCCAAAGACAATTTCGATTCAAATCCATTCCAATTCAATTATTGGAAATTCTGGTTATATTTCAAAACCATTTCAAACTCACTTTATTTATTTTAAAAATAAATAAATTACTATTCTAGTTCAAAACTAGTTCATTTCGATAAAAATCTATTTTTATCTTCTCAAATATGGAGTTTTTCATCCCAATTCTACACAAATCATTTCTTATGATTTTACACAAATTATTACTATTTTTAATAATTTTAACAAGGCCCGTACAGTCGATTTCCATCAACGGCCATCGAACTGCACTTACAGCGACCTTTTTCAAATTTGATTTGGACATAACTCCAAATCCAACCGTTAGATTTCAGATTTCTAATATTCATCAGAAAGCTCTTTTCGATACGAACCCAACGGTTCCGGTTTTAGGAGAATCCGACGGTCGGATCTTCTGCAATATCCGTTCGAAGTCAATGGTCGAAATTCGCGAACTGCCGCGGCGCGGCGCGTTCTATTCCGGCCATTATATTATATATAATATATATAATATATACTTCGTCGATTTCCTTTTAAAACGTATTATATAAATCGTTTTAAATTCGTTTTCAAAACGATTTCAACTTCATTTCTAATTCAATTTCAATTCGAATTCATTTATATTCAATTTCAATTCGAATTCATTTCTATTCAGTTTAATTCGAATTTCAATTCTTTTCGAAATATCAGATTTTGAAATCACTTTCGATATTCATTATAAAATGAATAAAATCGATATAAATATCGTTCACATCAAAATGGCGTCAATCTAATCAACACGGCTTCATATATTTCTATTCCCAAATATTCTATTTCAAATATTTCTTTTTCAAATATTCTATTTCAAATATTTCTTTTTTATATATTTCTATTTCAAAACTGGAATGAGGCCCAATCAATTACCATATAATGTTAATTATATAGATTTTCTACAACACATGTATTCAATAACAACGATGAATAATCAACTATCATCCAAAGTGCATTCTACACTGTATAAGCATCGAATATAAATATTTAACGCTTATAACAGTCTGTCAATCAATCGATCGACATACAACTAACTGTTGGGATTAGTGTATGTCATATATCATCCCAATACCTGTGTGGGGTTTCAAACAATCAAACACAGATTTTATTTGTGCAGTTGGGCGATGTGTAAAATTTATCATCCCAATCAATATCATTCAAATGTGTGTATATAAACAAATCGTTCGATTTGTTTATATTAATTTATTTCATTTCATATACACGTTAAAAATTCTATTTTTAACTATAAAATATTTTCCACTATAAAATATTTTGTTTCGTTTCACATCACATCACACAATCAACTACACATCAAAATCAAACAAACAAGCATACAAGCCGTCCATGGTCTGTGGACGACGGGTGTCGGGTGCTACTAAACACCGTCTGCATCCTAGTATATATTTATAACTAGAAAATTAAAATTAAATGGTGAGAAGTTCTCACTGATTAGCTAAATCCAACGCCTCGGCTCTTCTTATGTAGAAATCTTCGCCTTTTCTTCTTTCATCACTTTCGTCATCCGTATTCACTACATATACACAAATCGAATTTTTACTTCGCTATTCAATATATAAAAATCGATTTTTTACTTCTCTATTCAATATATAAAAATCGAATTTTTACTTCGCTATTCAATATATAAAAATCAAATTTTTACTTCGCTATTCAATATATAAAAATCGAATTTTTACTTCGCTATTCAATATAGAAAAATCGAATTTTTACTTCGCTATTCAATATAGAAAAATCGAATTTTTACTTCGCTATTCAATATAGAAAAATCGAATTTTTACTTCGTCATTCAATATAGAAAAATCGAATTTTTACTTCGCTATTCAATATATAAAAATCGAATTTTTATTCTTTTCAAAATTAAATCTTTATCATTTCAAAATCAGTTTTAATAGCCATATCAAATCAGTTTTTAACAAGCAAATAAAATCAGTTTTAACAGCAAATAAAATCAGTTTTAACAAGCAAATAAAATCAGTTTTAACAAGCAAATAAAATCAGTTTTAACAAGCAAATAAAATCAGTTTTAACATGCAAATAAAATCAGTTTTAATCCTATTTGAATTCATAGTAAAACTGAAAAATAATTTTTAAAGTTGTTTACCTCGTTTTCGTCGCAGAGGGGGGTTTACTATCGATGGCGGAAGAGAGGGGGGGGGGGGTCGCGGTGGCGGGTTTGGATTGGGGGTCGCGGGTCTTGGCTGGAGGACAGGAAAAGAAGGAGAAGAGGAGAGGGGGGGGGTGCGATGGGGGCGGCGCGGCCTGACACGAGGGGGGGGGAGGGCTAGTCGCGGCGGCGGCGATCGATCGGGGGGGGGGGGGAGGCTGCGGTTTTTTTTTAAGTTCTGAAATGAATTGAATGGAAGGGGGGGGGGGCAGAGAGGAAGTAAGGAGAGGAAGGGGGATTTATTATTATTTTTTATTATTTAATTTCAAAAAGTAACTTTTATTTTCGACCTCAAAACGAAACCCACCGCCTGTCACCCATAGCTAATTACCCCCATTCCGAACACAATGGGATATGTATCATAAGCTTATTCGACAGTTTCGATTAGTTTCCGTTGTATTTACATTTAAATCATTATACTGAATTTTAAACGTACATTTCAAATTACCGAGGCCACATACTAACTCGAAAAATTCCAGAAAAATATTTTCTAGCTTCGTATTAACGATACGGTCCTAACAAAACTAGTTTCGTCGAATTCTGAGACCATTTGAAAAATGGCCATTTTCCAGTCGATTAAATTCAACTAAAACTGGTCAAACACGTTTTCCTATGCCACGCTCACATATTGATTCGAAAAATTATGAAATTTGAAATCCAACAATAATTTGACATCATGGATCCAACAAAAGTGGTTTCGTCGAAATCCGAAGTCGTTTGCAAAATTTCCATTTTTAAGGGACTGAATTCCACAGCGACTATTCAGAATTTTCGACTGGGCGTATCTTTTGATTCCCGCTATGAAATTTTGATTTTTCAGATTCGTTGGAAAGTTATTATCAATTAGATTCAAATATTTTTGGTTTCACTAAAATCCGGTTTATTTTGCACCCGGTATGTTCAATTGAAGTTTGAAATCGAATTATCGAACTACCGTGCCATTTTCGATTCCTTTTATAAATATAAATATATATTTATATTCTAACGACGATTCAAATGAAAATATACGTTCGAATTCTATTCAAAATAAATTTCTCGTCGATATTATTTAAAATAATTCATTTTAAATAATCAGAATTCACTAAAATTGCCAAAATAAATTTTTTAAATTGGCCCAGATTTCCGGGTTATTACATGTAGTGACCCTCTCTGGATCAGTTCGGGTCGTGGCTACTCATCCGAGTCGGGTCGTGGTGTGTGTGACGAAAAGGAATTTCGCTCGATCCGAACCAGTCGCTAAACCGACTCAGACCGTTCGAAACGCCCTATCGTTTGAGAACACGACAAATCAGAAAACACACAGAAGAACATTTCATTGTATATAACAACAATGCATCAGATTACAAGAATATACCGAGTATAAATGAATAAATATTACACAGAAATATCAGAGATTTAAATTACATTTAAATACATAGCAGCGGAAAATAATACAATACACAACTAGAAGAGATATACGGATACAAAGCTTTCCGGATATCATTCCAGCTGTAAACCAGGATCCTGTGAATATAAATCTGCAAAACCAAAACTACTAGCTGCCCGTGTCGAAAATAGGGGCACCCAGAGTTTAGGTTAAAACAATAAACTCCAGGTCAGTCATGTGACTGGTGTGAGAACTAAAACAGTTATTTATCTTTATTTTCAAGTTAGGTAAATCAAGGGACCACGCCGTATAACACGGAACGGGTTTCCTCCCAAGAATACCAGTGCATAAATAAACAGCGCAATGCTAAATAAAGAAAAATGAAGCTGTTATAAGACCCAGGTCCCATCACACAATGCAACGCAGCCGAGGATAGGGTTTTCCCTTATAACAGCCAAAGAATGCTTGATACGGTTAAAACAAATCGTTAGATACTATAATAAGTGTACAGTGTATAAAACAACTTCAAATCATAAGTATCAATCATAGGCGACATGAGCGTCCCATGCCACTATGTCGCCATATATAGGTTTACAAATAAAACCGCAAAGTCACGTATTTGGAAATTGGATTTCCGTCTATGAACCGAGGCAAAAGATAGTCCTCAACCGATTCGAGACGCTCTAGCCCGCCCCTCAGGATCAGAGCTCGAGTGACCCTTGGATCGTCAGGGCCGGTCCACCGATGTGGATTAAAATGCCTGAACATGCGTTTCCCCACCCTTTGGGGTGTAAACGAGCCAACGAATGGCTCCATCGGACCCGGATCGTCCGATCTAACCGAGGCGCCTCGCAACAGCAACAACCACACAGGTGAAAAGTATATAAATGTCAGGGCTGGTAGGTCACTGACACCACCCTAGCTAGAAAGAAACACATGCCCTCCCTGATGTCCTCTCCCGTTTCTGGTTCACAACCGGGGTGCGAGGCTCGCGAATTCACGTTACACAAAGCTGTGCCACACAGGCTGTGCTTTGATCATCACCACAAGACTTTGCTTTTCAACAGAAGCCTCGATCATTTTCCACTTAGGCATGCCACACAGGCAATTCACTCCATGCGTTTGATATCCATCAATATATAACCCCTGAGCTCGTACGTCTCAGAGAAGGGCGTTAAGCAAGAGAATAAATTCTCCGCCGCCAAACAGATATATATTTAATAGAGATCAATCACACGGACTAAAATCCAATGTCGGACACACAGTCCATTTACAAGTCCGTTCTGGGTCTGAACGGAACCGGAGGCACCTAGTACCTCGCATATCCATCGATCTCCAAGTACGTCTGGACGATCACCAACTGTTTCCATCTTCTTGGGTGTACAGCCCAATCAAGATCATCAGTTATCACCCAAACGACGTGAAGACTTCCGGTCTTCGACCACCGTCTTCATCTTCGACACCACGTCGAATCAGTTATTCAGAATGGGATAAACCCGGTCTTTCTGAATAACTCGCGTATATATTATAAAAGTGTTACACAAAACACAACATACGCCTCATTCCACTTCAGAATATTCTTTTATTCAAATATTCCCATACTTTGGGAAAAGTTCCCATTAATTTTATCCAAGATAAATTCTTTAAATTTATTCTTTAATCTCCTTTGAATATCAATTCAAACTAGTCGGGATTAGCGAACCACACCGAAGTAATCATTTATTTTATTTCCCAATCCCAACCTATTCATCCCATGAAGTAAAACTGGTAATACTTCATATCTAACACCACAGTGTTATCGGTAAATTCAATTACCATTTCACGTTCAAATCTAATTAAAGATTTAACTATCGCCTGGAGTAAAACTGGTGATACTCCATTCTCGATCTTTTCAATCTATTTAAAGATTCATTAAAACTCCACTTAGTTTTAATCGTTAACTGGGTTAAAGAATCAGTGTCTTTTAAAACACAGTTCACGATAAACCCAAAATCACATTCATTAATTATCGGGTTAAAGAACGAGTGTTATTTAAAACACTGTTCACGATAAACCCAAAAATCAATACCAATTCAATTCCAATTGAATATCATTTAATTGGTACACTTCATTAAATCTAAATAAAAAGATTTAATCTTTTCTCAACTGGGCTCAAGAACAGTGTTAGTGAAGACACCATTCACAACAAACCCAAATCACATTTGATATTCAATACAAGGCTCTGAATAGGAAATATATCGGCTTATATTCAATATCAAATCCTACGACAAACAAATGTCGTATTGGAAATAACGATATAAATATATATCTTTCAAATTTCCATAACAACATCTGTATAATCACGAATCCCAACATCGAAATATTCCGAAGACAATTTCGATTCAAATCCACTCCAATGCAATCATTGGAAATTTTGGTTATTTTCAAAACCCTTTTCAAATTCAATTTATTTATTTAAAAATAAATAGAATTATAATTCTAGTTCAAAACTAGTTCATCTCGATAAAAATCTATTTTTATCTTTTCAAATATGGAGTTTTTCATCCCAAATCTTCACAAATCATTTCTTATGATTTTACACAAATTATTACTATTTTTAGTAATTTTATCAAGGCCCGTACAGTCGATTTCCATCAATGGCCATCGAACTGCACTTACAGCGACCTTTTTCAAATTTGATTTGGATATAATTCCAAATCCAACCGTTAGATTTCAAATTTCTAACATTCGCTAGAAAGCTCTTTTCGATACGAACCCAACGGTTCCGGTTTTAGGAGAATCCGACGGTCGGATCTCCCGTAATGTCCATTCGAAGTCTATGGTCGAAATTCGCGAACTGCCGCGGCGCGGCGCGTTCTATTCAGGCCATTATATTATATATATAATATATACTTCGTCGATTTCTTTTTAAAACGAATTATATAAATAGTTTTAAATTCGTTTCAAAAGCAATTTCAACTTCCATTTCAATTCAAAGCAAAATTGAATTCTTCTTTATAAATTCGTTTCAAAGTTCATTTCTATTCAATTCAAATTTCAATTAAATTTGAATTCGTTTTCAATTCATTTCGAAATCACTTTCAATTCAATTCATTTCGAAAACACTTTCAATTCAATTCACTTCGAAATCACTTTCTATTCAATTCATTTCGAAATCACTTTCAATTCAATTCACTTCGAAATCACTTTCAATTCAATTCACTTCGAAATCACTTTCAATTCAATTCATTTCGAAATCACTTTCAATTCAATTCATTTCGAAATCACTTTCAATTCAATTCACTTCGAAATCACTTTCAATTCAATTCATTTCGAAATCACTTTCAATTCAATTCATTTCGAAATCACTTTCAATTCAATTCACTTCGAAATCACTTTCAATTCAATTCACTTTGAATTCGTTTTCAATTCAATTCATTTCGAAATCACTTTCAATTCAATTCATTTCGAAATCACTTTTAATTCAATTCATTTCGAAATCACTTTTTAAAATCGATATAAATATCGTTCACGTCAAAATGGCGTCAATCTAATCAACACGGCTTCATATATTCCTTTATTTTCAAATATTCTATTTCAAATATTTCTTTTTCAAATATTTCTTTTTCAAAACTGGAATGAGGCCCAATCAATAACCGTGTAAAATTAATTATATGGATTTTCATACAACACATGTATATAATAGTATTGAAAATAATCAACCATCAACCAAAGTGCACTACACTGTATAAGCATCAAATATAGATATTCAACGCTTATAACAGCCTGTCAATCAATCGATCGACATATTTAATCCATCAGGATGAGTGAACTTCAAATTTCATCCCAACACCCGTGTGGGGTTTCAAACAATCAAACACATATTTTATTTGTGCTGTTGGGCGATGTGTAAAATTTATCGACCCAATCAATGTCCTTCAAATAGGTGTACATAAACAAACCGTCTGGTTTGTAAATGAATATTTTATTTTATTCACTTTCACTATATTCATTCTCACGTTAAAAATTATATTTTTAACGATAAAACATTTTATTCCAACATATGAATTTCTATTATTCATTTACACAACAAAATGATATTTTTATTTTCTAACTTATTTTAGAAAATTTCGGCGGCATAACGACACGATACTAGAAATTGGACGAGGCCTAGCCGTGTCCCCGGTCTAGTGAAGGCCCACGCCATTCACACATCATCAAATCAATTTCATCTCACCAAACAATTCAATTCATTTCAAACAAATAATTCAACTAATCTATGCAACCAAACAAACAAGTCCATGGTCTGTGGACGATTGTGTCGGGTGCTACTAAGCACCGTCTGCATCCTAGTATACATATATAACTAGAAAAATAAATTGAAAGGTGAGAAATTCTCACCTTTAGCTATCCTAGCTCCACGGCTCTTCCTTTGCAGAAGTCTTCGTCGTTTCGCCTTTTTGTCACCTTCGTTGTCCGCTTTCACTACATATGTAAAAATCGAGTTTTTACTTCGCTATTCCATATATAAAAATCGAATTTTTATTTCAAAGTTCAATATATAAAAATCGAATTTTTGACTTCGCTATTCAATATATAAAAATATGATTTTTTACTTTTGCTTTCAACATATAAAAATATGTTTTCTATTTTTGACAAAATCCGTTTTCTAGTTTATAAGTCATTTTAAAATTAGTTTTTATATTCTTTAAAATTTCAGTTTTTAACTTTTCAGTAAAACCAGTTTTTTATATTTTTATAAATCACAGTTTTTATACTTTTTATAAATCAGTTTTATTCTTTCATAAAAATGCAGTTTTTAGTTTCTTTTTTTAAAAAAACAGTTTTTAAAATCTTTTTTAAAAAAATCTGTTTTTAGAATCTTTTTAAATCAGTTTTATTCTTTCTAAAAATTGCAGTTTTAACTTAATAAAAATTTCAGTTTTAACTTAACAAAAATTTCAGTTTTTCTTTTATTAAAAATCAGTTTTAAATTTTTAAAACCTAAATCAGTTTTTATCTTTATTTAGAAAACAGTTTTTTTTTACTTTATTTTTAAAACAGTTTTTATTTTATTTTTAAAACAGTTTTTACTTTATTTTTTTTTTTAAAACAGTTTTACAGATTAAAATAAAATAAAATAAAAAAGAAAATAAAATACATATATAAAAAAAAGGAAACGCTCACCGAACTGCGAAGAAGGGGAGGGGAAAGAAGAGGTCGTCGGCGGCTTCCAGGGGCTCGCGGTGGCGTTCGAACGGTCGTGGCAGGAGGCGCTGGCTTCCAGGGGGCTCGGCTTTGGGGTTTCAGCGAGGTGGCGATGGCTTCTAAGGGGCTGCGGTGGTGTTCGTCGGCGTCAAGGTCAGTGGGGGCGGCAGCGATTAGATTTAGGTTTTGGGTTTTTTTTTTTTTTTCTGTTGAATGTAATCGGGGGGGGGGGGGGGCAGGAAGAAGATAAAGGGGAGGGAGGGAATTAAAATTATTTAATTATTTTATTTCGGAAAAGGTTGACTTTCACGTACGACCTCGAAACGAGGCCCACCGCCTGTCGCCCATAGCGTTTCACCCCCATTCCGAACACAATGGGATATATATCGCAAGCTGATTTGATTGTTACAATCAGTTTCCGTTAAATTTACATTTAAATCATTATATTGAATTTTAAACGTACATTTCAAATTACCGGGGCCACATACTAACTAGAAAAATTCCAGAAAAATATTTTCTAGCTTCGTATTGACGATACGGTCCTAACAAAACTAGTTTCGTCGAATTCTGAGATCGTTAGAAAAATGGCCATTTTCCAGTCGATTAAAATCAACTGAAACTGGTCAAACGCGTTTTCTTTTGCCACGCTCACATATTGATTCGAAAAATTATGAAATTTAAAACCTAGCAATAACTTGACACTGCGGACCCAACAAAACTGGTTTCGTCGAAATCCGAGGTCATTTGCAAAATGGCTATTTTTAAGGGCTATATATTATATTAAAATATATATAAATTCCACAGCGACTATTTCTAATTTTCAACTGGACATATCTCATCATTTATAAAGTGAAATCTCAGTTTCTCAACTTCGTTGGAAAGATATCATCAATTAGATCCTAATGTTTTTGGTTTCACAAAAATCCGGATTGTTTTGCACCCGGTACATTCAATTGAAGTTTGAAATCGAATTATCGAACTACCGCGCCATTTTTAATTCTATTTATAATTATATATAAATATTTATATTCTAACGACGCCGCGTATAATATATACGTTCGAATTCTATTCAAAATAAATTTCTCGTCGATATTATTTAAAATAATCCATTTTAAATAATCAAAATTCGCTAAAATTGCCAAAATAAAAATTTTAAACTGGCCCAGATTTTCCGGGTTGTTACAATCTCCCCCACTTAAAACTTTTCGTCCCCGAAAAGGAACAAAGTCGAAAGTGGTTTGATTATTCAGCTCTACGCTCGATCTGGCTTCTATTCTCCAACTCTTTAGTTTCTGAGAATTTTCAAAATTTCAAAAATTTGGTTAACACCCTAAATTTTTGAAAAATTTCGCCATAACCTCCCCTGCACCGGGAGCATCGGGGAATTTCAAATAGCTTCCCTGGTCCTTCAGATCTCAAAAAGAAAAAGAAAAAGCCAAGCGGCTAGCCAATAGGCTCACAAAATCATCATCACCCAAACAAAACAGGAAATTATGTAGTAAACATGTACCTATTTGTCGGGCAAACAAATTTTATTCTCTGCTCTAGCCTCCTTGCTATGACCTGTTCAATGATATATATGTATATGCAAGCAAACGCAACCAATTTTCGATACAATTCAATATTTGGTTCTGTTAGGCTAAGTGGCTAAAAATTAGCAAACAAATAAACAAACAACACAAACATCAATCAGTTAGTGGATTAGAGTTTCAAATCCATAAATTTGATATATATACAAAAATCAGATTTTTGATGCCAAATCACAACAATGTATTCTAGCTATATATAAGTTTTGGTTCTCACACCAGCCTAATGGAAATATATAGAAAATCACACCTTCGAAACACGAATACCAATTCTGATGATGTTCGAACTATCATCAGAATCATCTTCGGGCGACTAGAGTGTGATTCTATATCTATCCAGTATATTAAAATTTCAAATACACGTGGATCAGACGTATACGCAAAATCTATATATACTGGATTGTCCACATCAATATAAATAAATAATCAAATACGAATAATTGATTTTAAATTTTCAAAACAGATTTGACTTTCATTTTAAAAATATACTCTTCACACTCGTTCTAGGATACTACTGATCCTATCTCTAACGAGTCATCCCCATTGGATATTATTAATCCAATATCTGATGAATTCTTTCGTATGTTTCTAATGTGCCTTGTTCTCTGAGCTTTGTAAACCAAAGCTCTGATACCAACTGTGACGAAAAGGAATTTCGCTCGATCCGAACCAGTCGCTAAACCGACTCAGACCGTTCGAAACGCCCTATCGTTTGAGAACACGACAAATCAGAAAACACACAGAAGAACATTTCATTGTATATAACAACAATGCATCAGATTACAAGAATATACCGAGTATAAATGAATAAATATTACACAGAAATATCAGAGATTTAAATTACATTTAAATACATAGCAGCGGAAAATAATACAATACACAACTAGAAGAGATATACGGATACAAAGCTTTCCGGATATCATTCCAGCTGTAAACCAGGATCCTGTGAATATAAATCTGCAAAACCAAAACTACTAGCTGCCCGTGTCGAAAATAGGGGCACCCAGAGTTTAGGTTAAAACAATAAACTCCAGGTCAGTCATGTGACTGGTGTGAGAACTAAAACAGTTATTTATCTTTATTTTCAAGTTAGGTAAATCAAGGGACCACGCCGTATAACACGGAACGGGTTTCCTCCCAAGAATACCAGTGCATAAATAAACAGCGCAATGCTAAATAAAGAAAAATGAAGCTGTTATAAGACCCAGGTCCCATCACACAATGCAACGCAGCCGAGGATAGGGTTTTTGAAACGACCCGCAAATCCGTGCTACCTGAGTTGACTAAATACACCACACGTCCAACTCAAATAACACAGAAATACGACTCATTATTAGAAAGAAGTTAGAGGATGAGAATTAGAAAGATAGAAATATTAGAATAGAAGAAAACGAAGATCACAAACTCACAGCGGAACGAATAAAATATATTATATAACATAAGCTTCGAAATACAAATCTGCTTTGTACATACATACATACCATCATCAGAGTACACATAACATTTGATCCAGCGGAAGTAACTCTAAATAACTAACGTTGAAGCCTCCTGCTTCAAGCTCCTCCAAGTGTATCTGTAAAAGCCTGAAACACTTGACTGCCCGTACAAATTTGGGCACCCAAGAGTTTAGGGAAAACAAAACAAAATAAACTCTGGGTCAGTCATGGGACTGGTGTGAGTAAACTCCAACCACTTGCTTAACTTTAAAAATCCTTTCAAAAGAAAAGATAATAGTAAGACCAGCCCACACATAAACACGGACGGTTTTTACCTTACTATAACCCAAAACACTTTGATATCAAATCCAATGATATTATAATAATGTCTACATCAAGTAAATAACCAAATAGCAGAACGCTTGCATCTCACGCTCCACATATATATTATAAAATCAAAAACCGCATGGCGCTTATTGGAGATTGGATTTCCAACATGACAAGGTATGGGACCACCTTCCGACAGTGCATCTCTAGAGGCGAATACACCTGGGTTCAACAAGAACGTCTTGCAACCCGGCCCACACATGACCGACCACTCATTTCGCTTGAGTGTATCGAATGTATATCACCAACGGTTGGACTCAAACCACCGTTTCCGAATGGGCAGAATCGATAGATTTAGAAACAAAAGGAATTTCTCTAGATAGGTGATTATACACCCTAATGGGTGCGACCCACATAGCCATGTTGCCTGCCCGATTTTTGTCCTTTCCCGGTTGTTGAGGCCTGAGGCTACGCATACTTACCATTCATCGATAACACAATCACTTTGAATGCCACATCGTCAGATCCGTTAATCACTAGTTGAGTTTGCACAAATATTCTGGATATTATGCTAAGGGATAAATCCGTTGCAACCATATATATTCCTACAGACCAACCCATTTGATCATTGGAAATACTTTGTCAGACATTCGTCCATTTACGTTCGTTCTGGGATTGAACGAAACCGAAGGCACTATTTCTATTACTAGAAAAGCCCTTGCACTTTACTCCGTCTTCAATATATTCAGCATACTTGGTTCGCAACGCTTATGCCAATACGGAGTGGTTCTTCGGATAATAATCCAACCGGTCTCTCCATATTGACAACGATGGTCAAAACTTCGATAGTCTGTGATTTAACTATCGAATAAAAACAAGTGTTCAATCAACATATCAAACAAATCACTGGGCTCTTTAATTAATATTTCATTAATTAAATCTCTTCTCCATTTCCTTAGCAATATTTGTTACCCAAATATTTCAATAACCATATTGGCCCTTTTCGCTATTCTTGATTTCGTTTTCTTATCGAACTCTATATATATATATATCGATATATAGATTTCTAATTATCAAATTTCTTAAAAATATTCTAACTCCTTAAATTCCCGGAAAATTTCGCCATAACCTCCCCTGTATCGGGAGCATCGGGAAATTTCAAATAGCTTCCCGGTATCTTCCTCAATCAAAAAGAAAAAGGAAAAGCCAAGCGGCTTGCCGATACGGCGCATAAATCTCATATATGAATTAAAACATGTACCTTTTGTCGAGCACATTATATATATACCTGCATTATCCTTGTCCCATACCTGTCTCCTGTATGTCTATACCTGTCAAATTTATTTCAACTTCACACACTCGTTTGACCCAACTCGCTAATTAACTCGTTGGTCTATTTCGCTTGTATATTGGAATATAACATATTTCAAATATATTTCAACCTACTTATCAAATAATTGAATTCCAATTTCAATTTAAGTGCTATGTTCGATTTCGAATATATATATTTACGAACGCCACATTTACTTTTCAAGGTTCGACTTTAGTTCAAACTCGATTTACTAATTTCTACTTGACTTAGTTAATCCTAAATAATCAAAATAGGGTTACTGTTTCAAAAATCTCTTTACTTACTTCACTTGAGCTCGCCTTTATTTTCTAACTCAAAATGGGACTTTGGATTTTTATTTGCTTAAAAATCCTTATATTTATATATAAAATCCATTATGGTTTATAATGGTTTATGGCGCTGCTTTTCTAAAAATTTGATTTTGACATAACTCAAAATCTATACGACGAAATTCAGATTTTTCTCCTTCATTAGAAAACTATTATCAAATCGGCCCTGACGTTTCTTGTTTCGAAGAATTTCGACTTCAATTGGGTTCTGTATACTCGATTGAAGTTCGAATCGCTATTTTACGAACTGCAGCGCTGCGGCGAGTTCGTTTTAATTATATTTATAAATATAAACCTTTAAACTTCTTTAAAATGAATTCAACTCCATTTTAATATATATATTCATATATATTTCAAACTCCATTTGAATCTTTACATTTCAAATTCCATAGTTTTAAATCCTGCATTCAAATCCCAATTGAGATCCTTTATTCGAATTCCATTTCAAATTCTTTATTCGAATTCCATTTCAAATTCTTTATTCGAATTCCCACTTCAAATCAACTCCTTTTTAAATTTCTATATTTGAAATTCATACTTGAATTTAGATATTCAAATCCATTTTGAATTCCCTTTTGAAATTCAAATATTCAAACCCCATTTGAATTTCTATGTTCAAATCTATTTCCAATTCTATTTGAATTAAAATATTCCAATTTTCTTTCAAACACCATTGAATTCTCAATTCAAATTCATTTACAAATACCATTTGAATTCTAAATTCAAATTCATTAGTTAAACTCCACATTTGATTTTCTTGAATTTCAATATCTTAATTTATTCCTTTGAATTAAATTCCACTTTAAATTCTATAATCAAATCCCTTTTGAATGGTTATATTTGAAAATCATATTTGAATTTAAATATTTAAACTTCATTTAAATTTCTATTTGAAATCTTATATTTAAAATCCCATTTGAATTTCTTTACTCAAATCCATTTGAATTCCCTTGCATTCAAATTCCATTTCAAACCATTGGGATTTCCTATTTTGAAATCCTATTTGAAATTTCTATTTCCAATTCTACTTTGAAATTCCTATTTTCAAAGTTTATTTCAAATTCTATTTTGAAATTCTACATACAAATCTCTATTCGAATTTCTTTGAATTCAAATTTTATTTTAATTCCTTGAATTCAAATCTATTTTTCATTCTAATTCCGTCTATTCAAATTCTATTTGAACTTCTATTTGAATTTCTAATATTCAATCTCCTTTTAAAATTCAAATGTTTAAACTCCCTTTAAAATTCAAATGTTATACTCAAATTCCATTTGAGTTATATATTTAAAAATTCTATTTCACATCCTATTTTGAAATTGCATTTCAAATTCAAATTTCACACTTGTATTTCTATTTCTGAATTATCAAATGATAATTCTTTTCACTTCATTTATAACTTCGTTATAAAGAACTATTTATAACTTCGTTTAAAAAGAAACTACTTGTTTTATTTCAAACCAAGTTTATACTTTTATTCCCATTTAAAATTCAAATTCTATTTAAAAATAGAATTTTCCTTTTTAAATCTCAAATATCCTTCCACGCTATTTTTAAATATCGTTACTTAAGCCCAGTGATAAAACACACAAAGCAACCAATTGTTTATTTTTCTAACACATCATATATAACAATATATATGCAAACAAATAACAAACATATAATATATTTTTGAGGAATCCAGTTGGATTCCTCCAACCTGTTTTCCTGCATCCACAGATGTTAGCACATAAATAATACCAATTCTGCTTCGTGGCAGAATATCGCGGTATAGAAGGTCATCCACTAATCATAGCGTGGGGCGTATAGGGTAATCATCCGCTATGAAACTGCGGGCATCCGCTAATGAGACTGCGGGAATCCAACCAATCAATCAACCCAATATATATATAATAGCCTAAATAACTAATATATATAAAGCAACCAGAAATCATTCACACAAGCAACAGACAATTATTTTTAATGAAATAAAAATAATTCTAAAGGTGAGTGAGATTTACTCACCGGAATTCCCTTTGCTGAATATCCTGTTTTAATCTCAAATTAGCGGCTACTAATCTTCTCGAATGGATTCGCACCTGCGAAATTTTTTATTTAAATTTTACCGATTAAATGTTTATTTATTTAAATAAACTATTTAAATAAATAAATAACTTTTCTAATTTTTTCGCTAAATTAATTCTAACTTAACTAATTTGAACAAACCTATTTATTTTTAAACATTAAACTAATTAAGGCATTAAATTTTAGATTACCTTAATCCCTCTATTTTTTTCTTTTTTTTTTTCCTTTCCGGCATTTCACCAAACATCATTACTGCTTAAATCTTTTAGCACAACCTCAGCTCAGTCCTTTAGATTGAACTCCCTCCATCGATTTTCAACACTCGACATCGCCAAAAACCCCTTCCCATCCCATCGCTCTCGACCACCTTCGAAGTAACAGATCCCGAGTTCACCATCGAACCCTAGTTCATTCACCAGAGCGACTGTCGAACACCCAAACAAACTGACAAAGACCCCCTTTATCTTGCTGCCGAGCGTCAGAAAGGTCCAGGGTCTTTCGCGATACGATTTCAAGCTCTGGTGGACTACTGGCATCCATCGCGACGAACCCTTGGCAGTACTCGAGATTATCCAGCTCCAGGAAGTAACCTCCATCGCGATTTCTGCCAGTCCTTGGTCAAGCTTCTCGCGTCATCCTCCCAGCTCGCGATGAATTCAAATGCGATTGGGATATGAGGGCAGCGGCCATTTTTTTGATTTCGTTTGTTTTTCTGTTGAACGAAAGAATGGAGTCGCGGTGGTTTATATAAGCAAAAGAAGGGAACAACGAGTACGAGCCATTAAAATTGTTGTTTGCTTTGCTATGAAGAACGGAAACAAATTTTCCTGCTCGATGCAAAATAGGTCTGCGTTATTTTGATTAGGGGGGAAAACATTTCAGAAGAAATAGGTCGGCTGATGTAAACGTATTTTATTTTTGATTTGATTTTAATTAATATATTCTATAAAAATATCTCATGGTTCTTTACTCAAGATTCTGAACCGTTATTTAATCGTAACGTTATTCACTATTCTGACTTCAACGAAATAGATTATATAATTTAATTTGAACGTATATTTAAAATAGCCACATTAAATCAATTTAAATTCAAAACAAATAAATCTAAAAATAAATTTCAATTATCATTGTTCATATTTAAATCGTATATATACATTGATCATCTAAACTGTTTCGATTCAATTTTACCTTTGAATTAAATTGTTTAGTTCTCGTATCTCGATAATTATCAAATTAAATCTTATTTCGATTATTTAATCGATAATCAAATAAAATACCATTCATATTATAAATTCAATATTTAAAACTATATTAAATATTTAAAATTAATCGACAGAAAATCTGGGTCGTTACATTCTTCCCCCCTTAAAATAATTTCGTCCTCGAAATTGCTAAGGTAGAAAAAAAGGTACAAATCCATTTCTTTTCAACATCTCTCTTATGTCGAAACTCAACTCCTCATATTTCAACAAATTCAATTCCACCAAAACTTTTGGTCTTCCTTCATTCAATTCGAATGATCCATGATCAATCCATTTATATCCAATCTATATTCTATTAAACCAATTCAAATTGATTTTAATCAATTCATTCACTTCGACCCATTTAACTTGCTTAAGTTAATTTAAATTCCAGAATTCAAATCCCAGGGTTTTCATTTCAAATCCTTTGAAATACATAAATATATACTTATATTTACTTTCATCTCAATTCAAAACATTTGAATTTTCAATCTACTTGTTTCCTTTCAAAACAAATTTCCATCAAAAACTATCTAAGGTAGCAATCCATCACTTAGGAACTCGAAAATGAACACTGATGATGTCGCGACTATCATCAGAATTATTTCCCAGCCACCGAAGTGAGTTCAGTGCCTTATTATTTCAAAATCCATCTAAAATGATTTTCTTTCAAATCCTTCTAAAACAAATCTATATTATTTTAATATATTTTGAAAATAATTTTTCAACTTCCCAGGATTTTGAATTCTTAATTCTGGTTTGAATTTAATTCTAATTCATCTCATTTGTATATCTAATTCCTATACAAATTCTACTCTGGTTATAAATAACCATTCTAAATTTATAATCTCATTTGATTATAAAATCAACATCCAACACATCCAATAATTTCAAAAAAATTATTAGTTATATATCAAAATATTATTTTGGGTAAAATTATTTCATCTACCCCCTTGAAAACAATATCATGTTCAATCTTCTGTTCAAGCGTTTAGAAATTCCTATCGACTTCGTGGCGTCCCACGATTCGACCAGAATTCATAAACCACTCAACAGACTAGCCAACACAATATAAAACAGCTTTTATATCAATTTACAAATACGCTCTCTCGTATATATACACTTAACTCATTCTAGGGTACTACTGACCCTATCTCTAATGAGCACATGCCACACAAGCCTAGGTGTTCGCTCAACCTAAGCTCTGATACCAACTGAAACGACCCGCAAATCCGTGCTACCTGAGTTGACTAAATACACCACACGTCCAACTCAAATAACACAGAAATACGACTCATTATTAGAAAGAAGTTAGAGGATGAGAATTAGAAAGATAGAAATATTAGAATAGAAGAAAACGAAGATCACAAACTCACAGCGGAACGAATAAAATATATTATATAACATAAGCTTCGAAATACAAATCTGCTTTGTACATACATACATACCATCATCAGAGTACACATAACATTTGATCCAGCGGAAGTAACTCTAAATAACTAACGTTGAAGCCTCCTACTTCAAGCTCCTCCAAGTGTATCTGTAAAAGCCTGAAACACTTGACTGCCCGTACAAATTTGGGCACCCAAGAGTTTAGGGAAAACAAAACAAAATAAACTCTGGGTCAGTCATGGGACTGGTGTGAGTAAACTCCAACCACTTGCTTAACTTTAAAAATCCTTTCAAAAGAAAAGATAATAGTAAGACCAGCCCACACATAAACACGGACGGTTTTTACCTTACTATAACCCAAAACACTTTGATATCAAATCCAATGATATTATAATAATGTCTACATCAAGTAAATAACCAAATAGCAGAACGCTTGCATCTCACGCTCCACATATATATTATAAAATCAAAAACCGCATGGCGCTTATTGGAGATTGGATTTCCAACATGACAAGGTATGGGACCACCTTCCGACAGTGCATCTCTAGAGGCGAATACACCTGGGTTCAACAAGAACGTCTTGCAACCCGGCCCACACATGACCGACCACTCATTTCGCTTGAGTGTATCGAATGTATATCACCAACGGTTGGACTCAAACCACCGTTTCCGAATGGGCAGAATCGATAGATTTAGAAACAAAAGGAATTTCTCTAGATAGGTGATTATACACCCTAATGGGTGCGACCCACATAGCCATGTTGCCTGCCCGATTTTTGTCCTTTCCCGGTTGTTGAGGCCTGAGGCTACGCATACTTACCATTCATCGATAACACAATCACTTTGAATGCCACATCGTCAGATCCGTTAATCACTAGTTGAGTTTGCACAAATATTCTGGATATTATGCTAAGGGATAAATCCGTTGCAACCATATATATTCCTACAGACCAACCCATTTGATCATTGGAAATACTTTGTCAGACATTCGTCCATTTACGTTCGTTCTGGGATTGAACGAAACCGAAGGCACTATTTCTATTACTAGAAAAGCCCTTGCACTTTACTCCGTCTTCAATATATTCAGCATACTTGGTTCGCAACGCTTATGCCAATACGGAGTGGTTCTTCGGATAATAATCCAACCGGTCTCTCCATATTGACAACGATGGTCAAAACTTCGATAGTCTGTGATTTAACTATCGAATAAAAACAAGTGTTCAATCAACATATCAAACAAATCACTGGGCTCTTTAATTAATATTTCATTAATTAAATCTCTTCTCCATTTCCTTAGCAATATTTGTTACCCAAATATTTCAATAACCATATTGGCCCTTTTCGCTATTCTTGATTTCGTTTTCTTATCGAACTCTATATATATATATATCGATATATAGATTTCTAATTATCAAATTTCTTAAAAATATTCTAACTCCTTAAATTCCCGGAAAATTTCGCCATAACCTCCCCTGTATCGGGA
The DNA here is from genome assembly GCA_030737875.1 of Allium sativum. Lineage (NCBI taxonomy): Eukaryota > Viridiplantae > Streptophyta > Magnoliopsida > Asparagales > Amaryllidaceae > Allium > Allium sativum. The sequence goes on from CM060915.1 coordinate 709,496,871, forward strand.
GCATCGGGAAATTTCAAATAGCTTCCCGGTATCTTCCTCAATCAAAAAGAAAAAGGAAAAGCCAAGCGGCTTGCCGATACGGCGCATAAATCTCATATATGAATTAAAACATGTACCTTTTGTCGAGCACATTATATATATACCTGCATTATCCTTGTCCCATACCTGTCTCCTGTATGTCTATACCTGTCAAATTTATTTCAACTTCACACACTCGTTTGACCCAACTCGCTAATTAACTCGTTGGTCTATTTCGCTTGTATATTGGAATATAACATATTTCAAATATATTTCAACCTACTTATCAAATAATTGAATTCCAATTTCAATTTAAGCGCTATGTTCGATTTCGAATATATATATTTACGAACGCCACATTTACTTTTCAAGGTTCGACTTTAGTTCAAACTCGATTTACTAATTTCTACTTGACTTAGTTAATCCTAAATAATCAAAATAGGGTTACTGTTTCAAAAATCTCTTTACTTACTTCACTTGAGCTCGCCTTTATTTTCTAACTCAAAATGGGACTTTGGATTTTTATTTGCTTAAAAATCCTTATATTTATATATAAAATCCATTATGGTTTATAATGGTTTATGGCGCTGCTTTTCTAAAAATTTGATTTTGACATAACTCAAAATCTATACGACGAAATTCAGATTTTTCTCCTTCATTAGAAAACTATTATCAAATCGGCCCTGACGTTTCTTGTTTCGAAGAATTTCGACTTCAATTGGGTTCTGTATACTCGATTGAAGTTCGAATCGCTATTTTACGAACTGCAGCGCTGCGGCGAGTTCGTTTTAATTATATTTATAAATATAAACCTTTAAACTTCTTTAAAATGAATTCAACTCCATTTTAATATATATATTCATATATATTTCAAACTCCATTTGAATCTTTACATTTCAAATTCCATAGTTTTAAATCCTGCATTCAAATCCCAATTGAGATCCTTTATTCGAATTCCATTTCAAATTCTTTATTCGAATTCCATTTCAAATTCTTTATTCGAATTCCCACTTCAAATCAACTCCTTTTTAAATTTCTATATTTGAAATTCATACTTGAATTTAGATATTCAAATCCATTTTGAATTCCCTTTTGAAATTCAAATATTCAAACCCCATTTGAATTTCTATGTTCAAATCTATTTCCAATTCTAGTTGAATTAAAATATTCCAATTTTCTTTCAAACACCATTGAATTCTCAATTCAAATTCATTTACAAATACCATTTGAATTCTAAATTCAAATTCATTAGTTAAACTCCACATTTGATTTTCTTGAATTTCAATATCTTAATTTATTCCTTTGAATTAAATTCCACTTTAAATTCTATAATCAAATCCCTTTTGAATGGTTATATTTGAAAATCATATTTGAATTTAAATATTTAAACTTCATTTAAATTTCTATTTGAAATCTTATATTTAAAATCCCATTTGAATTTCTTTACTCAAATCCATTTGAATTCCCTTGCATTCAAATTCCATTTCAAACCATTGGGATTTCCTATTTTGAAATCCTATTTGAAATTTCTATTTCCAATTCTACTTTGAAATTCCTATTTTCAAAGTTTATTTCAAATTCTATTTTGAAATTCTACATACAAATCTCTATTCGAATTTCTTTGAATTCAAATTTTATTTTAATTCCTTGAATTCAAATCTATTTTTCATTCTAATTCCGTCTATTCAAATTCTATTTGAACTTCTATTTGAATTTCTAATATTCAATCTCCTTTTAAAATTCAAATGTTTAAACTCCCTTTAAAATTCAAATGTTATACTCAAATTCCATTTGAGTTATATATTTAAAAATTCTATTTCACATCCTATTTTGAAATTGCATTTCAAATTCAAATTTCACACTTGTATTTCTATTTCTGAATTATCAAATGATAATTCTTTTCACTTCATTTATAACTTCGTTATAAAGAACTATTTATAACTTCGTTTAAAAAGAAACTACTTGTTTTATTTCAAACCAAGTTTATACTTTTATTCCCATTTAAAATTCAAATTCTATTTAAAAATAGAATTTTCCTTTTTAAATCTCAAATATCCTTCCACGCTATTTTTAAATATCGTTACTTAAGCCCAGTGATAAAACACACAAAGCAACCAATTGTTTATTTTTCTAACACATCATATATAACAATATATATGCAAACAAATAACAAACATATAATATATTTTTGAGGAATCCAGTTGGATTCCTCCAACCTGTTTTCCTGCATCCACAGATGTTAGCACATAAATAATACCAATTCTGCTTCGTGGCAGAATATCGCGGTATAGAAGGTCATCCACTAATCATAGCGTGGGGCGTATAGGGTAATCATCCGCTATGAAACTGCGGGCATCCGCTAATGAGACTGCGGGAATCCAACCAATCAATCAACCCAATATATATATAATAGCCTAAATAACTAATATATATAAAGCAACCAGAAATCATTCACACAAGCAACAGACAATTATTTTTAATGAAATAAAAATAATTCTAAAGGTGAGTGAGATTTACTCACCGGAATTCCCTTTGTTGAATATCCTGTTTTAATCTCAAATTAGCGGCTACTAATCTTCTCGAATGGATTCGCACCTGCGAAAATTTTTATTTAAATTTTACCGATTAAATGTTTATTTATTTAAATAAACTATTTAAATAAATAAATAACTTTTCTAATTTTTTCGCTAAATTAATTCTAACTTAACTAATTTGAACAAACCTATTTATTTTTAAACATTAAACTAATTAAGGCATTAAATTTTAGATTACCTTAATCCCTCTATTTTTTTTTTCCTTTCCGGCATTTCACCAAACATCATTACTGCTTAAATCTTTTAGCACAACCTCAGCTCAGTCCTTTAGATTGAACTCCCTCCATCGATTTTCAACACTCGACATCGCCAAAAACCCCTTCCCATCCCATCGCTCTCGACCACCTTCGAAGTAACAGATCCCGAGTTCACCATCGAACCCTAGTTCATTCACCAGAGCGACTGTCGAACACCCAAACAAACTGACAAAGACCCCCTTCATCTTGCTGCCGAGCGTCAGAAAGGTCCAGGGTCTTTCGCGATACGATTTCAAGCTCTGGTGGACTACTGGCATCCATCGCGACGAACCCTTGGCAGTACTCGAGATTATCCAGCTCCAGGAAGTAACCTCCATCGCGATTTCTGCCAGTCCTTGGTCAAGCTTCTCGCGTCATCCTCCCAGCTCGCGATGAATTCAAATGCGATTGGGATATGAGGGCAGCGGCCATTTTTTTGATTTCGTTTGTTTTTCTGTTGAACGAAAGAATGGAGTCGCGGTGGTTTATATAAGCAAAAGAAGGGAACAACGAGTACGAGCCATTAAAATTGTTGTTTGCTTTGCTATGAAGAACGGAAACAAATTTTCCTGCTCGATGCAAAATAGGTCTGCGTTATTTTGATTAGGGGGGAAAACATTTCAGAAGAAATAGGTCGGCTGATGTAAACGTATTTTATTTTTGATTTGATTTTAATTAATATATTCTATAAAAATATCTCATGGTTCTTTACTCAAGATTCTGAACCGTTATTTAATCGTAACGTTATTCACTATTCTGACTTCAACGAAATAGATTATATAATTTAATTTGAACGTATATTTAAAATAGCCACATTAAATCAATTTAAATTCAAAACAAATAAATCTAAAAATAAATTTCAATTATCATTGTTCATATTTAAATCGTATATATACATTGATCATCTAAACTGTTTCGATTCAATTTTACCTTTGAATTAAATTGTTTAGTTCTCGTATCTCGATAATTATCAAATTAAATCTTATTTCGATTATTTAATCGATAATCAAATAAAATACCATTCATATTATAAATTCAATATTTAAAACTATATTAAATATTTAAAATTAATCGACAGAAAATCTGGGTCGTTACAGTTTTCCCTTATAACAGGCAAAGAATGCTTGATACGGTTAAAACAAATCGTTAGATACTATAATAAGTGTACAGTGTATAAAACAACTTCAAATCATAAGTATCAATCATAGGCGACATGAGCGTCCCATGCCACTATGTCGCCATATATAGGTTTACAAATAAAACCGCAAAGTCACGTATTTGGAAATTGGATTTCCGTCTATGAACCGAGGCAAAAGATAGTCCTCAACCGATTCGAGACGCTCTAGCCCGCCCCTCAGGATCAGAGCTCGAGTGACCCTTGGATCGTCAGGGCCGGTCCACCGATGTGGATTAAAATGCCTGAACATGCGTTTCCCCACCCTTTGGGGTGTAAACGAGCCAACGAATGGCTCCATCGGACCCGGATCGTCCGATCTAACCGAGGCGCCTCGCAACAGCAACAACCACACAGGTGAAAAGTATATAAATGTCAGGGCTGGTAGGTCACTGACACCACCCTAGCTAGAAAGAAACGCATGCCCTCCCTGATGTCCTCTCCCGTTTCTGGTTCACAACCGGGGTGCGAGGCTCGCGAATTCACGTTACACAAAGCTGTGCCACACAGGCTGTGCTTTGATCATCACCACAAGACTTTGCTTTTCAACAGAAGCCTCGATCATTTTCCACTTAGGCATGCCACACAGGCAATTCACTCCATGCGTTTGATATCCATCAATATATAACCCCTGAGCTCGTACGTCTCAGAGAAGGGCGTTAAGCAAGAGAATAAATTCTCCGCCGCCAAACAGATATATATTTAATAGAGATCAATCACACGGACTAAAATCCAATGTCGGACACACAGTCCATTTACAAGTCCGTTCTGGGTCTGAACGGAACCGGAGGCACCTAGTACCTCGCATATCCATCGATCTCCAAGTACGTCTGGACGATCACCAACTGTTTCCATCTTCTTGGGTGTACAGCCCAATCAAGATCATCAGTTATCACCCAAACGACGTGAAGACTTCCGGTCTTCGACCACCGTCTTCATCTTCGACACCACGTCGAATCAGTTATTCAGAATGGGATAAACCCGGTCTTTCTGAATAACTCGCGTATATATTATAAAAGTGTTACACAAAACACAACATACGCCTCATTCCACTTCAGAATATTCTTTTATTCAAATATTCCCATACTTTGGGAAAAGTTCCCATTAATTTTATCCAAGATAAATTCTTTAAATTTATTCTTTAATCTCCTTTGAATATCAATTCAAACTAGTCGGGATTAGCGAACCACACCGAAGTAATCATTTATTTTATTTCCCAATCCCAACCTATTCATCCCATGAAGTAAAACTGGTAATACTTCATATCTAACACCACAGTGTTATCGGTAAATTCAATTACCATTTCACGTTCAAATCTAATTAAAGATTTAACTATCGCCTGGAGTAAAACTGGTGATACTCCATTCTCGATCTTTTCAATCTATTTAAAGATTCATTAAAACTCCACTTAGTTTTAATCGTTAACTGGGTTAAAGAATCAGTGTCTTTTAAAACACAGTTCACGATAAACCCAAAATCACATTCATTAATTATCGGGTTAAAGAACGAGTGTTATTTAAAACACTGTTCACGATAAACCCAAAAATCAATACCAATTCAATTCCAATTGAATATCATTTAATTGGTACACTTCATTAAATCTAAATAAAAAGATTTAATCTTTTCTCAACTGGGCTCAAGAACAGTGTTAGTGAAGACACCATTCACAACAAACCCAAATCACATTTGATATTCAATACAAGGCTCTGAATAGGAAATATATCGGCTTATATTCAATATCAAATCCTACGACAAACAAATGTCGTATTGGAAATAACGATATAAATATATATCTTTCAAATTTCCATAACAACATCTGTATAATCACGAATCCCAACATCGAAATATTCCGAAGACAATTTCGATTCAAATCCACTCCAATGCAATCATTGGAAATTTTGGTTATTTTCAAAACCCTTTTCAAATTCAATTTATTTATTTAAAAATAAATAGAATTATAATTCTAGTTCAAAACTAGTTCATCTCGATAAAAATCTATTTTTATCTTTTCAAATATGGAGTTTTTCATCCCAAATCTTCACAAATCATTTCTTATGATTTTACACAAATTATTACTATTTTTAGTAATTTTATCAAGGCCCGTACAGTCGATTTCCATCAATGGCCATCGAACTGCACTTACAGCGACCTTTTTCAAATTTGATTTGGACATAATTCCAAATCCAACCGTTAGATTTCAAATTTCTAACATTCGCTAGAAATCTCTTTTCGATACGAACCCAACGGTTCCGGTTTTAGGAGAATCCGACGGTCGGATCTCCCGTAATGTCCATTCGAAGTCTATGGTCGAAATTCGCGAACTGCCGCGGCGCGGCGCGTTCTATTCAGGCCATTATATTATATATATAATATATACTTCGTCGATTTCTTTTTAAAACGAATTATATAAATAGTTTTAAATTCGTTTCAAAAGCAATTTCAACTTCCATTTCAATTCAAAGCAAAATTGAATTCTTCTTTATAAATTCGTTTCAAAGTTCATTTCTATTCAATTCAAATTTCAATTAAATTTGAATTCGTTTTCAATTCAATTCATTTCGAAATCACTTTCAATTCAATTCATTTCGAAAACACTTTCAATTCAATTCACTTCGAAATCACTTTCTATTCAATTCATTTCGAAATCACTTTCAATTCAATTCACTTCGAAATCACTTTCAATTCAATTCACTTCGAAATCACTTTCAATTCAATTCATTTCGAAATCACTTTCAATTCAATTCATTTCGAAATCACTTTCAATTCAATTCACTTCGAAATCACTTTCAATTCAATTCATTTCGAAATCACTTTCAATTCAATTCATTTCGAAATCACTTTCAATTCAATTCACTTCGAAATCACTTTCAATTCAATTCACTTTGAATTCGTTTTCAATTCAATTCATTTCGAAATCACTTTCAATTCAATTCATTTCGAAATCACTTTTAATTCAATTCATTTCGAAATCACTTTTTAAAATCGATATAAATATCGTTCACGTCAAAATGGCGTCAATCTAATCAACACGGCTTCATATATTCCTTTATTTTCAAATATTCTATTTCAAATATTTCTTTTTCAAATATTTCTTTTTCAAAACTGGAATGAGGCCCAATCAATTACCATATAAAATTAATTATATGGATTTTCATACAACACATGTATATAATAGTATTGAAAATAATCAACCATCAACCAAAGTGCACTACACTGTATAAGCATCAAATATAGATATTCAACGCTTATAACAGCCTGTCAATCAATCGATCGACATATTTAATCCATCAGGATGAGTGAACTTCAAATTTCATCCCAACACCCGTGTGGGGTTTCAAACAATCAAACACATATTTTATTTGTGCTGTTGGGCGATGTGTAAAATTTATCGACCCAATCAATGTCCTTCAAATAGGTGTACATAAACAAACCGTCTGGTTTGTAAATGAATATTTTATTTTATTCACTTTCACTATATTCATTCTCACGTTAAAAATTATATTTTTAACGATAAAACATTTTATTCCAACATATGAATTTCTATTATTCATTTACACAACAAAATGATATTTTTATTTTCTAACTTATTTTAGAAAATTTCGGCGGCATAACGGCACGATACTAGAAACGGGACGAGGCCTAGCCTTGTCCCCGGTCTAGTGAAGGCCCACGCCATTCACACATCATCAAATCAATTTCATCTCACCAAACAATTCAATTCATTTCAAACAAATAATTCAACTAATCTATGCAACCAAACAAACAAGTCCATGGTCTGTGGACGATTGTGTCGGGTGCTACTAAGCACCGTCTGCATCCTAGTATACATATATAACTAGAAAAATAAATTGAAAGGTGAGAAATTCTCACCTTTAGCTATCCTAGCTCCACGGCTCTTCCTTTGCAGAAGTCTTCGTCGTTTCGCCTTTTTGTCACCTTCGTTGTCCGCTTTCACTACATATGTAAAAATCGAGTTTTTACTTCGCTATTCCATATATAAAAATCGAATTTTTATTTCAAAGTTCAATATATAAAAATCGAATTTTTGACTTCGCTATTCAATATATAAAAATATGATTTTTTACTTTTGCTTTCAACATATAAAAATATGTTTTCTATTTTTGACAAAATCCGTTTTCTAGTTTATAAGTCATTTTAAAATCAGTTTTTATATTCTTTAAAATTTCAGTTTTTAACTTTTCAGTAAAACCAGTTTTTTATATTTTTATAAATCACAGTTTTTATACTTTTTATAAATCAGTTTTATTCTTTCATAAAAATGCAGTTTTTAGTTTCTTTTTAAAAAAAAACAGTTTTTAAAATCTTTTTTAAAAAAATATGTTTTTAGAATCTTTTTAAATCAGTTTTATTCTTTCTAAAAATTGCAGTTTTAACTTAATAAAAATTTCAGTTTTAACTTAACAAAAATTTCAGTTTTTCTTTTATTAAAAATCAGTTTTAAATTTTTAAAACCTAAATCAGTTTTTATCTTTATTTAGAAAACAGTTTTTTTTTTACTTTATTTTTAAAACAGTTTTTATTTTATTTTTAAAACAGTTTTTACTTTTTTTTTTAAAAACAGTTTTACAGATTAAAATAAAATAAAATAAAAAAGAAAATAAAATACATATATAAAAAAAAGGAAACGCTCACCGAACTGCGAAGAAGGGGAGGGGAAAGAAGAGGTCGTCGGCGGCTTCCAGGGGCTCGCGGTGGCGTTCGAACGGTCGTGGCAGGAGGCGCTGGCTTCCAGGGGGCTCGGCTTTGGGGTTTCAGCGAGGTGGCGATGGCTTCTAAGGGGCTGCGGTGGTGTTCGTCGGCGTCAAGGTCAGGGGGGGGCGGCAGCGATTAGATTTAGGTTTTGGGGTTTTTTTTTTTTTCTTTTGAATGTAATCGGGGGGGGGCCAGGAAGAAGATAAAGGGGAGGGAGGGAATTAAAATTATTTAATTATTTTATTATTTAATTATTTAATTTCGGAAAAGGTTGACTTTCACGTACGACCTCGAAACGAGGCCCACCGCCTGTCGCCCATAGCGTTTCACCCCCATTCCGAACACAATGGGATATATATCGCAAGCTGATTTGATTGTTACAATCAGTTTCCGTTAAATTTACATTTAAATCATTATATTGAATTTTAAACGTACATTTCAAATTACCGGGGCCACATACTAACTAGAAAAATTCCAGAAAAATATTTTCTAGCTTCGTATTGACGATACGGTCCTAACAAAACTAGTTTCGTCGAATTCTGAGATCGTTAGAAAAATGGCCATTTTCCAGTCGATTAAAATCAACTGAAACTGGTCAAACGCGTTTTCTTTTGTCATGCTCACATATTGATTCGAAAAATTATGAAATTTAAAACCTAGCAATAACTTGACACTGCGGACCCAACAAAACTGGTTTCGTCGAAATCCGAGGTCATTTGCAAAATGGCTATTTTTAAGGGCTATATATTATATTAAAATATATATAAATTCCACAGCGACTATTTCTAATTTTCAACTGGACATATCTCATCATTTATAAAGTGAAATCTCAGTTTCTCAACTTCGTTGGAAAGATATCATCAATTAGATCCTAATGTTTTTGGTTTCACAAAAATCCGGATTGTTTTGCACCCGGTACATTCAATTGAAGTTTGAAATCGAATTATCGAACTACCGCGCCATTTTTAATTCTATTTATAATTATATATAAATATTTATATTCTAACGACGCCGCGTATAATATATACGTTCGAATTCTATTCAAAATAAATTTCTCGTCGATATTATTTAAAATAATCCATTTTAAATAATCAAAATTCGCTAAAATTGCCAAAATAAAAATTTTAAACTGGCCCAGATTTTCCGGGTTGTTACAGTGTGGTGCTCCGATTCGTGATCTCCTTTGGTCATCAGCTCGTGGAAGGGGTTCGGGTCGAGTGACGCGGTTCAGATCGTGGGGCTCTCCAGGTGAGCGGGTCAGTTCGGTCACGATCTCCCCAATTCCTTAGATCGGCTCGTGATGCAACCGTTTGAAGGGAGCAGTTCGGTTCGTGCTCCCCTTCTCCGATCCGGTTCGGCTAATTTCGTGCATGTCTTTCCAGCAACTATTTTACGCCATTCGACGGCGTTTTCAACTAATCTAACTTTTCTAATCAATCACAAAACATAACATACAGTCATAGCAACATATAGAATTGACCACTAACACCAAAACGACAATTGATATGTTAAAATGGATCAAATATACCCAAAACCCATATTTTCCCCTTAAGCATGATTAAGCAAATCTAATGATAGGATAAGCAAAACTTAACCAAATCAACCCAAACTTCTAACAGAGGTCTAAAATGGTGTTTAAGCATTTCTAAATATTTTTCCAGAATTTAATCTTGCATAATTTAGTTAATTAACACTAGTCACCGTAATAAACTATAATTAGTGTAAAAATAATGCTAATCACTCAACTTAGCCACAAACAAAATACCAAATCTGAAATAATCTTCTGTTTGGCGCTGTCCCCAAGGCTATACAGCAGTTCCGACCTTGATTTGGTGCTATTTCCCTTTGATTTGATATTGCTAAGCTTAATCCTTGATTAAACGGTGATTAGAGATGATTCTAGATGTTGGAGGCCATTGTCAGGGTTCCTAGGAGGTAAATGGAGGCTAGAAAACTGAAAGGAAAACCTAACTTATTTCAGCCTCCCCATAACCCTAATCCCGAAATGGATTATGGGCTCATTCACTAATCACCTCATTTGGCCCGGTAAAGCAGTTTTTTTCACCTTCCAAACCTTATTTCAGTCATATCTCCCAAACGGTAAGTCCGTTTTTCACATATGACCACTCTACGGAAAGGTAAACCATTATCCGAATCTAATGGAGGTGGTTTCAGGTCAAAACTCCTTTGCAATCAAAAGTTATGGCCGCAACAAGATCAGCTAGGGGCAAAATGGTCATTTAAAAATTGGAAAAAATCATGGACATGGGAAATGACCCCAATAGTCGTCTCCCAAAGTTACATGGCTATACGACTTCGTATGAGAAATAAATAAATATTCTACGATCCTTCGATGCGTAGAATGCGGGTCGTTACATGGAGACACCTTATTCCTCGTCCCGTATGTCCAATACGGAAGAGAGGTTCTCGCATACCCGGACAATCGACAAGACGTCCGGACAACTACTACTTTAACCCTTTCGTGGGAGCTACCCAATGCAGGGCATCAGTTGTCGTCCATTCGATGTGAAGATCGTCGGTCTTCAACCATCTCTTTAATGTCTTCGACTTTAAGTCGTCGTATAATTATTTGAAATGAGATTTAACTCGGCCTTTTCAAATTATTCTCGAATATATATATATATATATATATGTATAAAATTCAAACCATTCCTTTCTTTGGTTTATAGATTAACGTCGACTAAATTTAACCGTCCATATTACTTATAAACCAAGGGAAATTGGTTTATTTCCATTTCATATCGTTAAAAATATTTTATAATGATTTATCGCTATTTTCATTTATATAAAAATAGCCCACTTAATTCGAACGACGTTTCTGGTCATTACGTGGCCGTGGCGCTGTTTTTATTCAGATTTGAATTACACATTTCTCGAAATCTAACCGTTGGATCTTAACAAATTTAATATCGTTGGAAAGATCTTTCCAAAGCGAACCCAACGGTTCCAGTTTTGGGAAAATCCAACGGTCGGATCTCTCGGTATAATCGTTTAAAATTAGGATTCCAAAACGCAAACTACCGCGCGTGATTCGTTACATATATATATATATATATAATTCGTTCGGCGATTTCGAAACCATTTATTTTATTTCATGAAAATTTTGTACCATTAATATTCATGTTAAAAATCATATTTTTAACATACAAACATATATTTCAAGACATGTAAATTTTGGTACAATTCCTATATATGTTAAAAATTATATTTTTAACATACAAACATATATTTCAAGACATGACTATTTAATTCCCTTCCTTACATGTTAAAAATAATATTTTAACATATGATTTTCTTATTTCTTTACTAATATGTTAAAGGCGGCATTTTTATCTAACAAAACATATATTAACATATGGTTCTTTTTAACTTTACTAACTTGTTAATGGCAACATTTTTATCTAACAAAACATATATTAACAAATGATCCTTTTATTCTTAACTAACATGTTAGAAATAATGTTTTTAACAAAAAAAATATATTTTAACATATGATTCCTTTTTGTATTAACATTGCTAACATGTAAATGACATTATTTTCTAATAAAGCGTATTTAACATATGATTAATTTTTCTAACTTCGCTAACATGTAAATGTCATTATTTTAATAAATCAAAACATATTTAACAAATGATTCATTTTTCTAACTTCGCTAACATGTAAATGACATTATTTTAATGAATCAAAACATATTTAATAAATGATTCATTTTCTAACTTAACATGATAAAAATGACATTTTTAATGAAAACATGTTTTACATATAATTCTTTTTAACTAACTTAACATGATAAAAATGACATTTTTAATGTCAAAACATGTTTTACATTTAATTCTTTTAACTAACTTAACATGATAAAAATGACATTTTTAATGTCAAAACATGTTTTACAAATAATTCTTTTTAACTAACTTAACATGATAAAAATGACATTTTTTATGTCAAAACATGTTTTACATATAATTCTTTTTAACTAACTTAACATGATAAAAATGACATTTTTAATGTCAAAACATGTTTTACATATAATTCTTTTTAACTAACTTAACATGATAAAAATGACATTTTCAATGTCAAAATATGTTTTACATATAATTCTTTTTAACTAACTTAACATGATAAAAATGACATTTTTAATGTCAAAACATGTTTTACATATAATTCTTTTTAATGAATCAAACATACAATAAAAATGTAATTTTTATTGTCCAAACATTTTATCTCAAACATGACCAAATTTGTGATTCATACATACTATGAAAATATAATTTTATTCCTAACATGAACATTTTTTTCATAAACAATAAAAATATAATTTTTATTGTTAATATATTTTATTCCTAACATGAACATTTTTGTCATTCATAAACATGATTCAACAAACGATCTTTTTATTTTTACTACACAATTTTATCCAACGATTCATCGCAACCGCAATCAATCAATTCCAATTTCATACAACACATATATGAATTTATATAGCGTATATATATATTTATTATCGCAATCACAACCAATTTTATTTTTAAATTTAGAAATCTCACATTGGTTTTACTGCTTCAAAAGTTGGAGATCGCTCTAAAATTTCTCCGGTCACTTCTAGAATGTATAGTAGACACTGCCACGATCCCAATGGTTCCTGTTTCATAGGATTTCGATACCGTATGAATAAGTCGTGTATTTTTAAAGGCTAATGACATTATAAAATTAATTAACATAACAATTAATAAAAAAAAGGTCAACTTTTCTTCTCCAAAACTAAGGCCGATGGTTTTCCAGTCTCATTCAAAACTTGGGTTCACAACTGTAATCAACTCACGGCGCTAGACGACGATCAGGTGGCGCCATGTTGGAGAGGGGGGAGCGGCGCACCAGGTGGGACCCACCACGTTCAACTCGCACGCCGTATGGAGGAGGGGCGGCGCGGTGAACGGCGACGGTTCATGACGAGATTATGGCCAGAATACTCCACTCCAGGTAGCGTCGTCCGTATGGATGTGAAGAGGATGGAGAGCACTACGAAATTGCCTTAAGGATCGATCAATTTTGTTGTGAGGATCAAGTGATTTTAAGGGGAGAAGTTTCGAATAGTCAACGCCATTGAACGAGATGATGGCGGCGGGTTCAAATGAAATTAGGGTTTCAGGAATTATCTAATTAGTCCATATTTATAGTTAAATTGTTTTTAATTCTCTAATTTCAAAAAGGCACGTTAATCCATATGAGCTTCAAATCAAACCCAACGACTGCTGGCCCTAGCTAATTACCTATATTCCGGACACAATGGACTATGTTTAATAAGCCCATTTGACTCTTTCTGCCTGTTTTTTTTAAATTAAAATATAAAACCTTCAATATTAAATTTGAACATACATTTTAATTTACCGAGGCCACATACTGATTCCAAAAATTCCCGAAAAATAAATCTAGCTATGTTTTGACGATACGGTCCTAACAAAATTAATTTCGTTGAATTTAGAGACCATTTGAAAAATGGCTTTTTTAATGGTCGATCCAATTCAACAGAAATTACCAAACGCGTTTTAATTTACCTCGCTCACATATTAATTCCAAAATTATGGAATTTTAAATATAGCAATAATTTGACATTTTGGATCTAACAAAAGTGGTTTCATCGAAAACGGATGTCATTTGCAAAACGGCTATTTTAAAGGGCTTTGCTATTATTTAAAAATAGAATTTTTAAATTCTAACACATTTTCTAACAAAATTTCCTTGAAATAAATTTTTTAAATTGGCTATGATTTTCCGGGTTGTTACATCACTGTTCTTAGGTGGTATGTTTTAATTTTATACATTTCTTTTTTGCTTGGCTGCCCAATTTGTCAGATTATGATCTCAATGTATTTGAATTCATTTCCGTTTAACCTGCTAAACAAATTAGAAATCACATTTTGACGACTTCAACTTTACAACCGATATGTATAGGGTTTATGGAACATAGTATACATAAAATTATCTAAAAAATTGTTTCAGATTTCTTTCCAATTATTACCTTTTCACTTCAAGTTGATTCAATCAAAATTACTCACTATTTGCATTTTATGGTATTAACTGCTATTCGACTATTGGTTTGTTTTGTATTTTCAATGCTATTTCGCTTTATAATAGACCTAGCCTCTAAATTTTAAACATAATTTTGATCAATATTTCATTTCAGCTTATTCGATTATGTGATTCATTGGTAACTTCGTATAAAAAAATTACATCGTCGTTGTGTATAATGATTTTTTTATTTCTTCCGCATTTAGTCAATTAACGTTTGTTGTACGCATTCTCAAAAGAAGTGACTGAATGTGCTCGAACATTGATTGTATTTAAAAAAATTAGTTGATAGACATTGTCTAGATCTTCAACTTTAGATCAATATTAACATTTTTGTTGTACAAATATTCCGTGTCTTAATTTTAAACCAAATATTTGGAGAAAAAAATTTCCCTACCTATATACGATACTACATAAGTACCTTTCTTAACAAATTTTTACTTTAACAATGTTATGATATTATAATGAAAAGAAGTCATGTACATTTCATGCAAGTGCACACATGCAAGTGCTTTTCATATAGGGACAATTAACTACAAGGACAAAGGCCCATTAAAATTTATCCATAAAGACAACCACTTAATATTTTATCCATAAGGACAATACACTGAAATTAAATTTCGGCCGATGCTTCCATCTTCTCCCTCTGTCGCGTATCTCGATTTCATCGTTTATCACGAATTCACAAAAATCACGAAATCATAAATCGTTGAAATCACAAATATCATAAAACATTAGAATCGAAATTCACAATCAAAGACAAACATCACGAAATCAAAATCACGACCAAAAATCAGCCGAAACAGAAACCCTAGAAAACAAAAAAATAGGTCGAACAATAAAAATCCATTGGAAATCACAATTGAATGAAAAAAAATATTTTTCAAACTATGGAAAGCACAATTGAAGAAGTCGAAATTGTTGAAACAATTTTTTTAGGTTGGAAATGTTTTTTTTTGTTAATAGTATAGCAGTTCGTGGGTATCATTTTGCTATTTTTTTAGGTATCATTTTTCCTGTTTTAACTGTAAAACATAACAGTAGGTTTTAGGTATCATTTTTCTATTTTTCTAGGTATCATTTTTCATATTTTAACTTTAAAACATAGAAGCAGTTTTTAGGTATCAGTTTGATATTATTTTAGGTATCATTTTTACAGTTTTAACTGCGTTATATGTTTTTTTCATGAGATTTTGTTGCTGTGTTAATTTTGAAGTTATATTATTGTATCAGCTTTGAAACTAAGTCGAACTAATTTCATTTTAATCAATCAAACTGTGATATAATTTTTTTTCATTATTTTATCTTCAAAACATAAGCAAGATTTGTGTTTATCACACCAATCCAGTCATTACACAAATGCAAAACAATATCAACTACTTTCATTTAAAACTGAAATTGTATTGTTACAGGAACTGTTATCATTTTTTTAATTATTTTCTGTGCAGTTTATAAGTATCAGTTTTATGTCGCAGAAGGTATCAGTTTTAATTATTTTATTTGTTAACAGTGTTTAGGCATCAGTTTTAGGCCATGGTAATTATCAGTATTCTGTTTTTTTTCCTGTAGTGTATGAGTATCAATTTCAGGCATGAATTAATGCATTTATTTTTACTTGTACTCAATCCAGTCTTGAATTCAAGTAAATTCCAGCAGCATGCAGTATCTGCAAGTATTTCATACAGAATCAAAACTGATACCAACATAATTTTATAACAGTACACCATCACAAAAATTACCACATAAAATAAAGACGTATATAAACATAACAAAGAAATTACACTAAAAATGATACCTTAAAAAATAAAAAAATGATACCATAAAACTGTTGTGATGTTTAACATAACACATAAACTACAGTAAAAATGATACCTTAAAACTGCCGTGATGTTTAACAAAACACATAAATTACATTAAAAATGATACCTTAAAAAATATAAAAACGATGCCTTCAAACTGCAGTAATGTTTAGCATAGTAGAGAAATTACACTAAAAATGATACCTTAAAAAATATAAAAATGATACCTTAAAACTATTGTGATGTTTAACATAACACATAAGCTACAGTAAAAATGATACCTACAAAAATAGCAAAATGATACCTAAAAACTGCTGCTATGTTTTAAAGTTAAAATAGGAAAAATGATACCTAAAAAAATAGCAAAATGATAACTAAAAACCGCTGCTATGTTTTAAAGTTAAAATAAGAAAAATGATACCTAAAAAAATAGCAAAATGATACCTACGTACTGCTATACTAGTAACGAAAAAAAAACATTTCCAAACACGAAAAAATTGTTTCAACAATTTCGACTTCTTCAATTGCGTTTTCCATCATTTGAAAAATATTTGTATTCCATTAAATTGTGATTTCCAATGGATTTTTGTTATTGGACAATTTTTTTTTGTTTTTGAGGGTTTCTGTTTCGAGAGATTTATGGATTCGATTGCGATTTCGATTCTGATGTCCTTTTGATTTTCGTGATTTATGAATTATTATGGATTCGAATTTTTGTGATTTTTGGGTTCGATTGTTTTAAAGATGGAGGAGCGGATGTGAATCGGGAGCGGAGGAAGAAGAAATAAGCGCACGTGAAGAAGAAGAGAAACAGTGTATTGTCCTTGTTAATAAAATTTTAGTGGGCTGTCCTTATGGATAAAAAGGCCCTCACTTTTGTCCTTATAAATATTTTCCTGTTTCATATATGTATCTTTGATCTTTAATATTATGCTCTTTCACTCCCTCTTTTACTTTGTAATATTATAATACATTTTTTGCTGCAAACAACATATGAGTAGGTATACTTATAATTTTTTCATGTGTAAACAACATATGAGTAGGTATACTTATAATTTTTCATGTGTTTCTTGCACTCCATTGTTACCTAAATATTGAATAATTTGGTTTTCAAGAAACTCAGTTTGACTTTATTACCCTAAACAAATTTTTACACAAGCCAATAATTTGCAACCTTATAGATTTTATACTTAAATATTTAATTTTACTTAATATTAATAAAACTTTTTCTTAAAAAATTAATCTCAAAGTTATTCTTTTATATGGTATTTTTTTAGTATTTAGAAGTTTCTAAACATGAAAACTATGTAGAATATAGGATTGGTTGTATACAAGTTTGGAAATTTTCCCTCCTTTATGTCTGTAAGTACATTATGTTGTGTGAATAATTGCATAAATTGCTCCAATACCAATCCGTTGTGCACAAGAATGATTTGATTTGCACAAACTTCAAAACTGCATGGCGGAACACAAAAGGCGCATGCACAATAAAAAGAGAGGATCTAGCATGTCGATATATTATCAACTGCCAACTCAATGGAAAATAATCACGAAACAAAAAAAAGAATAAGAGAAGAAGAAGGCACAAAGATTTAACTTGGTTCCGTCATGCCTACGTCCATGGACCCAACAACTATTCTTTAAATCGTTGAAGAGAGTACAAAAGAGAACACAAGAGAAAATTACAAAATTATAGGTAGTAGATGGAGAAACTAACCTATAATTACAAATTGAGTAATCAATTTCAACAAAGACTTGTATGCACTCAAAATCCCTAATTGAATGACTAAAAAAATTAGGTTTATTGAAGAAGAGGATAATGGTGGATGCTTTTTCACACTCCACAAATATGAAGATTTAAATAGGATTTAGGATGAAAGGTGCTCGAAGATGAAGAGAATTAATTTCCTAATTGTCTTCAGACCTTTTCAAATGTCCATGATTCGATTGTATTGTAAATAGAAAGTGGATATTTTGGTTTACATACGTTTCCTCGCTTGCTTGATTCTCCAAGCCTAATAATTTATTTTTTCATATTATAAAATCAATAAATTTATAAATCTACAAGAAAAGTAACTTTTAACTGCGTTCATTCTCAGCGTTTAAACCGTGAAAACCACAGAAAATAACTCTGGAGGTATTATTTTCAAGGTTAACTTTGACAAAAGAATTTCGTTATTGCCGCCTCTTAGCACAGTATTCACAACACGTAAGTTGGCAAAAAGTCTGATTTCTCATCTCTTCCTAGTTTCCAGTGCCCACACTATTCATTTTCCTCTTCCTCATTTTCCATTTTTCCTAAGTTGAGTTCGATTTCAATCCTTCTTCCTCTACATTGATTCTTTGTTGCTAGCTAAAGCCAACGGTTTCTTTTTCCACTTCGATTTAATTGCTTGCGGTTGCCCTGAATTTTATGCTTTACCTTTCCACTTTGATTTCCCTACCCTTAGTTGCCCTAAACTCGGCTAAGAATAAAACATTTAGTGAGCATTCTTTTACCTTATTTTCAATTTGATTTCTAATCATTGCTTATCATTAACTCCAGTTCAAAGTTTGCCCTAATTTTATTCAGATCTTGCTTATATAATATAATAATTAATGCGTACAACTGATGATAATGTGTGACGAGAAGGAATTTCGCTCGGTCCGAATCAGTCGCTAAACCGACCCAGATCGTTCGAAACGCCCTATCGTTTGAGAACACGACAAAATATAACGCATATAGAAGAACATTTCACTGTGTATTACAACAATGCATCAGATTACAAGAATATACAGAGTATAAATGAATAAATATTACACAGAAATATCAGAGATTTAAATTACATTTAAATACATAGCAGCGGAAAATAATACAATACACAACTAGAAGTAGATATACGGATACAAAGCTTTCCGGATATCGTTCCAGCTGTAAACCAGAATCCTGTGAATATAAATCTGCAAAACCAAAACTACTAGCTGCCCGTGTCGAAAATAAGGGCACCCAGAGTTTAGGTTAAAATAATAAACTCCAGGTCAGTCATGTGACTGGTGTGAGAACTAAAACAGTTATTAATCTTTATTTTAAATCATTAGGTAAATCAAGGGACCACGCCGTATAACACGGAACGGGTTTCCTCCCAAGAATACCAGTGCATGAGACAAACATCGCAATGCTAAATAAAGAAAAATGAAGCTGTTATAAGACCCAGGTCCTATCACACAATGCAACGCAAGCCGGGGGATAGGGTTTTCCCTTATAACAGCCAAAGAATGCTTGATACGTTTAAAACAAATCATTTGATACTATTATAAGTGCATAGTGTATAAAACAACTTCAAATCATAAGTATCAATCATAGGCGGCATGAATGGCCCATAACACTATGTCGCCATATATAAGTTTACAATCAAAACCGCAAATGTCGTATTGGAAGTTGGGTTATCATTTATGGTATGAACCGAGGCTAGGGGCAAGATCCTCTACCGATTCGAGACGCTCTAGTCCGTGTCTCAGGAACAGCCGCAACTGCCCCCTGGATCGTCAGGGCCGGTCCACCGATGTGGATTATAATGCCTGAACAATACGTTTCTCCGCCCTTTGGGGCGTAAGCCTGGCCCGTCAGCCGACCAGAAGCATCGGCCGAAACCGATATCACGAGGCGCCTCGCTTTTCAGCAAGTAATAATAAGCAATATCCACATGAGTCAAACTCGTCAGCCAGTTCAAGCACTGACGCCACTCATAACTAGAAAGAAAACGCATGTCCCCCCTGAGGTCCGTCTCCCGTTTTTGATTCATACCGGGTGTGATACTCGCGAATCAACGTTACACAAAGCTACGCCACAAAGGCCGTGCTTCGATCATCAACCACAAGACTTTGCTTTTCAACAGAAGCCTTGATCATTTGCATCTTAGCATGCCACACAGGCAATTCACTCCATGCGATTGATATCCATCAATATATAACCCCTGAGTTCGTACGTCTCAGAGAAGGGCGTTAAGCAAGAGAATAAATTCTCCGCCGCCAAACAGATATATATTTAATAGAGATCAATCACACGGACTAAAATCCAATGTCAGACACACAGTCCATTTACAAGTCCGTTCTGGGTCTGAACGAAACCGGAGGCACCTAGTACCCCGCATATCCATCGATCTCCAAGTACGTCTGGACGATCACTAACTGTTTCCATCTTCTTGGGTGTACAGCCCAATCAAGATCATCAGTTATCACCCAAACGACGTGAAGACTTCCGGTCTTCGACCATCGTCTTCATCTTCGACTTATCGTCGTATCAGTTATTCAGAATGGGATAAACCCGGTCTTTCCGAATAACTCGCGTATATTTTAAATAAGTGTTACACAAACACAACATACGCCTCATTCCAATTCATTAGTCACTAATCGCAAATTAATCAAGAGAATAATTCCCCAAATATTAACCCTGAAGGCCGAAACCAACATCAGATCAATATCCAGAAAACCATTCTGCTTGGCTAACCGACAGTTAGTTTCTAAATTTCACATTCATAGGGAAAGGTTCCCATTTATTTTATCAAAGATAAATTCCTCAAATTTATTCTTTAATCCATTTTTGAATATCAATTCAAACTAGTCGGGATTAGCGAACCTTACCGAAGTAATCATTTGTTTTAATTTCCCAATCCCAACCTATTCATCCCATGAAGTAAAACTGGTAATACTTCATATCTAACACCACAGTGTTATCGGTAAATTCAATTACCATTTCACGTTCAAATCTAATTAAAGATTTAACTATCGCCTGGAGTAAAACTGGTGATACTCCATTCTCGATCTTTTCAATCTAATTAAAGATTCATTAAAACTCCACTTAGTTTTAATCTTCGACTGGGTTAAAGAATCAGTGTCATTTAAAACACGGTTCACGATAAACCCAAAGTCACATTCCATTAATTATCGGGTTAAAGAACGAGTGTTATTTAAAACACTGTTCACGATAAACCCAAAAATCAATATCAATTCAATTCCAATTAAATATCATTTAATTGGTACACTTCATTAAATCTAAATAAAAAGATTTAATCTTTTATCAACTGGGTTCAAGAACAGTGTTAGTGAAGACACCATTCACGACAAACCCAAATCACATTTGATATTCAATACAAGGCTCTGAATAGAAAATATACCGGCTTATATTCAATATCAAACTCTACGACTAACAAATGTCGTATTGGAAATAACGATATAAATATATATCTTTCAAATTTCCATAACAACATCTGTATAATCACGAATTCCAACATCGAAATATTCCGAAGACAATTTCGATTCAAATCCACTCCAATGCAATCATTGGAAATTCTGGTTATTTTCAAAACCCTTTTCAAATTCAATTTATTTATTTAAAAATAAATAAATTACTATTCTAGTTCAAAACTAGTTCATTTCGATAAAAAAATCTATTTTTATCTTTTCAAATATGGAGTTTTTCATCCCATATCTTCACAAATCATTTCTTATGATTTTACACAAATTATTACTATTTTTAATAATTTTATCAAGGCCCGTACAGTCGATTTCCATCAACGGCTATCGAACTGCACTTATAGCGACCTTTTTCGAATTTGATTTGGACATAATTCCAAATCCAACCGTTAGATTTCAAATTTCTAATATTCGTTAGAAAGCTCTTTTCGATACGAACCCAACGGTTCCGGTTTTAGGAGAATCCGACGGTCGGATCTCCCGTAATGTCCGTTTGAAATAAATGGTCGAAATTCACGAACTGCCGCGGCGCGGCGCGTTCTATTCAGGCCATTATATTATATATATAATATATATTTCGTCGATTTCTATTTAAAACGAATTATATAAATAGTTTTAAATTCGTTTCAAAGGCAACTTCAACTTTCATTTCAATTCAAATCAAAATTGAATTCTTCTTTATAAATTCGTTTTAAAATTCATTTCTATTCAATTCAAATTTCAATTCAATTTGAATTCATTTCAATTCGTTTTCAATTCAATTTGAATTCGTTTTCAATTCATTTCGAAATCGTTTTCAATTCAATTCATTTCGAAATCGTTTTCAATTCATTTCATTTCGAAATCGTTTTCAATTCCTTTCATTTCGAAATCGTTTTCAATTCATTTCATTTCGAAATCGTTTAAAATCGATATAAATATCGATCACGTCAAAATGGCGCCAATCTAATCAACACGGCTTCATATATTCCTTTATTTTCAAATATTCTATTTCAAATATTTCTTTTTCAAATATTTCTTTTTCAAAATTGGAATGAGGCCCAATCAATTACCATATAAAATTAATTATATGGATTTTCATACAACACATGTATATAATAGCATTGAAAAATAATCAACCATCAACCAAAGTGCACTACACTGTATAAGCATCAAATATAGATATCTAACGCTTATAACAGCCTGTCAATCAATCGATCGACATATTCAATCAATCAGGATGAGTGAACTTCAAATTTCATCCCAACACCCGTGTGGGGTTTCAAACAATCAAACACAGATTTTATTTGTGCAATTGGGCGATGTGTAAAATTTATCGACCCAATCAATGTCCTTCAAATAGGTGTACATAAACAAACCGTCTGGTTTGTAAATGAATATTTTATTCTATTCACTTTCACTATATTCATATTCACGTTAAAAATTATATTTTTAACGATAAAACATTTTTATTCCAACATATGAATTTCTATTATTCATTTACACAATAAAATGATATTTTTATTTTCTAACATATTTTAGAAAATTTCGGCGGCATAACGGCACGATACTAGAAACGGGACAAGGCCTAGCCTTATCCCCGGTCTAGTGAAGGCCCACGCCATTCACACATCAATCAAATCAATTTCATCTCACCAAACAATTAAATTCAAACAAATAATTCAATTAATCAATGCAACCAAACAAACAAGTCCATGGTCTGTGGACGATTGTGTCGGGTGCTACTAAGCACCGTCTGCATCCTAGTATATATATATATAACTAGAAAAGAAATTGAAAGGTGAGAAGTTCTCACATATAGCTATCCTAGCTCCACGACACTTCATTGATAGAAATCTTCGTCGCTTCGCCTTTTTGTCACCTTCGTTGCTGCTTTCACTACCTATGTAAAAATCGAATTTTTACTTCGCTATTCCATATATAAAAATCATATTTTTATTTCGAAGTTCAATATATAAAAATTCTATTTTTATTTCGAAGTTCAATATATAAAAATCCTATTTTTATTTCGAAGTTCAATATATAAAAATCCTATTTTTATTTCGAAGTTCAATATATAAAAATCCTATTTATATATATATATATATATTTCATATTTTACTTTGTAAACAATTCAAATTTTTTTACTTTGAAAACAATTCAAATTTTACTTTGAAAACAGTTCAAATTTTACTTTGAAAACAATTCAAATTTTACTTTGAAAACAATTCAAATTTTACTTTGAAAACAATTCAATTTTTTTTACTTTGAAAACAATTCAAATTTTACTTTGAAAACAATTCAAATTTTACTTTGAAAACAATTCAAATTTTACTTTGAAAACAATTCAAATTTTACTTTGAAAACAGTTCAAATTTTACTTTGCTATTATATATTCTAAAAACTATATTTTACTTCAAAAAAACAATGCCATTTTCATTTATATAACAATGTATAAGTAAAATAAAATAAAATCAAATCAAATAAATTTTTTTAAAAAAATAAACCTTTCACTGTTAAAAATCTGGAAAGCTCAAACCCCTTTCTTCTTTATCCTCTTTGTTCTGAACCCTTCCTGTATCGCTCAAACCAAACCCGTCGAACTAGGGTTCGATATTCACCGCACCTCGCCACGTCGGAGCAAGATCTGAAGCCCCCACGTTGTCAGCCTTGTCGAGTTCCACCTGCGCCTGCCACCCCTTGAATTCCGCACGCCCCTAACCCCTCCAAATCGATGGCGAACGGAAAGTTTTTATGATGGAAATTTGGCTGCTTCGAACCTCTAAACTCGATCCAACTTGTATAGAATTAAAGTCCTCAAGAATCTCTATAATTTCTATGCAGAAATCGCACTTTAATTGTTGCAAGATTTGATGCGATTCTGAGATGAAAATCGAAGCATTCTGGCCGTTGGAATGCAAGTGGCGGTGGCCCGTTAGAGTGGTTAGAGTTTGGACTTTTTTGGCCTTTTATAGAAAATTTTAATATTATTTAATTTATTTAATTTCCAAAATTTCTTGTTTATTAACACGAACACCAATCTGAACTCAACGACTGCCACCCTTAGCTAAATACCCCCATGCAGGACACAATGGGATATGTATCGCAAGCTGATTTGATCGTTACAGCCAGTTTCCTTTTGAATTTTCATTTAAATCATTATATTGAATTTTAAACGCACATTTCAAATTACCGGGGTCACATACTAACTAGAAAAATTCCAGAAAAATATTTTCTACCTTCGTATTGACGATACGGTCCTAACAAAACTAGTTTCGTCGAATTCTGAGGCTGTTAGAAAAATGGCCAATTTCCAGTCGATTAAAATTAACTGAAACTGGTCAAACGCATTTTCCTTTGCCACGCTCACATATTGATTCGAAAAATTATGAAATTTGGAACCTAGAAATAACTTCACATCCCGGACCCAACAAAACTGGTTTCGTCGAAATCCGAGGTCGTTTGCAAAATCGCTATTTTTACGGGCTATATATTATATAAAATATATATAAATTCTACAGCGACTATTTTGAATTTTAAACTGGACCTATCTTATCATTTATAAAGTGAAATCCCATTTTCTCAACTTCGTTAGAAAGATATTCACTATTAGATTCCATTATTTTTGGTTTCACTAAAATCCGGATTGTTTTGCACCCGGTACATTCAATTGAAGTTTGAAATCGAATTATCGAACTACCGCGCCATTTTCAATTCTATTTATAATTATATATAAATATTTATATTCTAACGACGACGCGTATAATATATACGTTCTATTTTATTCAAAATAAATTTCTCGTCGATATTATTTAAAATAATTCATTTTAAATATTCAAAATTCGCTAAAATTGCCAAAATAAAAATTTCAAACTGGCTCGCATTTTACGGGTTGTTACAATCTCCCCCACTTAAAACTTTTCGTCCCCGAAAAGGAACAAAGTCGAAAGTGGTTTGATTAATCAACCCTACGCTCGATCTGGCTTCCCTTCTCTAACCTTTTAGTTTCTGAGAATTTTCAAAATTTCAAAAATTTGGCTAACACCCTAAATTTTTGAAAAATTTCGCCATAACCTCCCCTGCACCGGGAGCATCGGGGAATTTCAAATAGCTTCCCCGGTCCTTCAGATCTCAAAAAGAAAAAGAAAAAGCCAAGCGGCTAGCCAATAGGCTCACAAAATCATCATCACCCAAACAAAACAGGAAATTATGTAGTAAACATGTACCTATTTGTCGGGCAAACAAATTTTATTCTCTGGCTCTAGCCTCCTTGCTATGACCTGTTCAATGATATATACGTATATGCAAGCAAATGCAACCAATTTTCAATATAATTCAATATTTGTTCAAATTAGGCTAAATGGTTCAAAATTAGCAAACAAATGAACAAACAACACAAACATCAATCAATTAGTGAATTTAACGTTTCAAATTCATAATTTTGATACATATACTGAAAATCTTGTTTTTGATGCCAAATCACAACAAAGTGTTCTAGCTATATAAGATTTGGTTCTCACACCAGTCTAATGGAAATATATAGAAAATCACGCCTTCGAAACTCGAACATAAAATGTTGATGATGCGATCGCTATCATCAATACCATCTCCGGGCGACTACAGTGTAATCCTATATCTATCCAGTATATTAAAACTTCGAATATACGTTCATGACGCGTATATACAAACCTTTATATATTGGATTGTCCATATTCAATATAAATAAATAATCAAATACGAATAATTGATTTAAATTTTCAAAACAAAATTTGTTTTCATTTTCAAAAATATACTCTTCACACTCGTTCTAGGATACTACTGATCCCATCTCTAACGAGTCATTCCCATCGGATATTACTAATCCAATATCTGATGAATTCTTTCGTATGTTTCTAATGTGCCTTGTTCTCTGAGCTTTGTAAACCAAAGCTCTGATACCAACTGTGACGAGAAGGAATTTCGCTCGGTCCGAACCAGTCGCTAAACCGACCCAGATCGTTCGAAACGCCCTATCGTTTGAGAACACGACAAAATAGAACGCATATAGAAGAACATTTCACTGTGTATTACAACAATGCATCAGATTACAAGAATATACAGAGTATAAATGAATAAATATTACACAGAAATATCAGAGATTTAAATTACATTTAAATACATAGCAGCGGAAAATAATACAATACACAACTAGAAGTAGATATACGGATACAAAGCTTTCCGGATATCGTTCCAGCTGTAAACCAGAATCCTGTGAATATAAATCTGCAAAACCAAAACTACTAGCTGCCCGTGTCGAAAATAAGGGCACCCAGAGTTTAGGTTAAAATAATAAACTCCAGGTCAGTCATGTGACTGGTGTGAGAACTAAAACAGTTATTAATCTTTATTTTAAATCATTAGGTAAATCAAGGGACCACGCCGTATAACACGGAACGGGTTTCCTCCCAAGAATACCAGTGCATGAGACAAACAACGCAATGCTAAATAAAGAAAAATGAAGCTGTTATAAGACCCAGGTCCTATCACACAATGCAACGCAAGCCGGGGGATAGGGTTTTCCCTTATAACAGCCAAAGAATGCTTGATACGTTTAAAACAAATCATTTGATACTATTATAAGTGCATAGTGTATAAAACAACTTCAAATCATAAGTATCAATCATAGGCGGCATGAATGGCCCATAACACTATGTCGCCATATATAAGTTTACAATCAAAACCGCAAATGTCGTATTGGAAGTTGGGTTATCATTTATGGTATGAACCGAGGCTAGGGGCAAGATCCTCTACCGATTCGAGACGCTCTAGTCCGTGTCTCAGGAACAGCCGCAACTGCCCCCTGGATCGTCAGGGCCGGTCCACCGATGTGGATTATAATGCCTGAACAATACGTTTCTCCGCCCTTTGGGGCGTAAGCCTGGCCCGTCAGCCGACCAGAAGCATCGGCCGAAACCGATATCACGAGGCGCCTCGCTTTTCAGCAAGTAATAATAAGCAATATCCACATGAGTCAAACTCGTCAGCCAGTTCAAGCACTGACGCCACTCATAACTAGAAAGAAAACGCATGTCCCCCCTGAGGTCCGTCTCCCGTTTTTGATTCATACCGGGTGTGATACTCGCGAATCAACGTTACACAAAGCTACGCCACAAAGGCCGTGCTTCGATCATCAACCACAAGACTTTGCTTTTCAACAGAAGCCTTGATCATTTGCATCTTAGCATGCCACACAGGCAATTCACTCCATGCGATTGATATCCATCAATATATAACCCCTGAGTTCGTACGTCTCAGAGAAGGGCGTTAAGCAAGAGAATAAATTCTCCACCGCCAAACAGATATATATTTAATAGAGATCAATCACACGGACTAAAATCCAATGTCAGACACACAGTCCATTTACAAGTCCGTTCTGGGTCTGAACGAAACCGGAGGCACCTAGTACCCCGCATATCCATCGATCTCCAAGTACGTCTGGACGATCACTAACTGTTTCCATCTTCTTGGGTGTACAGCCCAATCAAGATCATCAGTTATCACCCAAACGACGTGAAGACTTCCGGTCTTCGACCATCGTCTTCATCTTCGACTTATCGTCGTATCAGTTATTCAGAATGGGATAAACCCGGTCTTTCCGAATAACTCGCGTATATTTTAAATAAGTGTTACACAAACACAACATACGCCTCATTCCAATTCATTAGTCACTAATCGCAAATTAATCAAGAGAATAATTCCCCAAATATTAACCCCGAAGGCCGAAACCAACATCAGATCAATATCCAGAAAACCATTCTGCTTGGCTAACCGACAGTTAGTTTCTAAATTTCACATTCATAGGGAAAGGTTCCCATTTATTTTATCAAAGATAAATTCCTCAAATTTATTCTTTAATCCATTTTTGAATATCAATTCAAACTAGTCGGGATTAGCGAACCTTACCGAAGTAATCATTTGTTTTAATTTCCCAATCCCAACCTATTCATCCCATGAAGTAAAACTGGTAATACTTCATATCTAACACCACAGTGTTATCGGTAAATTCAATTACCATTTCACGTTCAAATCTAATTAAAGATTTAACTATCGCTTGGAGTAAAACTGGTGATACTCCATTCTCGATCTTTTCAATCTAATTAAAGATTCATTAAAACTCCACTTAGTTTTAATCTTCGACTGGGTTAAAGAATCAGTGTCATTTAAAACACGGTTCACGATAAACCCAAAGTCACATTCCATTAATTATCGGGTTAAAGAACGAGTGTTATTTAAAACACTGTTCACGATAAACCCAAAAATCAATATCAATTCAATTCCAATTAAATATCATTTAATTGGTACACTTCATTAAATCTAAATAAAAAGATTTAATCTTTTCTCAACTGGGTTCAAGAACAGTGTTAGTGAAGACACCATTCACGACAAACCCAAATCACATTTGATATTCAATACAAGGCTCTGAATAGAAAATATACCGGCTTATATTCAATATCAAACTCTACGACTAACAAATGTCGTATTGGAAATAACGATATAAATATATATCTTTCAAATTTCCATAACAACATCTGTATAATCACGAATTCCAACATCGAAATATTCCGAAGACAATTTCGATTCAAATCCACTCCAATGCAATCATTGGAAATTCTGGTTATTTTCAAAACCCTTTTCAAATTCAATTTATTTATTTAAAAATAAATAAATTACTATTCTAGTTCAAAACTAGTTCATTTCGATAAAAAAATCTATTTTTATCTTTTCAAATATGGAGTTTTTCATCCCATATCTTCACAAATCATTTCTTATGATTTTACACAAATTATTACTATTTTTAATAATTTTATCAAGGCCCGTACAGTCGATTTCCATCAACGGCTATCGAACTGCACTTATAGCGACCTTTTTCGAATTTGATTTGGACATAATTCCAAATCCAACCGTTAGATTTCAAATTTCTAATATTCGTTAGAAAGCTCTTTTCGATACGAACCCAACGGTTCCGGTTTTAGGAGAATCCGACGGTCGGATCTCCCGTAATGTCCGTTTGAAATAAATGGTCGAAATTCACGAAATGCCGCGGCGCGGCGCGTTCTATTCAGGCCATTATATTATATATATAATATATATAATATATATTTCGTCGATTTCTATTTAAAACGAATTATATAAATAGTTTTAAATTCGTTTCAAAGGCAACTTCAACTTTCATTTCAATTCAAATCAAAATTGAATTCTTCTTTATAAATTCGTTTTAAAATTCATTTCTATTCAATTCAAATTTCAATTCAATTTGAATTCATTTCAATTCGTTTTCAATTCAATTTGAATTCGTTTTCAATTCATTTCGAAATCGTTTTCAATTCAATTCATTTCGAAATCGTTTTCAATTCATTTCATTTCGAAATCGTTTTCAATTCATTTCATTTCGAAATCGTTTTCAATTCCTTTCATTTCGAAATCGTTTTCAATTCATTTCATTTCGAAATCGTTTAAAATCGATATAAATATCGATCACGTCAAAATGGCGCCAATCTAATCAACACGGCTTCATATATTCCTTTATTTTCAAATATTCTATTTCAAATATTTCTTTTTCAAATATTTCTTTTTCAAAATTGGAATGAGGCCCAATCAATTACCATATAAAATTAATTATATGGATTTTCATACAACACATGTATATAATAGCATTGAAAAATAATCAACCATCAATGTGAAGACCCGTAACTTCCCCGTAAAGGAAAGCGTCGGATAGTTCGAGAACACGCCACAACAGAACGCATACAGAAGAACATTTCATTGCTTATTACAACAATGCATCAGATTACAAGAATATACAGAGTAAGAATAAAAATTACACAGAAATAACAGAGATTTAATTTACATTTAAATACATAGCAGCGGAAAATAATACAATACACAACTAGAAGAGATATACGGATACAAAGCTTTCCGGATATCGTTCCAGCTGTAAACCAGGACCCTGTGAATATAAATCTGCAAAACCAAAACTACTAGCTGCCCGTGTCGAAAATAGGGGCACCCAGAGTTTAGGTTAAAACAATAAACTCCAGGTCAGTCATGTGACTGGTGTGAGAACTAAAACAGTTAATCTTTATTCTTAAAGTTAGGTAAATCAAGGGACCACGCCGTATAACACGGAACGGGTTTCCTCCCAAGAATACCAGTGCATAAACAACAGCGCAATGCTAAATAAAGAAAAATGAAGCTGTTATAAGACCCAGGTCCTATCACACAATGCAATCGCAAGCCGGGGGATAGGGTTTTCCCTTATAACAGCTAAAGGATGCTTGATACGTTTAAAACAAATCATTTGATACTATTATAAGTGCATAGAGTATAAAACAACTTCAAATCATAAATATCAATCATAGGCGGCATGAATGCCCCATACCACTATGTCGCCATATATAGGTTTACAAATAAAACCGCAAATGGCACGTATTTGGAAATTGGATTTCCGTCTATGAACCGAGGCTAGGGGCAAGATCCTCAACCGATTTGTGACTCTCTAGCCCGAGCCACAGGACCCAGACTCAGGTGGGCCCTTGGAGCGACAGGGCCGGTCCACCGATGTGGATTAAAATGCCTGAACACTACGTTTCCCCACCCTATGGGGTGTAAGTCTGGTCCGTCAGCCGACCAGAAGCATCGGCCGAAACCGATATAACCGAGGCGCCTCGCAACAGCAACAACCACATAAGTCAAACTCGTCAGGGCGTGAAAAACCACTGACGCCACTTCTAGCTAGAAAGAAACGCAAGTCCTCCCTGAGGTCCGTCTCCCGTTTTTGGTTCATACCGGGTGTGAAACACGCGAGGTAAACGTTACACAAAGCTACGCCACAAAGGCCGTGCTTTGATCATCACCACAAGACTTTGCTTTTCAACAGAAGCCTTGATCATTTGCATCTTAGCATGCCACACAGGCAAACCATCCTATGCAACCGATATCAGTCACACAGAATGAAATCCGATGTCAGACACACAGTCCATTTACAAGTCCGTCCTGGGTCTGAACGAAACCGGAGGCACCTAGTACCCCGCATATCCATCGATCTCCAAGTACGTCTGGACGATCACTAACTGTTTCCATCTTCTTGGGTGTACAGCCCAATCAAGATCATCAGTTATCACCCAAACGACGTGAAGACCTCCGGTCTTCGACCATCGTCTTCATCTTCGACTTATCGTCGTATCAGTTATTCAGAATGGGATAAACCCGGTCTTTCCGAATAACTCGCGTATATTTAAATAAGTGTTACACAAACACAACATACGCCTCATTCCAATTCATTAGTCACTAACCGTAAATTAATCAAGAGAATAATTCCCCAAATATTAACCCCGAAGGCCGAAACCAACATCAGATCAATATCCAGAAAACCATTCTACTTAGCTAACCGACAGTTAGTTTCTAAATTTCACGTTCAAATCTAATTAAAGATTCATTAAAACTCCACTTAGTTTTAATCTGTGACTGGGTTAAAGAATCAGTGTCATTTAAAATACGGTTCACGATAAACCCAAAGTCACATCCCATTAATTATCGGGTTAAAGAACAAGTGTTATTTAAAACACTGTTCACGATAAACCCAAAAATCAATATCCATTCAATTCCAATTAAATATTATTTAATTGGTACACTTCATTAAATCTAAATAAAAAGATTTAATCTTTTCTCAACTGGGTTCAAGAACAGTGTTAGTGAAGACACCATTCACGACAAACCCAAATCACATTCATTAATTATCGGGTTAAAGAACAAGTGTTATTTAAAACACTGTTCACGATAAACCCAAATCACATTCGATATTCAATACAAGGCTCTGAATAGAAAATATATCGGCTTATATTCAATATCGAATTCTACGACTAACAAATGTCGTATTGGAAATAACGATATAAATATATATATCTTTCAAATTTCCATAACAACACCTGTATAACCACGAATTCCAACATCGAAATATTCCGAAGACAATTTCGATTCAAATCCACTCCAATGCAATCATTGGAAATTTTGGTTATTTTTAAAACCCTTTTTAAATTCAATTTATTTATTTAAAAATAAATAGAATTATACTTCTAGTTCAAAACTAGTTCATTTCGATAAAAATCTATTTTTATCTTTTCAAATATGGAGTTTTTCATCCCAATTCTTTCTAAATCATTTCTTATGATTTTACACAAATTATTGCTATTTTTAATAATTTTATCAAGGCCCGTACAGTCGATTTCCACCAATGGCCATCGAACTGCACTTATAGCGACCTTTTTCGAATTTGATTTGGACGTATCTCCAAATCCAACCGTTAGATTTCAAATTTCTAACATTCATTAGAAAGCTCTTTTCGATACGAACCCAACGGTTCCGGTTTTAGGAGAATCCGACGGTCGGATCTCCCGTAATGTCCGCTTGAAATAAATGGTCGAAATTCACGAACTGCCGCGGCGCGGCGCGTTCTATTCAGGCCATTTATATTATATATATATTATATATAATATATATTTCGTCGATTTCTATTTAAAACGAATTATATGAATAGTTTTAAATTCGTTTCAAAAGCAATTACAACTTTCTTTTCAATTCAAATCAAAATTGAATTCTTCTTTATAAATTCGTTTCAAAATTCATTTCTATTCAATTCAAATTTCAATTCAATTTGAATTCATTTCAATTCACTTTCGATTCAATTTGAATTCGTTTTCAATTCAATTCATTTCGAAATCGTTTTCAATTCAATTCATTTCGAAATCGTTTTCAATTCAATTCATTTCGAAATCGTTTTCAATTCAATTCATTTCGAAATCGTTTTCAATTCAATTCATTTCAAAATATTCGATTTCGAAATCACTTTTCAATATTCATTTCAAAATGAATAAAATCGATATAAATATCGTTCACGTCAAAATGGCGTCCATACACGGCTTCATAAATTTCTATTTTCAAATATTCTATTTCAAATATTTCTTTTTCAAATATTTCTTTTCAAATATTTCTTTTTCAAAACTGGAATGAGGCCCAATCAATTACCATATAAAATTAATTATATGGATTTTCATACAACACATGTATATAATAGCATTGAAGATAATCAACCATCAACCAAAGTGCACTACACTGTATAAGCATCAAATATAAATATCTAACGCTTATAGCAGCCTGTCAATCAATCGATCGACATATTTAATCAATCAGGATGAGTGAACTTCAAATTTCATCCTAACACCCGTGTGGGGTTTCAGACAATCAAACACAGATTTTATTTGTGCAGTTGGGCGATGTGTAAAATTTATCGACCCAATCAACGTCATTCAAATAGGTGTACATAAACAAACCGTCTGGTTTGTAAATGAATATTTCATTTATTCGCATTCACGTTAAAAATTATATTTTTAACGATAAAACATTTTATTTCAACATATGAATTTCTATCCAGTTCATTCTTTAAATAAAATGATATTTTATTTTTCTAACTTATTTTAGAAAATTTCGGCAGCATAACGGCACGATACTAGAAACGGGACGAGGCCTAGCCTTGTCCCCGGTCTAGTGAAGGCCCACGCCATTCACACATCATCAAATCAATTCATTTCACCACACAATTCAATTTCAATCAAACAATCTCTAATCTATGCAACCAAACAAACAAGTCCATGGTCTGTGGACGATTGTGTCGGGTGCTACTAAGCACCGTCTGCATCCTAGTATATATATATATAACTAGAAAAATAAATTGAAAGGTGAGAAATTCTCACCTATAGCTATCCTAGCTCCACGGCACTTCATTGATAGAAATTTCCTTCGTTATCGCCTCTTCGTCACTTTCGTTGTCCGCTTTCACTACATATGTAAAAATCGAATTTTACTTCGCTATTCCATATATAAAAATCGAATTTTTTTTTAGTTCAAAGTTCAATAGATAAAAATCGAATTTTTATTTCAAAGTTCAATAGATAAAAATCGAATTTTTATTTCAAAGTTCAATAGATAAAAATCGAATTTTTATTTCAAAGTTCAATAGATAAAAATCGAATTTTTATTTCAAAGTTCAATAGATAAAAATCGAATTTTTATTTCAAAGTTCAATAGATAAAAATCGAATTTTTATTTCAAAGTTCAATAGATAAAAATCCCATTTCAAAAATATAGATTTCGTCTTTTCTAAAATAAAGATTTGATTTTTATAGTTCCTACTATGCAAAGATTATATTTTTACCTTTCTACAATATAAAAGATTATATTTTACTACTTTAAAAATATAAAAATCATATTTTTATAATCTTTATATAGTAAAGACAATATTTTTAATATTCTAAAAATATAAAAATCATATTTTTCATTTACTACCATTTAAAAGATTACATTTTTATAACTTTTTAAACAAAATCAAATCCAGTTTTTAACCTAAACAAAATTCAGTTTTCTAAATCCTTTTTTTTTTATTAAAATCAGTTTTCTAAAACTCTGTATATAAAAATAAAATAAATAACATAAATAAATAAATAAATAATTAATTAAAAACTTACAGATAGTTTTCGAAGGGGGGGGGGGGTTTGGTCTTCGCGCGATGGAGCAGGGTGGGGGGGGGCTCGACCTCTGGCGGCGGAGGCAGCAGATGGGGCTCGGTTGCGTCGGTGGATGGGGGGGGGGGGTTTCGACGTGGAGGAGAAGGGGGAAGAGGGGCGGAGGTTGACTGCGAGGGGGAGGGGAAGCAAGGGCGGCGGCACGTTCATCGAGGAGGGGCGATCGGTTGGGTGGTAGACGGCGGCGGCGGCTCTCCCTGCATCGCCTTCGTCTCTTTTTTTTTTTTTTTTTTTTTTTTTTTTTTTTTATTTCGAATGATTCACAGATCAATCGGGGGGGGGGGCCAGAGGTATTAGGGAGAGATAAAAAAAAAATTTATTAATTTAATTATTTAATTATTTTATTTTAATTCAAAAAGTCAACTTTTCCAAACGACCTCTAAACGAGGTCCACCGCCTGTCGTCCATAGCGTTTCACCCTCATTCCGAACACAATGGGATATGTACCGCAAGCTGATTTGATTGTTACAATCAGTTTCCGTTAAATTTACATTTAAATCATTATATTGAATTTTAAACGTACATTTCCTACTACCGGGGTCACATACTAACTAGAAAAATTCCAGAAAAATATTTTCTAGCTTCGTATTGACGATACAGTCCTAACAAAACTAGTTTCGTCGAATTCTGAGACCGTTGGAAAAATGGCCATTTTCCAGTCGATTAAAATCAACTGAAATTGGTCAAACGCGTTTTCCTTTGCCACGCTCACATATTGATTCGAAAAATTATGAAATTTGGAATCTAACAATAATTTTACAACCCGGACCCAACAAAACTGGTTTCATCGAAATCCGAGGTCGTTTGCAAAATGTCCATTTTTAAGGGCCTGAATTCCATAGCGACTATTCAGAATTTTCAACTGGACATATCTTTTGATTCCCGATATGAAATCTTGATTTTTCGGATTCGTTGGAAAGATATTCACAATTAGATCCCATTATTTTTGGTTTCACTAAAATCCGGATTGTTTTGCACCCGGTACATTCAATTGAAGTTTGAAATCGAATTATCGAACTACCGCGCCATTTTCAATTCTATTTATAATTATATATAAATATTTATATTCTAACGACGACGCGTATAATATATACGTTCGATTTATATTCTAAATAAATTTCTCGTCGATATTATTTAAAATAATTCATTTTAAATAATCAAAATTCACTAAAATTGCCAAAATAAAAATTTTAAACTGGCCCAGATTTTACGGGTTGTTACAATCTCCCCCACTTAAAACTTTTCGTCCCCGAAAAGGAACAAAGTCGAAAGCGGTTTGATTATTCAACTCTACGATCGATCAGGCTTCCATTCTCCAACTTTTCAGTTTCTGAGAATTTTCAAAACTTCAAAAATTTGGCTAACACCCTAAATTTTTGAAAAATTTCGCCATAACCTCCCCTGCACCAGGAGCATCGGGGAATTTCAAATAGCTTCCCCGGTCCTTCAGATCTCAAAAAGAAAAAGAAAAAGCCAAGCGGCTAGCCAATAGGCTCACAAAATCATCATCACCCAAACAAAACAGGAAATTATGTAGTAAACATGTACCTATTTGTCGGGCAAACAAATTTTATTCTCTGGCTCTAGCCTCCTTGCTATGACCTGTTCAATATAAGTGCAAGTATATGCAAGCAGATGCGACCACTTTTCAATACAACTCAATATTTGATCAAATTAGGCATAATGGTTCAAAATTAGCAAACAACTAAACAAACAACACAAACATCAATCAATTAGTGAATTAGAGTTTCAAATTCATAATTTTGATATATGTACAAAAATCATGTTTTTGATGCCAAATCACAACAATAGGCCCTATCTAATTTTGGTTCTCACACCAGTCAATAGGAAATATATAGAAATCTCACTTTCGTCGCTCGAACATAAACACTGATGATGATGCCTCATCATCTGAATCATCTCCGGGCGACTAGAGTGTGAATCTATATCTATCCAGTATATTAAAACTTTGAATACACGCGGATCAGACGTATACGCAAAATCTATATATTCTGGACTGTCCAACTCAATATAAACAGATAAACAAATACGAATAATTGATTTAAATTTTCAAAACAAAGATTTGTTTTCACTTTAAAAAAATATACTCTTCACACTCGTTCTAGGATACTACTGATCCCATCTCTAACGAGTCATTCTAATTGGATATTACTAATCCAATATCTGATGAATTCTTTCGTATGTTTCCAATGTGCCTTGTTCTCTGAGCTTTGTAAACCAAAGCTCTGATACCAACTGTGAAGACCCGTAACTTCCCCGTAAAGGAAAGCGTCGGATAGTTCGAGAACACGCCACAACAGAACGCATACAGAAGAACATTTCATTGCTTATTACAACAATGCATCAGATTACAAGAATATACAGAGTAAGAATAAAAATTACACAGAAATAACAGAGATTTAATTTACATTTAAATACATAGCAGCGGAAAATAATACAATACACAACTAGAAGAGATATACGGATACAAAGCTTTCCGGATATCGTTCCAGCTGTAAACCAGGACCCTGTGAATATAAATCTGCAAAACCAAAACTACTAGCTGCCCGTGTCGAAAATAGGGGCACCCAGAGTTTAGGTTAAAACAATAAACTCCAGGTCAGTCATGTGACTGGTGTGAGAACTAAAACAGTTAATCTTTATTCTTAAAGTTAGGTAAATCAAGGGACCACGCCGTATAACACGGAACG
This sequence comes from Allium sativum, assembly GCA_030737875.1. Classification (NCBI taxonomy): domain Eukaryota; kingdom Viridiplantae; phylum Streptophyta; class Magnoliopsida; order Asparagales; family Amaryllidaceae; genus Allium; species Allium sativum. Next base: position 709,535,028 of record CM060915.1, read on the forward strand.
GGTTTCCTCCCAAGAATACCAGTGCATAAACAACAGCGCAATGCTAAATAAAGAAAAATGAAGCTGTTATAAGACCCAGGTCCTATCACACAATGCAATCGCAAGCCGGGGGATAGGGTTTTCCCTTATAACAGCTAAAGGATGCTTGATACGTTTAAAACAAATCATTTGATACTATTATAAGTGCATAGAGTATAAAACAACTTCAAATCATAAATATCAATCATAGGCGGCATGAATGCCCCATACCACTATGTCGCCATATATAGGTTTACAAATAAAACCGCAAATGGCACGTATTTGGAAATTGGATTTCCGTCTATGAACCGAGGCTAGGGGCAAGATCCTCAACCGATTTGTGACTCTCTAGCCCGAGCCACAGGACCCAGACTCAGGTGGGCCCTTGGAGCGACAGGGCCGGTCCACCGATGTGGATTAAAATGCCTGAACACTACGTTTCCCCACCCTATGGGGTGTAAGTCTGGTCCGTCAGCCGACCAGAAGCATCGGCCGAAACCGATATAACCGAGGCGCCTCGCAACAGCAACAACCACATAAGTCAAACTCGTCAGGGCGTGAAAAACCACTGACGCCACTTCTAGCTAGAAAGAAACGCAAGTCCTCCCTGAGGTCCGTCTCCCGTTTTTGGTTCATACCGGGTGTGAAACACGCGAGGTAAACGTTACACAAAGCTACGCCACAAAGGCCGTGCTTTGATCATCACCACAAGACTTTGCTTTTCAACAGAAGCCTTGATCATTTGCATCTTAGCATGCCACACAGGCAAACCATCCTATGCAACCGATATCAGTCACACAGAATGAAATCCGATGTCAGACACACAGTCCATTTACAAGTCCGTCCTGGGTCTGAACGAAACCGGAGGCACCTAGTACCCCGCATATCCATCGATCTCCAAGTACGTCTGGACGATCACTAACTGTTTCCATCTTCTTGGGTGTACAGCCCAATCAAGATCATCAGTTATCACCCAAACGACGTGAAGACCTCCGGTCTTCGACCATCGTCTTCATCTTCGACTTATCGTCGTATCAGTTATTCAGAATGGGATAAACCCGGTCTTTCCGAATAACTCGCGTATATTTAAATAAGTGTTACACAAACACAACATACGCCTCATTCCAATTCATTAGTCACTAACCGTAAATTAATCAAGAGAATAATTCCCCAAATATTAACCCCGAAGGCCGAAACCAACATCAGATCAATATCCAGAAAACCATTCTACTTAGCTAACCGACAGTTAGTTTCTAAATTTCACGTTCAAATCTAATTAAAGATTCATTAAAACTCCACTTAGTTTTAATCTGTGACTGGGTTAAAGAATCAGTGTCATTTAAAATACGGTTCACGATAAACCCAAAGTCACATCCCATTAATTATCGGGTTAAAGAACAAGTGTTATTTAAAACACTGTTCACGATAAACCCAAAAATCAATATCCATTCAATTCCAATTAAATATTATTTAATTGGTACACTTCATTAAATCTAAATAAAAAGATTTAATCTTTTCTCAACTGGGTTCAAGAACAGTGTTAGTGAAGACACCATTCACGACAAACCCAAATCACATTCATTAATTATCGGGTTAAAGAACAAGTGTTATTTAAAACACTGTTCACGATAAACCCAAATCACATTCGATATTCAATACAAGGCTCTGAATAGAAAATATATCGGCTTATATTCAATATCGAATTCTACGACTAACAAATGTCGTATTGGAAATAACGATATAAATATATATATCTTTCAAATTTCCATAACAACACCTGTATAACCACGAATTCCAACATCGAAATATTCCGAAGACAATTTCGATTCAAATCCACTCCAATGCAATCATTGGAAATTTTGGTTATTTTTAAAACCCTTTTTAAATTCAATTTATTTATTTAAAAATAAATAGAATTATACTTCTAGTTCAAAACTAGTTCATTTCGATAAAAATCTATTTTTATCTTTTCAAATATGGAGTTTTTCATCCCAATTCTTTCTAAATCATTTCTTATGATTTTACACAAATTATTGCTATTTTTAATAATTTTATCAAGGCCCGTACAGTCGATTTCCACCAATGGCCATCGAACTGCACTTATAGCGACCTTTTTCGAATTTGATTTGGACGTATCTCCAAATCCAACCGTTAGATTTCAAATTTCTAACATTCATTAGAAAGCTCTTTTCGATACGAACCCAACGGTTCCGGTTTTAGGAGAATCCGACGGTCGGATCTCCCGTAATGTCCGCTTGAAATAAATGGTCGAAATTCACGAACTGCCGCGGCGCGGCGCGTTCTATTCAGGCCATTTATATTATATATATATTATATATAATATATATTTCGTCGATTTCTATTTAAAACGAATTATATGAATAGTTTTAAATTCGTTTCAAAAGCAATTACAACTTTCTTTTCAATTCAAATCAAAATTGAATTCTTCTTTATAAATTCGTTTCAAAATTCATTTCTATTCAATTCAAATTTCAATTCAATTTGAATTCATTTCAATTCACTTTCGATTCAATTTGAATTCGTTTTCAATTCAATTCATTTCGAAATCGTTTTCAATTCAATTCATTTCGAAATCGTTTTCAATTCAATTCATTTCGAAATCGTTTTCAATTCAATTCATTTCGAAATCGTTTTCAATTCAATTCATTTCAAAATATTCGATTTCGAAATCACTTTTCAATATTCATTTCAAAATGAATAAAATCGATATAAATATCGTTCACGTCAAAATGGCGTCCATACACGGCTTCATAAATTTCTATTTTCAAATATTCTATTTCAAATATTTCTTTTTCAAATATTTCTTTTCAAATATTTCTTTTTCAAAACTGGAATGAGGCCCAATCAATTACCATATAAAATTAATTATATGGATTTTCATACAACACATGTATATAATAGCATTGAAGATAATCAACCATCAACCAAAGTGCACTACACTGTATAAGCATCAAATATAAATATCTAACGCTTATAGCAGCCTGTCAATCAATCGATCGACATATTTAATCAATCAGGATGAGTGAACTTCAAATTTCATCCTAACACCCGTGTGGGGTTTCAGACAATCAAACACAGATTTTATTTGTGCAGTTGGGCGATGTGTAAAATTTATCGACCCAATCAACGTCATTCAAATAGGTGTACATAAACAAACCGTCTGGTTTGTAAATGAATATTTCATTTATTCGCATTCACGTTAAAAATTATATTTTTAACGATAAAACATTTTATTTCAACATATGAATTTCTATCCAGTTCATTCTTTAAATAAAATGATATTTTATTTTTCTAACTTATTTTAGAAAATTTCGGCAGCATAACGGCACGATACTAGAAACGGGACGAGGCCTAGCCTTGTCCCCGGTCTAGTGAAGGCCCACGCCATTCACACATCATCAAATCAATTCATTTCACCACACAATTCAATTTCAATCAAACAATCTCTAATCTATGCAACCAAACAAACAAGTCCATGGTCTGTGGACGATTGTGTCGGGTGCTACTAAGCACCGTCTGCATCCTAGTATATATATATATAACTAGAAAAATAAATTGAAAGGTGAGAAATTCTCACCTATAGCTATCCTAGCTCCACGGCACTTCATTGATAGAAATTTCCTTCGTTATCGCCTCTTCGTCACTTTCGTTGTCCGCTTTCACTACATATGTAAAAATCGAATTTTACTTCGCTATTCCATATATAAAAATCGAATTTTTTTTTTTAGTTCAAAGTTCAATAGATAAAAATCGAATTTTTATTTCAAAGTTCAATAGATAAAAATCGAATTTTTATTTCAAAGTTCAATAGATAAAAATCGAATTTTTATTTCAAAGTTCAATAGATAAAAATCGAATTTTTATTTCAAAGTTCAATAGATAAAAATCGAATTTTTATTTCAAAGTTCAATAGATAAAAATCCCATTTCAAAAATATAGATTTCGTCTTTTCTAAAATAAAGATTTGATTTTTATAGTTCCTACTATGCAAAGATTATATTTTTACCTTTCTACAATATAAAAGATTATATTTTACTACTTTAAAAATATAAAAATCATATTTTTATAATCTTTATATAGTAAAGACAATATTTTTAATATTCTAAAAATATAAAAATCATATTTTTCATTTACTACCATTTAAAAGATTACATTTTTATAACTTTTTAAACAAAATCAAATCCAGTTTTTAACCTAAACAAAATTCAGTTTTCTAAATCCTTTTTTTTATTAAAATCAGTTTTCTAAAACTCTGTATATAAAAATAAAATAAATAACATAAATAAATAAATAATTAATTAATTAAAAACTTACAGACAGTTTTCGAAGGGGGGGGGGGGGTTTGGTCTTCGCGCGATGGAGCAGGGTGGGGGGGCTCGACCTCTGGCGGCGGAGGCAGCAGATGGGGCTCGGTTGCGTCGGTGGATGGGGGGGGGGGTTTCGACGTGGAGGAGAAGGGGGAAGAGGGGCGGAGGTTGACTGCGAGGGGGAGGGGAAGCAAGGGCGGCGGCGCGTTCATCGAGGAGGGGCGATCGGTTGGGTGGTAGACGGCGGCGGCGGCTCTCCCTGCATCGCCTTCGTCTCTCTTTTTTTTTTTTTTGTTTTTTTTTTATTTCGAATGATTCACAGATAAATCGGGGGGGGGGGGGGGGGGCAGAGGTATTAGGGAGAGATAAAAAAAAAAAAATTTTATTAATTTAATTATTTAATTATTTTATTTTAATTCAAAAAGTCAACTTTTCCAAACGACCTCTAAACGAGGTCCACCGCCTGTCGTCCATAGCGTTTCACCCTCATTCCGAACACAATGGGATATGTACCGCAAGCTGATTTGATTGTTACAATCAGTTTCCGTTAAATTTACATTTAAATCATTATATTGAATTTTAAACGTACATTTCCTACTACCGGGGTCACATACTAACTAGAAAAATTCCAGAAAAATATTTTCTAGCTTCGTATTGACGATACGGTCCTAACAAAACTAGTTTCGTCGAATTCTGAGACCGTTGGAAAAATGGCCATTTTCCAGTCGATTAAAATCAACTGAAATTGGTCAAATGCGTTTTCCTTTGCCACGCTCACATATTGATTCGAAAAATTATAAAATTTGGAATCTAACAATAATTTTACAACCCGGACCCAACAAAACTGGTTTCATCGAAATCCGAGGTCGTTTGCAAAATGTCCATTTTTAAGGGCCTGAATTCCATAGCGACTATTCAGAATTTTCAACTGGACATATCTTTTGATTCCCGATATGAAATCTTGATTTTTCGGATTCGTTGGAAAGATATTCACAATTAGATTCCATTATTTTTGGTTTCACTAAAATCCGGATTGTTTTGCACCCGGTACATTCAATTGAAGTTTGAAACCGAATTATCGAACTACCGCGCCATTTTCAATTCTATTTATAATTATATATAAATATTTATATTCTAACGACGACGCGTATAATATATACGTTCGATTTATATTCTAAATAAATTTCTCGTCGATATTATTTAAAATAATTCATTTTAAATAATCAAAATTCACTAAAATTGCCAAAATAAAAATTTTAAACTGGCCCAGATTTTACGGGTTGTTACAATCAACCAAAGTGCACTACACTGTATAAGCATCAAATATAGATATCTAACGCTTATAACAGCCTGTCAATCAATCGATCGACATATTCAATCAATCAGGATGAGTGAACTTCAAATTTCATCCCAACACCCGTGTGGGGTTTCAAACAATCAAACACAGATTTTATTTGTTGCATTGGGCGATGTGTAAAATTTATCGACCCAATCAATGTCCTTCAAATAGGTGTACATAAACAAACCGTCTGGTTTGTAAATGAATATTTTATTCTATTCACTTTCACTATATTCATATTCACGTTAAAAATTATATTTTTAACGATAAAACATTTTTATTCCAACATATGAATTTCTATTATTCATTTACACAATAAAATGATATTTTTATTTTCTAACATATTTTAGAAAATTTCGGCGGCATAACGGCACGATACTAGAAACGGGACAAGGCCTAGCCTTATCCCCGGTCTAGTGAAGGCCCACGCCATTCACACATCAATCAAATCAATTTCATCTCACCAAACAATTAAATTCAAACAAATAATTCAATTAATCAATGCAACCAAACAAACAAGTCCATGGTCTGTGGACGATTGTGTCGGGTGCTACTAAGCACCGTCTGCATCCTAGTATATATATATAACTAGAAAAGAAATTGAAAGGTGAGAAGTTCTCACATATAGCTATCCTAGCTCCACGGCACTTCATTGATAGAAATCTTCGTCGCTTCGCCTTTTTGTCACCTTCGTTGCTGCTTTCACTACCTATGTAAAAATCGAATTTTTACTTCGCTATTCCATATATAAAAATCATATTTTTATTTCGAAGTTCAATATATAAAAATTCTATTTTTATTTCGAAGTTCAATATATAAAAATCCTATTTTTATTTCGAAGTTCAATATATAAAAATCCTATTTTTATTTCGAAGTTCAATATATAAAAATCCAATTTATATATATATATATATATTTCATATTTTACTTTGTAAACAATTCAAATTTTTTTACTTTGAAAACAATTCAAATTTTACTTTGAAAACAATTCAAATTTTACTTTGAAAACAGTTCAAATTTTACTTTGAAAACAATTCAAATTTTACTTTGAAAACAATTCAAATTTTACTTTGAAAACAATTCAAATTTTTTTACTTTGAAAACAATTCAAATTTTACTTTGAAAACAATTCAAATTTTACTTTGAAAACAATTCAAATTTTACTTTGAAAACAATTCAAATTTTACTTTGAAAACAGTTCAAATTTTACTTTGCTATTATATATTCTAAAAACTATATTTTACTTCAAAAAAACAATGCCATTTTCATTTATATAACAATGTATAAGTAAAATAAAATCAAATCAAATCAAATAAATTTTTTTAAAAAAATAAACCTTTCACTGTTAAAAATCTGGAAAGCTCAAACCCCTTTCTTCTTTATCCTCTTTGTTCTGAACCCTTCCTGTATCGCTCAAACCAAACCCGTCGAACTAGGGTTCGATATTCACCGCACCTCGCCACGTCGGAGCAAGATCTGAAGCCCCCACGTTGTCAGCCTTGTCGAGTTCCACCTGCGCCTGCCACCCCTTGAATTCCGCACGCCCCTAACCCCTCCAAATCGATGGCGAACGGAAAGTTTTTATGATGGAAATTTGGCTGCTTCGAACCTCTAAACTCGATCCAACTTGTATAGAATTAAAGTCCTCAAGAATCTCTATAATTTCTATGCAGAAATCGCACTTTAATTGTTGCAAGATTTGATGCGATTCTGAGATGAAAATCGAAGCATTCTGGCCGTTGGAATGCAAGTGGCGGTGGCCCGTTAGAGTGGTTAGGGTTTGGACTTTTTTGGCCTTTTATAGAAAATTTTAATATTATTTAATTTATTTAATTTCCAAAATTTCTTGTTTATTAACACGAACACCAATCTGAACTCAACGACTGCCACCCTTAGCTAAATACCCCCATGCAGGACACAATGGGATATGTATCGCAAGCTGATTTGATCGTTACAGCCAGTTTCCTTTTGAATTTTCATTTAAATCATTATATTGAATTTTAAACGCACATTTCAAATTACCGGGGTCACATACTAACTAGAAAAATTCCAGAAAAATATTTTCTACCTTCGTATTGACGATACGGTCCTAACAAAACTAGTTTCGTCGAATTCTGAGGCTGTTAGAAAAATGGCCAATTTCCAGTCGATTAAAATTAACTGAAACTGGTCAAACGCATTTTCCTTTGCCACGCTCACATATTGATTCGAAAAATTATGAAATTTGGAACCTAGAAATAACTTCACATCCCGGACCCAACAAAACTGGTTTCGTCGAAATCCGAGGTCGTTTGCAAAATCGCTATTTTTACGGGCTATATATTATATAAAATATATATAAATTCTACAGCGACTATTTTGAATTTTAAACTGGACCTATCTTATCATTTATAAAGTGAAATCCCATTTTCTCAACTTCGTTAGAAAGATATTCACTATTAGATTCCATTATTTTTGGTTTCACTAAAATCCGGATTGTTTTGCACCCGGTACATTCAATTGAAGTTTGAAATCGAATTATCGAACTACCACGCCATTTTCAATTCTATTTATAATTATATATAAATATTTATATTCTAACGACGACGCGTATAATATATACGTTCTATTTTATTCAAAATAAATTTCTCGTCGATATTATTTAAAATAATTCATTTTAAATATTCAAAATTCGCTAAAATTGCCAAAATAAAAATTTCAAACTGGCTCGCATTTTACGGGTTGTTACATAATGTTGAAGATAATATCATGTTCAAAGTTTGTCCTATGTGTTTGAGTAAGTGTAAGAGCATGTATCCTTGAATGATTGAATATAGTGCTAAATGTTTCATTGTTGCCCTCTTAAAGAAGAAATATCGTTTATATGAAAGTAGGAAATGTAGTAATATTTGCCATTTATCATTCCATTGTTCTTGAAACTGATCAATCAATAGTAAAGTAGTTACACAATGAATTTAATTCCAACTTGATCTACAATTGTTTCTTGCTTTGTTATGAAATAATTAACTACTCTTCGGTGGCAAGAATGCAAAATATGGACACTAAGATAAGGTTGTATGAAGTTAATTATGACCAATAAAAGTCTATTTGAAATTACATGTAACCAAACAAGCATTACTTGGATTTATCTTGACTTATGATAATGTATTAGACCAATTGTTTTAAATGAAATAAAATAAAAAGCAGTTATTTATGTTAAAAACAGTTAAAAAAATTCAAATCTTTGAATTGATTACCGATGGCTTAGGATTAGGATCAATATATATGCTCAAGAGGAAGTTTCTATGCTTTAAATATTGCTCTAATAACGCCGTCACATTGATCAAACCACAACTTGAGCTAAACTTGAGTGCTTGTAATTGCTCAAGTCTATGAAGAAAACAATTCATTTCAAATCTGAAATCCAAAAAAGGTTCTTAATCACCTTGTTAACACTTATATGGGCATCTCATTGTATTATGCTAATGTAACTTGTGTTTATTTCAGGTAATTGGTATGCATGATACTTTGGCAATGTTTTGAAAACTTGTTTTGTAAATTGTGTTTATTTTATACTACAGAGGCTTTTGATAATGTATGACTTCCATTCTTGATTATAGCTGCTTTCCATCGATAAATCAAAATTAGCAACTTTCAGATTTTAGGAGATCAAGCCACTAGAGTGTAAGGGGTGATCAATCCCTTTCAGCGGAAAAACCTCAATAGGATCTTGCAATGATGTGATAGAATAAACATCTTGAAGTGAATATAAATCTCAGATCACAGAAAAAATAAAGACAACAGAGAACACACAAATTTATAATGGTTCCACTATCGCGAGATAGTGTACATCCACTTCAATGGGGAAGAGATTTTATTAATATTCAAGAGATTACAGAGTTTTTTTTTAAAGTAGAGCAAAAGAAATGAAGAATACAAATGTTCTCATACATTTCATAGGAATAACATCCTCTATGCCTCTCTTTAAATAGAGAAAAGATTACTTGGGGATGAGACTTTTGATTTATGTAAAATAAATTAATTTATGGAAAAAACTAATATCCCATTAATTAATTTTCATATGATTGGTTGATAATTTTCCCTTTTCTCCATCAATCAATCCTTTTTTCAATTTTAATCTCTTTCAGTTTCTTTTCTTCGTGAAATATGGCAACTAATTAAATGACGAATATTTCCAATATCCCCTATTCATTAATATTCCTTTCATTTCTTTCCATTCATTTCTTGCACAAAACAGGTAACGAAATTACCACTAATATCTCCAAAAAATCTAATTGATATCTGGAAATATTGTATCACTAAATTCCAATAATCTCCACCTTGATACAATATCTCTTGCAACCAAGAGTCTCCAATGTGAATGCTTCCCAATGAGTTTCTGCAAAAGCCACCCCTCATTGCACTTTGTCAGTGAACTCTGGCAAGGCCACCGCCCACCAACAAAGTGTTGGAAGCATTCAAAAAAAAAAACAAGGTAGACATTATGCAACCAACTCCTATCTCTTCATACAAGAAGAATACCATATCTTCTCTTGACTTCAACCAAGTCACTCTCTTCCCCATAATGCCACCATGTGGCACCTAGCACTTCATCAAGTGAATCAAGATCGAGCAATGCTCGAACTTAATAGCAGGTAATGCCTTCGTAAACATGTCTGCTGCATTTTCATTTTTGTGAATCTTCTGAAGACGAACTAACTTCTCCTCATTCATAGAGATAAGGAAAGACTCTCTTACCTCTATATGCTTTGTTCTAGAACTGAAAGCCAGATTTTCAGCTAAATGAATTGCACTTTGATTGTCACAATTCACCAAACAAGCATCTTGCATGAAGCCCAAATCACACAATAACTTCTTCAAATAAAGTTCCTCCTTAGCTGCTTCAACTGCAGCTATCAGCTCTGCCTCTATAGTAGACAAAGCAACTATAGTCTGCAACCTCGCTCTCCAACTAATAGTTGTTCCTCCAAGTGTGAACACATAGCCTGAGGTTGACTTCCTTCTATCTCTATCTCCGGCATAGTCTGAATCACAGAATCCAATCAAGTTGAAATCCTTATTTCTACCGCAAAAAACAAGCACATAATCTGATGTTCCTCTAAGATATCTAAAAATGTACTTCACTGCCTCCCAATGCGATTTTCTCGGATTTGCCGTATATCTACTAACCAATCCAACAGCTTGAGCAATGTCAGGTCTAGTGCACACCATAACATACATCAAGCTACCTACTGCACTGGCATAAGGAACCTTCTTCATATAGGCCTTGTCCTTTTCTGAGATCGGAGAGCCCTGATTAGAAAACTTTATATGCAAAGGCATGGGTGTACTGATAGCCTTTGCATCATCCATGCTAAACCAAGCAAGCACCTTTTGAATATATTCCTTTTGAGTAAGTCTCAAAAGTCCAAGCTTTCTATTTCTTTGGATTTCCATCCCCAAATTTTTCTTTGCTTCTCCAAGGTCTTTCATATCGAATTCCGCTTTTAATTTCAATTTCAATGCATCAATTTCAGCTTTATCCTTGGAAGCAATCAACATATCATCCACATACAAAAGTAAATACACCCAATTATTATTCTTTAAATGCTTAAAATAAACACATGCATCTTTAATACTGCGATTAAAACCATGTTTAAGCATAAAAGAATCAAACCTTTTGTACCATTGTCTAGGCGACCGTTTTAGACCATAAAGAGATTTCTTCAACTTGCATACCCAATCTGACTTTTCATCTACAATAAATCCTTCTGGCTGCTTCATGTAAATGGTTTCCTCTAAGTCACCATGCAAGAAGGCGGTCTTCACATCAAGTTATTCTAACTCCAAATCATAAGCGGAAACTATTGCAAGTAGGATTCGAATTGAAGTTTGTCTAACAACTGAAACAAATATTTCATCATACTCTAACCCCTTTCTTTGTGAAAACCCTTTGGCTACTAATCTTTCCTTGTATATACCATCATCTTTTACCTTGAACACCCACTTGCAACCTATGGCTCGGCTTCCTTGAGGTAGTGGTACCAAATCCCAAGTCTTGTTCTTTTGCAAAGACTGTATCTCCTCTTCCATCTCGCAATTCCACTTAGAGTTGTCACTCGATTTCATGGCTTCTTTAAGGCTCAATGGTTCATCATGAATTACATGTAAAGCATACTCAAACTTGTCATCAAGGCTCGAATTTGCATACTGCCAATCTTCATATCTAATTGGAGCTCTCTTTGGTCTCTGACTAGTCAGAATGACTATACCGCCTGACTCTCCTTCAGCTCCACCTTTAACTCCACCTTGAGCTGAATCATCTCTAGCTTCATGACCATCACCATCACTACTAGAGGAAATCTGTGGACTATCATGTGATGTATCATCAACTGCTCTGTCACTATTATCAATAGTGATAGCTCTACTTCGGGTTTGAAAACCGGGAATCTCGATCTTTTAGGCTTCTCATCAACTGAGTTTGAGCCCTCTGATAAACCTTCCAAAGGTTTGAACATTGTTGACTCATCAAAAGTCACATGTCTGGAATGTATAACTTTCTTCGTAATTGGATTCCAAATTATATATCCTTTTATGCCATCTGTATAACCAAGAAAAACACATTTGGAGGCCCTAGGCTGCAACTTATCATGTCCTGTATTGTGAACATAAACTGGACATCCAAATATACGAAAATAACTTAATTAAGTGTTTTTACCTCTCCATACCTCCTCTGGAATCTTCCCATCAATGGCTGAGCATGGAATCCGATTAATAATATGTGTTTCAGTCGAAATAGCTTCAGCCCAAAAACCCTTAGACATACCCGTAGTCAATATCAAGCAACAGGCCTTTTCAAGTAGAATCCTATTCATTCCCTCAGCAACCCCATTGGATTGCGGATCACTAGGTGTAGTAAAATGTTTTCTAATACCACGCTGTCTGCAGTAGTCGAGGAACTCTTTGGAGACATATTCGTCACCATTGTCGGATCTAAGAATCTTCATTTTTTTTCTTGTTTGGTTTTCAACAAGAGCTAACCAAACCTTAAACTTCTCAAATACTTCCGACTTAGCTTTCATTACATACACCCAAACCTTGCGCGAGTAGTCATCAATGAAGGAAACAAAATAATATGCTCCACCAATAGAAGCTGTAGAGTATGGCCCCCAAACATCTGAATGCACATAATTAAGTACCCTCTTAGAAGTATGCACGCCATCACCAAAAGAAACTCTGGTTTGCTTTTGCCAATACACATCCTTGCAAAAGTCCAACTTGTTGAAGATTTCTCCCTTGATATTTTTCTTCTTACGAAGCAACTCTAAGTTCTTCTCCGAAGTATGACCTAATCTCATATGCCAAAGCTTGGTAGCATCCAAACTTTTAGAACTATCGACTCCAACACATAATTCTCCATGCATAGTGGTACCCATTAGCAAATACAGATTTCGCACCATAACACCCTTCATCAATACAAGTGCCTCTCTAGAAACTCTCAAACCATCTTTAACAATGGTTATCTTGCATCCCAATGATGCCAATTGGCATAATGATATCAATGACTTCCGAAGACCTGGGACATAGCGAACATTTGAAAGTGTGCGAACATTCCCATCATACATGCGAATGCGAACTGAACCAACTCTCATAGACTTGCATGTAGCATCGTTCCCCATAAGGATAGAACTTCCATCTTTGGAATCGAAGGAAGAAAAATAATCCTTATTAGGAGTCATGTAAAATGATGCTTCAGAATCTAGAATCCAGTGGTCTGCAACATCTGATACAAGCGCTGTCAACAAATCGCTACCGCCTTTCTCCATCGCAATAGATGAAGAACCATCAGTCTTCTTCTCCAAATCTGGATAGTCTCTTCTCCAATGGCCTAGTTTCTTATAATTATAGCACTTTCCATCTTTAGACTTACTCCGCGAATTAGGCTTCCTAGAATTGGAACGCCCCCTATTATTCTTCACATTCTTCTCTGCTCTTCCTCTCTCAACAAATAAGCCTGAACTACTACTTCCTCCACTACTATCACCAACAACAAACTCTTTCATCTGATCTCTCAACTCTTCACTGAGCAAACCTGTCTTCACATTATCTAATTTCAATGTGTCTCTACCATAGATAAGGCTGTTAGAGAAATCAGTGTATCGCTTTGGAAGCGAACACAACAGAACCATTGCTTTTTGTTCTTCATCGATTTTCAACTCAACAGACTTCATCTTCATCAACAGGTCATCAGACACACTTAGGTGTGTCTTGATTGAAGAACCTTCCTTCATCTTATAAGTGAAGAAAGTCTTCAATAAGATCAGACGGTTGGTTAGGGATTTCTTCATGTAGAGGTCCACCAACTTCTTCCAAATGCCTCTAGCTGTTGTCTCCTGACTGATTTCAAAAATTACATTCTTTCCCATAGCAAGCTGAAGAGTAGTGAAGACCCATTCTTCCATCTCTTCTAATTCCACTGATGAAATATCAGCAGGCAATGTCTTTGTATCAAATACTACTCGATGAACGCGATTCCTTCTCAAAACTTCTTTCATCATCCACTGCTACTTTTCAAAATCCGCTTCACCATTCTACTTCTCTATCGTCAACTATGATACTGACGCCACATAGGAGCCTCTGACGTATGGAGCAACTACTGGCACTGACGTATTATTTGTTTTGTTTTCATCTCCTCCTGCCATTCTACCAAACACCTTCTTTGCGAATCTAGCTCTGATACCAGTTGTAAGGGGTGATCAATCCCTTTCAGCGGAAAAACCTCAATAGGATCTTGCAATGATGTGATAGCACAAACAGCTTGAAGTGAATATAAATCTCAGATCACAGAAAATATAAAGGCAACAGAGAACACACAAATTTATAGTGGTTCCACTATCGCGAGATAGTGTACGTCCACTTCAATGGGAAAGAGATTTTATTAATATTCAAGAGATTACAGAGTTTTTTTTCTAAAGTAGAGAAAAAGAAATGAAGAATGCAAATGTTCTCATACATTTAATAGGAATAACATCCAATTTTTGGAAAATAAATCAATTTATGGAAAAAACTAATATCCCATTAATTAATTGTCATACGATTAATTGATAATTTTCCCTTTTCTCCATCAATCAGTCCTTTTTCAACTTTAATCTCTTTCCTTTTTTTCTTCATGAAACATGGCAACTAATTAAATGACGAATATTTCCAATATCACCTATTCATTAATATTCCTTGCATTTCTTTTTATTCATTTCTTGCACAAAACAGGTAACGAAATTACCACAAATATCTCCAAAAAATCTAATTGATATTTGGAAATATTGTATCACCAAATTCCAATATAGAGTAGGTGATTCGGCGAAATACGTTTCACAGTACAATCTTATAATGGAAATCTTGACTCTTTAAACCAATCTCCTGAAGGTATTATTGTCTTGCCGATTTCAATTTTTAGTGGGTAACTGTAACGACCCACATTTTTTGACCGTTTAAAATCGACAATAAACCACACATGTCGACCCAAACAAATCTCAAATATAGGTAGTTATTGGGAAAAAGAAGAAAAAGAAGAAAGAAGAGAAAGACAAACAGAGTTCTCACAGCGGAAGGACAACATATAGTAATTAAATAACAGTTAAAGCAGTTGAAAGATATACAATAGGTCATAACATACAAGGGTTATCAGAGTTAACCATATACAGACTTACATACATGACAGCGGAAACAAAGTGCAGCGGAAAATCTTTATATATAATAGATGAACACCAAATCTTCGTCTTCGCTCTCCAAGGTAAAGGAATCTTCACTAACTGCAAGCATCTGCTGACCCGAGCGTATTGCATAAAAAAGAAAACACAACAAACACTCGGATCAGCACTAAATCATTCTCATATTAGTTAAATCAAAATACGAAATAATATCAGTGTCATGGGTGCAGTAACTCAAAAGATGTTACGGGATTTTTCCATCTCTCGAGGATCCGTTAAACTAATATCTATATAATAATACGCTATTATTATAATGTCTATTCAGTAAAGTATAAATACTGAAAATAACGTAAGCGGGATTACCATATTACCCTTACGCCGTTTACAGGCACCAACAGTCTATACAGTACCGTAAATTCACCGTACTGGTGTTATCAGAGGGCACTCCATAGAAGGCAATGCTAAATCAAAATCGTATGGGGCTCGATAAGGATATATATGACAAGGCACTCGAGGCAATGCCCAGGGTAGGATTCTACCAATTGCACTCCCGGACCGGTGGTAACGCATAGCAGCCACTACCGCCCACCTCGGAACACACTCCCAAAGTCATAAATGGGCCCAAATCATCATCATCATCATAGTCATAGAAATAGTATCGAAGAAGTGTGTCCGATCAAAGGTGCTACCTCAATTAGTCACGGTATAGCTCCTGTTTTAGTCATTTCAATTCTGACCCGAAGGTCAGGGCTATTTCGTCATCGTTCATCTTCTTCGATTCAATAAACACCTTCAAGTCATCATATTCATTCTGGATACGTCATAACATTCACAGTTGTCAAAGTGGTATCGACACTGACAGAGAGTATGCCTTATGTCGACTCCGGTCTCTTTAACAACCAACGCTTACACCTTTCACATCGGTCGTTTCTTTTATATTTGATAAAGGTTCGCTTTCATACCAAAATATCATCTTCTGTTTTGAACCCAATTTATATTCAAACGAATAAAATTTTCATATCAACGTATCATAATCATACCCAAACCGATTATATTCTAAACTAGAATATATTACATATCATTATATTATAATCATATAATATTTCAAAAACGACTTATATTCAAATAGAATATAATTTATCTCAAAGATTTCAAATTATCACGGATTCTTATCTCAACTCCATTTGAACCAGCGGTTCAACTCAAGCATTTCCATTCGGAAGAAATTTATAATTCCAAAAACACTTGTAAACTAAATGTTTATATATAATAATAACAGTAGTAATAATAAAAATAAAAATAATTTTTTTTATAAATAAATATATAGATATACATATAGGATATAATAATTAAAATAAATTAGTAATTTAAATATTATATATTTACTAAAAATATAGGTTTACTAGAAAAATTTGAAAAATGAATTATAAGGAAAAAAAAATTATTTAAAAATACAATAGTTATAAGTAAAGGCAAGTAATAAATTTAAAGCAAGAATAATTATTTGGAATCAAATGCATAAATATATTTAAAATAAATTTCTCTAATCAAAATCTTCCTTCCTTCCAAATTTCAAATACTTGAATCTATCCTCCGGTCTCAACGGAGTTCATTAAATTCCATCTCTCGTTTCAACCCCGTTCAAACAACTATTTGATTTCAAGAGTTCAAATATACATTCAAACTGAGTTAAAACAACTCAGATACCTTTGATTTCCAAATTTCCCAAATCAGATTACATAAGAATTTATTTCCTTCTAATCCAACTCTTAATTTGAAAAGATTTTAAATCATATTCAAATTCCAATTTAAATATTTCCACTTTGTTTTGGAAAATTTCTTTAACCCTTTTAATCAACATCCCAGTTCAGAATCTCTAAAGAATTGAATTATCGAGTATCTGTATATTCTTTTAAGGGGAAAATTCTATTGAATAAAAATTTCAAATATTTAAAATCATTTAACCAACCGATGTCTGTATATAATTATCTACCCAATGGCCAAGTGATTTAAATTTAATTTCTCGATATTTCAAGGATGGATCTATCATTTCAATCCAAATCAGGGTCACAGAGATTTATCATTTCACTACGTGTTCTTAATTCATTTTTATCGATAAATCCCGGGTTCATTAGATGCCCGCAACATCAAGGGTAAATGGGATTTATCGTCAAAAATCAACATGCATTACAATATACTGAATAAGGAGCATAAAAATGTCACTATAAATTCAGTAATAAATTTCAACCAACATCCATCACAACCATTTCATTCAACTGATCAGCGTGAACTGTTTCAGGATTTTACAAGGGTTCGAATTCAACTAGAGATTTAAATTAAATTAAATAACAAATCAATTACTTAAATTGCATGTTAACACACTTGCATGTTAAATTTAAGACACACATCAACAATCCAACACAACCATACAACCAAGCTTACTTCATAATTTAATTCAATAAATATGGGAATAATTCAGTATTTCGTGAGCGAAGAATCACTCACTTTTGAGTCTTCTGTTGATCGTACGTCCAACTGAAGGCCAAAATTTCACAGTCTTTAAACACAGCTAGATTAGTGCCAAAACGTCCGCAATTCCGCCACGATCCCAACGCAACAAACCGCGTCCAAATCCGAGTTAATATGAAGAAGCTATGAGCATTTTACGATTTGAAAAAAAAAAAAATATATATAAAATTATAAAATAACCCTCACCCACTAATATCCCGCCACGTCAGCAGGTCCCACTTCATCTTCCCGCTCCCTCACCTTTCCGCTACAGTGAATGTACGCACAAATGAACCCAAACCGATGCTACTTTGACCACCGATACACCTCGATTCTGACCACCGAAAAATACAAGGCCACCACCAACCAGAAGCTACTCGAAGGCCGCATCCTCTGACGCCGGAGCTGCCATCACCGGTGGACCCACAGCAGTGTACGGCGCTGGTAACCGGAGCCCAAACCGAACCCTAAACTGCGATATCCCTACGATCTACTCAACGATAGATGATGAGACCAAGTTCGTTGCGATCCCGACAACGATACGAACAATACCCAGAAGACGGTTTCTGCGATTTAGCTTTGAATCAAAAATACCCAAATTGAACCCTAGGGTTTCGATTTCAGAACCTTTGACCACTGATTCCGGCCAAACGAAGTACTGCATGTCAGAAAAATTGGTACCAGTAGCTTCGTATCGTCAAGAGCTTCGATTTGATATATAATTTGTTGGGTTTTGAAGAGATTTGATTTTGGAGTTGTATTTTATTTTGAACCTAGGGTTTGGAAAAATGTTTCTGCCATTAACGATGAAGTTTTGATAGAGAAAAGTATATGTATCATAGAAATGAGCTGATGAGGTGGTCATGGACTTAAGTTTATACATATATAAGGCCCAAATATGAGAAATACCCAATTATCCATTTACAAAGAACTCGTTCACATTTTCTCTCGTACGATCAAACGGTAAGTCGGATTGTAACGCAAATTAATCCTATAATAATTCACCGTTACGGTTCTGATGGCGCCAGTTTCGTCGAATTCCGAGACAGTCGCCGAAACCATTAAATTTCACAGTTAATTAAATAAATAAAATATCCAAAATTCAATTAACTGTTGAAATTCAAATTAAATATTCGTTAAATTCAAATTAAATCAAATTATAACCTAAATAAATTCTATAAATAAATTTCACACATTTTAAATCTATATTTGATTATTTAAATCTCTGATTTGAATTTCAGTTATTATTTCTCAACCTAGAATTCTCCATTTACCAATTAAATTTGAATTTTCATTTTAAACTAAATAACTCAAATCATTTAAATAAATAAAATATGAATTTCCAAATTTCACCAACCTTAAGTGTAAACTAAAAAAAATCTATTTATACTCCATTCAGATAATCATCACCATTATAATCAACGAAATTTGATTTTTCTAATATTATTCTATTTCATTTATTTAAAAATTGAAAATTAAATATACAGAAAATATGGGATGTTACATTCTCCCCCACTTAAAAGCTTTTCGTCCTCGAAAAGAGAACGAGACAAGGTATAAAATAAATCATACTTTCAAATTCCATACTTATCAACTAACATTTATGAGATAAGTATAGTTGTAAAACCCCATAAATTTTCTAACTCCCGAAATCACGGAAAAACTCGGCAGCATCTCCCCTGTACGGAGGGCCCCGGGAAAAATCCCGATACATATATCAATCCAAAATATACATCTCATCAACGATGAGGCATCCCTGAACCAGGGGAAAACAAAATATAAACCACCAAAATTTTGTAACCCAATTACGTACCTTTCTTTCGTTTATTTGCATTTATATTACCTTAGCATTTAGCGTTTAGTGCAAGCGAGCTCCGTAGCGCAATACCACTTCCTCACACCTGTTACAACTCGCATACATATGAGAATCAATCATATATACAATATATAGCAATTGTATACAACTTACACAACATATATCGACCCCTTTCAATTCCAAAACCAAGATATTCATAACATGCCAGCGAACAAATTGGAGTTTTACACCCCTTAGATGATGGAATTGGACTAAGACACACTAGGCAAAAGTTGTAGCTTTTGTTTCAGGATTTCCGAATTGTCTGGATTCGTCGAATTCGGATAATTTGTTCAAAAGTTATGGCAGTTTTAGCGAAGGCGAACGCTTCAGCCCTGGCAAATAAAATTGCAGATCTGAGTTGTTCAACCCAGTTTTTAACCCTTTAAACAGCAAAATTTTAACAAGCATAATACGGAAAAGTTTTAGTTCAGATCCTGGGCTTTCCGAATTGTACTCGCACATTAAAATCCGACGTTCCGTTAGGGAGTTATGATCAAAACAATATAGGTATTCGCTTCAGATTTTTATTTTCTGCGCGCTGAACTACAACTAACGCTTTGATTTCAGGCAAATAAACATGAGAATTAGACAGGGTCCCATTAACAAAAGTTTTAGTTCAGTTTCCAAGGTTTCCAAAAAGTCTAGGATCGTTAAATTCCGATCATCCAATCAAAAGTTATGGCCATTTTACTTTCAGCTTATCGAACATCCTATTTCCGCCTAAACATTAATTCATTTATTTGAAGTTTCGAACTTTGGATTTCAAAAAGTTAACCAAACTCAACTATCTAGAATGGGTTATCACTCCATTTAGCATCTAATACTATTTACCCTTTCATTTGCTGCCATCTATTCATTCGATCCCTTATATCCCCCTCATAATCCAAGAAATGAGTTTTCATTAAATTTCTTACTTCGTTCTAATACATTTTCTATTCGTTTCTCGTTTATTCCAAACATTAAATCCCAAATGAACTTGAATTTATTTTAACTTCCAGCTAACTTGGTTATACTACATCCTAAATTCATTAACATGGATCGAGTTGCCAAATTCATTACTTATACCATTTTCTTCATCGATATTCCATTGAATTGTCATTCCAATTTCCATATTTGATTAGCCATTTACTTGAATTAATTCAGATTTATTTATTCTAATTATTCGAGTTCATCATCACCTCATCCTCAACTATTATTTGGTTCTAAATCGACCAATTAAGTTTCTCGGATTTTCTTGCTTATCCATTTCTCGTTAGTATAGATCAAATTTACCTATTCGACCAAACTATCTATATTGATTCCAACTCGACTTGTTTAAATTTCCTAAGTCGATTCGTTTTATCAATCCACTCAACTCAGGTTAAGATTTTTTTCCCAATATTTCCATTAACTCAAGTGTCAATTCTCAAATTGTTATTAGTCGATTTCCTGAGTTAAACTCTATTTAACTCGATTCCTGCACGAATTAAGTTATATTTTATGCGACAAAAGTTTTAGTTCCCTTCATCTCATTATTTATACCAAGACTTATACTCCATATATCATTCAAATAAGATTTACCTCATTTGGATTTCGTATACTTTCATTCACACACACACACATATATATATATATATATACTAACTTGCCGTTTGTTTCCTTATTTATATTTATTGGCAAGTCACGCTTTAGTAACCAATTTAAATCCCTTTCCTACTACTTCTCGACAAATTTCACTTACTTATTTATTAACCAAGGCACAGGCTATTCCCTTCCTTATTTACACACTAAATCTTCCATTCATTCTTGGTCGATCTTAGTCGAATTTTATTTCATAGTTAACTTGCATGTTTCTCTAACGCTTATATCAACTCATTTGGAATTTACTTAAACTTTATCATTACCCTTATTTAAGAGTTATGTGACGATCTCTAAATATTTAAGTCCATTTCATGATTTCTCATGATATATATTCAAATGAATTGATTTGACTTAACATAGGACCTAACATTATTACTTAAATTGAACTTAAATACTTGATTCTGAGTTCATAAACTAGGATTTAAAAATAATATATGTACCTATTCTATTTAAAAAAAAACATACCATATATATATAAAATTTTAAATCCGACTTTAATTTACCAAGAACGAAGAAATTCCAATCCTGGTTAAATTTAAATTCAACTTCTAATAATAGGTACAAATATGTTTATATGAAATTTTATATCATATGTAATCAAATCCAAAACCTCTATCCACTAGTTATGAAAATACGAAGTGGTCTCCCCCACTTAAACGCTTCAGAATAAATGTCGATAATGCGTGCACTCATTACCGAAGCTATTCTAAGGTCCAAGAAGGGATTTCACTTATTCTATTTCAAATCCTTTGAGATCGTTTACATTTCGAAAATACTCACTTGTAATACCCTATTATTCCAAATATCTTGGCAAATCTATTTCAAGAGTACCCCAGGATCAAGTTTCAAGTTCATTTCTATTTCATTTGCAAATCATACTCTGCAACCCATTATACTAAAGGATTTTATTCTCGAATTTCCCGAACCATTTAAAATTTTCCATTACTTTCATTATTGAATCACTCATAATAGGAAATGACTTAATATTATCAATTACTCGAACGAATACATATATACATGAACCAATAATATATATATTTGATATATTTTAGAATATAGTCCAAAACCATATTATGTCGATTATTCTGATCGATTATTTAGAAATCCCTATCGATTCTATGGCGTCCCATACGTCGATAAGAATCCAAAAATAATCAACAGAACAAGCCAACACCATATAAACCAATTAATATCGAAAATACAAGTACGCTCTCTCACATCACTCAAACTCATTCTAGGGCACTACTAACCCTATCTCTAATGAGTTAATTCCCAAACAGAGCCAGGGTTATCGCTAACCATCGCTCTGATACCAACTGTAACGACCCACATTTTTTGACCGTTTAAAATCGACAATAAACCACACATGTCGACCCAAACAAATCTCAAATATAGGTAGTTATTGGGAAAAAGAAGAAAAAGAAGAAAGAAGAGAAAGACAAACAGAGTTCTCACAGCGGAAGGACAACATATAGTAATTAAATAACAGTTAAAGCAGTTGAAAGATATACAATAGGTCATAACATACAATGGTTATCAGAGTTAACCATATACAGACTTACATACATGACAGCGGAAACAAAGTGCAGCGGAAAATCTTTATATATAATAGATGAACACCAAATCTTCGTCTTCGCTCTCCAAGGTAAAGGAATCTTCACTAACTGCAAGCATCTGCTGACCCGAGCGTATTGCATAAAAAAGAAAACACAACAAACACTCGGATCAGCACTAAATCATTCTCATATTAGTTAAATCAAAATACGAAATAATATCAGTGTCATGGGTGCAGTAACTCAAAAGATGTTACGGGATTTTTCCATCTCTCGAGGATCCGTTAAACTAATATCTATATAATAATACGCTATTATTATAATGTCTATTCAGTAAAGTATAAATACTGAAAATAACGTAAGCGGGATTACCATATTACCCTTACGCCGTTTACAGGCACCAACAGTCTATACAGTACCGTAAATTCACCGTACTGGTGTTATCAGAGGGCACTCCATAGAAGGCAATGCTAAATCAAAATCGTATGGGGCTCGATAAGGATATATATGACAAGGCACTCGAGGCAATGCCCAGGGTAGGATTCTACCAATTGCACTCCCGGACCGGTGGTAACGCATAGCAGCCACTACCGCCCACCTCGGAACACACTCCCAAAGTCATAAATGGGCCCAAATCATCATCATAGTCATAGAAATAGTATCGAAGAAGTGTGTCCGATCAAAGGTGCTACCTCAATTAGTCACGGTATAGCTCCTGTTTTAGTCATTTCAATTCTGACCCGAAGGTCAGGGCTATTTCGTCATCGTTCATCTTCTTCGATTCAATAAACACCTTCAAGTCATCATACTCATTCTGGATACGTCATAACATTCACAGTTGTCAAAGTGGTATCGACACTGACAGAGAGTATGCCTTATGTCGACTCCGGTCTCTTTAACAACCAACGCTTACACCTTTCACATCGGTCGGTTCTTTTATATTTGATAAAGGTTCGCTTTCATACCAAAATATCATCTTCTGTTTTGAACCCAATTTATATTCAAACGAATAAAATTTTCATATCAACGTATCATAATCATACCCAAACCGATTATATTCTAAACTAGAATATATTACATATCATTATATTATAATCATATAATATTTCAAAAACGACTTATATTCAAATAGAATATAATTTATCTCAAAGATTTCAAATTATCACGGATTCTTATCTCAACTCCATTTGAATCAGCGGTTCAACTCAAGCATTTCCATTCGGAAGAAATTTATAATTCCAAAAACACTTGTAAACTAAATGTTTATATATAATAATAACAGTAGTAATAATAAAAATAAAAATAATTTTTTTTATAAATAAATATATAGATATACATATAGGATATAATAATTAAAATAAATTAGTAATTTAAATATTATATATTTACTAAAAATATAGGTTTACTAGAAAAATTTGAAAAATGAATTATAAGGAAAAAAAATTATTTAAAAATACAATAGTTATAAGTAAAGGCAAGTAATAAATTTAAAGCAAGAATAATTATTTGGAATCAAATGCATAAATATATTTAAAATAAATTTCTCTAATCAAAATCTTCCTTCCTTCCAAATTTCAAATACTTGAATCTATCCTCCGGTCTCAACGGAGTTCATTAAATTCCATCTCTCGTTTCAACCCCGTTCAAACAACTATTTGATTTCAAGAGTTCAAATATACATTCAAACTGAGTTAAAACAACTCAGATACCTTTGATTTCCAAATTTCCCAAATCAGATTACATAAGAATTTATTTCCTTCTAATCCAACTCTTAATTTGAAAAGATTTTAAATCATATTCAAATTCCGATTTAAATATTTCCACTTTGTTTTGGAAAATTTCTTTAACCCTTTTAATCAACATCCCAGTTCAGAATCTCTAAAGAATTGAATTATCGAGTATCTGTATATTCTTTTAAGGGGAAAATTCTATTGAATAAAAATTTCAAATATTTAAAATCATTTAACCAACCGATGTCTGTATATAATTATCTACCCAATGGCCAAGTGATTTAAATTTAATTTCTCGATATTTCAAGGATGGATCTATCATTTCAATCCAAATCAGGGTCACAGAGATTTATCATTTCACTCCGTGTTCTTAATTCATTTTTATCGATAAATCCCGGGTTCATTAGATGCCCGCAACATCAAGGGTAAATGGGATTTATCGTCAAAAATCAACATGCATTACAATATACTGAATAAGGAGCATAAAAATGTCACTATAAATTCAGTAATAAATTTCAACCAACATCCATTACAACCATTTCATTCAACTGATCAGCGTGAACTGTTTCAGGATTTTACAAGGGTTCGAATTCAACTAGAGATTTAAATTAAATTAAATAACAAATCAATTACTTAAATTGCATGTTAACACACTTGCATGTTAAATTTAAGCCACACATCAACAATCCAACACAACCATACAACCAAGCTTACTTCATAATTTAATTCAATAAATATGGGAATAATTCAGTATTTCGTGAGCGAAGAATCACTCAATTTTGAGTCTTCTGTTGATCGTACGTCCAACTGAAGGCCAAAATTTCACAGTCTTTAAACATAGCTAGATTAGTGCCAAAACGTCCGCAATTCCGCCACGATCCCAACGCAACAAACCGCGTCCAAATCCGAGTTAATATGAAGAAGTTATGAGCATTTTACGATTTGAAAAAAAATATATATATATAATTATAAAATAACCCTCACTCACTAATATCCCGCCACGTCAGCAGGTCCCACTTCATCTTCCCGCTCCCTCACCTTTCCGCTACAGTGAATGTACGCACAAATGAACCCAAACCGATGCTACTTTGACCACCGATACACCTCGATTCTGACCACCGAAAAACACAAGGCCACCACCAACCAGAAGCTACTCGAAGGCCGCATCCTCTGACGCCGGAGCTGCCATCACCGGTGGACCCACAGCAGTGTACGGCGCTGGTAACCGGAGCCCAAACCGAACCCTAAACTGCGATTTCCCTACGATCTACTCAACGATAGATGATGAGACCAAGTTCGTTGCGATCCCGACAACGATACGAACAATACCCAGAAGACGGTTTCTGCGATTTAGCTTTGAATCAAAAATACCCAAATTGAACCCTAGGGTTTCGATTTCAGAACCTTTGACCACTGATTCCGGCCAAACGAAGTACTGCATGTCAGAAAAATTGGTACCAGTAGCTTCGTATCGTCGAGAGCTTCGATTTGATATATAATTTGTTGGGTTTTGAAGAGATTTGATTTTGGAGTTGTATTTTATTTTGAACCTAGGGTTTGGAAAAATGTTTCTGCCATTAACGATGAAGTTTTGATAGAGAAAAGTATACGTATCATAGAGAGCTGATGAGGTGGTCATGGACTTAAGTTTAAACATATATAAGGCCCAAATATGAGAAATACCCAATTATCCATTTACAAAGAACTCGTTCACATTTTCTCTCGTACGATCAAACGGTAAGTCGGATTGTAACGCAAATTGAAATCCTATAATAATTCACCGTTACGGTTCTGATAGCGCCAGTTTCGTCGAATTCCGAGACAGTCGCCGAAACCATTAAATTTCACAGTTAATTAAATAAATAAAATATCCAAAATTCAATTAACTGTTGAAATTCAAATTAAATATTCGTTAAATTCAAATTAAATCAAATTATAACCTAAATAAATTCTATAAATAAATTTCACACATTTTAAATCTATATTTGATTATTTAAATCTCTGATTTGAATTTCAGTTATTATTTCTCAACCTAGAATTCTCCATTTACCAATTAAATTTGAATTTTCATTTTAAACTAAATAACTCAAATCATTTAAATAAATAAAATATGAATTTCCAAATTTCACCAACCTTAAGTGTAAACTAAAAAAAAATCTATTTATACTCCATTCAGATAATCATCACCATTATAATCAACGAAATTTGATTTTTCTAATATTATTCTATTTCATTTATTTAAAAATTGAAAATTAAATATACAGAAAATATGGGATGTTACAGTAACTTATTCTTGCTCTCAACTCTTGATTTGGGGATTAGTTTTGTTTCAAATACCATAAAAGTTCAACTGCAAATTTTTTTGGGCTTTTGTCGAATATTAATGGCTGTTGTACTCACTGCAAATCAAGTTGATAATTGTTATAAAAGGGTTTATTTCTAGACCGAATTATATCTTTTCGTTCACTGGGATTTGGCTTTATAGAATATTTTTTAGGGACTTATGGAAATGAGATCTGGATAACCGTTCTACATTATGGGATGTAAACAAAACACTGTTTCATTGCACTATCGATTGTGCATCATATTATCATAACCTGAATTTCCTAATTCGTTTTACTCCTGGGTTTCAAAAGAATATCTAAATATTTTTGTAACTGCCGCACTATATGAGATCCCTACCAGCTTATTTGTTTGCTATGTCGTATACAAGTTGTATTCGTCTTGCTACCACGAAAGAGATCATGGATTCATGTGGAACAAATCTACTTGTTTTCAAGAGAAATAGGCAGTTCTACTTATATGCACGATTGGAAGGTGATGGACCATGTTGATTTCAACGTCAACGACATCTGTAATTTGATGGTTTTATATATTAGACTATCAGCAACAGTGATGAGTATAGATAAAGATGGCATAGATGAAGATTTTGTTTGGCAGTTATGACATTATCAAGAAATAAGTTAAAAAAGTCAGAACGTGGTAGTAGTCATCTCTAACTATCCATTCTGCTCATGAAGAAAATGGAAAACATGGCTAATATTTCTGCATAGAATGTGGAAAACGTGGAGTAGTAAAGAATTGCAAGTTACTTGCACGCAATAGCGGGACTGGGTCACAGCAGCTCTTATCTGGGGCTTACTGTGTATATTCTCTTATTTATTTATGTTTATTTAGGTTTACCTACTTCATGTTGTTTTTTTCTGTCTGTTTGTTTGCTTTATGACTCTACAGTTTAGTAACCTGCCTATGTACTGATATTTCAAATGTTAATAAAAGTGTAACTAATCTCTCTCTCTCTCTCGCGCTCTCTATATATATACACACACGCGCGCTAGGATTGGCTATATATTCTAGAGTAAGAAATGTTTATCTCATGCAATTTTTTTCATTGTTGTAGGTAATTGATGACTTCCGGAGAAGACAATAAGCATGTGTTTGCATTTTCAAGTGTTTGAAGTCTTTTTTATAGTAAGCAAATGATTTTATTTTGGTTTGGTAAACTTCGGTATGTAATAGATATGTGAAAACATGGTATATGAATATTTTATAAATTTGAATGTTTATTATAATGTGTTTAATTATCATATTTTGTTTACATGATTATCGTTTAAATATGTTCCTATATATTTATATTTCTATGATATTATTGTATAATATTATTTTACTGTTTAATAACATTGGATAATAATGAGTATCATGGGATAAATGCAGGGAACAGTGTAGTATATGCACGTTGTTTAAGAAATGCTAAGGAAAAGGAAATTGTGAGGTATACACAATGTTTAGAGATGCAAAGAAAAAAATGGTGAGGTATATACAACGTTAATGAAATGTTGATATAAAGAAATATCAATGTATACACAGCAATTATACAGTGCTAAGAAATTTCTTTATAATGTTTCAAACGTGTCGGATGAAAATTTTGAAACCTATTTTACAACGTTGAAAATCCGTTGTGAATATTGTAAGAAATAACAACATTGTCTAAACGCTGTAAATGATGGTGTATTTACAACGTTTCTATAAGTATAGTTAAAAGTTCAGGTCTTATTGCCACATGTCTTTATACGGCGTTCTTTATTTCACTGTTAAAACTTTTATAGTGTTTTCCCAACGCTATAAAAAGTCTTTTTCCTTGTGGTGATACTTCTTTCCTCATTTATAAATCCATTGATTAATTAATTGATTATGTAATCAATTTGTTTCCTTCCAAAATATCCTCTCAAATATTTCCACATATAACATAAATGATATATTGAATCAATTAATTAATTTTTTTCTCTTAAACAAATAATTGAATCACATAAATTCAATACTCCACCTTAATTCAAATATAACTAAATCTCAACAAATTGTTGGGTCTACACCATCAAGCTCAATTTGAATTACTTTGAGCAATATTGCCCAAACAGAGCTTCCAAATCTTTCCCAAGCATAAGAAAGATAGTATACACATCAACACACATACAAGAAATACCAAAAATTCTTCAAAAAATCTGATGAAGGAGACAAATGGTAGATACAGAAATCCGAGAGACTAATGGAGACTTCATAGCACACTTCACCTTCTCCATCCTATATTGAGCAAGGAAATACTCAATATTATCTACTTCAACCTCCTTCGCAAGAATTTTACTCGACTTCACCAAGCCTGTCTTATCAAACTCAACACAAAGCTCTGCACAACAAACAACATGAGAAGTATAATTAACACCTCTACTATGCTCACAAATAAGACCAACAGAGGCAAAAGGCCTTAACTGGGGCTGAGCTCCGCTTAGAGTTTGAATATATGAAATCTTCTCATCAACCATGGTACCATTGGAAATACCAATTTCTCACCGAATATCGAAGCAGTCTGATGACTCCAAACATGTTTGAAAATTTTGTGCCCTCCTAACATCATCACTTGATAGAGGGTCCACCTTCAGTAAAGACCTCTCATCAAATATCGCATACCTTCTAGTCATAATTCTCTTAGTTGTTTTGCAACACAACCTATACTTCCTCATTCCTTCCCTATAGCCTAACAAAATGTGTTTGTTTCCTCTAGGCTTCAACTTAACATGTCTCTCATCTTCTAAATAATCCGAACAACTAAACACATAAAGGAATGAATAGTCAACGGGCTCTCTTTTTCATACTTCTTCTGGGATCTTCAAATCTATGGTAATAGAAGGTGCACGGTTCATGAGAAATACTGCCATTGATATTGCTTTTTCCTAAAATCCCCCCTCTTTTAGTCCAGAAGTCAGTCTTAAGCTCATAAACCTTTCCCGTAATATCCGACACATGCTCTCCAATACTCCAAAAGAATGCGACTTAGTAGAAAAATCTCTAAATATATGCTCGGATGCACAATATTTAGTGAATTCTTGCGATGTAAATTCACTACTATTGCCAATTCTAAGAACTCTCAACTGCTTTTCTGACTTCTTTTCAACTAATTCTTCCACTTTCAAAAATGGGAAAATATTTCGGATCTAGTCTTCATAAATAGACCCAGACCTTTTGTGAGAAATCATCAACAAATAAGATGAAGAAACTGGCTCCATCAAAAGATGCAATTGGGGTGGGTCCCCATACATAAGAATGAACACACTCTAGAAATTCTGTAGCTCTTGGTCTTTCAACATCAAATGTGACATGCTTCTTTTTTCCAAAGGAACAATCTCCACAAGATCTAGGCTTTAATTGAGAATCAACAACAATTAACCTATGCTTCTTTAATACTTCAAGGCTCACCTCATCAACATGATCTAAATGAAGCCGCAATAACTGAGTACAATCTGGAAAGATAGAATCAATAAAAACTACTGAACCTTCCAAGAATGTCTCTCCACGAAGCATATAAATATCATCGACTCGAAGCCCTTTCATCACTAGCAAGGAACCCTTCGCCACTCTTAAATTATATCCATCTATTATTATCCTCATTCCAAGTCTACTCAAAGCTCCAACTGACAACAAATTCTTATGCAGAATTGAAACATGTCTAACATCCGTGATAGTTCTAATAACACCATTATGCATCTTAAACCTCACAATTCCAACGCCTACAACATGACAATATTTGTCATTCCCCGAATGATCTGCTCTACCATCAATCTTTTCATAACTAACAAAACAGTTCCTATCTGGCATCATATGGCAAGAGGCACCACAATCAAATACCCAACTTGTAATCTCTGAAGGTGAAATACTGACCGAAAATAATGATGTATCACTATCACATCTATCTGCATCTGATCTAACTGCTACCAAAATTAAAGCTTTCTCTTTCTTCCGTCTTTTCTTTCTTAGTATTGAACAATTTCATATGAAATGTCCCTTCTTCTTACAATAATACCAAACACCTCTTCTAGAACCCCAGAAGTGAGTCCTATGCATATCTCCTCCAAGGCGCTACTACATCTTATCTCTTTCTCTAAATGAATGAAGTTGCTACTG
The DNA here is from genome assembly GCA_030737875.1 of Allium sativum. Lineage (NCBI taxonomy): Eukaryota > Viridiplantae > Streptophyta > Magnoliopsida > Asparagales > Amaryllidaceae > Allium > Allium sativum. The sequence goes on from CM060915.1 coordinate 709,566,121, forward strand.
AAGAACACCATCATTAGTCTTCATTTTGACCTTCCATGTCCCAAAAACTTCTCTTCTAACAAATTTGGTGATGCCATAATTTTTCGTACCACTACTAAAAGCATTTAGCCATTGACAACTAATCGTGACCAAGACAGCAAGCTCTCATACCAATCTGTTGTGCGAATAATTGCACAAATTGCTTTAATACCAATCTGTTGTGCAAAACATTGATTTGATTTGCACAAACTCAAAAACTGTACAACGGAATACAAAAGGCGCAAGAGAAATACAAAAGGATGGATCTAGCTTGTCGATTCATTATCAACCGCCAACTCAATGAAAAATAATTACCAAACAAAACAAAAATAGTATAAGAGAAGAAGAAGAAGACTCAAAGATTTAATGTGGCTTGGCTATGCCTAGTCCATAGACCCAACAACCATTCTTTATTTCATTGAAGAGAGTACAAAAAGAACACGAGAGAAATTATAAAATTACAGGTAGTAGATAGAGAGACTAACCTATAATCATAAATTGAATAATCAATTTCAACAAAGACTTGTATAATCTCAAAATCCCTAATTGATTTACCATATAAATTAGAGTTTGCCGAAGAAGAGGATAATGGTGGATGCTCTCTCATATTAACACTCCAAAAATATGAAGATTTAAATAAGCTTCAGGATGAAAGGTTGCTTAGAGATGAATAGAATTAATTTTCTGATTGTCTTGAAACCTTTGAAAATGTCCATGATTTGATTGTAGTGTAGATAGAAAGTGAAGATCTAGGTTTCCATATGTTTTCTCCCTTGCTTGATTCTCTAAGCCTAATCATTTATTTCTTCATATTACGAAATCAATAAATTTATAAATATACTTCTTTCCTCATTTATAAATACATTGATTAATTAATTGATTATGTAATCAATTTGTTTCTTTTCAAAATATTTCTCAAAAATTTCTGTTTCTTTTCAAAATATTTTTCAAAAATTTCTACATATAGCATAATTAATTTACTGAAACAATTAATCAATTTCTTTTTCTCTTAAACTAATATTTGAATCACATAAATTCAAAACAATATATCTTTAAATTAATTGAGATGAGTTATGAAGTACATTTATCATCGATCTTACTAAACTATTATAGGCTCTAACTAAGTCCTATTTCTCATTCGTGTCTAATAAAATTAATGTTCAGGGTACTTGAAGTTCTGTAACCATTTGTAAATGTTTAAATTGGAAACTTTCGATGATTCCTCCCTCGAATCATGTAAGATTTGGCTTGATTTCCATTTTCTCATCCTTTATTAAGAAAAAAGACTTTAAATCCCTTTCAATCTCACACCATACCATATGTTATATTAATCCTCTTTTCTTGAACCAAGAAATCATGTTGATTTGAAGGATCTTTTATAGGATTGGTTAGGCTTTTATATGTTAACTAAGACATAAGTGAGAAGCAACAAACAATGTATATCTCTTTCTTAGGTGAGTTCATGATTGGTTCGTGGCTTATTCATGGGTGATACGATTAGGCTTTTTTCTAGGACGACATATGCATGATTCTATATATGAATTTGAATTTATATTTTGTATATTTAATTTGGTATAGTCCCAGTTCTATGGATGAACTTAATGAACATAAACATAAGGTATTTTATTGGCTCATATTGATCTGAATCTATTATTTTGCAAGTTTTTTGTTTGCTCCAAAAATATTTATGTTCTTCATTTTTTCTTAGGATTTTCATTGGCAACAAATAGTTATTTTTAATTCCTCATTAGTACAACATGTCATTGTAAATGTTATTTTATGTCTTTCTGTAAAATTAAATTTGTTTACTTGCAAAATTGTGTAAATAGAAAAAATATTGATTACCTTTTCTAAAGTTGGTTAAAATGCTTAAAAATTCTAGCATGTGGATTCATCAACTGTAATTCTCAGCACATATACCTATTTAATGAATGAGATGTAGTAATATTTGAGAAGTTGTTGTATGTTGATTTGCTGCATTCAAATACTATTGAAAACTAACATGATCTACTTATAAAGGTAATCATGATAGGATTGTTACTACAACCACTTATGGTTAAGAGATAAACGTGACATATATTGTACTAATATTTTAGACTATATAATTTATTATTATTTTAAGCATATTTGACATAATTAAATTTTACACTTAGAAATATTGTTATATGCATTATAAGTAGAATCACTTCTTTAATTTTATTAGAATTGAAAATCAATTGTCGTTATATTAGTTATTTTCTTTAATTAGCGCATCTCAATTGATTTAAAATTAAATGCTTTGTTGGCTTATAACACTTCATTTTTAAATTAATCAACATAATTTTTTGGTTATTTACATGATTTAAAACAAGTAAAGTGATCCTTTGACCTTTTACAAAACCTTAATGTATTTAATTTCAAAAAAAAAAAAAAATGGTTTTGGCTGAAATGTCCTTAGCCATCATCTTATCCGATTTTTTTAAATATTTGCAGGCTAACCATATTTTGTTAAACTCACACAAGAGGGACTAGCAAAATAAAAATTCTACGAATTTTCATTTACGCAAACAAAATTTGAAGTAAATGAATTGATGTCACAGAAGATTGTTTGGTTTATTATACACATTTCCATTTTTTTGTACATTATTGTCTTAATTGTATAACCATAATAGTTTTATAAAACATGACTGATATGATAGTCCAAACATTATGAGAATAGATAAATACCAAAGAATAAGATTTTGCTGCTTTCCTTCCTATGAATAAATTCATATACACTCTCTTTGACTTTAATATTTTCACCATTGAAAATTTTCAGTAGTATTATTTCCATTACATGGCATTCTGATACCGCGGGAGTAGAGAATAAGCCGCTTTTACATTAGCTCCAAAGAATGTTACAACAGAGATTTGGATTACAATCACGAGGAGTTACATGCAACTGGTCTAAGCGAAAGGGGTGTAAATGTTATTCAAGTTGGCGCTATTTTACTGTGTAATTTATTCAGACTGTGATTGTTCTTACTGCTTTTATGTCTACTGACTGCCATTAACTTTGTTTATTAGTATCCTTCTGTTATATCATGTGAAACTCATGGGAAGTAATGAACCTTTATATCAAGTGTTCTGTTATTCACACCCCCACTTCCTTTTTTCGACTACCACGTCATTCAGCCGTTAACCACCGAACAACTTACCCCTCAAAGTTTACATTGTACGGCAGCCGTTTATTGCCGACGAAGGTGAAGCACATTCGATTGTTAACAGCCAAACTAAAATGTGTGGTGGCCAGAAGAGGAAAGTGGGGTGTGAATAGCAACACACTATATCTATCTGTTTGTATCTTGAATGACTCAATGTTAACATATCTCCTTTCTGTTTGTATCTACCAAAAGGTCCGAAATTCGAATAAATTCTTAATCATAGTTGGAGACGACTCAAGAATGTGAGAGATAGTTTAGCTTTGTATTTCACGTTATGAGTTTTGAACATTAACTACAAAACATAAGAAGGCCAGAGGGATGGTGAAGGAGATGAAAGTAAGATATCAGGGATGATGCGAGATAAAGGAACGACAAAAAATGGATTATTTGTCATATTTCTATTGATCCCAAAAATAAATAATAAAAAAAGCTTTTTTGTTTCATATGTTAACTTCGGTTTTCTAAAACGGTTGTTTTTTACGATATACATATGCATGTGTACTTTTGTATGGATGACAACTAAAATATAACATTTGTAGAGATAAAATATATGAGCATTCCAAACAGTGCAGCACTCCTGTAAGCCATCTGATTTGCTCCACACATTCTCATTTCTTTTTCTTTCCACTAGCTTTCCCCCGCACTAACTTATTTAAATATTTACGAGTGGTCCAAAATGAGGGGTTATTTAATGTTCGAAATAAGAGTGACATAGAGTGTGCCTTCATATTTGTATTACAATAAAACATTAAATATTGTCAACACACATCCGATAAGGGTTAATTAAAATGAAGCACAAACCTTATTAAAAAAGGAAGATCCTTGATTCTATTGCATAATATTTAATACAATTCACAGTGTATAAAATATAATAAAGAAGACAAAACATGTAATAACCAATATGTTAAAACCTGTATGAATGCCCCATCTATATAGCATTTGTTAATAATATTCTCATCCCGTTTGAGTAAGCATGAAAAAAATCAACAAATATTCATGTAGTTGTATTAAATTATTTTGTTTAGTAATTTTCTATATGGGACATTCCAAAAGGTGGGTTTCACATAGGAGGCATTACCATTGGCAGCATCCCACCCCACCTATCTATGATAAGTGAACACTCTATGAATTTCTTGCTAGATCTTCAATCATTTTTATTCACATTAAATGAGCTTTCTCCATATTTACAAAATAACCTTTATGGCAAAAGGATGGTTTTAGAAAATTTATCCTCAGCTAATTGCTTTTGATTGGAACCATATAGAAAATTAAAAAGATTTATAGTCTATATAACTCATTTACCTACTTTACCTACTTTGACACTGAAGTGGAAGTACATAGTATTCAGATATATCTTTCTCACATTACTGTTCTATTAGTTATGCTAATTTTTGAAAGAAATTCCGCTTTATTTGTGTTGAAATCTCATTTCTCAATGAATATTGAATGATGAATAACAACGCTGACTCCTTTAGGTCCACACAACATATATAGTTGAATAATCAGATAATCCATCATTGTGATCGGATCGAATCTGATGCCCTGTTAATTGATTGCTCATTGTATCATTTTTCTGTCAACAATAGTCGTTTTGAAAGACTATTTCTATTCTATACATGCATAAAATCATGCCTAGATTTTTATAAACTCATATTACCACTGGCATTAGATAATTAACCTATGTATATCTTAGTTTAATGCCGATATTATACAAGTTATTGTGACATCCCACATCACCTAGTGTAACCCATATGCGGATGCATTAGGCTCTATGAAGCGCAATAAGTATACAGTTACCAAATTTTCACAAGATAGAATAATAGTTACAGCGAAATTTTTTAACTTTTATTATTAAATTAAAAGCACTACTTCTAATGTAACACCCCGTAATTTTAAAAGACATCGAAATGATAAATTAAAGAACACTTAATTAAATAATTGGAATTAAGTGAAATGGACTGCCCCATTGCATTCGTTTTGAAATTCTGGTCAAGATAGGCACCTGGTTTGCGTAAAACGGACATCGTTTGAAGAAGTTACTAAGGTCAGAAGTTTGTATACGCATAAGAGAAATATATATAAACAAATTAATCCAGAAATTCAATTTAATTCGAAAATTAAATGAGGTGGGAGGACGCGGGAAATCAGCCCGTTGGGGGTCGATCCCGTTCCCTCAGGGTGTCGACCCATGGGTCGACCCCTCAACAGGGGTGTTGACCCCTGTGTCGACCCTCCCTGGGCGCACCTGGATGTTTTTCTGGCTTTGTTCATCGGCTGATGGCTATATAAAGGACCCTATACCCATTGTTTTATTCATCTAAATCAATGGCGATGATGAGATGCTGCTCCAACTCAGATTAAATTAGCCTTTTCTTCAACAATGACGATTCATACATATTCAAATATCGCTGATTCAACATCAACACACTTCTCTCAGTTTTCTTAGATCCATTCTCTGTGAGTTTATGGTTCTTTTAGATATAAACTCCTAAAATGTAATCTTGAAATGTATATGAATTTGGACCTAAAACTATGTCTAATCAGTTCTGTTATCACATATTCATCAGATCTGTTCTTATATACCTATCTTGTCATTATGCCCAATTCTATCACTATATGCTTATTCAGTTGCTATGCCTATTTCTCCATCATATGCCTATCTTGTTATTATGCTTATTTATGTTCTCTTCCCTTCTTCTTTCCCTTTTTATTTTTATAGCTAGGCTTCCTTCGAGCCTAGGCATACCGCTGAAATATGCGAACGCGTGAAATTGGGAACAAGGAGAAAACGTTAAAATTGGAGCATAACTTGTATTGGGAAATTAGGGCATAAATTGAATTGAAAACATGAATATGGATGTGGGGCGTAAACCAAACTGTGATTAAAGACCTTAATTTGGGGGCATATGGTACATGTTGAACATGACTTGGGAAAGGGACATGAAAACTTATAATGAAATAGGAATAATTGTTAAAAAATGAAAATGCCTAGATTTACAGTAATTAGAAACTGTAACCGTGCTTAGACACGATGTTAGATTACACTTGTGGTAGAAGCCTGCCCGGAACAACCCAGCATATCCAACCTCCACAAGTGGTAAATCTAATGTGAGGGGTCTAACTGCATAAATACGTGTAGGTGCTTGTAACACCCCAGAATTTTAACGACATTAAAGATGATGAATTAAAGAATAATTAGTGTGAATACACTATTAACAATGAATTAAGGAAAACTTAATTTAATATTCAAAATTAAGTAAAATGGACTGCGTCATTGCGTCCGTCTCGAAATTCTGATTAATATAGACACCTGGTTTGCGTAAATCGGACACCATATGAAGAAGTTATTAGGGTTTGAAGTTTGTATACGCATAGGAAGAATATATATATATATATATATAATAAGTTCAAAAATTCAAAAATGGGTCCAGAAATTCGAAATTCAGTTCAAAATTCGAAATTTGAGAAGGTGGCAGATTTCCCGCTCAGGTGGGTCTACCCACTCAAAGGGGGACCGACCCATAAGTCGACCTACCCAAAGGGGGGTCGATCCAAAGGTCGACCCAATCAAAGAGGGGGTGACCCACCCTTGACAGATCTGGAAGAAATACTTTGTTTTGTATCTGGACACCTTTCTGAGCAAGATTCATTGAACCCTGGGCTATATAAAGGACCCTAGATCTAGGTTTTATTCATCTAAAAATAATGCTGACGGCGAAGCTTAGCTGCAACGAAAATTAAAATGGCCTTTCTTCTTCCAAATAAATTCAAAGAAGATTATACATATTTGAAGATTGCCACGACAAATTCAGAGATGGCTACAACAACTTATTCAACATGTTGTTCGCAGTAATTTGGATCCATTTCCTTAGATCTACTCACTGTGAGTTCATGTTTTTTTTAGATCTGAATATTTAAATAGTAATCGTGATATGTATTTAAAAATTGGATCTTGAATCGGTGCCTAATCAGTTCTATTATGACATAATTATCAGATCTGCTTTTATATGTTTATATCGTCACCATTTTAAATCTTGTCATAATATGCCTATTCAGTTTATGCCTATTATTGATTCGTTATTATGCCTGTTCTGATTCTCTTCTCTTCCTCTTTTCCCTTTTTATTTTTATATAGCCAAGCTACCTTCGAGCCTGGGCGTAATGCTGAAAATGCGAACGTGAGAAATTGGGAACGATTGGGAAACACATAATTTGGGGCATAATTGATATTGTAAAATTATGAATATAAGTTTGGGCATAAAATGTAGAAATATACAAATATGGATTTGGGAACATATATCGTGTTGTATAACATGAATATGAGTTTAGGCGAACATTGGAAAATATGATTTAGCATAAATTATTTAAAATATGATTTGGGCGTAAATTGGAATATATGTTATTGAAATATGTGAATATGAACTAGGGACATAAATTGAAAAATATGTAGATTTGGTATTGTGCATTACATATATATATGTATATATATATGCCTTGACTTATAACTTGGGAAAAAGAGCATATGGTGCATAATTAAAAGGTGAATTGAAAAGGGGTGTAAAAGTCTATGATTTGAATCGTGAATTGGGCATATAATTAAATATGGGGAAAAAGAGAAATAATCTTTTATAATGACATAGGTAGATTTGGATAAAAATGGAATGTCTAGTAATTACAATTAGGAATTGTAATTGCACTTATGACACGAGGTTAGGTTGCATTAGTGGTGGAAGTCTGCCAGGACCTGACCGACATATCCAGCAGCAACTAGTGTTGAACCTAATGTGAGAGGTCTAAGTATGCAAATACGAATCGGGCTAAGACACGAGGTTAGACCCAACTGTGAAATAAGACTACCTGAACCCGACTGGCATATCCAACATCCACTTGTTGTAGGCCTAATGTGGGAGGTCTATCCCATTATAACCATAATTGGACATGGTAATGAATTGGACTACTTAACCTAATTTAATCCATAAGGATTGTATGATTATGAACTTAAGTTAGGGTTAAGTAAAATTGGATGGGTAGTGGGTAGGTTAAGTAAAACAGAGGGGGTGGGTAATATTTACATATAGGCTCATGAACTTAACCCAATAAGGTTATGTAATTAAGGACACCTAGTGGTATACATAACTGGTGGAAAATATAATAAAGTTATGTAATTAAAGACACCTTTGTAGGGTAAGCATAACTTGTAGAAATGATAGAATTAGATACACGTAATAATCTGCTAAGTAAACAACGATAAGTTGTATTGACAGTGTAAATTGAATTTATGGTTAAATAAGAAAGAATGAGGAAAACTTGTAAAATAAATAAGTTATATTTGAATGGTAAGTGATTAGGAAACATGTGAATTGAGATATACTTAATAACATATTGAGGAGAACATGTTATTGTAATGATGTAACCAAGCAAGAATATGAAATAGATTGTGGATTACAGACCTTGGGCCACAATCTGGAGAATAACATGTTGTGGGCTCATTAATAAACTTAAATGGCCTAAGTTATATGATTGAAATCAATAAGCAAGAGAAACTTGGTAAATTGGAATAAGAGAGCAGAAATCCAATTTCTTAGCTCAAAGAACCCACAAAGAAGCTGAATTTCAGAAAGCTTTGATGTGAGAGAATAATTATATCAAACCGATGACTTGTGATTTCAGTAAGATTTCTCCTTTATAGCATGAACTAGTAATCGAATAGTTGGAAACATATAAGAAAGTAAGAGGCACTGGAAACGAATGTGGAAGCGATAATGGTTTGTATAGGGATGAGATGTAGATGTTTGGTTTTATTGTAATATATCTGAATTGTACTTGGTTGAGTATTCATGTGTATAATGTTTACTTTCTTTTAGTAACTTGCCGTTTATGTCAGTGTTATTTATGTAATTGATATATTTTTAGTGTATTATTGTGTATTTCAAGGTAATGTCCTTGCTAATTTATTAAATAAGTTCCATTATAATAGTACATAGGTAACAACATACAAATCTTAAAACATAATACAATCAAAAAAGTAGCAAACATAAATCCTCAACAACACAGTATAGGAACCCAACTTGCAAACAGAAAAAAGTGTCATAAGCCATGCCTAAGGATTCATGTTATTCCTTCCTTTGTGCAACGACCCGGATTTTCAAACAGATTATTTTAGTTACTTAATATGATTTTATATATCATAATTGATAATATAAACGAATTTTTATATTGAATTATCGATTTAATAATCAAATATAATTTAATTTAGAATATATCGAATTATCGTAATTTGAAATATAATCGATTTTGAAGATTTAAACTGTATTGAAATCGATTCAGATAATCAATATAAATTCTAACTGAATAAAAACGATAATAATAAATTGTTATCAACGAATTTAATTGTTTTGGAATCAATATATTTTAAGTGATTTAATTTAATCATTAATTTAATTTGATATCTCCTATATACGATTAAATGGAGCTTCAAATTATGTTTTATTGTGTTCAGAATAGTGATACAACCCCAAGAATGTCGGTTGTTGCGCTCAAATTGGAGTTCGGAACCCTGAATATATAATTATAAAATTTAACGGATAAGATCGAAATCAAATCATAGTTAAATCAACATCAAATCGTCTTTAATATTAGTGTACTTAACCTACCACCTAAGTTGTACCATACGGAGGACCAAATTCCTTGGCTCCTAAGTCTTCTTCTTCTATATATCGCGACTAAACACTTCTCATTTCTTTCTACAAAGAACCAAAATCAAATGGCCGACTACAGAAGCAAATTCAGAAGGATAAAGTAATTGTTGTTTCACTTAGAAACCACCGCTCCCACTTACTCAAACCAAAATCAAAGATATTAGAGATAAAATGGCGGCCTCTCTAGAAAATAAAATCCCAAAACTTAAATTCTAAGATGTTAAAAAGAAAGGAATCCGAATTTGAATCTACGGTTGGAAATCATGAGGCGGTTGAAGGTCGACGTTGGGATGGGGGTGCGATGTCGTCTCTGATAAAGGCGAAGGATTGGTCGACCTAGCATTGGAATTTGGGGGTTTTGAAGTTTGTGTCTTGCGATCGGAATTTGGGATCGAACCTTGTTCGATTTGGACTTTGAGCAACATCGCGATAGGAATTTGGGGAAGCTGTGAGGGTTCTCGAAGGGGGGAAGGCAATGATGTAAGTGAGGGTTGCGGTTTAGGGCAGTCACACATAATTCGAAGAAGACGGTGGAACTAGCGATGCCAGGTATTCGAAGCGTTTGTGGTACTTGGAATTCATGATTGAATTTGGGGGAGGATGTCGCTGACTTACCGTTCAACGTGGATGAGTTTGGAACCACGATTCAAAGGGAGCTCCGGCCTTCTAGAGACTGTGCAGGTTGGAGAGGATGGTTTGAAGATGATCAGGTGTTATGGCAACATTGTAGGTAGGTGAGTACTCGCAGATGGGTTTTGGTAAAGTCCGACATATGTTTTGTCCCATCTTTTTGCGAGCTACAGGCTCTGGTTGCGAGGTTGGGATTTTATAAGTGTTGTGAATTTGTTGGCAAATGTTTTGGTGGAATTTCATGGCAAGGGCGAGGGTGGTTGTTGTGTTCGTGCAGCATGAGATAGTGTTGATGAAGTAAGGCATAACTGTGTGTTGAGGCGGTGATGATCGGATTGTGGCAATGCTGTGGTGCTTAATAGGAGAGTGCAATGACTGGGTTAGACAGCAAAGTTATTGAAATGGTGATTGAGGTAAAAGCTACTTAATTAAATTAATTAATAATGTTAAATTATATATTATATATATATATTGTATAACTTGGGAAAATAACATTTTTGTCATACGATTTCAGACTAAACTGAACCGATGTACGTTAAAGAGTATCGACCATATTTAAGCATACAAAATGGATTTGGAGTTTTTCGGAGTTAGATGAAATTTAAATCGAACGTCCTTCGATTTAATCGCGAATAAAAATCCCGGTGAGTAAATCTCATTCAATTCATTATTTAGAATTATTTTTAGTCGTTAAAAATAATTGATGGTTGTTTGGTTGCATTAAAATATTACTGTGGCTATTATTAAATATATATTAGTTATTTAGGATTGGTGTTTGTGGTTATAATATATATATATATATATATATATATTGGTGATTGGATAGTTCACGCAGTACCATTAGCAGATGCCCGCAGTATCATTAGCGGATGACCCTATACGCCCCACGCTATGATAGTGGATGACCTTCTATACCGTGATATCCTACCTTAAAGCAGGATCGGTATTATTTATGTTGGCTAACGTCTGTGGATGCAGGAAAAACAGGTTGGAGGGATCCAACTGGATTCCTCAAAAATATTATTATTTGTTTGGATCATATATGTTATCTTATATGATGTGTTAGAAGAACCTGTGATTGATAATTTGATGTTTTGGATGTTTGAAATATCACTGGGCCTAGATGATAATTTATAAAAATATCGTGAAAAAGAATTTTGTGATTTAAAAGGGAAATTCCATTTTTCCAAAATAGAAATTGAATTTCAAATGGACTATAAATAAAAACAAGAAATAAATTTATAAATGGTGTTTATGAATTAAATGGAATAATTTTAATTGGATAATATGGGAAATTGAAGTAAATTTATAAACGGTGTTTATAAATAAAAATGGAATGATTTTCATTGGATAATTAGGGAACTGAAATGAATTTATAAACAGTGCTTATAAATGAAATGGAAATTTTTTATCATTTGATAATTTGAATATTTAAATTAAAATATGAATTTATAAGTAGAAATGGGAGATTGTTTTAAGGAAGTAAACGATGAAAATTATTCTGATGTTCAGAATGTAAATTGAACTAAAAATAAATCCATATGGATTTATGATTTGAATTCGATTAGATCGAATTTATTTAAATAAATATTTTTAGAACAAATATTAGGATTGTATTAAATAGAAGTTTAAATTAAATATGAAATTAGGTTCTATATTTATATAGATAAGTTATAATAAATAGAAATTACCAAAATAAGATTTTGGTTTTAAATAGATTTCGAAATGGACTTGTTTAAATATAAAACAAGTAACTTTATAAATGGTGTTTATAAACATGGTGAATGAATTATCAAGAGATAATTGGTAACTTTAAATTCAAGTATGAATTTAAAGTAAAATTTGAATTCAAATATGAATTTAAATTATAATTTGAAATCATTTCGAAAAAAGAAACGACAGTTTTATTCCAGGATTTGGAATATGAAAGAAATGGATTTTCAAATAGAATTTGAAATGGAACTTGTTTAAGGAAGTAGAATTTATAAACAGTGTTATAAATTTAGTGAAATAAATTATCATTTGATAATTTAGGAATTTAAATTCAAATATGAATTTAACAATGAATTGGAAATCGTTTCAAAATGGGGAAGACAAATGTTATTCCGATATTTGGAATATAAACCGAACTGAGATAAAATCTAAGGACTTAAAAATTAGAATTTCGATTATATCGAATTTTATAAATATTTTTTTTATAAAGGATTGGAATTCAATATAGAATATTTAATTATAAATAAATTATAACTTAATTATAAAATAATCGATGGTTAGGGAAGATTAGAAATATTTATTTGAATTTGTAAAATTGGTTTAATATATATTAAAATATATTAGAATGAGGTTAGAATTTATATATAAACGAAGTTTAAAACGTTTATATATTAAATATAATTAAAACGAACTCACCGCAGCACGGCAGTTCGTAAATTGGCGTTTCAAAATTCAATTGAATATATAGAACTCAATTTAAGTCGGAATTCTTTGAAATAAGAATCGTCAGGACTGATTTCATAATAGTTTTCTAATGGAAGAGAAAAATCTGGATTTCATCTTATAGATTTTGAGTTATGTCAAAATTAAATTTTTAGAAAAACAGCACCAGAACCATTATAAAACCATAACGGTTTGTTTAAATAAATAAAAGGATTTTTAAGTAAATAAAATCCGAATTTCCATTAGAGAAATCCAGACTGGAGATATAAAATAAGTATGAACTCCAATGAAGTAAGTGAAATGATTTTTGAGACAAAAATCAGAATTTTATTTATTGAATAGAACTAACTAATTTCAATAATAATTAGTTAATCGAAATTTGATATGAAATTGGGCTTTGAATAAGTAAAGGAGAGTTGAGAATTTTATTCAAAATCGAATATGGAACTTGAGTCAAAATGGAATTAAATTAATTCATAAGCAAGATAAAATGATATTTGAACATGATATGTTCAAATATAAAGTGGAATGGGCAAAAGAGCTAATGAAAAGATTAATTTGCGAGTTGAGTTAAAAATGGCCGGATTGAGTTGAAATAAATTAGAAATGGATGCATATGTGTTAGACAGGTATGGAATGAAGAGAACGAAGTTTATAAATTTAGTGCCTGACAAAAAGGTACATGTTTAAATTCCGTATGAGAGTTTATGCGCCGAATCGGCAAGCCGCTTGGCTTTTTAATTTTCTTCTTGAATGGAAAAGGCCGAGAGAGGCGTTTTGTAGTTGTACCAAATGACCCGTACAAAGGAGGTTGTGGCGAAATTTTCCAAAAATTTAAGGAGTTAGAATATTTTTAAGAAATTTTGATAGCTAGAAATCAATGTATTGATATGTATAGAATTCGATAAGGAAATAAACTTAAAAATAGAATATTATAAACAAAAAGGAAATCTATAATCAAATCTGGTAAAATTAGAAAGAGAAAACATGTACGGGTTTTAAAATGAATAATTGATTTGTATGGTGTTGATTATTTGAGGCAAGTGATCTTGTCTGTTATGAAGTTAATGATGATTTTCGTCAAGGTCAGAGAGGTAATTATACCCCAACTTGATTAATTTAATCATTAACGGATAAATAGGAGGATTCAGTCTCGGAGATAAATGTTTTAAGAAATTTAGTTGAATGAAGTATTTTGGGTTTTTGTAACGATATTTTACACAACATTCGTTTTAACCCAAGTAAGTGGAATTTTGGAAATATAAAGATAAATATTTCCTAAATATTGAAATAAATGAATGGTCATGAAAAAGATAAGTAATTGGAATGTTTTCCAATTATAAATAGAATATATTTTCTATGTATAGAAAATAAAAGAAGGCGATATATAAAAATGTTTTCCAAATAGCGTAAGAGGCCAAGATGATTATCGAAAATATCGTGTTAACGAATATGGATAAGGAAATGGAGAAGTGTTTTAATAATGAAATATTAATTAAAAGGCCCAGTGATTTGTTTGATGCTTTGAATGAATGTTTGTTTTTCTTCGATAGTTAAATAACCGACTATCGAAGTGTTTGCCAATATCGTTGTCAATATGGAGAGATCGGTTGGATTATTACCCGAGAACCACTCCGTATTGGCAGTAGCGTTGCGAATCAGATTATATGAAGATAATCGGAGACGGAGTATAGTGCGAAGGCTTTTTCTATTAATGGAAATTGTGCCTTCGGTTTCGTTCAATCCCAGAACGAATGCATATGGACGAATGTCTGACAAAGTATTTCCAATGATCGAATATGTTGGTTTGTATAAATATATATGTTGGCGGAGGATTTATTCTCTTAGCATAATATCCAAAATATATTTATGCAAATCAATTAGTGATTAACGGATCTGACAATGTGGCATTCAAAGTGATTGTGCTATCTATGAATGATAAATAAGCATAGCCTTAGGCCTCAACAACTGGGGAATGACAAAAATGGGCAAGCAGCATGGCTAAGTGGTTAGCTCCCAATTAGGGTGTATTATCACCTATCTAGAGAAATTCATTTCATTCTTTATTCTATTCGATGTTGGCCCATTCGGGAAAAACGGTTGCTGATCCTAACCGTTGGTGATATACATTCGATACACTCAAGCGAAATGAGTGGTCGGTCATGTGTGGCCGGGTTGCAAGATGTTCTTGTTGAACCTAGTGTATTCTCTTCTAGAGATACACTATCATAAGGTGGTTCCATACCTTGTCATAGGTTGAAATTCATTACCAAATAAGTGCTCGCGGTTTTGATTGTATATTATGTATGTTGAGCGTGAGATGAAAGCTTTCCACTAGATTTCTAATTATTTGATTTGGACACTATTGTAATATCAAAAGAGTTTTGATATAAAGATTACCATTTTCTTTCAAAAGGATTTGAAAGTTAAATCGATTGTTTTGGATTCTCATAAGGGGAAAACCCCTTCCATGTTATACGGCGTGGTCTTATAAGATATCGTTTATTTTCTCAAACTGTTTTAAATTGTTTACTCATACCAGTCCCATGACCGACCCAGAGTTTATTTTGTTTTGTTTTACCTAAACTCTTGGGTGCACAAATTTGTACGGGCAGTCAAGTAGTTCAAGAATTTACAGATCTATCTAAAGGAGCTTGGAGCAGGAGGCTTCAGTGTTAGATATATAGTATTTTTTATTTTCGCTGTGTTGTAAGTGTTGTACTCTGATTATTGTATGTTATACAGTTAAAATTTTGTAGATCAAAAATTATGATATATTATATTTTGTTCCACTGCGATATGAGATTTTGTGTTGTTATTTCTGTTCTTCTTCTTCCTTTTCTTCTAAAAAAAATGATTCGTATTTTCGTGATATTTGGGTTGGGCGTGTGATGTATGTAGTCAACTCAGATAGTACGGATCTGCGGGCCATTACACTTTGTATGCCCACAAATGATCCACTAACCAGTCACATAATTGGAAGCTTGCAGTTTGATATTCAGTATGTCGTACCATGACTACATATTCCTCTATTGAGTTTATGTCTCTATTTGATCTTTTGTTAGAACCCTTAAAAATGTCTGGGTAATTAGCCTTTTGATTTTTATGCCCACCTCTTTTAGACTCTACAATCATATTATGAATTATTACTCAAGCATACATAATTTCTATTAGAACTCAAGCATCATGAAATTGAGCAGTATTTCATAAAATATGAAACTTTGCTTGCAAGACACCCAACGTTAGTTTAATGACCTTTATGTAACTTGCCACTGTTTCTGTGAAATAAATCTCTTTGTCGTTTGTTGTTACTCAAAATCCTTGCATTAAAGTTCTCCACTTTCGGAAGATTTCATCACCAGGTAATACCTTGTTTGATGCTCAATAATACCAACTTTATACCTAACTTTCTTCGAAATTTCATCCAAAAGTTCAGAGAATAGGTATGACTGTTTTAAATCATTTATATTGATTGACGAACCCAACAGTCCAAAGAAAGCATTCCAAACCTATAAATTATCTGTTGCAACCGCTTTAAGGATCATTGTCGCTACTTCATTGTGTCTTGTGAACATTCCTTTCCAACTTGCTGGACAGCTTTTCCATGCCCAATGCATGTAATCTAAACTTCCAAGCATAGTTGGAAAATCTCTGGCTAGTATCTTGCTTACGTCATTTGGTCTCGGTGTTTGTAGGTATTCCTCATCAAACTAATCAATAACCGTTTTTACAGAATTCTTTCAGACATTATATTTTTGTTGATGATGCGACTCTGAACTATTCAACCATATGATCGCCAGATGTTCTTAGCTTAACATATGTAAAGCCATTGAGATTTTGATGTGGGGGGAATGTCCAGGTTCTAACGCTCCTTCTAGTCTATAAGTGAAATATTGGTTAGTTTGATGAAGTATAAGATAAATTTTAGAGAAAATACCTATACCCATCTGAAATCGGCAGTGGAATTATATTGTAGGTTGGATTGTTATTGAAGTAGTCCAACATCATCCTTTCATGTCCATCCTTATAGCCCCTCTAATATCATCGGTCAATTCATCTAGGTGTACTACCATAATGGTTGCTTGTTGATCCTTACCAAGAAAGTAAGAATATCCAACCGCCACTTGTTGTTTCTGAAACTCTACCGCCTCATCATCCATTTATTGTTCGTTGCAGTAGGTCTGGTTCATTCCTTGATAGTACTAGTAGTATAGGTTTGGATCCATTATTGTCAAGAGTTTGAATTACTTGATTGTGAAGGGTTTTGATTTATATTTATGTTTTATCTGTCCGCAATGTTAGTACAAGCATATATAATGGAGAAAGGAAACTATTTTAATCTCATTGCATGGCTACAACACCAATCATTCGGTATCCATACATGGCTATAACAACCACTCATTTATTATCCTAATATGACTGCAGCAACCATTGTTTCTTTTCCACTTAGTGGCTACAAGAACCACAGATTTATTATCCTAACATGGCTGCAGAAACCGCTCAATCTTTTTCAGTAAGCGGCTATAATGTATTGACAGAATGGTTTATTTGAATGTTTCCATGTTGTTTAAAGACATTCGATGATCATTGAAGAAATCGTGGCTATAGTCTCAGTAAGTAAATGTTTATGAATAAATGTCTCGATCAATAAATATTTGCTAATAACACGACTATAACATCTGTAAAAAAATGTGGTTACAGTATCTGTAATGTCTCGATCATTTATTGGTTGAAAAAAACATGGCTAACATTTGAAATTTTTTAAACTTAATAATCCTACTGCTTATAAATGTTCTTATTTTCTATTAATTTAAACATAACTTGCTAAACTAAAATGTCCACCATTAATTGGTCTTCTTTGGAGTTACTTATTATCATGAAAGCATATCATAAAGTTGATCGCAGGCATGATATTATGCTTCATACAGGTGGGGGTGTAAGCTATGAAATGTTATGAACATTGTAATGAAAGGTTACAGAAACCACCTTGACTTCCCCGTGAGGCAATCATGTTTTGAAATCCATAGATCTGTAATGTCCCGTATTTTTGGTGATCAAATATTTAATTTAATTTATTATTTTAAATATTATATTTGGAATATTAATCGATATTAATATTGAATTCATCAATAAAACGATGATTGAATATATATATTATTTAATAAATAGCTTGAAATGGCACTGCAGCTCGTAATTTGGAGTTTGGAACTTTGATTGGATATACAGGATCCGATATAAATCGGATTTCTGTGGAACAAGAAACGTGTGAATCTTGTTGATTATAATTTTCATATGAAAGAGAAAAATCCAGATTTCGTGTTATAGATTGTTAGTTATGTCCAATTCAATTTTTAAAATAGTCGCAATGAAAATCATTATTAAAATATAACGTTTAATTAATATATTTAAATGGGAAATTTAAATCGTTAACTCAAAATTGACGATATTGAGTTGTGTAAAAGTATATCTGGAATTATTTATATATTTTGTTTGGATATATATGATAAAAATAATTTATTATGATTTATTTGGGAATTTATGTAATATTTTATTAATATTAAATAGGCGCTAAAAATAGCCATTTTTGCAAATGATCCTAGTTTTTGATGAAATTAGTTTCATTGGAACCGTATCGTTAAATTATTGTAAGAATATAAAATTTCGTGGAAACCGATGTCGTATGTGACTTTGGTGGACAAAAACGTCTTTGTTTCTATTTCATTGTTTAGATTATTTAGACAGGGGTAACTTTTAACGAATAAAAGACTGGTCAAAAAAACTCCAAATTCAACGAAACAAGATTCATTGGATCCGTTAGGAAGAGGTCTAGTGAAATGTCAAGGTCTCATATTTTTTGGATTTTTCTGTAATTATAGGAATTTTAAACGCTTGATTTCTCATCGATATTTATAAAGGACTTTTCACAAATGACCTCGGAATTCGACGAAACCTGTCCCATTGGGTTCGTAATATTCTTTTATGTTAGAATTAGGTGTTTCATCTCAAATTAGAAATCATATGAGGTGTCATTTTTGCAAAAGGCTTTGCGTATGTTTTGTGGACATTACAATAGTATTAAATTTATACCCAAACATCTATATATATAACATGTTTCAATTGCGGCAAACCCTTATTTTTGGGTCAAAGCTTCAGTGCGTGGTCAAAGGAGGATTCCTCCGCCGCTTATTCCTTTTAATGGCTGAAACGATCCCTGTTTCTCCTCTAATTTTCTTTTAATCCACTCCTTGAATTTGAATACTTTCTTCTGCAAATCTACTCAGCTCAGTGAGCTCTCCGAAACCAACGGTGATGATGGGATATTACGCGATGGTGCGAACGGAAATTTGCTCGAAAGGGCTGACGGATCAGGGGTTTTTGTAGGCGAATGGTGGGGACTGATGGGTTAAGGCTTATGGCGGACGACGAATGGTATGGACGCCGATCGAGTCTGATGGACGTCAGGTAGTATGATGGTGGCGCGGCAATGGGTAGATGGTTCGGTGTATGCTGATGGGATCAGCCAAAGAGGAAAAAAAGAAAAAAAGATAAAAAAGATAAAAAATGATAAATAGAATAAAACGAAAAGAAGAGACAGGGGAGCGGATTACATGCAGCATGGCAGAACTTGCGTCAAAGTGTGGTTTGGAACGGCAGTAGGTAATGAAGAAGTAATAAACAATAATATACTTTGTCCCTAATTTTGTTATACCATGCTAACCCAATATTATATAGCCTAACCAACAATTCCATTTTTTCCCCTAATCTAAATGCATGTAAACTTATTAAATACGGTGACTGCCAGACTACATCATTGAATCTTTCTATTGCTGGAAAATCAAAAGTAAACTTTCTGGTAATGTTTCAAAGAGCGAACGGGATATGAGATCCAAAACATTTCAATATATATATATATATATAACTTTGTGATTATAATGCCTATCCTACAAAATGCCAAACTATATTTGAAACGTACCATTAAACAATGCTCAACCCTTAACATGGCCTACCCAACCATTTTATATGCTTTTATATAAATAACGTTAATTAAAATTAATCAAGATTTAATTAGTTTATTTAATTAAAAAGGTTAGTGATAATTAGTTTATTTAATTAAAAAGGTTAGTGATAATTAGTTTATTTAATTAAAAAGGTTAGGAATAATTAGTTTATTTAATTAAAAGGGGTTAGGGATTAAGTTATATAATTAAGCATATAAACTTTAAATAACTATAACTTCATCATATATGATCAGAATTAGATGAAACAAATTGCAACGGGATCGTATTTTCGAGCAGGACATCATGGAACTGATCTGGAAAGAATTGGAAGCAGTAGGATTTTTCAGTAAAATTAAACGACCATTTAATTTTGTTGAAATCGAACCGTTCAACGAAACAAATCCAAGTGAGTTTACTCATTAGTTATTCCCACTTATAGTTTATATAAGTTGGGTTTCATTTTATCTTGTGTGCTATAATTGCTGATTGTTTGTTGTGTGTTGACTGTATACATATATGTTGACTGAATTGATTGAAATGCATGTTGTCAATTTAAATGAAAACCAATCTTTGTTTTTTAACAATTATTTCTCTAAACGATGTAACTTACCTTGTTGGTCACGGTTATATAATAACCGTGTTTAGTTTAATGAATGGCTTGAATTGTTTGAAATGGTTGTAAGTGTTAAATAAATTGATTGATATTAAATTGCTGTTATTTTACTATTATAGAAATAACCAGTAAAATTTACGTAAATGATGTTATTTAAAGTAACCCATTTGGATGTAGAGAAGAACAGGTTAGAGGAATCCAACTAGATTCCTCAAATATGTGAGATGTTATTCATTTTCATATTATCATTATATGAACTGTTTAAACCCCTCTGTCTGGATGATTAGTCTGATTGTTGATCATTGACATGAAATTCAACAAATTGTATTGTTTTGACTAATGGGAAATATTGGTTGAGTATTTGGCAGCAGTTGGCCGATAAGTCAATCATTTGAAATATTAATTTACCATCAGGTAAATCGATATAAAAATGAAGTTATGAAATTTATTTTATAACTGAATATAGATTTTTAAATATATTATTGAAAAATGAAGTTTATTAAAAGATAAATCAGCCGTGTGCAGAGCACATGCCTCATCTAAATTAATGTAATGATTTACAACTGGGATTAATTGTTTAAAAGGAACAATTAAAATGGAATTATATTATTTATTTAATATGAATTGAAGTAAATGATATTTATTTAAATTAATTTATTAATTTAAATGAGGCTATTTAAGTTAATGTATTAATTAATTTAAATGAAGAGACGAGTAAAAGTTGTTTAGCTTGAATAAGATTTTAAAAAGAAATTTAATACTAATTCTAGAATAATGAAGTAAACTATTATTTTAATCATTTAAGTAATTACTTATAAAATGAAATACATTTAAGTAAGTAGCCGATTTTTGAAATGGAACATGGATGAGTTTTGAAAAGAGGTTATAAACGAGTTCTATATTAAACTTGAGTTTTATAATAAAGTTATAAAGGAGATTTTTAAGTCAAACGATGGCTTAAAATAAATGTTTACTTAATATTTGAATTAAGTAACAGAAAACGAGAAAAAAAGAGGTTTAACATGAGATTTTATAACAAATTTTATGAAAGGAAATGAGAAGTCAAAACTCAAATTTGAATTGGCGATACTTAATAATGGAATTAAGTAAAAGTGTTAGAATCGAAATGAGATTTCCAAAAAGGAATGATAATGGAAAGATTTGTAAGTGAATTTGGTAAGGGATTTTAAAATAGGATTTAGTAATAATAAATTCAAGTTATGGAATGAATGCTTTGAAAGAAGTTAAGGTTAAGAAGTGATTTAATCAATATATTAAGTAATAATAAGTTGTATTTAAAAAGAGGTATTTAAAAAAAGTAAGAAGGTTTTATAAATCATATTTTAAATAAAGTAGTTTAATGAGATTTATTGATATTTGTATAAATATCGATTTTTGAATTACAACTTATATCTTGCTTAAAGATAAAAATGTTGTTGATCTAGGTCTGAGAGGTAATTCAAATACCCCAACTTGAATGACTTCAGGATTATCTGAGAATGATATTAATTTGTAATGGAAAAGAAGTTAATAACATTTCCAGATGAGAAATAATAACGCAACGTAAATTGCGAGATCTGACAATATAATGAGATTTCCAAAGTAACGGAAATAAACAGAATTTGAGAATATAATGAGATTTCCAAAGTAACGGAAATGGAAAGATTTGAGGATATATAAATATATACATATAATGGTATTTTCCGAAGTAAAAGAATTAAAAGGTGATTGAGAAATTATAATGGTATTTTTAAGTAAAAAGTGAATGAAAAGTGAAGTGTTGAAATAAGTTTATCCTAAAAAGAACAAGGATAGGTAGTTATTTCCAAATAATGAAAAAAGAGAGATTTGTAACGCTATTTTACGAATGATAAGTTCATATAATTTTCCCAATTATAGATAATGAGAAATGATATAAAAATAGTTTTGAAATTATCTTGTGTTAAATAAGAAACAAAAGTTATATTTGTAATATCAAAATATTTACAGAGTTTGAAGTAAATGTTCGTTAATTGTTTTAATTATAAAGGCCAAGTAATGTCAAGTACTGAACCAGTAACTCATTTTATTTTATATTGTATATTTGATAGTTAAATAACCGACTATCAAATCTGGCTAATACAATTGTTGGTACGGAAAGACCGGGATCGAATTTTTATTCGAAAATCATTCCGACCAACAAATACGTATCGTTGAAGATAGAAGATGGAGCAATTGAAGACCGTGGATCTTCATAAGCGGAAGGATTACTTGTCGAATATTCTCTGTGTTGCGACACAGAGGTATTCTGACATGATTCTGTCGTGGTTGAGATTTTGCGGATTTGCAAGGACTACTCGCTACTGATCTAAAGGGTAATTCAAGGATGCAGTAGGAGGGTGCCTTCGGTTTGTCCAGTCCCAGGTTAACTTGTATGGACGGATGTATGACAGAGTATTTCCAAAGGATTTACGTATGTTGATTTCCTCAAACGTATTTCAGTGGCGGTGGAGAAGACACCTTCTCTTAATTTAACAACCCGAGTATTTTTGTGGAAATCAATTAGTGATTTCTGGCGGTTCTGACGATGTGGTATTCAAAGTGAATGGTGGACCGATGTTCTAAAACATGAATTACATAATAATATAATAATGATAAATTAATTAATTAATTTTGACCTCAAGCCTCATCAACGGGGAAATGGTATAAAATCGGGTAGGTCGCATAGCTATGTGGGTCGCACACATCAAAAGGGTATATTAATTACCTGATCTACCAAAATTAAATGCCTTCGGTTGTCCCTTTATTTTATTTGTATGCTATCAGTTCGGTTGGTTGGCTCCCAACCGTGGTAATGATATATTCGGTACTCTCAAGCGAAGTGAGGGGCCGGTCATGTTTAGCCGGGGTTGCAAGATGTTCTTGTTGAATCCCCAATGTATTCATCTCCAGAGATACATTATCGGAAGGTGGTCCCATACCTTGCCTTAGTTGGAAATCCATTCTCTAATAAGCGCCCGTGGATTTTGATTGTATACTACGTATGTAGAGCGTGAGATGCAAGCGTTCTGCTAGATTGTTATTTACTTGATATTAGACATTATTATAATATCAGAAAATATACGATTTCAACAAAAATTTGGGTTATAGTAAGGTAAAACCCGTCCATATTTATGTGTGGATTTGGTCTTACTATTATCCTTTTCTTTCGAAAAGATTTTAACTTTAAAATCAAGTTGGATGTTACCTATAAACTTAGTGTGTTTTCTCACTCTGGTTCACCAGACTGATCCGTGCGTTTGTAATGCTCGGGTTAGACCGGGGTGTACAGGTTCAAGTTGTCGGATGCAATGAAGAGAAGAGCTGGAGAAGTCCAGACGTATGATATATATATTTATTCCGTTGTGTGTTGTATATGAGGGCAGGTCATTATAACTGTCCAGATGTGTTAATGTACTCTTATGATTGTAAGTATTTTTAAATCTCTCTATAAAGATTTATTTCTATATTATATTTTGTTCTGCAGCGATGTGAGACTCCGATTCTATGTTTGTGCTTTTCTTCTTCTATTCTAATATTTCTTTCTTATCTCACCCTCTAATTTGTTTCTGTTGGCATCTGAGTTTCTAGTGCATTTTGGGTTGGACTTGTGTCGTTTTGGTCAGCTCAAAAGGTACCGGAAGTTTGGGTCTGGTATCAGAGCTATTGGTTTAGTAATAACCTTGGCTTTGTGGTATAACTTGATAGAGATGGGATTTGTAATATCCTTGTAACAACCCGCATTCTACGCATAGGAGTATCGTAGAATATTTATTTCTTTCCCATATGAAGTCGTATGGTCATGTAACTTTGGGAAACAACCATTAGAGTCATTTCCTATGTTCATGATTTTTGTCGATTTTTAAATGACCGTTTCGCCCCTAGCTGATCTTGTTTTGGCCATAACTTTTGATTGGAAAGGAATTTTGACCTGAAACCACTTCCATTAGATTCGTTTGATGGTTTACCTTTCCGAAGAGTGGTCATAATAGCCAAACGGACTTACCGTTTGGGAGATATGACTGAAATAAGGTTTGGAAGGTGAAAAACTGCTTAACCGGGCCAAATAGGGTGATTAGCGAATGAGCCCATAACCCATTTCGGGATTAGGGTTATGGGGAGGCTGAAAGGAGTTAGAGATTCATTCCATTTCAGTTTTCTAGCCTCCACTTATCTCTTAGAAACCCTAAAAATGGCCTCCAAACTCTAAATCACCTCCAAATCATCTTCTAATCTAGGATTAAGCTTAGCAACATCAAATCAAGGGAGATCTACACCAAATCAACGTTAGAGCTTCTGTTTAGCATCGAGATTCACACCAAATCAGAGATTTACTTCAGATCTAAGTCTTATTTGTGGCTAAGGTGAGTGATTTGCATAGTTCCTCACTAATTATGGCTAATTAAGGGTAATTAGTGTTAATTAGCGAATTTAAACATGATAAAATTCTAGAAAAATATTTATAAAATTCAAAATGATGTTTTAGACCTCTTATGTGAATTTGGGTTAATTTGGTTAAGTTTTGCTAATCATATCATTAGTTCCACCTAAACATGCTTAAGGGGAAATATGGGGTTTTGGGTAAGTTTAATCCATTTTAACCTATCATATTGATATTTTGGTGTTTGAGGTCACTTCTACTTGTTGCTATGACTGTATGGTATGCTTTGTGATTGATTAGAATAGGTAGAATGGTCGAAAACGCCATCGAGTGGCGTAAATCGCTTACTGGAAGAAGTGCAGGAAGGCATCTGAACCGGATCGGATCGGTAGGAGGACCCGATCCGCTCTCATACTCCACTCTTCGATCTATTCGCACTTCTCGTGGCACGCATCATCCGACCCGCCTGGTGTTCTCCGACCTGATCTGCCATGGCACCCTAACCCAAACCGATGTACTTCGACGAGGCTTGGAAAGAAGAAGCCGATCCGAACCGTGGCAAACTGGAGGACCCCGACCCGAACCGGTGATGGCGACTGGACGTGGAGTCTCGATCCGATCCACTGAGGTGAAGATGACCCGATCCGATCCAGAGAAGAAGGAGCACTCCGATCCAAACCGAACTGATGATTAGGGGTAGATCCGATCCGACCCGGTGATGACCAATAACCCGAGATGCAAAGGTAGTCCAAATGGAAGTTAGAGCTCAGGATCCAGTTGGGAACCAATGAGTTCACTTCATGGTTGGACTTTGCTGCAGGACGTGTGCTAAGGGGTTGTCGATGTTCATAACTTCGATTCACCACTGAAATGGATGATGGGCTACTTATCAGTGCAGTAGAATCATTATGACTCGAGGGGCAAAGTGATGGTAGCAAGACTACGTTATCAGTGCAGTAGAGTCATTATGACTCGAGGGGCAAAGTGATGCGTAGTAAGGCTATGAGCCAGTGCAGTGGGGTCATTGTGACTCCATGGGGCAGAGTGGACATAGTAAAGGATTAGTGAGGCTACGAGCCAGTGCAGTGGGGTCATTGCGACTCCATGGGGCAAAGTGGACATAGCAAAGGATTAATGGCTATGTATTAGTGCAGTGAAGCCATTTATGACTTCATGGAGCAAAGTGATCATAGCAAGGTATGTTGGATGATCGAAGTGGTGAATATCGTATGCTTTATGCACTGAGTGAGAGATATGAGGATGGTTGTTATGCTTGATTGTTTGCCATCACTATGACATGCACACCCCCACCCCCGTTACCTTTACACCATTTGAAATGACACCTTAGAGTGTTGTACAGTATGTAGTGCAAACTCTTTGGTTGCAGGTCCAGGTTCAGGTATGTTTTAGTCTATCTGTTATTATTCTGTTTAGATACTTATCGCTCATACCAGGCTTTATGTCTGACCCAGAGTTTTATGTCTCCTCTTATTACTCTAGGTGCTCACACGAGCAGACTAGAGACAGGTTAGCTGGTGATGCGCGAGTAGCTGATTCGGAGGCGAGGAAGAGGCTTCCACGTATGATATATAGATATTCTCCCTGTGTCGTTGGTGGTCGCTACTTGGGCATTAGTAGTGTACCTCCTTTATCTTAATTTTGCTTTTTGGGACAGTTTGAAAAGTTGTAATAATGTTAGCTTTGGATCATAAGCTGTACTTGGATTTTCCGCTGCTATGTTAGTTTGTTTTCAGCTTATGCACTGTCTCACCTGTTTTATGTCAAGTATGTTGTTATTATATTTTGTTCCATGCGCTGTGAGACATTTTACAGGTTCCTTGTTAGTTCATTTCCTCCTTTCCTTTCCTTCTGACGACCGTCCCGTGCTAACTGAACATGTGTACCGCGCACTTTTGGAGTAAATGTCGGTTGGTGCAGGGCGGGCTGTCACAATCCTAGATTGAGTTGAGTGTATATATGAGAGTGCGTATTTGTAGATTTTATATACCGATGTTTTGTATTGTGTCGTTTGATCGGTTCAAGTGTTGAGAAGCATTGAACTGGCAGTTGATGCGATATTGTTTTGTAAATAGGGTAAATGAAACAATTTTGCCTAAAATATATTTTTATATAGAAAAGAAATAATTTTACCAAATTATTAATATTGGTTTTATTGTGTGTTTGTTTGATTTGTATAAAACTCAAATTGGATTAAAATTTAAAATGGTAATATGGCCAAAAGAGAATTTCAATATGAAATTTATAAATGAAATTGAAAAGCAAGATTTAACTAAAGGTAAGGTAAAACCGAATGAACTGGAATGAGTGGTTTATGAAATAAAAATCAAAAATAGGAAATTAACTAATTGGAAGATAAATTTGTTATCTGAATTTGGAACTCAACTTTGTTAAGTGGAGTTGAGAATGAATTTTGGAATAAAACAAGATAAATCTGAAATTGGAAAATTGAATCAATGGAAATTGAATGGAAATCAATTGGATATTTAATCAATTGATATTAAAATATGTTAAACTAAAGTATGTTGAATCAAAGTAATTATTGATGTTGGATATAAATTCAGTTGAATGATTTGATTGAGTTGGTGTGCATGGTTGATTGATTGTATGTTAGACGGAATGAGTATAATTCATTACTAGTTTGATTAAGAGTTAATGATTTGGAAATTAAAGGAATGAATTCTGATTTTGAATGGAATCACATATAAAGTGAAATTAATGGATTAACCTTGTATTTGCAAATAAATGAGGTTATATGTTTAGTTTGGATATTGGTGTAGTTAACTGGTTGATTAATGAAATGGTATTTAAATTATTCATGTAACTGTTGCTTACATGACATACTGAGTTGAGTACAGGTAGCTGAAAGCTATAAGGATGGGTTTTGATCACGATAAATTGAGTAGTATGCTCAATAGCGCTCGCATAAGGTACGCTTACGCGAAAATATAAATTTTGGGTTTTGAATTTTGTTTTCTTGCTGCGCGGTCGATGTATATATATATTATTTGTTTCTGCGATATCGCAGAAGTCACTCTGTACAGGGTAGACTCTACCGAATTTTTCCAGGAATTTGAAGTGTTAGAAAATTTTCGATATTTTTGGAAATTTTACAATAACGAATTAGTTTTCGATTTAAAATAAACTGGATTCAGAAAATTAATGGGATTTATAATATTTTTCTTACCTTGGTAATTTCGAGGACGAAATTCTATTAAGGGAGAAAGATTGTAATGTCTCGTATTTTTTGTGATCAAATATTTAATTTAATTTATTATTTTAAATATTATATTTGGAATATTAATCGATATTAATATTGAATTCATTAATAAAACTACGATTGAATATATATATATTATATATACTTTATTTAATTATTAATAGCTCGAAATGGCGTTGTAGTTCGTAATGTGGAGTTTGGAACTTTGATTGGATATACAAGATCCGATATAAGTCGGATTTCTGTGAAATAAGAAATCTGTGAATCTTGTTGATTATAATTTTCATTTGCAAGAGAAAAATCCATATTTTGTGTTATAGATTGTTAGTTATGTCCAATTCAATTTTTAAAATAGTCGCTATGGAAATCGTTATTTTTGTTTAATTAATATATTTAAATGGGAAATTTAAATCGTTAACTCAAAATTGACGATATTGAGTTGTGCAAAAGTATAAATGGAATTGTATATATATTCTGTTTCGATATATATGATAAAAATAATTTATTACGATTTATTTGGGAATTTGTATAATATTTTATTAATATTAAATAGGCGTTAAAAATAGCCATTTCTGCAAAACGGTCTCAGTTTTCGATGAAATTAGTTTCATTGGAACTGTATCGTTAAATTATTGTAAGAAAATCAAATTTCGTGAAAAACCGATGTCGTATGCAACTTCAGTGGCCAAAAACCTCTCTGTTTCTATTTAATTGTTTAGATTATTTAGACAGGGGTAACTTTTAACGAATAAACGACTGGTCAAACAAACTCCAAATTCAACGAAACATGATTCATTAGATCCGTTAGGAAGAGGTCTAGTGGAATATCAAGGTCTCATATTTTTGAATTTTTTCAGTAATCATAGGAATTTTAAACGCTTGATTTTTCATTAATATTTATAAAGGATTTTTCACAGCCGACCTCAGAATTCGACGAAACCTGTCGCATTGCGTCCAGGGTATTTTTTTTATGTTAGAATTATGTGTTTCATCTCAAATTAGAAATCATATGAGGTGTCATTTTTGCAAAAAGCCTAGCGTGTGTTTTGTGGACATTAAAATAGTATTAAATTTATACCCAAACATCTATATATATAACACGTTTCTTTTGTGGCAAACCCTTATTTTTGGGTCAAAACTGCGATGCATGGTCAAAGGAGGATTCTTCCGCCACTTATTCCTTTTAACGGCTGAAATGATCCCTGCTTCTCCTCTAATTTTCTTTTAATCCACTCCTTGAATTTGAATACTTTCTTCTGTAAATCTACTCAGCTCAGTGAGCTCTCTGAAACCAATGGTGGATATGGGATATTACGCGACGGTGCAGACGGAAATTTGCTCGAAAGGGCCGATGGATCGGAGTTTTTTGATGGCGAAGGTGGGGACTAATAGGTTGAGGCTTATGGCGGACAGGGAGGGTACTGGGCCACTGACGTTGGTCGAGTCTGATGGACGTCAGGTAGTACGATGGTGGTGCGACAATGGGTAGGTGGTTCAGTGTATATTGATGGCGTGAAGAATGAAAGTGCGGAAACGTGATGCCTGGGAAGTTTTAATCAGACCGTTGTTTTTATTTTTGTTCTTTCCGAAAATGGGATCAGCCGAAGAGAAAAAAAAGAAAAGGCAAAAAATGATAAACAAAACGGAATGAAAAGAAGAGACACGGGAGCGGGTTACATGCAGCATGGCAGAACTTGCGTGAAAGGGTGGCTTTGAACGACAGTAGGTAATGAAGAAGTAATGAACAGTAATATACTTTGTCCCTAATTTCATTATACCGTGCTAACCCAATATTAAATAGCCTAACCAACAATTCCATTTTTTTCCCTAATCTAAATGCATGTAAACTTTTTAAATATGGGGACTGCCAGACTATATGATTGAATCTTTCTACTGCTGGAAAATCAAAAGTGAACTTTCTAGTAATGGTTCAAAGAGCGAATGAGATATGAGATCTAAATCATTTCAATATATATATTTATATAACTTTGTGATTATAATGCCTATCCTAGAAAGTGCCAAACTATATTTGAAATGTACCATTAAACAATGCTCAACCCTTAACATGGCCTGCCTAACCATTTTACATGCTTTTATATAAATAAGTTAATTAAATTAATCAAGATTTTATTAGTTTATTTAATTAAAAAGGTTAGTGATAATTAGTTTATTTAATTAAAAATGTTAGTGATATTTAGTTTACTTAATTAAAAAGGTTAGGAATAATTAGTTTATTTAATTAAAAGGGTTAGGGATTAAATTATATAATTAAGTATATAAACTTTAAATAATTATAAATTTATCATATATGATCAGAATTGGATGAAACAAATTGCAACGAGATCTTATTTTCGAGCAGGACATCATGGAACTGATCTGGATAGATTGGAAGTACTAGGACTTTCTAGTAAATTAAACGACCGTTTAATTTTATTTAAATTGAACCATTCAACGAAACAAATCCAAGTGAGTTTACTCACTCAGTAATTCCCACTTATATTTTATATAAGTTGGGTTTCTTTTTATCTTGTGTGCTATATTTGCTGATTGTTTGTTGTGTATTGACTGTTTACATATATGTTGACTGAATTGATTGAATTGCATGTTAGTCAATTCAAATGAAAACCAATCGTTATTTTTAACGATTATTTCTCCAAACGAGGTAACTTACCTTATTAGTCACGGTTATAAAATTGTAGGGTTTTCTAATCTAATCGTATAACCCTAATTTGATAATTTAACAACTTAAATCAAGGATCTACACAACAAAATTGAAAAACAAAATAGATTTAGGTTAGAATTCATACCTTTCGTGATGAATAGACAATTAAGTCGCCGCCTGAAAGGAGTTTAGACTGATCGAATCGTGGGGCTCAACAGAGCGCCGGCCCTCCATAAGTATCCACTTGAACGTTTAGTTCTTCGATCTGAATTGAAGAAGAGAGAAGGGGATGCGTCGCCAGCCGCCATGACTGATCTTCTAGGGTTAATGAATAATATAATTGGTTGGCCCGTTTTTCCTTTTGATCTCTATCTCACAAGTATGGTATTGCCAAGTAATATATATATATATATATATATATATATATATTAAAAGGGAAATCAAATATTGTGACGGCCGGGAATTTCGCTCGATCCGAATCAGTCGTTAAACCGATCTAGACCGTTCGAAACCCCTGATCGTTTTGAGAACAGGACAAATCAGAACGCAGGCGGAAGAACATTTCATTGCTATTACAACAATTCCATCAGAATACAAGAATATACAGAGTATAATTGAATAAATTACATTCGATAAATATCAGAGATTACAATAAATTACATAACAACGGAAAATAATACAGAGTACAACTGAAGGTGATATACGGATACAGAGCTTTCCGGATATCATTCCAGCTGTAAACCAGGATCCTGTGAATATAAATCTGCAAAACCAAAACTACTAGCTGCCCATGCGGAAAATAGGGGCACCCAGAGTTTAGGTTAAAACAATAAACTCCAGGTCAGTCATGTGACTGGTGTGAGAACTAAAACAGTTATTTAAAGCTTTACTTTAAAAGAGAGTAATTCAAGGGACCACGCCGTATAACACGGAACGGGTTTCCTCCCAAGAATACCAGTGCATAGGATAAACAACGCAATGCTTTTTCGAAAAATGAAGCTATTATAAGACCCAGGTCCCATCACACAATGCAATGCAACGCAAGCCGGAGGATAGGGTTTTACCTTATAACAGCCAAACATGCTTGGTACGTTTAAAACAAATCATTTGATACTATAATAAGTGTATAGTGTCAAAACAATTTCAATCATAAATATAAATCATAGACGGCATGAGTGCCCCATCCCACTATGTCGCCATACTAGGCTCTACAAATAAAGCCGAAATACACGTATTGGAAATTGGATTTCCGTCATGAGTCGAGGCAAGGGGCAAGCTCCTCTCCGCGTTTGAGACACTCTAGCAAATGTCCCAGGGCTACGCACTCTGGGCAACCCTTGGATGCTTCAGGGCCGGTCCTCACTTACGTTAGAGGATTGGCAATTCCTGAACACACGTTTCCCGGTCCTTACAGACCTATAATCGAGGCGCCTCATCCAACAACCACAAAGGTGAAAAGTATATAAATGTCAGGGCTGGTAAGTCACTGACACCACCAAAGCTAGAAAGAAACGTCGTGCTCTCCCTGCAGTCCGTATCCCGTTTTTGACTCATACCGAGGTGTGAGGCTCGCGAATTCACGCTATACAAAAAGCTGCCACATAGGCCGTGCTTTGATCATCAACCACAAGACTCTGCTTTTCAACAAAAGCCTTGATCATTACATCTTAGCGTGCCACACAGGCAATTCATGCCATGCGACTGATGTCCATCGATATACAACCTCTGAGCTCGTACGTCTCAGAGAAGGGCGTTAAGCAAAAGAATAAATTCTCCGCCGCCAAACAGATGTATATTTAATAGAAATCAATCAACACAGAATAAAATCCAATGTCAGACACACAATCCATTTACAAGTTCGTTCTGGGTCTGAACGAAACCGGAGGCACTTTCCTCGCATATCCATCCATCTCCAAGTACGTCTGGACGACCACCAACTATTTCCATCCTCTTGGGTGTACAGCCCAATCAGGATCGTCAGTAATTATCCAAACGATGTGAAGACTTCCGGTCTTCAACCACCGTCTTCATCTTCGACATATCGTCGAATCGGTTATTCAGAATGGGTGTAAACCCGGCCTTTCCGAACAACCCGCGTATATTAAAAACAAATGTTACACAAACACAACATACGCCTCATTCCCATTCAGAATATTCTTTTATTCACAAAATCACATTTTTAGGGAAAGGTTCCCATTAATTTTATCCAAGATAAATTCTTTCAAATTTATCCTTTAATCTTCCTTTGGATGTCATTTCAAACCAAATTATGGTTTTCCAAACTAGTCGAGATTAGCGAACCACAACGAAGTAATTATTTATTTTATTTCCCAATCCCAACCTATTCATCCCATGAAGCAAAACTGGTAATACTCCATATCTAATACTATGGTGTTATCGGTAAAATTAATTACCGTTTCACGTTCAAATCAAATTAAAGATTTAACTATCGCTTTGGAGCAAAACTGGTGAGACTCCATTCTCGCTCATTTTCTAAATTTGATAATTTAGATTATCTATTCTCATTTCAACCTAATTGCAGATTCGTTAAAACTCCTTTTACTGGGTTAAAGAACTAGGTGTTATTTAAAACATAGTTCACGACAAACCCAAAACACATTCTATTTATTATCGGGTTAAAGAACTAGTGTTATTTAAAACACTGTTCACGATAAACCCACAAATCAATTCTAGTTCAATTCAAATCAAATATATTAGGAATCCTGATTATTTAAAACCCCTTTTTAAATCTAATTTATTTATTTAAAAATAAAAACCCGGGTTTTAAATTGAGTTCAAACTAGTTCATTTCGATAAAAATCCATTTTTATCTTTTCAAATATGGAGTTTTTCACCCCAATTTTTCCCAAATCATTTCTTATGATTCTACACAAATTATTACTATTTTTAATAATTTTATCAAGGCCCGTACAGTCGATTTCCAACAACGGCCATCGAACTGCACTTACAGCGACCTTTTTCGAATTTGATTTGGACGTATCTCCAAATCCAACCGTTAGATTTCAAATTTCTAATATTCGTTAGAAAGCTCTTTTCGATACGAACCCAACGGTTCCGGTTTTAGGAGAATCCGACGGTCGGATCTCCCGTAATGTCCGTTTGAAATAAATGGTCGAAATTCACGAACTGCCGCGGCGCGGCGCGTTCTATTCAGGCCATTATATTATATATATAATATATATAATATATATTTCGTCGATTACTATTTAAAACGAATTATATAAATAGTTTTAAATTCGTTTCAAAAACAATTTCAACTTCCATTTCAATTCAAATCAAAATTGAATTCTTCTTTATAAATTCGTTTTTAAAATTCATTTCTATTCAATTCAAATTTCAATTCAATTTGAATTCATTTCAATTCGCTTTCAATTCAATTCGAATTGGTTTTCTATTCGATTCAATTCAATTGGAATTCGTTTTCAATTCAATTCATTTCGAATTGGTTTTCTATTCGATTCAATTCAATTGGAATTCGTTTTCAATTCAATTCATTTCGAATTGGTTTTCAACTCAATTCATTTCGAAATCGTTTTCAATTCAATTTATTTCAAATTGGTTTTCAATTCAATTCATTTCGAAATCATTTTCAATTCAATTTATTTCAAATTGGTTTTCAATTCAATTCATTTCGAAATCGTTTTCAATTCAATTCATTTCGAAATCGTTTTCTATTCGATTCAAATTCGTTTTCTATTCGATTCAATTCAAATTGGTTTTCTATTCGATTCAAATTCGTTATATATTCAATTGAAATCAAATTCGTTATATATTCAATTCAAATCATATTCGTTTTCTATTCAATCAAATTCGAAATCGTTTTCTATTCAATTCATTTCAAATTGGTTTTCAATTCAATTCATTTCGAAATCGTTTTCAATTCAATTCATTTCGAAATGAATAAAATCGATATAACTATCGTTCACGTCAAAATGGCGTCAATCTAATCAACACGGCTTAATGTATTTCTATTTTCAAATATTCTATTTCAAATATTTCCTATTATCAAAATATTTCGTTCAACACATGACTAATCTCAACGGATGAGTACTGTCAACACATGAACCTTTACTTTATATTGATAAAGATGTAAATTTTATTATTAAAATATTTTGTTCAACACATGACTAACCTCAACGGATGAGTACAGTCAACACATGAACCTTTACTTTATATTGATAAAGATGTAAATTTTATTATTAAAATATTATGTTCAACACATGACTAACCTCAACGGATGAGTACAGTCAACACATGAACCTTTACTTTATATTGATAAAGATGTAAATTTTATTATTAAAATATTTTGTTCAACACATGACTAACCTCAACGGATGAGTACAGTCAACACATGAACCTTTACTTTATATTGATAAAGATGTAAATTTTATTATTAAAATATTTTGTTCAACAAATGACTAACCTCAACAGATGAGTACAGTCAACACATGAACCTTTACTTTATATTGATAAAGATGTAAATTTTATTATTAAAATATTTTGTTCAACACATGACTAACCTCAACGGATGAGTACAGTCAACACATGAACCTTTACTTTATATTCTTAATTTTCTAAATTGGAATGAGGCCCAATCAATCACCATATAATGTTAATTATATGGATTTTCATACATCACACGTATATATAGCATTGAAAATAATCAACCATCAACCAAAGTGCACTACACTGTATAAGCATCAAATATAGATATCTAACGCTTATAACAGCCTGTCAATCTATCGATCGACATATTTAATCAATCAGGATGAGTGAACTTCAAATTTCATCCCAACACCCGTGTGGGGTTTCAAACAATCAAACACAGATTTTATTTGTGCAGTTGGGCGATGTGTAAAATTTATCGACCCAATCAATGTCCTTCAAATAGGTGTACATAAACAAACCGTCGGGTTTGTAAATGAATATTTTGTTTTATTCACTTTCACGTTAAAAATTATATTTTTAACGATAAAATATTTTATTTCAACACATTAATTTCTATCCAGTTCATTTACACAATAAAAATGATATTTTTATTTTTCTAACATATTTTTAGAAAATTTCGGCGGCATAACGGCACGATACTAGAAACGGGACGAGGCCTAGCCTTATCCCCGGTCTAGTGAATGCCCACGCCATTCACACATCAATCAAATCCATTCTATTTCACCAAACAACTCAAATTTCAATCAAATAATCTAACCAATTTTTGCAATCAAACAAACAAGTCCATGGTCTGTGGACGATTGTGTCGGGTGCTACTAAACACCATCTGCATCATAATATATATATATATATATATATATATATATAACTAGAAAATGAAATTGAAAGGTGAGAAATTCTCACCGATAGCTATCCAACTCCACGAAACTTTATTGATAGAAATCTTCATCATTATCGCATCTTTGTCATCTTCGTTGCCCGTAGCCACTACATATATAAAAATCGCATTTTTACTTCGCTATTAAGTATATAAAAATCGAATTTTTACTATGCTATTCAATATATAAAAATCAAATTTTTACTTTGCTATTCAATATATAAAAATCGAATTTTTACTATGCTTTTCAATATATAAAAATCGAATTTTTACTATGCTTTTCAATATATAAAAATCGAATTTTTACTATGCTTTTCAATATATAAAAATCGAATTTTTACTATGCTTTATGAATAAAAATTCTATTTTTACATTGCTACTATATAGATAAAAATTATATTTTTACCTCGCTATTCTCTATATAAAGATCTCGCCTTTTCTAATATAAAGATTTCACCTTTTCTAATATAAGGATTTCACCTTTTCTAATACAATATAAAAATCATATTTTTATTATGCCACTAGTATAAAAATTATATTTTTATTCTCTTCACTATATAAAAATTGTATTTTTATTCATATGATAAAAATCATATTTTTACCTCGATAAAAATCGTATTTTTATTTCGATAGTTTCATAATAGAAATCTAAATCTTTTCCATATGAAAAATCTCATCTTTTCTATTTTAAAAATCTAATATTTTCTATTTTAAAAAGCTAACCTTTTCTATTTTAAAAATCTAACCTTTTCTATTTTAAAAATCTAAACTTTTCTATTTTAAAAATCTAAACTTTAGCATTTTAAAAATCTAAACTTTAGCATTTTAAAAATCTTTCTTTACTGATTTAAATAAACTAAATAAACTAAAAATCAAAATAAAATAGAAATCAAAATGAAAATAAAATGGGTCAAGAACTTACAGCGGGGGGGGGGGGGGGGGTGTGCTGCGTCGGCGCAGGATGGAGGGGGGGCTATCGCGCTCGTCGATGAAGACCAGGGGGCGGTGGATCGCTGGGGAAGGCTGCGGCTAGGGCGGAAGCGGTTGACGCAACAGGGGCGGACGATGGTGGAGTCTCGCGGTCCAGGGTTTGGGGCTGCTCGTTCTTGGGCGAGGAGGGAGAAGGAAGCGAAGAAGAGGAGGGGGTCTCGCGCCTGAGGCGCGGCGGTGACAGGGTGAGGGGCGGCGGGTTTCCGCCTTTGTTGTTTTTTTTTCTTTTTTCTTTTTCTTCTGATGTCGATT
Organism: Allium sativum; assembly: GCA_030737875.1. Lineage (NCBI taxonomy): Eukaryota > Viridiplantae > Streptophyta > Magnoliopsida > Asparagales > Amaryllidaceae > Allium > Allium sativum. The sequence continues at coordinate 709,603,584 of CM060915.1, forward strand.
AGGTTTATGGGGGGGGGGGCAGAATGAATTAAGGGGAGGAGATATATATTTTTATTATTTTTTTCGAAAAAAAGTTGACTTTTACATACGACCTCTAAACGAGGCCCACCGCCTATCGTCCATAGCGTTTTACCCCCATTCCGAACACAATAGGATATGTATCGTAAGCTGATTCGATCGTTTCGATCAGTTTCCGTTGAATTTACATTTAAATCATTATATTGAATTTTTAAATGTACATTTCAAATTACCGGGGTCACATACTAACTGGAAAAATTCCAGAAAAATATTTTCTAGCTTCGTATTGACGATACGGTCCTAACAAAACCAGTTTCGTCGAATTCTGAGACGGTTTGAAAAATGGCCATTTTCCAGTCGATTAAAATCAACTAAAACTGGTCAAACGCGTTTTCCTTTGCAACGCCCACATATTGATTCGAAAAATTATGAAATTTGGAATCTAGCAATAACTTAACATCACGGACCCAACAAAAGTGGTTTCGTCGAAATCCGAGGTCGTTTGCAAAATTTCCATTTTTAAGGGCCTGAATTCCATAGCGACTATACAGAATTTTCAACTGGGCATATCTTTTGATTCCCGCTATGAAATTTTGATTTTTCGGATTCGTTGGAAAGATATTATCAATTAGATCCTAATGTTTTTGGTTTCACTAAAATCTGGCTTGTTTTGCACCCGGTATATTCAATTGAAGTTTAAAATCGAATTATCGAACTACCGCGCCATTTTCAATTCTATTTATAATTATATATAATTATTTATATTCTAACGACGACGTATATAATATATACGTTCTAAATATATTCAAAATAAATTTCTCGTCGATATTATTTAAAATAATTCATTTTAAATATTCAAAATTCGCTGAAATTGCCAAAATAAAAATTTTAAACTGGCTCGGAATTTCCGGGTTATTACAAATATCCCCTTTATATCTAGGCTTTGACCATAAAATAGGAACCAACCAAATACTCATTCAAACTCCAAATAAAATACCAACAAATTGATGTTTTATTTGTCTAGAAAATAGTTTCTCCTTCGTAACGTTCAATTGTGTGACCCTATAGGTTATTATAACGTTGGCAATGATTTTAAATCATATTTAAAATCATAAACAATGATTGGCATCTAGCAATACGTCTGTTAGCCCACTTTGTGAACTGGGCAACACAAAGTCAAGATATGAAATATTGAAGAACTCGAAAAACTCTGAAGCGGGTCGGATCGGAGCAGGATAGTGGTTCAGATAGGGTAAAGTCTGCTGTTCGGATCGGTAAACTATTGCTCTTGGAATTAAAGAAGCACAGCTATTCAGGTCGGAGGGGAATCTACTTCCAGTCGGATCGGAAAGCCACCCAATGGCTACAGAGATAGGTCGGAGCGGAGTAGAATAAAAAGAAGAGAGAATTGCTTCCAAGTCAATCCGGGTCGGCTCGGATATCCCGATCCGAACCCCTTGTACATGTCCCTCCGACCCGAACCCATTTTCCACATCACTCCCCTGCACGAACGCCTGGATATCCGGATCGGCTATGACTAGTTCCTGCCCATAACGTCCATTACTCTGATGCGTTGTCAACATAGAAATCCATCCGAACCCGATGCTGATGGGATGGATGACACGTGGCTCCGATCCGGATCGGGCTCTGAGCAAATTCACACCTATAAATACCCCGTCTGGAGACAAAGAAAAGGATCTTTTTTCTGGCACTTGGAGAGTTCAACCACCCTCATAACCCGAATTCCAGCAATCCCGGAGAATCCAAATCTTCTTTCATTATTTGTTTTCAATTGAGTGATTGTAAGTGAGTTGTGAGAGAAATCAAGTGAATATTTCATTGTACTTGCAACTAAATCAGTAAAAATAGTGAAAGACAAGTGGACGTAGGCATTTCTTTGCCGAACCACTATAAATCCTGTGTGTTCATTTTTATTTTTATCTCATTTCATTTGCTTTTAATCAATTTGGGTGTTAGAACCACTTTTTGGTCTAACATTTTGGTGCTTTCACTGAGAACTCATCTGAATTCTTTGTTTTTCGGGATTATCGTTCTACTTTTTGGGCCGTTGAGTTCAAAGAAGTTAATCCTCAAGTTTCTACGCTCTTAGATATTTGTTGAAGTGATTGTCGAAGAATCATGGCCAAAGGAAAAGGCAAAGAAGTTCAATCTGGTAGAGGAAATGGAGCTGGCGAAGATCAACAAAATGCGGTTGTAACCAGGTCTCGTGGGCAAAGTTCAGCAGCAGGACGAAGCAATACAGGAAATCTGAACCGTCTGCAGGGGGAAAGCTCCGATCCAATCCGGGTAGGAGATTCTGAAGCAGTGCACTCCCCCAATCTGAACCGACCCGAGCAGCTTGCCATGTACCGACCCGACCAGACTCCCCAGCTCCGAACCGACCCGACCTCCCATCTCCGATCCGATCCGACTCTTGGTGATGTTGGAACTTCTACTCGAGTCCCTGCAAATGCTCCGATTCCAGCCGCCAGGGTCAGTGATCAAGTCAATCCATCTGCGCCCATTACTCAAGGAGATTTCTCGCGCCTACTTGATATGCTTGAAAGTACAAGGGAGGCTATGAAAGTCCACGAGCGCACTAATCTCATGATGCAGGAGAATATGAGGCTCATGAGTAGGGAGATTAGCGAACTCCGTCGACAGAGAACTCCATCACCGGTTCGTCACACACCAGTGGATCAGTCTTCATCTTCCGAGGAAGAGCGGCCCCGTGAGCGAAGGCCGCTCGAACGACCTCAGAATGTGGAGCAGCTGACATTTGGATCTTTGGGATCTCGTGAGGATATTGCACGAGCAATAGGAAACAATGACCCCACTCGGGGGCAAAGGCTCCAGTCCCCTCCTCCCGAGATCGACCGGGAGCGCATGGAACGGAATAGAGCAGAAACAGCTCGAAGAAGAAGGGCATCTCCTGAACAAGAGCCCAGAAGGAACTCGGATACTAGGGCCAGGGAACCTGAGCGGCCCCTAACTAATGCTGATGTACAGGCGATGGTTCGCCAGATCATGTCCGAGAGCCGGAACTATACAAATGAAGATTATGGCATTGAGCGAAGCCATACTCCTTTCACCGACGATATCCTCGGCTTCCAGTTTCCCCGGCGCTTTAACTTGCCACAGATGGACAAGTACAACGGAAGGACTGATCCGGGACAACATTTGATGCGATACTCGTGGCTCATGAATGCTGCTGCCCCTGATGAAGTGAAGTGCAAAGCATTCCCAATATATTTTGAGGATGTGGCGCTGTTCTGGTTTACCCGACTTCCTCCTCGTCCGATTTCGAATTACAGGGAACTGAGCGAACGTTTTATGAACCAGTTCCGACTCCATGCCCGAAAGTCCAAAAGTGTTATTAAATTATCGAGAATCAAGCAGGCACCAGGAGAGTCTTTGAGGGCATATCTTGACCGTTTTAACCTAGCTGTGACTGAAGTTAGTGACCCGCATGAGCCCACCATTCTGATGGCATTAAAGGAAGGAGTTGACCCTGAATCTGAGTTCGGGGATTACCTTTCTGGAAAGACACCCGCCACAAGAGAGATATTCTATGAAAAAGCCGACATTTATTTAAGGCGAGAGGAGGCCAGGGCAAACCGAAAGAGAAAGTCTGAGGTGGCTTCAAAAGAAAATGTGCAGAGTAACGTCGCCGTGAAGCAGTCTGGGGAAAGTTCCGGCAAGGTTGAAGTAAATGTGGGAAACAAGGGTGGAAACAACAATGCTGGAAGCCGGGGTAATAACAACAATAACTGTAATCCGAACGGTAACAGAAGAAATAGAAATAGGGGAAGTGATCCTAACAAAAGACCCCGATTCCAGACCTACGAGAATTATACACCATTGAACAACACCCTGGAGAATATTTACCTGGATACGTACAATGTTTTGCAGTACAAAAGACCGCCACCTCGTGATTCGACCGAGAAAGAAATGGCGACAGGGAAGTTTTGTTTGTTTCATGGAACTCATGGGCATTCAACCAATGAATGTCGGTATTTGAGGGATGTGATTGAGAAGCTGCTGCGTGAAGGGAAGTTGGATGAATACAAGGTTGCCCCGAGGGACAGGGGACAAGGAGAGTAGGCTCCAAAACAGATTCTACCTGCTCCCAAGCCTACAGCGCAGCAGAAAGGTAAAGGAATTGTTATCAACTCCATAGTGGGCGGACCTCACCCGGCAATCCGAAGTTTCAGATCAATGGATCAATATGTAATGCTGCCAAGCACCTAGATGTGAATGAAGGTGATGATTTGGAAGATATCACCCCCATAAAACAACAGAAGACCATGTTTGATGACGTGGTATTCCGCAGCCGAGATAATACTGGGATCCAATCACCCACTGATGATCCGTTGGTTATTACTACCACTATTGGGCCGGCCTTGGTCCATAAGGTATTAGTAGACAACGGAAGTTCTGTCAATATTTTATTTAAAAAGTCATTCGATCAGATGAAGCTTGAATCTGAAGATTTGAAGCCATGTGAAGGATGGATCAGAGGCTTCAACGGGGCGTCAACAGCTCCCATGGGATACATAGAATTGCCCGTGACCTTGGGGCAAGGAGAACGCAGAAGAGTGCGGATGCTTCAGTTCGTAGTATTGGACGTAGATTCGCCTTATAATGCATTTTTGGGGAGGCCTGCCCTTGCTGAATTCAGAGTTTGTATCGCCCCTTGGTGTTTATTACTTAAGTTTCCAACCGAAGCTGGAACTGGAGTAATGAGAGGGGATCAAGTTTCCGGACGGGCCTGCTATGTGGCCGAATTAAAGATGTTGATGAAAGGACTTAACGTCGAGAGTAAAGATGCCTCGTCTCCCTCAAAGGGGGGCTCGACATAGCAATTAGAGAGATTGACCCCGAAGGAGTTGCCCAAAGGAACGCCTGAAGACCTGGATCCCAGAAAAGACGAGGAACCAGAGGCTAGGAATGCAACTCCTAATGAAGCGACAGTGGAAATTCCCATTGATGAAGCTGATCCGACAAGAGTTTTGAAGATTGGTTCTCAATTGGATCCACGTCGAGCCAAAGAACTAACGGACTTCTTGAAGGCAAACTTGGACGTGTTTGCCTGGACCCACGCTGACATGTGTGGGATATCGCCATCCATTATAAGTCACAAATTGAATGTAAACCCGAAACATCCGCCTGTGAAGCAAAAGTGACGCATGCTGGGCCCAGAGAGGTCGGCTGCTCTCAAAGAGGAAGTGGAGAAGTTGGAGCAGAATGGATTTATTCGAGATTCGACATATCCCGACTGGATATCGAATCCCGTCTTGGTAAAGAAGCCGAATGGAAAGTGGCGGACTTGTATTGATTTTTCAGATTTGAACAAAGCCTGCCCTAAAGATAGTTTCCCACTTCCCAGAATTGACCAGCTTGTAGATTCGACAGCAGGTCATGAACTTCTCTCTTTCATGGATGCATACTCTGGGTACAACCAAATTCCTATGCACGTGCCAGACCAAGAACATACGAGCTTCATTACAAATTTGGGATTGTATTGTTATGTTGTAATGCCATTCGGATTGAAAAACGCTGGAGCCACTTATCAGCGCTTGGTGAACAGAATGTTTTATAATCAAATAGGAAAGACTATGGAAGTTTATGTGGATGATATGCTTGTCAAATCGAAACAGTCCTCCAGCCATACGCAAGACTTGGCGGAAATGTTTGGTATCCTGCGAAAATATCGGATGAAATTGAATCCTCTGAAATGCTCATTTGGAGTGGCATCGGGAAAGTTCCTAGGCTTCATTGTGAGCTCCCGAGGAATTGAAATCAATCCTAGCCAGATAGCAGCGATTAGAAATATTGAAGAGCCGAGGAGAATTAAAGACATCCAAAGTCTTGCAGGGAAAGTAGCGGCGCTGAGTAGATTCATCTCCAAAGCCACAGACAAATGCGTTCCGTTTTTTGATTTGATTAAAAGAGGAAAGAAGAACTTCGAGTGGACTCCGGACTGTGTTGAGGCCTTTCGAAATTTATTGGAACTGCTAGAGAAACTGCCGATTTTGTCCAAGCCAGTAGATCACGAAGAATTGTTTGTTTACTTGGCAGTCTCGGCTCACGCCGTTAGCACAACCCTGGTTCGAGAAGAAGACAAAGTACAAAGGCCAGTGTATTATGTAAGCAAGAAATTAGCAGCGGCAGAGCGCAATTACCCAAAGATTGAGAAGCTCGCTTACAACCTCCTAATTGCATCCCGAAAACTTCGTCACTATTTCCAAGCTCATCCAATAACCATATACACCGACCAGCCTTTGAGGCAGGTGTTGCAGAGACCCGAAGCATCGGGAAGGTTGATCAAATGGAATATAGAATTAAGTCAGTTTGATTTGAATTTTCAACCACGAAAGTCGATCAGGGGGCAAGCTTTGGCAGACTTTATTGCGGAATTCACCATCCCAGAGGAGGAAGTAATCGATGACAAAGTGGTTAGATCCGAGGATGAGTTAAAGATAGATCCGTGGAAACTATACACAGATGGAGCCAAGAACGATCGAAGGTCCGGAGCTGGAATCGTCTTAGTCACCCCCGAAGGACGGTCGTTATATTATGCTATACGATTAGAATTTTCGGCGACTAACAACGACTCTGAATATGAAGCCCTGATTACCGGGCTGAAGCTTGCTAAAGACCTCGGAGTAAAAATGTTAGACATATTCTGTGACTCTAAAATCGTTGTTTGCCAAGTGCGAGAGGAATTTGTGGCTCGGGGACCTCGACTCATCGCCTACCTCAGGAAAGTGAGAGAGCTATTGAGTAGCTTGGAGCGGCACAACATAACACATATCCCAAGAGCTGAAAACCAGAAGGCGGATAGGCTGGCAAAGCTGGCTAGTTCCGACAATCCAGAAGAGACGGAAATAATTCCAATTGAAACGTTGGAATCGCCAGGCTTTGAGTCAATGGAAATTGAGTTCGCTTTCGAAGCGGAGCCGGAAAAGGAGTCGTGGATGACCCCAATTAAGAATTTCCTTAAGGATGGAACACTTCCGTCAAAGAAGAGTGAGAGAAGGGCTATAGTTCGCAAGGCTACTAGATATGTAATACAAGATGATATTCTTTATAGGCAGGGATTTTCCATGCCTCTGTTACGATGTATTGCACACGACGACACCAAACGTGTACTAAGAGAAGTGCACGAAGGTGAGTGTGGAGATCATACAGGAGGTCAGACTTTAGCAAAAAAGATATTGCGATATGGATACTTCTGGCCCACAGTTAATAAAGATGCAGCTGATTATTCACGACGCTGCGATAAGTGCCAGAGATTCGCCAAAATCCCCAGAGCAACGTCGACCCAACTTAAATCAATGGTGAGTCCTTGGCCATTTGCCACGTGGGGAATTGATATCATTGGAGTTCTACCGATTGCTAAAGGAGGAGCGAAATATGCAATAGTGGCCGTGGACTATTTTACGAAGTGGGTGGAAGCTGAGCCCTTGACCAAGATCACGGCAAGAAAGGTGATAAGCTTCGTGGTCAGAAATATTATATGCCGATTCGGGATCCCAAGAACGATTATAACTGACAACGAAACCCAATTCGATAGCACTGAATTCAGAAATTTCTGCCAGAAGTATAAGATTGACAAGCGATATACTGCAGTTGCCTATCCGCAGTCGAACGGGAAAGTAGAGGCAATAAACAAAGTAATAAAATCCATCCTCAAGAAACGGTTAGAGCGTGCAAAGGCAAAATGGGTTGACGAATTGCCCCTAGCTTTGTGGGCATATCGAACAACATTTAAGATGGCCACCGGTCATACCCCTTTCTCTCCTACTTTTGGCTCAGAAGCAGTAATTCCAGTTGAACTGGAAGTTCCTTCCCACAGGGTGACATATTATGACCCGATGACGAATCGGGCGCTCTTACTTGAGTCTCTTGATGAAGTCGAAGAAAAAAGGGACGAAGCAGATTTGCGTGCGGCAAGACATCGACGTCAGATGGCACGTTATTACGACAAAAAAGTTCGCCTTAGGACTTTTGAACCAGGAGATTTGGTGCTAAAGAGAGTCTTTCCATCCCTTCCTCACCTCGGTCCAAAGTGGGAAGGACCCTTTGTCATCCAACAGAAACTTGAAAAAGGAACCTTCAAGTTAACGACCGTAGATGGCGAAGAAGTCCCTAGAGCATGGAATGCCCAACACTTAATGCGATATTTGGATTAAAAATGTTGTACTCTTTGTTATTTTTCTTATGAAATCTGTAATAAAGCACGACTTGCCTTGGGAAAATCTGACGATATGAATAAAAGACTATAAAGTGGATGTAGGCTACGACTTAGCCGAACCACTATAAAATATTGTGTGTTATTTACTTTTATGCATTACATATATACATTCATCAATTATTCTGTTGTGATTATGGAATACAGGATGATTCAAAACCTGAAAAGGTTAAAGACAGTTTAAACATAAGAAAAAGCACGGCGACTACTTGTGCGATAAGACATAAAAGAATGAGAAAACGACATTCTTAACTCTAACTCTCCAGAGAGAGAGAGAGAGAGTATAAAAGCGTCTCCGACTGAGCGCTGAAAAAGAAATTCTTCCCCTAACTCTAACTCTCCAGAGAGAGAGAGTATAAAAGCGTCTCCGACTGAGCGCTGAAAAAGAAATTCTTCCCCTAACTCTAACTCTCCAGAGAGAGAGAGAGTATAAAAGCGTCTCCGACTGAGCGCTGAAAAAGAAATTTTTCCCCTAACTCTAACTCTCCAGAGAGAGAGAGAGAGAGTATAAAAGAAATGCCAGAAAAACGACAGGCACTGACGACACAGGAAATGCTATCCCGTCAGAAAATCAGGAGCATTCAGATTGCTTGAGTAAGCATTAATAATTTATTAGAATTAACTGGGGGCATATATGTATACACATATTCCCTCGCTCCGTGACTTCATTTTGTAACTATAACAAGACATGCATTTTTACATAAGTGCAGAAGTGCTGACAAACAGACATTGCAGAAAATGAGTTATTTTTTTTTTTACAAATGAATGAATTTGTACAGGAAAATAGCTAAAAAAGAAAGTGCAGGAGCTACTCTTGTAGCAGCAATTATTGGTTCATTAAATGCTAAAACCATACAAGGCAATCCACTATTTAGATTTCGAATGAGCTTTGGACTTCTTGGCGGCTTTCTCCGCATCCTTTGCTTCTTTCTCAGCCTCTATCAAGATTCGTTGTGATTTCTTCTTTCCTGAAGATGCAGTTCTAGAGCCAGTAGACTTCTTCCCGGAGGGCGGAGCGCTGGAATCAAGAGAAGATTTTTTAGCGAGTTCCTCTGTAATAGATCTAGTTGAGAGCTTAACAACTAACCTTGATCCCGCATCCACAACTGCGAGGGGCTTGAGGGCTTCGGGGTCTAGTTCTTCGGCTTTTAATTGCAAGCGTTTGTCTTGATCAGCTTTCATTGCAGCCAAGGTAACATTATCAGCATTTTTTGACTCCCCAACTATAGCAACTTCTGGTTCCTCTTCATGCCCCCCGTCACCGCCATCGTCCTTTAAAGCTGCTATCATTTCTTCATCATGGGGAGTGGCGACCTTAGTTGGCTCACTTCCTTCTCCCAAGTCTATAGGAGCAGCCTTATCCTCCCCTCTTTTGGCCTTTTCTGCGGGCTTTGCCCCGGCGGTGGCTCCCTGAGTCACATCTGTCTTTTCGGATGGCTCAACACCTATAGAATGAGAAGCAACAGTTATCAACTCAGGCGAAAACAATGGGTTTTTCATCGATTGCTCAATCGCATGGCGAAAGGTAGAAATAGCCTTGACAAATTGAGGAGAAAAGTTAGGGATACCTTCCGAAGACTTCTCGGCAGGGGTGACTACTACCTCTGATGCTGTTTCAGGAATAGGGGATAGCAGAGTTGTTCGGGGAATTCCCGGATTTTCAGGATCATACCCCTCTACTTCAGAAGTCGCAGGGGCAGAAGAAGAGGAACCAGCTACGAGAACAGTTTTCTGTTTAGACTTCCGTCTCTCTTCTTCCATGGCCTCAGCAATGAGGCGGCGCCCTTCAGCTAGGCGCTCCGGCTCATCATCCCTCAAGTATTTCTCCATTAGCTTATCTTCATCGATGGAATCAACCTTAAGTTCCTCTTTTTCCCATTCGACGATCTGATTCCATACTTGAACTAGAGTGGATGGATAATCCTCGATCCAAGAAATGTTTCGGCGACGGATGATATGTGCGAAGAATTCAATCATTAGTTCGCCGAAACCCTGAATATCAGCCTCCGCCTCTGACAGTTGTTTGCGGGCTTCCTCCGCAGATTTGATAGCACACTCCACATTGCCCTCGGCCAGGGCAGCTCTGTTCTCTGCCTCCAACAGCTTTGAAGCCAAGTCAGCGTTCTTCTTTTCTAGTTCAACACTCCTCTTTGCTAACTCGGCGTTTTTCCGTTCAAGGTCAGCATAAGCAAGGCGTGTCTTAGCAGCTTCTGACTTAGCCTCATCAGCTTGCTTTTTTAATTCAGAACGCTCTTGAGTGTGAGATTCAAGCAAGTCATGATAACGTTTTTGCATGTCCTCAAATTGTTGTTTGAAGTTAGAAGCGTCCCTTTGAGCGACAGCTAGCTGAGCTTGAGTGTCTTCTAAATCTTTTCCTAGAGCTTTTAAAGCCTTGGTATCCTCCTCCGCGGTCTTTTGCATTGAGTCGGTATTTGTGATTAGAGTACGGATGATTCTGGAAAGGTTGCGTGAATATTTAAACATCTCAGAATACTGTTTTTCCACCGCATCTATCTTTGCTTTGGCCTCATCTGCCCACTTAGAAGAAATAGGTTCAAGGGCAGGTAAGAAAGTCAAAGTCTCGAAGTAGTGTTCGGGAAATTGCTCCTTCAAGTATGCCCGCTTTATTGCAGTCTCCGCATCTAGTGGGGGAGGAGCGGGGATTGTCAATTCGGTGTCCCTGTGTGAGGAGGATTCGGTAGTTTCTTTGTCTGTCCTAGGTCGTTTAGTAGCAGGGACCTTGTGCTTACTTCGAGACCCGGTTTCTTTTGGAGGACTTTTCTCTCTACTGTGCTTTTCATGGGAAGAAGTGGAGTCTTTAGATTGTGGTCTGTCCTCTTCCCTACGGCTTGGATAACCTTTGTATTTCTCTTGTTCCGGCCGAACGGGTGAGCGAGAAAGTGAGGGTCGAGAACGATAGGGATCATAAGGCCTTCTCTCCTCCCTACCACGATCATCACGATGATCATACTCGATATCCTGAGGAGGATTGGACATGCTGCGGCGAAGCTTCCTGATATCATAGTAGGATCGAGACATCGTACCTGCACGATAAGACAAACAAAATTTAGAATCAATGGATCCACAGAGAAAGAAGTGCAATGAATGCTAATGCCGTTGTATAAAGTGTATCCTAAGTGGTGTGTTTCCCCCCAACCAACCCGAGTCTGAAGCTAGACTAGTACGGGCAGGCTCTTTGGCCTTAGCGGGAGTGGTCTCTTCAGAAGAGGTGAAAACTAAAGGATCCTTCCTGAAATCCTCTGAAGTGTATATAGTTTCAGGTAAGGGGAGATCCCCCAAACCCTGAAATATTTGGTCATCGGTACTAGGGATATCCCCCTCGGAAGCATTAAGTGGTGACTCTTGGGAGGATGTTGACTTTTCCGGAGAAGTAGCCTCCTCGGGGGCAGTATATCCTTCACGATGCTTTTCGGCCAACTTAGCCAATTCGTCATCTTGTGTAGAAGAGGGAGAAGGTGAAGTTTGAAGAGGCATCGTAGGAACTCCTGAGCCTTCTCCTGTCTCTGGGACTACCTCCACTGGAGGGATGTATGCGTATGGAGCCGTCCCATGACCGATGCTACGAAAAACGGATAACAGCCCATGAAAGTGAAGGTATTCGTCTTTAAGGACTTCGTCGATAGTCAAGAATTTCTGATCGCCATTAAGAAGTTGGTGCATCCGGTCAAAGAACACCTGATCTGATATCTGTTTGGGATTGTCGACTGCAAACAAAAAGGAAAACAAGTTAAGGTGATGATTCAAGTGTATAGAGCCCGGATTTAGAAAATCAGTGCTTTACTTGATTTTGTCCACCTCCTGGCGCATCCAGGCTGTCGCTTCACGTAGAACCATTCTAGTCTGGAATCTCCAGCTTTACTGCTGAATGGTGCTGAGATTATCTTCCTTTTTGGAACTGACTCAAAGTAGCAGAAAGATGGAGTCTCTCGAGTTCGATGCTTGAAATTATAGAAGAAGTGAACGTCATCGAACGTGAGCTCTATGCCTAAGATTTCATGATATGCTATGTACAAAGTGTGCAAGTAGGCATACGAATTGGGATGCAGCTGCATGGGGGCAATCCGCATTTGTCTTAAAAAGTCAACGATGAAGGGAGAGAATGGAGGAATAGCGCCGACCATGCACATCAATCGAGTGACCGCCATATATCCTTCTGGAGGGTTGTGGGGACGGTCAGAGCTTGAAGGCACTAGAGTGTCCCTTTTCATTATCCCGTACTTTAAGCAAATTCGGATAAGTCGATCGTTGTCGATTGTTGATTCAACGGAATCTGGAGGTGATTCCAATATAAAGGCCGATTCAAATTCATCGGGGGCTCGATCGTCACCAATCCCTCCTTCCTCCTCAAAACCCAGAGAAACTTCATTCTCTGAAGACACCTCGTTTCTTTCCCGATTTCCAACTCCGTAGTCTGGACCCTCACTGTCCTATTCTGAATCCGATGGAGAAGATATATCCTCGAGAGTGATTTTGTTAGAGGTTTCCGGGGCTTCTTTCCTCTTAGCTAGTCTGGAAGAACGTCTGGGTCTCATGGTCATAGAACTATTGAAGAAGCAATAGCACAAATTAGAGCAAATTAGCCCGTATCCCCCCGTGCGTGTGTGCAAACTAAAGTGTGAACAGTGTATACGGAAAGTGCAAAGTAAATGTTTAAAAGTGCGACGAAAAAGTTTGGCAAGGCATAAAGAGTTGAAGTAATTCTTGATGTCCAGTTACGTTCGCAAGGCACTATCCTAACTGTCCATAAAATTGAAGATTATGCCGAAGTTTGATTGGGCCAGTTAGACGAGTTTTTATGTGTTAAGGTAGACTGTGCTTCGGTTCAGTTCGGATTCATTCATTGGGATCGGATCGGGGGCGTGACCTTAGGCTTGGAAATCTTATTGAAGCTCAGAAATTGAAGTCGGATCGGATCGGAGGCAAAGTCCCCTAACGGTTCGGATCGGATCATGTAGTTATATTTCTCTTCCATCATTTTACGATCCGATCCGATCCGATCCGGTTAGGGAGGCTCCTTCCCTCCTGTCTTGAGTGCTTGCTCCGACCCGATCCGATCTCCTAGATTTCGTTTCTTTTTTCTTTCTTTGCTCGCCCCGACCCGATCCAACCTCTTGAATTTCCTTCCTTCTTCCTTTGTTTTTCATCTTCCGTATCCTTCCGAACCGAACCGATTCTTCATCGTCTTCTTCTTCTCCTTCACCCTCTTTCTTCCCTATCCGACCCCAGGGCCAATCTCGTGCCAGTCCCTCAAGTCAAAACCAAGCGATTCTACGATGGTGCACTTAACAACGGATTATAATCTCCAGCATTTCAATCTCGAGACGACGACAAGTTCATTGGTGATGATGACGAGGGAGGGTCACGGCGGCAAAGTTCATCAGAATTTCATGCTCAACTCATCCTAATCGTCTACAAATTCGACTCGAGAATGATTAAAGAAAGGATTGTTCAAAGTTTTATAACCTACCAGTGTGATTACTTCGAGAATTAAGAAGGATTTTGAAGTTTCACGAATTGAGTATTTTCTCTCTCGTTTTACAGAATTTCGCGAATGAAACAGTGAAAATGAAAGGAGGAAGAAGGCGAAGTTTATATAGAAAAAGAAGGTGACTATTCGTCTCCCCATTCGGATCGGCAGCCCAATAGGAGAACCCCTGTTCGGGTCGGATGGACAGCCCACAAGCGAAGCTTGGCCCAATACTCCAGTAAAAGATAGAGAGGAGAGGGGGTCTGTTCGAATCGGATTCCGAACCGAACCGAATTCCTTAGCTCAGCAGCAAACTGAATTGAAATTTGAAGAAAAAGATAAAAACGCAAGGAAAATCAAAAGAGAACTTACCTCGAAGAGTGCTATGCATCGATGGTCAAAGCACGCTCCGTCTCCAACAGAAGTATCCTTTGAGGGGGCAAAATGTTAGCCCACTTTGTGAACTGGGCAACACAAAGTCAAGATATGAAATATTGAAGAACTTGAAAAACTCTGAAGCGGGTCGGATCGGAGCAGAATAGTGGTTCGGATAGGGTAAAGTCTGCTATTCGGATCGGTAAACTATTGCTCTTGGAATTAAAGAAGCACAGCTATTCAGGTCGGAGGGGAATCTACTTCCAGTCCGATCGGAAAGCCACCCAATGGCTACAGAGATAGGTCGGAGCGGAGTAGAATAAAAAGAAGAGAGAATTGCTTCCAAGTCAATCCGGGTCGGATCGGATATCCCGATCCGAACCCCTTGTACATGTCCCTCCGACCCGAACCCATTTTCCACATCACTCCCCTGCACGAACGCCTGGATATCCGGATCGGCTATGACTAGTTCCTGCCCATAACGTCCATTACTCTGATGCGTTGTCAACATAGAAATCCATCCGAACCCGATGTTGATGGGATGGATGACACGTGGCTCCGATCCGGATCGGGCTCTGAGCAAATTCACACCTATAAATACCACGTCTGGAGACAAAGAAAAGGATCTTTTTTCTGGCACTTGGAGAGTTCAACCACCCTCATAACCCGAATTCCAGCAATCCCGGAGAATCCAAATCTTCTTTCATTATTTGTTTTCAATTGAGTGATTGTAAGTGAGTTGTGAGAGAAATCAAGTGAATATTTCATTGTACTTGCAACTAAATCAGTAAAAAATAGTGAAGGACAAGTGGACGTAGGCATTTCTTCGCCGAACCACTATAAATCCTGTGTGTTCATTTTTATTTTTATCTCATTTCATTTGCTTTTAATCAATTTGGGTGTTAGAACCACTTTTTGGTCTAACAACGTCGCTGCTACCCAAGTTATAATAAGATCTATGATTCGATACAGCCTTTCCGTGACCAGTGTATTTATGTAATATAATCCTTTTAACCATTATATCCAGGATTAAACTCGAGGCATAAAACATATCACCCTCTTTATAATTTAATCCATTTATCTTGATCGATGAGCAGACTGTTTAAAACAAATCAATATTTGAGGACAACCATGCATTTCACAGTCTTACTCAATCAAGAGGCCCATGGATATCTCTACGAATATATCGTAGGGTTAAATCCCATCTAGATCATTCATAATTTTCATTCGATTCGAGATGTATCCAATGATCACTGTCATCGTTACTCTATTACGAAATAACTTTAGATGATATCAAAACACAAATATCCTCGAATAAAATTATAATGATTTCAGGTCTGAGGACCATTACATCACTGTCACTATGAGAACAACTTATGATACTGTTGATTATATTCCATGTAGTTATCTCACAGTGGATCAGCCCAATACGCTATTCTCCAATATGTAATTATATCTTTACTTTAATATCACGTATATTAACTCCAGTACTAGTCTCAATGCTTTATTGTTGTCCTATGTAAACAATTAAACTCGACTAGGGGCATTTAAGAATTATAATACTTATCGCATTATATAATCTCAAGTTCACTCTTACTCGAACTATATAATTCCGTATTATTATTCTAAGGACTTCTATTATATCATTATTTATATTACGCAGTAAATACAATATAATAGAATAATATTTTTATTCAAAATAAAATTATAACATTAACAGTGTTTTCAGTCTCATCAAATGGATTGCCTCTAGGGCATAAACTCTAACAATCTCCCACTTGCACTAGAGTCAATCATTCACGTATCGTATACTCATGAAACTAGTCTGACTTATTAAACTTCTGCTGCGACAGAGTTAAATTCAGTAGGTCTGCAACATTACAACTTTTGTAACTTTGCAGATATGTTCATTTCCTTTATGAACAATTTCACATAGGAATTAATATTTCTTAAATATATGTTTGGATCGATAATGAGTTTAACATTTTAGGCCTGAGCAATAGCCATATTGTTATCGCAATGTATATCATTGGATCAACATTGAATTAAGTTCAATCATGAACTTCTTAATCCAATCATTTTCTTTCTTAGAATCAATGTATATTTCTTGTTTTAAAACTAACATTATTCACAATAATTAATGTGTTATCAATATATAACATTAGAATTATTGTCTCACTCCCACTCAATTTCTTGTCTATACAAGTTTTAATAACATTTTGTGGTTTAGTGACATTTCGACTTCTATTTTATTCCTATCGGTATCGTAGAGACTGGCTCTCCTTTATAATGGATACCAATTTGAGCAATAAACATTTTATTCTCAGAGAATTAATAGACACAATATCCATTTATATCTTGTGGATATTTCACAAAATAGTAATCTTATTTGGGTTCGATCTTATCAGAGGAAGGACGTTTAATAAACGCCTTGCATCCAAATCTGCGCATTAGACACACTAGGATATTTTCTAGTCCATATCTTGTATGACGTCTTTAAAATCATTTTAGAAGGATTAAATGCAATTGTTCTAAATTTAATTTATTGGAAGATTTATATGACTTATCTTGGTCGTACCATATCTTATGAAGTGTGATTACTCCTTTCAGACACACCATTTCAATATGGTGTTCTAGGTGGAGTGAGTCGTGAAACAATTTCAAACTCATCTGGATAGTCATTAAATTATTGGCTTAAATATTCCTTTTCGATCTGTTCGAAAGGTATTTATTTTCTATCAAAATTGGTTTCTATCTCCACTTTGAATTCTTTGAACTTTTCAAAGGATTCAGATATGTGTTTCATAAGATACACATATCTGTATCTACTGATATCATCAGTAAATATAATGAAGTAATAAAACCTACCTTTAGTTTATGCATTCATTGCTCCATATACATCATTATGTATGAGACCCAATACTTGTCACTCATTCACTATGTCAAGTGAAAGGTGATTCAGTTATTTTGCCTAATAAACAAGATTTGCATTCTTCGTATAATTCAAAATCAAATGATCTGAAAATTCCATCATTATGGAGTTTTGATATACTCTCTTGTTTATACGGGCTAACTGGTAATGCTAAAGGTATATTGGATTTAAATCAATAAATTTAATCCATTGAGTATTTATGTCAAGTACATAATAGTTAAGGATTTACAAAGATCATTAACTATTTGTGAAATTCCATATGATATTTCATTTAAATAAAATGAATAATAATTGTTCCTATTATTATAAATAAAATTCAAACTTGTCTGAACAAGATCTTTCATAACATTTATTTTAAGTAGAATTTCATAATAATAACAATTATTTAATTTATTTACTTAAGCCAGTATATTGAACAATAATCAACTTCTTATGGATAATCCAGCAACATTTGCTTTATTCCCAATCGTAATTTCACTTGTCCTTTTATCAGATTTCTACTTACCTTGCGGTTACTTTTAATTTACATACACTTATGTAATTCACATCTAGTATATAATACTAGAATTGTATAAGTAGATTGTTATAACATTTATATTTTATTCTGTTGAAGTCATACTTCAATTTTTCATTTTAGATCCTCTATTTTGTTAAACAATTACGTTTAATTTGTTTGGGGACAATCCTCAAATTTCAATGTCAGTGAAGAAATTTGATTTAATTTATCCTTCATAAGGATTAATTTAAATTACCAGAGTTATTTATTATTTAATATCTACAGTAGATAATAATAATAACTGATTCTACAATATTTATTAAATACAAAATTTTGACAATCAAAATTTATATTAACATAAATGTATATATATTAAACTAAAATATGCTCCCACTCAAATTAACATCCCTCTGTTTATATACATATATTAGTATATATGTATAACGGTGTTCCAAGATCCATATCTAATCATGCTTTGACCTTGCTTTGGCTAAACTCAAAACACAACCTTTTAGGTAGACATCTTATGTCAATTATATCGTCTATATAACTCTTGGATTGCATGTTGAACAGTTTGTTCAGTATTATTCAATTGCTCAAAATATATAGAATAATTCATGCTTTTGTCTCTAAGGCCATAATCCTATTATGCAGCCTAGTTAAGTCAGACCCAATAATAGGTTGGAGCACCACATTTTACTCCATCGCATATAACCAAAATAAATGGTGCGCAACGCTTTGGCGTTAGTTACAACCAGTGATCTTGGACAGTGATGAGTATATTATTGGAAGGCATCACCATGACTTAATATAACAAAATTTGCTATAAAGGGAATTTATAATTTATAGTGGAAACAATATTAGAGTTATTTACATATATCATATATACGTATTTTATATTCATAATATACATTAGATAAAATACATGAAATACATATATATAATGAAATCCAATGTTATACAAGACCAAGTTTACTTTATTCGAACATTTCAAATAAAAAAAATTGGTTGACTTAAAGCTTGTATCTTGAAAATAAATAATTACATTCATTAATTTAAAATTAAACTTCAACTAGTCAAACTCTACATCTAGATTCAAACAATACATAGGCTTAAACAATTCATGGCCCGGTTATGTATGAAAAGGAGTTGACTCAGCCCACTGCGCAGAAATTCAAAAGAACTAGCCCTGCGATTATATTATAACTCAATAGGCTTCCTAACAGAATACATATATAAACGGATGACATGTTTCAAACATATATATCCAATTAATTTAACATTTCAGTTTATAATACAGTGCACACATTACATTAAAACAGAAAGATTATATATTTACATAGGGTCAGACCCTATCAAGTAACATAATACTTCATACCACAATATATATTAACCTGCAAATGTAAATATACAAACATGTACATACCACTCACTACATACATTCATATGAATTTAATCTTTACATTACATAGCAGCTAATATGTGTGTGTATATACAGATGAATTACATATGTATATATACTATCACATATATTTTACATCACCCAGATTCAATAAGTCGAACTTGCCCTTTCATCCAAGATCTCACTGCAGCATGTTATAATTGCTGTATTGCCGCAAATCCAATTTGCACCAGTCCTTAAAATAAAAATAAACCATTAATCAAGACAATCTTGATATTAATAGGTATTTTCATTTAGTTTATATTCTGTATTTTATCCATCATCTATGAACCGTGCACGTAAGTGTTATGTGTTCTATCATACATCAACAGATCATACTGTCTTGTGATTCTAGCACAGATAGTTCAAAAGGAAAATCAGAATGAAACTATACTGCCTTCTTATTTTGTAATGAGATATGTAGTACTCCTATATGTATATCAGCATACATATAATAAAACCATTAAGCCATCATTTAATGAAACAATCTTGTATTTACAGGTTAGATTTTCAATGAATCACCCAGATCTCTGTATATCATATATATATAAACCAGGAATCAATGTCCTTATATCATAATCCAATTTAAAATTACATATATATGTATATAGATAATAGATCAGCATCTATATCTTGACAGATTAATATACATATGCAGAGGACCTATATGAAACATGTATTCAAATTAACATCAATCCAAGGAATCTAGCAACATTCATCAAATATATGTATTCTTGACAGGTTCAAAACCATTCCTTCAATTGCAATCAATACAGTAGATATTACATCAAGTACGAACATCTGTAACTGCCTTTTATGCTAATTGTACAAGGTATGTTTATAGTTTAGTATTATACATGTAAACTATAAGCAAGGATAGCATCATATACATCATGATTTGTGCATTTTGGTCCAACACTATATATGTGCAAATTACATATCAATTTATATATGTACCAGGTTTATTGTTGTAGACTAAACTGCATATTTTATGTAAAATTTAGATCTAGCATAAAATTATAGTTAATCTATACCCAGATATTGAGACATATATGCAAATTCATCTTATTATAGAATATGCAATTATGATAAGATTCTTGAAATTGTGTTTGAAACAGTGAATCACTATTATTCAAACTCTATCTGTGTATACATCATGAAGGCATACATCAAGTTTTTCATGTTTTTATCCTTTTGCATCAGATTCATATTATATATACATACATATTTATCAGTATAAATACATATATATATAGTTAACATATTAATATCCGAATGCTTAAAACATGTAATTCATCCAAATATATGACTACATATATATATATATATATATATATATATATATATATATATATATATATATATATATATATATTAGTGTTCAGGAATGAATGTGAATATTAAAACAAGTAAATCAAATTTAATGCTGTCAGACTGCAGTATTTATGTTTATCATCAAAACATATAATTTAGCTCATTAAAATCCTGAGCATCCTTTTAAATACATATGCTAATTAAAACTAGTACATCAATCTGAATCCTGCATAATAGATTATCCATGCTTTAGTTTTTCAAAAACCATAATTGTATCATATACTTGTGAATGACCGAGAGTGTAATAACAAAACAATATTTGAATTTATATATATATATACATATATAATTAGCCTAATTTTAAAAGGGCTAATGTCTCATACTAGAAATTCCAAGGACTGTGGCAGATTAGTACCATTAGCTTTCTTACAAGAATGAGATTACAAATCAAAAATTTTATTGTCCTTGGTATTAATATATTAACCAATACATATGATAGCAAATCATATTTGCCATGACAAAATAAAATAAAATTGACTTCCAATATTTATTTGTCACCATAAATATACTTTTGCAAATAAGCAAAATCAATTAAAACCCAGATGTGAGTGTATAAAATAATTGGTAACATATCAGTTTGATATGCATCAGCATTTTGTCCAGTTAAGTTCATAAACTTAACTAACATACTACACAATATTCTGCAATGATTTAAAATCATTCAGATTAATGTTGGGATGTGATTAGTAATTAGATATTTGATCGATATCAAATATACATGCATTTACATCAGAGACATACTCTGTATTTATAATGTATTGCTTTCATAAACAAAACATTATGACACACCCATTTTATGACTTCAGTGCTAACATTCACATCAGGTTTATAAACATATTAAGAAAAGAATTAATAATAAGTTTTAAGAAATGAGTGTCCAAAGAGACTTCTCATTCTGATCAATTAAATGTTTTGATCTATCAACAACATATCATTATATACAATCAAGGCAATATAAATTTTATACTTATTTTAAAATTCAGATTTAGTCATTAATAAGTCCATTTCAAAATTTCATATCAAATATAAAACTTCGTCTTCAGTAAATTGTCTTACAGACTGTATCAAATACATATTTAATTTTTAAAAATACAATTTCATCTTCTTGAATCGTATTTATAATTTTTTTCTTGAATGCATGTTTTAGACATCCATGAATCAAACAGATTTGAATTTCATTTCCAAATGTACTGATCAGATCAGAATCATCCTTGACAAACTTTCATACTGTTGATTTCGTTAAATCAAAACAATCTGAAGAGCATCCAACTTATTTATCAATCAGTAAACCCATTCTAATCATGAGAAGGGAATGCATAATGAAATCAGTTGATGAATATTTATCAATCAAACGCTTTTGATTATGATTTTAGGACTCTGTAATAGTATTAGCAGATCAATACTATGCTTTAGGTAAATCAATGTTTTTCAAGATTTAACAGTCTATAACCCAGAAAAATTCGAATATTATCAATATCAAATACTGATTCGAATTTAAATGAAATATATTTGTCCAGAAACAAAATTCATTTAGCAGTCAAAGTAAATCAATCCAGAGTCGAATTTACTAATTTCTATAATCAATATAAACCTAAATCAGAAATCGTATTTCAATTTGTTGCAAATCCGGCTCCGATACCACTGTAGGGTTTTTTTAATCTAATCGTATAACCCTAATTTGACAATTTAACAACTTAAATCAAGGATCTACGCAACAAAATTGAAAAACAAAATAGATTTAGGTTAGAATTCATACCTTTCGTGATGAATAGACAATTGAGTCACCGCCTGAAAGGAGTTTAGACTGATCGAATCGTGAGGCTCGACAGAGCGCCGGCCCTCCATAAGTATCCACTTGAACGTTTAGTTCTTCGATCTGAATTGAAGAAGAGAGAAGGGGATGTGTCGCCAGCCGCCATGACTGATCTTCTAGGGTTATTGAATAATATAATTAGTCGGCCCGTTTTTCCTTTTGATCTCTATCTCACAAGTATGGTATTGCCAAGTAATATATATATATATATTAAAAGGGAAATCAAATATCCCCTTTAAATCTAGGCTTTGACCATAAAATAGGAACCAACCAAATACTCATTCAAACTACAAATAAAATACAAACAAATTGATGTTTTATTTGTCTAGAAAATAGTTTCTCCTTCGTAACATTCAATTGTGTGACCCTATAGGTTATTATAACGTTGGCAATGATTTTAAATCATATTTAAAATCATAAACAGTGATTGGCATCTAGCAATACGTCGCTGCTACCAAAGTTATAATAAGATCTATGATTCAATACAGCCTTTCCGTGACAAGTGTATTAATGTAATATAATCCTTTTAACCACTATACCCAGGATTAAACTCGAGGCATAGAACATATCACCCTCTTTATAATTTAATCTGTTTATCTTGATCAATGAGCAGACTGTTTAAAACAAATCAATATTTGAGCACGACCATGCATTTCATAGTCTTACTCAATCAAGAGGCCTATGGATATCTCTACGAATATATCGTAGGGTTAAATCCCATCTAGATCATTCATAATTTTCATTCGATTCGAGATGTATCCAATGATCACCGTTATCGTTACTCTGTTACGAAATAACTTTAGATGATATCAAAACACAAATATCCTCAAATAAAGTTATAATGATTTCAGGTCTGAGGACCATTACATTACTGTCACTATGAGAACAACTTATGATACTGTTGATTATATTCCATGTAGTTTTCTCACGGTGGGCCAGCCCAATACGCTATTCTCCAATATGTATTTATATCTTTACTTTAATATCACGTATATTAATGATCAATGAGATGTGATCACCAGTCAATCAATATACTAGTCTCAATGCTTTATTATTGTCCTATATAAACAATAAAACTCGACTAGGGGCATTTAAGAATTATAATACTTATCACATTATATAATCTCAAGTTCAGTCTTACTCGAACTATATAATTCCGTATTATTATTCTAAGGACTTCTATTATATCATTATTTATATTAAGCAGTAAATACAATATAATAGAATAATATTTTTATTCCAAATAAAATAATAACATTAACAGTGTTTTCAGTCTCATCAAATGGATTGCCTCTAGGGCATAAACTCTAACAAAAATAACCGTGTTTAATTTAATGAATGGCTTGAATTGTTTGAATTGGTTGTAAGTGTTAAATAAATTGATTGATATTAAATTTCTGTTATTTTACTTTTATAGAAATAACCAGTAAAATTTAAGTAAATGATGTTATTTAAAGTAACCCATTTGGATGTAGAGAAGAACAGGTTAGAGGAATCCAACTAGATTCCTCAAATATATAAGATGTTATTCATTTTCATATTATCATTTTATGAACTATTTAAACCCCTCTGTTTGGATGATTTATTTGATTGTTGATCATTGACACGAAATTCAACAAATTGTATTGTTTTAACCAATGGGAAATATTGGTTGAGTAATTGGCAGCAGTTGGCCAATAAATCAATCATTTGAAATATTAATTTACCATCAGGTAAATCGATATATAAATGAAGTTATGAAATTTATTTTACAACTGAATATAGATTTTTAAATATATTATTGAAAAATGAAGTTTATTAAAAGAGAAATCAGCCGTGTGCAGAGCACGTACCTCATCTAAATTAATGTAATGATTTACAACTGTAATTAATTGTTTAAAAGGAACAATTAAAATGGAATTATATTAATTATTTAATATGAATTGAAGTAAATGATTTTATTTAAAATAATTTATTAATTTAAATGAGGTTATTTAAGTTAATGTATTAATTAATTTAAATGAAGAGACGAGTTAAAGTTGTTTAACTTGAATAAGATTTTAGAAAGAAATTTAATACTAATTCTAGAATAATGAGGTAAACTATTATTTTAATCATTTAAGTAATTACTTCTTAAATGAAATACATTTAAATAAGTAGCCGATTTTTGAAATGGAACATGGATGAGTTTTGAAAAGAGGTTATAAACGAGTTCTATATTAAACTTGAGTTTTATAATAAAGTTATAAAGGAGATTTTTAAGTGAAACAATGGCTTAAAATAAATGTTTACTTAATATTTGAATTAAGTAAAAGAAAACGAGATAAAAAGGGGTTTAACATAAGATTTTATAACAAAGTCTATGAAAGGAAATGAGAAGTCAAAACTCAAATTTGAATTGGCGATACTTAATAATGGAATTAAGTAAAAGGGTTAGAATCGAGATTTCCAAAAAGGAATGATAATGGAAAGATTTGTAAGTGAATTTGGTAAGGGATTTTAAAATGGGATTTAGTAATAATAAATTCTAGTTATGGAATGAATGCTTTGAAAGAAGTTAAGGTTAAGAATTGATTTAATTAATATATTAAGTAATAATAAGTTGTATTTAAAAATAGGTATTTAAAAAAAAGTAAGAAGGTTTTATAAATCATATTTTAAATAAAGTAGTTTAATGAGATTTGTTGATATTTGTATAAATATCGATTTTTGAATTACAACTTGTATTTAACTTAAGATAAAAATGTTGTTGATCAAGGACTGAGAGGTAGTTCAAATACCCCAACTTGAATGACTTCAGGATTATCTGAGAATAATATTAGTTTGTAATGGAAAAGAAGTTAAGTACATTTCTAGATGAGAAATAATAATGCAACATTAAATTACGAGATTTGAGAATATAATGAGATTTCCAAAGTAACGAAAATAAACAGAATTTGAGAATATAATGAGATTTCCAAAGTAACGGAAATGGAAAGATTTGAGGATATATATATATATAATGGTACTTTCCAAAGTAAAATAAATAAAAGAAGATTGAGAAATTATAATGGTATTTTCAGGTAAAAGTGAATGAAAAGTGAGTGTTGAAATAAGTTTACCCAAAAAAAATAAGGATGGGTTGTTGTTTCCAAATAATGAAACAAAAGAGATTCGTAACGCTATTTTACGAATGATAAGTTGATATAATTTTCCCAATTATAGATAATGAGAAATGATATAAAAATAGTTTTGTATTTATCTCGTGTTAAATAAGAAACAAAAGTTATATTCGTAATATCAAAATATTTAAAGAGTTTGAAATTAACATTCGTTAATTGTTTTAATTAAAAAGGCCAAGTAATGCCAAGTACTGAACCAGTAACTCATTTTATTTTATATTGTATATTTGATAGTTAAATAACCGACTATCAAATCTGGCCAATACGATTGTTGGTACAGAAAGACCGGGATCGAATTTATATTCGAAAACCATTCCGTTACTTTGGAATACGTAATGTTGAAGATAGAAGATGGAGCAATTGAAGGCCGTGGATCTTCATAAGAAGAAGGATTACTTGTCGAATATTCTCTGTGTTGCAAGGTAGAGGTATTCTGACGTGATTCTGTCGTGGTTGAGATTTTGCTGATTTGCAAGGACTACTCGCTACTGATCCAAAGGGTAATTCAAGGATGCAGTAGGAGGGTGCCTTCTGTTTGTCCAATCCCAGGACAACTTGTATGGACGGATGTCTGAAAGAGTAGTTCCAAAGGAGTCACATACGTTGATTACCTCAAACGTATTTCTGTGGCGACTGAGAAGACAACTTCTCTTTATTTAACAACCCGAGTATTTTTGTGGAAATCAATTAGTGATTTCTGGAGGATCTAACGATGTGGCATTCAAAGCGAATGGTGGACAGATGTAACACCCCGTGTATTTTATAGCAGTGAAATTCATGAATTAAAGTATAATAAATTTCAAATAAAAGTATTAAGGGAAAAGGGATATGCCATTGCGTTCGTCTCGGAAAAATACGCGAAATAGAGTCCGAGTTTTTGAAAAATGGAGCCCGTATGACCAAATTATGGCCCGATGAAGTTTCAGAAAATTCAAATTTCGAAAAAAAATTTGAATTTCAGCCCAATCCGAGTAGGCGGGAAAATTCCCGCCCAAACCCACCAGGTCGACTTGGGGGTCGACCCTAGGGTCGACCTGCCAGGCCAGGTCGACCTGGGAGTCGACCTAGGTGTCGACCTGCCCCAGGCAGGTCGACTCTAGAGTCGTCCTAGGGGTCGACTGGGGAGTCGACCTGGCCCCTGAGCCAGGTCGAACCCAGCCCCCCCTAGCTGGCCTAGCCTGTGTTTGGTCGATTTTCTGAGCCTTGCCTTGTCACTAGGGCTAGGTGTCAGCTCCTGATTGGCCTCTCCTTTGAACGAACGGCTATTATTAAACCAAGCTTCATCGACGGTCTAAATCAACTCACAAACTCTATAAAAAGGACCTAAGACTAACCCTAATTCACCCAAACTAAAATGGAGATGAGACCGTCATGTTGCTAAGGAGAGACTAAGGATAGCCGTCAGAAATAGAGAGACAATTAGGAGATAAATCAAAAGCTTAAAGCAACGTTAATTGAATCAAAGCAACGCCTACAACAAAGGATAGCATCTCCAAATTCAGAATTCAGATTCCTGAATTGAAGATTCGTCATACGTTGTAAGTAGAGTGCTATTTCGATATGAATTAAATAATTGTGTTGATTTGTGTAAAGTAAGAAATGGAATTGTGGCGATAATAATCTATATTTGTATGTTGCTTTGATGTCAAACGATTTGGGAATATTATGGTATACGATTGGATATTTGCAAGTATGCGATTTGCGTTGGAAGTTAACAACGAAATGGAATTGTGGCAATAATAACCTATATCTGTATGTTATTTTGATTCTAAACGATTTGGCAATGCTATGGTGTACGATTGGATTCATACAAGTATATGGTTTATGTTGACAACCACATGTTGTGGAATTTTAATTGGGATTCATGCAAGCATATGATTCATATTGAAAACTACATGTTTGTGGTAGTTATTTACAACACCCATTTGATAATTGCAAGTATATGATTCATGTTGTAATAGTTTATTTGAAATTCATGCAAGTATATAATTTATTGTTATGCCAACATGATGTATAATTCTATGGTCATCTTTAGTGTAATTTGGTCCATTTGAGTATTATGATTCATATGAAGTTATGTTGGAATTGGCATTATAGTTCAAGTATAAAAATCATGCTTTTGTGATAGTGACAAAAGCAAGCATCTTTGTGAACTTGTATTAATTTTATGAACATGACTAAACTATGTTTGTTATTATGCCCAATTGAAAAACATGTTTTTAGGCTTATGTTGTTATCATAATCATATGATAATATATGTGACACATAAATTACATTGGAATTACATTGGAATTACATTCCACTTGCAAGTTTACATAGATAGAATAAAAACCATGATTAAGTTTAGGTATGTTTATGCTATAATTCTATAAATGGATTAAAAACCATGATTCATATAAGAATTAGGTTGGGATAATTCTAGTTGAACCATGCTTTTGTATTAGTGACAAAAGTAAGTACCTTTTTGTTAGCATGTAGTGGTTTTATGAACATGATTAGTTTATATTATGCCTAAATAAAAATATAGGCTTATACTTCTAGTCAAGACCATGTGCCAATAATAATGATATCTAATTTAGTTAGATTCTTAATTTCAAGTTTACATGGTTAGTTGAACCTATAATTCATGTTTAAGTATTATTTATGCCATAATCATATGAATAGAATGATTCATGTTTAAGTATTTTCTATGCCATAATCATATGAATAGAATGATTCATGTTTGAGTATTGTTTATGCCCCAATCATATGAATAGAATGATTCATATTTAAGTATTTCCTATGCCATAATTATATGAATAGAATGATTCACGTTTAAGTATTGTTTATGCTATAATTATATGGATAAAATGATTCATGTTATGCCATGATTATATGATGTTACAATTACAAGTTCACATGTGCCTACTTTATGTCAATTGAATCGTTCGTTGCAAGTTTATGCGTTCACACTCCCCTCTTTCATGTTACCTGATAAACACCATGTTATAAGCCTCCCCTTTACATATGGATAAATTGGGTTTAAGTGTTAAACCCAACACACCTTGCATTGGAGCGAACGTATAAAACGGGGGTAATGACGTTTGGGCTAAAATATAGAACATATGTGTTGGCATGTTTGACGCATGCCAACAACCTTGAAAAACAATTAAGTGGCATAAATAAATCTTAATCAATAAAGATGAATTTGAATAATGGGCCGCAAATATTTACATATAAAAAGAAAAGAGACAAAGTATGTAAATGTAGAAAATACGATGTGTTTAACCCGAGGTTGGATTGAGTTGTGATGTAAACCTGCCCGGAACCGCCCGACTGTCCAGTAGTCACAACAATACCTATCCAATGTGGGTGGTTAAACACAGAGCCCAATAAGGACCCGAGGTTAGACTGAGTTGTGGCGTAAGACTGCCCGGACCCAACCGGCAACAGGCAGCCACAACAATACCTGTCTAATGTGAGAGGTCAAGGCTTTAATAAGACAATTAAGGCTGAGTCAGGATTGATAGGATTAAGTGAATTAAGACTTAATCAAAATGGAACATGCTAAACTAAACAGACTGATTGGGGGTTAGGTTTATAAAACACTTAACCAACTTAGCATGTTGGCTAGAAATAGAAAAACCTAGTAGCGGGGGACCCTTTTCAGCAGTAACCCTACAAGGTATCATGATACCCTGAAACTAGGCAGGGTGGGGCACGATTACTGGGCTGACTGTAAGAGGTCAAATCGACGGCGGTGGTGCAGCAGTGTAGGTTCTAACGGGGTGCGGGCGTGCACACACTCCGGCGCAGAAAAATAAGGCACTGGGCACCAGTAGCATACCTGTGCATTCTAGGATTGTGTCGGGCCGCCACCATGGGACTTGATACACCCCCATGGTGGGACCAGCATAGGTAACTACAACAACGGGGGCCGTAAGACACATGTAACTATACGAGTAGGAGCCGATCATCAGAAATGGATCACTTCACCCTGATTATGGGGTGCCTGTTGGGAACTAGTTTATATGGGTACAGAGATTAATATGGGGTACGATAGTATTCGACCCTAGACCACTTAACTTAGTTTATAATGCTTTCCCATTTCCAGTTTATACGTATCATACCCAGTTCTTTATTCATAGACTGAATAGTCCTAGACTTACTCAGGCTTTATGTCTGACTCTACTTTTCTCTCGTCTTCTTTTCTTCCGTTCCCCCCCAGGTCCACAGGGAGGGAATACCGCAGCTTAACCAGCCTTCATATCCAGCTTGAAGAGAAAGAATGTATTGCTTGGATCTTTTCGTTTTGGACTATGGCTTTGGACAGCATTTATGGGACTTTTGCAGTTTATTTATGTTTTCTTTATGCTTCTTTAAATAATGTAATCAAGACAGTTATGAAGATGTTATGTTTTTTTTAAGTATTGTAAGACAATTATGGTATGGTTGATGTAACACGTATTTTAGTGAAATAAAAGTTGTTGTTTTCCGCTGTTCAAAAATATGTGTTATTATATCTGTCTTGTATATCTGTGACTTATACTTATAAACCTCCACCAAAATTAGGGCATTCCCTTTGAGAGTGACCCTAACGGAGGTGGGGTGTTTCAACAGATGTTCTACAACATGAATTACATAATAATATAATAATGTTAAATTAATTAATTTTGACATCAAGCCTCATCAACCGGGAAATGGTATAATATCGGGTAGGTCGCATGGCTATGTGGGTCACACCCATTGAATGGGTATATTCATTACCTGATCTAGTGAAATTAAATGCCTTCAGTTGTCCCTTTATTTTATTTTTATTCTATCAGTTCGGTTGATTGGCCCCCAACCGTGGTAATGATATATTCGGTACTCTCAAGCAAAGTGAGGGGCCAGTCATGTTTAGCCGGGGTAGCAAGATGTTCTTGTTGAATCCCTAATGTATTCATCTCCAAAGGTACATTGTCGAAAGGTGGTCCCATACCTTGCCTTAGTTGGAAATCCATTCTCCAATAAGTGCCCACAGTTTTTGATTGTATACTATGTATGTAGAGCGTGAGATGCAAGCATTCTGCTAGATTGCTATTTACTTGATATTAGACATTATTATAATATCAGAAAATATATGATTTCAAAAATGTTTTGAGTTATAGTAAGGTATAAACCGTCTGTATTTATGTGTAGATTTGGTCTTACTATTACCCTTTTCTTTCGAAAAGATTTTAACTTTAAAATCAAGTTGGACGTTACCTATAAACTTAGTGTGTTTTCTCACTCTGATTCACCAGACTGATCCATGCGTTTGTAATGCTCGGGTTAGACCGGGGTGTACAGGTTCAAGTTATCGGATGCAGTGAAGAGACGAGTCGGAGAAATCCAGACGTATGATATATATTTATTCCGCTGTGTGTTGTATATGAGGAAAGGTCATTATAACTATCCAGATGTGTTGATGTACTCTGATGATTGTAAGTATTTTTAAAGCTCTCTATAAAGATTTATTTCTATATTATATTTTATTCTGCTGTCTCTAATTTTGTGTTTGTATTTTTCTTCTTCTATTCTAATATTTCTTTCTTTCTTATCTCACCCTCTAATTTCTTTCTATTGGCATCTGAGTTTCTAGTGCAATTTGGGTTGGACTTGTGTCGTTTTGGTCAGCTCAAAAGGTACCGGAAGTTCGAGTTGTCATAAAATCCTATCGTGATTTTCTGGATGCTTGTAATCATTACCGCGAAATTATCAAAATATTGAAGAAGAATATGTTTTTCAAGCAAATCTTATGCTTTTAATTCGCGTTACTTATCAGAATACAGAGAACACATTGGTTACGATGCATATAAACTTCACTATAATTGGCTTACGAGGTACGGCTCTGAATAAGCATTACTACTGGAGAAGATGATTTTTTTGAACTTTTATTGTGTTTAGCATCTGAAATTGCTCAACATGTTATGTAATTTGTTTCCACACCATATCACATTATGTTTAACAAAGATTGTTGTTTAATCAGGATATGATGAACTGGCTTGTCTAACTCATCAGTTTCTCTAATATGTATTCTCGATTGAATATTGATGAAACTGTATCTTGGATGAAACATTATTTAGTTTAGTTAAGTATTTAGGTAGGGTTAACAAACTACCTAACCACAATTTTTTATAACTAATTTAGACATATCTCAAAATGTACACGACAAAATAAAGAATTGTGACTTTCATGTGAAAGTTATATTTCATTAAGTCCCGAATAATTTTGTTTGGAAGGAATTCCACATATTTTGAATTTTAATATCAATTTGAGATTTATTTCGGAAAAAATATAAACTACTACTATGCGACAATCTCGATTTAATTATATTTGGTTTAATCGTTCGAACTTTTTGAACAAAGATGACCTACCTTGTCTAACTCATTGGGAAGCCATTCTGAATTATTTGACATGAATTCTCAATTGAATTTTGATGAAACTATAACATGTTTAATCTTTAGCATTTAATATTGATGAAACATCAAAATCCACTTTTTAATATATTTAGTTTAGTTAAGCTTTTAGGTATGGTTAACAAACTAGCTCACCCTATTTTTTTTTGAAAAACTAGTTCAAACATATCTCAAAATGTACATGACCAAATGAAGAATTGCGACTTTCATATGAAAGGTATATTTTATTAAGTCCCGAATTTTTTTAGAAGACCTGACATATTTTGGATTTTAAATATCAGTTCAACTTTTCGGAAAAATACAAACTACCACTACGCGACGAGCTCGGTTTAATTATATTTTGTTTAATCTTCATACTTTTTAAATAGAGGATGACCCGACTTGTCTAACTCATTCAGAAGCCATTTTGAATTATTTGGAAAGTATTCTCGATTGAATATTGATGAAACTATAGCTAGTTTAATCTATAGCATTGAATAATGAGTAATTTAAACTACGATTTAATTATATTTATAAGCCATTGAGTGAAATTATTGGGTGATTTCCATAATCTGCACTATGAGGTACTCATAACATTATGTAAGTCAGTGGCAAATCAAATCTTAGCTAGTGACATGTCAAATCAAAGTAGACACTAGAGTATAAAAAATAATTTAAAGAAAGTAGCTAGGCCCTACATCGTTCGAGGTATTGGCAAAGCCAACTGGTTTTTAAGGTGGCCGCAAACACCTTTTTATTATAACCAATAATAAAAATACAAAAAGAACAGGTGACTGTGGTTGACAGTCAACTAAATTCAATTTTTAAGGTGGATCGTCCACCACATACGGAGTTTATAGTGTTTCGTCCACTATACCTAAATACTAGACTACTAAATTCCTAACTCTCCACGCAGGAAGAGGATGAGTACATTACATATTTCACATATAAGAGATTACATTAATATTTAAATACAAATAAATAGTACCGGGTTGAAACATTGGAAGGCTTAATATTCGAACAGTTGCATGACATGACAAATATAAGTACCAAGCATGTAACATGCAATGATATAAGTACCGAGTTCGAGGTAGTAATACAACTAGAAAATACATCAAACAAGTAACATAACAAACACGAAATACATTGTAATACATCAAACTACCGATGCATTGATTCAGTCCGTTATGATACCAAGTAGCCTGCTATTTTCTAGTTCTAAACGACAAGTTTTGTCTTCCAATCATCTAACTGTGGCTTTCAATGTTCGAACTTTATTTGCATCTCTTAGGAATATTGGACTCCTCTTAGGCAAATTTCGGGATCTACACCTCTACATATTCACAGTATGGAACATCATTCCGGTTCCGACGTTCACCTTCGTACTCTAGACATCCTTAATAATGACATCTAGCATTTCGTTTATTCGTAGCCATAAGCGTTAGACACATATAGCCACAACGATATTTAGGCCATGATGGATGTCCGTATCCGTAGTACTTATTTGTTTACCCAACAATTGGTTTTTGTGAATCTACGCAAACATAACTCTGCAAATTAGAATCACCAATAGCGTCAATTCTATTATAAACTATTTCAAATCGAGTTTCAAGAACAATTACTAATTCGGCTTCCCATTTTTCAGCACGTTGCACCAATATATCATCGACGATCTCCCAATTGTCCATATCTGTTCAACTAGCAAATATGGAAAAAGTTGGACACAGCTAAATCAATAGATATGAAAGACAAATATAAAAACTAGGAATTTATTACATCTTGGTGTACTTCAGTTTTCAAACGTATAATGGCGCAAATTTTTTGATTAAGTTTGGGTGCCTCCGGATAAAATATATAAAGGGAAAAAATATCACTAACATATTAAAGTGAAATTGAGCTTTGGCAGTGTGTAGTCATTCAATAGCTATAGCAATGTGCAGTTGTAGTTATTTCACTAGTTTTGGTAGTGTGCAATGTGTAATCATTTCAACAGCTTTAGTAATGTGCAATGTGTAATCATTTCAAAAGCTTTAGCAGTGTGCAATGTGTAGTCATATCAACAGCTTTACCTGTGTGCAGTCTGTAGTAATGTCAACAGCTTTACCTATACAATTTTTCTTTCATACAATATTACCTATGTATATATGACATGTAATCTCTATCTTTCTCATAATTCTTTACTCAAATTAGCTCCCTCTTCTTCACATCTTTGCGTACTCAAAGCAATGACATCATGGCCTCCATCTATTAATTCCGACCGG
The DNA here is from genome assembly GCA_030737875.1 of Allium sativum. Lineage (NCBI taxonomy): Eukaryota > Viridiplantae > Streptophyta > Magnoliopsida > Asparagales > Amaryllidaceae > Allium > Allium sativum. The sequence continues at coordinate 709,637,577 of CM060915.1, forward strand.
TGACAAGCGCACAAACCTTCAGATAGTCCACAAACCAATAAAGATTAGCTTATCGACTATAAAGAGCAACATTACGAGGAAATTCATCATAAGTTCCCAGATTTAAACCAACTAAAAATTCAGGATCCTGTTGAACCTCAGTAAGAACAAGGGGTCCATCAAGGGTTAGCTACTCAATCTCAATTTTAATAAGTGACAGAATAATTTTTAGTTGTACTACCTCTCTATGAATAAGAGGTACATCGAGCTTCAGTTCTTCAACCTCTATATGAACAAGAGGTTGACTCATACTCTGTTTGTTGCCACTGTGGGCACGCAGTGGAGGCAATAGTAAAGGCAGATAGAGAAAATATTAGTCCTAGAATCAGTTATGTCCATTATGGTTGAATGGTTGCAACTATTCTAAATGGGCTGACGACCATTTATGTTCAAGGGGAATTTTATATGCTAACGAGTTTAAACAAGAGATGAGGCTTCTTAAATTTGCTTTAAAAGTGCTCTAGATTGAACGTAACGTGTAGTTTGTTTACTTTTTTTTTCTCGCTGACATCCCATGTATCCTAAAGATCAGTATCAGTGTAGCGACCCGAACTTCCCCGTGAAGGAAAGTACGGATTGAGTTGAGAACAAGCCAAATCATAACACAAACAGAAGAACATTTCATTGTTAATTAGAACAATTCCATCAGAATACAAGAATATACAGAGTATAAATATTATACATCAGAGAAATATCAGAGATTTAAATTACATTACATAACAGTGGAAAATAATACAAAACACAACTGAAGGAGATATATGGATACAGAGCTTTCCGAATATCACTCCAGCTGTAAACCAGTATCCTGTGAATATAAATCCGCAAAACCAAAACTACTAGCTGCCGTATGGAAAATAGGGGCACCCAGAGTTTAGGTCAAAACAATAAACTCCAGGTCAGTCATGTGACTGGTGTGAGAACTAAAACAGCCATTTAAAACTTTACTTTAAAACAGAGTAATTCAAGGGACCACGCCGTATAACACGGAACGGGTTTCCTCCCAAGAATACTAGTGTATAGAATAAACAACGCAATGCTTTATGGAAAAATGAAGCTATTATAAGACCCAGGTCCCATCACGCAATGCAACGCAAGTCGGAAGATAGGGTTTTCCCTTATAATAGCCAAACAACGCTTGATATGTTTAAAACAAATCATTTGATACAATTATATGTGTATAGTGTTAAAACAACTTCAAATATAAATATATCAATCCTAGGCGGCATGGGTACCATCTATCATGTCGCCAATACTAGGCTCTACAAATAAAACTGAAGTGTCACGTATTGGAAATTGGATTTCCATCATGAATCGAGGCCAGGGATGTCTCCTCAATGATTCGATACACTCTAGCAAATGCCTCAGGATGTCCCGCAGAAGACCCCTGGATCTTCAGGGCCGGTCCCCTCTTACGTTTGAGGATTGGTTATTCCTGAACAAACGTTTCCCGGTCCTATCGGACCTATATCCATCGGCTCTGAAGAGACCGATATATCTGAGGCGCCTCGCAATCCAACAACCACATAGGTAAAATAACAACGATGTCAGGGCGAGTAAAACACTGACACCACCCATAGCTAGAAAGAAACATCGTGCACTCCCTGTAGTCACGATCCCATTTTTGACTCATACTGAGGTGTGAGGCTCGCGAATTAACGCCATACACAAAGCTACGATGTATTAAAGACGTGCATCAACCACAAGACTCTGCTTTTCAACAAAAGCCCTGATCACTGCATCTCAGCATGCCACACAGGCACTTCATGCCATGCGACTGATATCTATCGATATATAACCTCTGAGCTCCTACGTCTCAAAGAAGGGCATTAAGCAAGAGAATAAATCCTCCTCCGCCAAACAGATATATATTTAACAGGAATCAATCAACACAGAATAAAATCCAATGTCAGACACACAATCCATTTACAAGTCCGTTCTGGGTCTGAACGAAACCGGAGGCACCTTATACCTCGCATATCCATTGATCTCAAAATACGTCTGGACGATCACCAACTATTCCCTCCTATTGGGTGTACAGCCCAATCAAGATCACCAGTAATTGTCCAAAAGATGTGAAGACCTCTGGTCTTCAACCACCATCTTCATCTTCGACTTATCGTCGAATAAGTTATTCAGAGTGGGATAGACCCGGTCTTTCCGAATAACTCGCGTATATAATAAACGAGTGTTATAAAAACACATCATACGCCTCATTCCAATTCTGAATATTATTTTATTTAAATATTCACATCTTTAGGGATTTGTGTCCATTAATTTTATCAAAGATAAATTCTTTTAAACTTATTCTTTAATCTTCCTTTGGATATCCTTTCAAACCATATTACGGTTTTCCAAACTAGTCGGGATTAACGAACCATACCGAAGTAATCATTTTATTTATTTCCCAATCCCAACCTATTCATTCCATGGAGCAGGATTGATAGTACCCTATAACTAACACCACAGTGTTATCAATAAATTTAATTACCATTTTCCGATCAAATCTAATTAAAGATTAACTATCGCTAGGAGCAAAACTGGCGATACTCCACTCTCGATCATTTTCCAAATTTGATAATTTAAATTATCAATCCACCTTTCAATCTTATTAAAGATTCATTAAAACTCCACTTAGTTTTAATCTTCCCAAAAATCAATATTAATGATTATTTAACTTTGGAAACACAAACATATCGCATCGACAATCTACACCGTACTATTGATTTCTGCCGATATATAACCTCTAAGCTCGTACGTCTCAGAGAAAGGCATTAAGCAAGAGAATAAATTCTCCACCGCCAAACAGATATATATTAAGCAGAGATCAACTATACAGTTTGAAATACAATGACAAACATGAAATCCCGCCTTTTTCTGGGTTAAAGAACTAAGGTCGTTTAAAACACAGTTCACAACAAACCCCAATCACATTCCATTAATTATGGAATCTTCACGGAAAACAAATCGATATATAATCGATATCAATTTCCGTATCCGACCAATAATTTAAATGGAATAATGGCAAAGCCTTTTAAATTCCATATGTATTAACAGTCTTCCTCCACAGAATTTCATTTCGATTATTATCAAATCGAATTCCATTCAATTCCAATTCAATATATTAAACTGGAAAATGTTACTTTCGAAAATCCCATTAAATCTTTATAAAAAGGTTTATAAATTCCAAATCATATTTCACAGTAAATCAGGTTAAAGAACGAATGTCATTAAAAACACAGTTCACAATAAACCTAATTCACGTTCTATTTATAATCGGGTTAAAGAACTAGTGTTATTTAAAACACCGTTCACGATAAACCCAAAAATAATCAATTCCCCTATTTATTCCAATTATATATTAATTAATTGGTATATTTCATTAAATCTAAATAAAAAGATTTAATCTTTTCTCAACTAGGTTTAAGAACGGTGTTGATGAATACACCATTCACGCAAACCCAAATCCCATTTGATATTAAATACAAGGCTCTGAATAGAAAATATATCGGCTTATATTCAATATCAAATTCTGAAATTAACAAATATCGTATTGGAATAATGATATATATATATCTTCCAAATTCCTCCACAATATCCGTATAATCACGGAATCCAATATCGAAATATTCCGAAGATAATTTGATTCAAATCCATTCCAATTCATATATTGAAAATTCTGGTTATTTTTAAACGATTTCAAATCCAATTTATTTATTTTAAAAATAATTGAATTATAATTCTAGTGCAAAAGTAGTTCATTTCAATAAAAATATATTTTTATCTTTTCAAATATGGATTTTTTCATCCCAATTCTTTCCAAATCATTTCTTACAATTTTACACAAATTACTGCTATTTTTAATAATTTTATCAAGGCCCGTATAATTGATTTCCGTAAACGGCCATCGAACTGCACTTACAACGACCTTTTCCAAATTTGATTTGGAAATAAATCCAAATCCAGCCATTAGATTTATAATTTCTCATATTCTTAGAAAGCTCTTTTCGATACGAACCCAACGGTTCCAGTTTTAGGAGAATCCGACGGTCAGATCTCCCGTAATGTCCGTCCGAAGTCAATGGTCGAAATTCATGAATTGCCGCGGCACAGCGCGTTCTATTCAGGCCATTATATAATATAATATATATATATATATATATATATATTTCATCAATTTCCTTTTAAAACGAATTTTATAAATCATTTTCAAAACGATTTCAACTTCATATTCAATTTCAAATCAAAATTGAATATTCCATATCATCGACATGTAAATGATAATATTTTCAAAATATTATATTTTGAAATCATTTCCTTTTCGATATTCATTATAAAAATGAATAAAACATATATAAATATCGTTTACGTCAAAATGGGAACGATCTAATCTACACGGCTATATATATTTAAATATATTCGTGTCCATCCCAAATTGGACATCAAAATCAAATTTTGATCTTTTACTGAATATTGTTTTAAAATATTCATTATTTTAAAATATTCCTTATTTTAAAATATTTATTCATTTCTGAACTGGAATCAGACACAGTCAATCACCATATAATTTGATTATATGGATTTCATACACACATGTATACAACAACAATCAAATACAGTCATCCATCATCCATAGTGCATTCTACACTGTATAAGCATCAAATATAAATATTTAACGCTTATAACAGTCTTTCAATCAATTAATCGACATATAACTAAATATTAGGATTAGTGTATGTCCAATTTCATCCCAATACCCGTGAGGGGTTTCAATCAACAATCACAGATTTATTTGTGTAGTTGAGCGATGTGTAAAATTTATCGTCCCAATCAATATCAGTCAAATGTGTGTACATAAAAAAATCATCCAATTTGTTTATAAATATTTATTTTATTCATATACACGTTAAGAATTCTATTTTTTAACTATAAAATATTTTTAACTATATAAATATTTTATTCCATTCCACAACTCACAATCAATTTTCACAACACATCAATCAAACAAACAAGTCATCCATGGTCTGTGGATGACGAGTGTCGGGTGCTGCCAAGCACCATCTGCATCCTAGTATATATTTTAACTAGAAAATTAAATTAAAAGTGAGAAGTTCTCACCTTTGGGATCCACTCCGCCATTATCTATTTCTGAACGGTTCGGATATGCCTAAAATTCCAATGCGACCTTTTCCCGCTGTTCACGTTAAAAATCACATTTTTAGAATGGCATTTCCTATGTATAAATCATATATTTTTATCGCTTCTTTCTATATAAAAATTATATTTTTATATTTCCACTTCTTATATAAAGATCGAATTTTTATTTCGCTTCATATATAAAAATCCCGCCTTTCTATATATAAAAACATCGCCTTTCTATATATAAAAACATCGCCTTTCTGTATATAAAAATATCATCTTTCTATATATGTAAATATCATATTTTCATCGCTACTTCATATATAAAAATCGAATTTTTATCGCTACTCTATATATATAAAAATCAAATTTTTACTACTCTATATATATAAAAATCGAATTTTTACTACTCTACATAAATAAAAATCACATTTTTATTATCTGTCACTATATAAAAATCCAATCCTTTTAAATAGAAAAGTCAAATATTTTAAATCAAATAAAAATCAAAATTTACTCCTATTTTTGTGCATAAAAATTCACATTTAAATCAACGCTTAAATATACATAAAACTGAAATTAAAAATCAATGTTAAAAACACTCACTGTTGGAATCGAAGGGAGGGGGTGCAGTTTCCATTCAGATGGCGGGAGGGGGTCTTAGGAGGCTTTGGTGGTAGTGGAGGAGCGGCAGGGGGTGGCAAGGTGGCGGCGACTGTAAAAACCCGAAAATCCCCACCGTTTGAATCGACAATAAACCACACAGGTCTGAACCTAAGGTTGGAAATCCTCGAATACTTTAACTTTGGGGATACAATACATTGGAACAAATACCAACAGACTTTAATTACACCATGATAATATAACATCAGAGTACAAAATATATCAGAGTACATAGAAAATAATATAGCGAAAGATAAAATTACAAAAGATTTAATACAAAGCAACGTAAATAACTAAACTGATACAGCGGAAGTCTATCAATACTCTGGACACAATTTTAAGCTCCGATCCAGAATCCTACTCAATATATCTGCAAAACAAGCTACTCGACTGCCCATGTGGAAAGGAGGGCACCAAAGTTTGCAAGTGAAACAAACTATGGATCAGTCATGGGACTGGTATGAGAAATTTTACTTAACTTATCTAATAATAAGGCTAATCACAGGACCATGCCGCTAACGCGGAATGAGTTTACTCCAATTGATTGCCAGTGCATAAAATAAAGTAAATCGTTAAATAACGCAATGCTTTTTAGAAAAATGAAACCATTATAAGACTCAAGTCCCATCACACAATGCAACGCAAACCGGAGGATAGAGTTTTACCTTATAATGGTCGAAAGATGCTTGATACGATAAAATGAATTTGATATTATTATTAGTGTAAATATGTTTAAAAACAATTTCAATCATAATGTATCAATCATAGACGGCATAGTACCCCATCCTACTATGTGGTCGTACTAGTTATACAAAAAAAACCGCATGGTGTCGTATTGGAAGTTGGATTTCCATCATGAGTCATGGCTAGGAACGATCTCCTTACCGATTCGAGACACTCTAGCAATGTCCCAGGATTCGGACGCTGGCGAACCCTTGGATACAGCAGGGCCTGTCCCCCAATAGTGTAATGGGTTGGATTAGTTATGCCTGAACACACGCTCCCCGGTCCTATCGGACCTATAATACGACCATTGCTGACCGATAAATCCAAGGCCTCGAAAATACCATCATCCACATAAGTAAAATGCCAGGGCTGGTAAGTTGCTGACACCACTTCTAGCTAGAAAGAAACGTGTGCACTCCCTGCGTTCCCGAGCTCCATTTTAGACTCTACTGGGGTGTGAGGCTCGCAAAGTAACGCTACACAAAGCTATGCTAATTAAAGATATGCTTTGATCATCATCCATAAGGCTCTGCTTTTCAACAAAAGCCTTGATCTATGCTTCTTAGCATGCCACATTGTCAATCCCTACCATTGATTTTTGCCAATATATAACCTCTGAGCTCATACGTCTCAGAGAAGGGTATTAAGCAAGAGAATAAATTCTCCGCTACCAAACAGATATATATTAGGTGAAATCAACGAATATAGTGTAATGGATCACAACGTCAGACATGCCATCCATTTACAAGTCCGTTTTGGGTCTGAATGAAACCGGAGGAACTTAATTCCTCGCATATCCGAACAATCAACAAATACGTCCGGACAACTACCAATGTAGTCCCTTCAAGTTAGTTACTCCAATCACAGGCATCAATAGTCCTCATCCATTCGATATGAAGATCGTCGGTCTTGCACCATCTTCAATCTTCTTCGACTGTTAGTCGTCGTCTTCATTATTCAGAATGGGTGAAACCGGTCTTTCCGAATAACTCACGTAATTTATAATCAAGTGCTATAAAAACACATCCAACTCCTCATTCCAATTCAAAATAATATTTTAGTAAAATATTCACAATTTTAGTGAAAGGTTCCCGCTAATTTTATCAAAGATAAATCCTTTAAATTTATTCTTTTTAATCTCTAAAAACATAACTTAAAGATTACTCAAGTTTAAGAGGTTAATCTTATCTTTAACTGGGTTAAAGAACTAATGTCTTTTAAAAACATTGTTCACGATAAACCCAAATCTTCTTCCATCAAAATGGAATCTACAGGGAAATCATAATGGTACATAATTGATATAAAAATCCCGTATTAGACTAATAATATAAATGGAATAACGGCAAAGCCTTTTAAATCCCATATATAGTATCGGCCTTCATTTATAGGAGCTCATTTCGATTATTACCGAATCGAATTCCATTCAATTCCAATTTAATGTATTAAATTGGAAAACTTTATTTTGGAAAATTTTCCATTTAAATCTTAATTAAAGATTTATACATTCCAAATTATATTTTCACTGTTAATTGGGTTAAAGAACAAATGTTGTTTAAAACACAGTTCACGATAAACCCAATTCACATTTCATTCTATTCCAATTACTGAATATAATTGGGAAACTCTATTAATCTTAATTAAAAGATTTATTCTTTTTACACGGGGTTTTAAGAATAGTGTTATTTAAGACACCATTCACGATAACCCAAAACCCAATTTATTTATTTTAAAACCATTGGATTATCTTTCTAGTTAATAACTAGTTCATTTTGATAAAAATATATTTTATCTTTACAAAATTGGAGTTTATCATCTTAAAATCTACAATTCTATATTTTTATATCCCTCTAAAAGGGACATAAAATGATAGTTTTATTTCACACGGAATATTATTTTAAAATATTCATAATTATAAAATATTCTTTATTTGCAAAATTCTTTACTTCAAAATATCCTTTATATAAAGATGTTCTTCATCTTTAAAAATATTATTTTATTAAAAATATTCTGAATCGGGATGTGATTCAATCAATTACCATATAATTTCAGTTATATGGATTTCTTACATTACATATATCCAACGATAATGATAAATAATCATCAAACAATACATTCACATCCAAAGTGAGATTTATAACTGTAAGAGCATTAAAATAAATAAATAAGTAATGCTCAACACAGACTGTCAATCCATCGATTGACAATTAATTAAATATTGGGGCTAGTGTATATCAAATGTCGTCCCAACACCCGTGTGGGGTTTCAACCAACAAACAATAATAGATTATTGTGCACTTCGGCGATGTGTGAAAAATTATCGTCCCAATCACATAAACAAGTTGGATAACTTGTAAATGGAAGTGTAACATTTCAACATCGCAAACATATATTTCAAGACATCGCTACATTATATTTTAACATATGAATATTCTTATTTAATAACCCGGAAATCTGGGCCAGTTTAAAATTTTTATTTCGGCAATTTTAGCGAATTTTGATTATTTAAAATGAATAATTTTAAATAATAACGATGAGAAATTTATTTTGAATATAATTCGAACGTATATATTCATTTGAATCGGCGATAGAATATAAATATTTATTTTAAATTATAAAAGGAATTGAAAATGGCGCGGTAGTTCGATAATTCGATTTCAAAATTCAAATGAACATACCGGGTGCAAAATAAACCGGATTTTAGTGAAATCAAAAATATTTGAATCTAGTTGATAATATCTTTCCAACGAATCCGAAAAATCAAAATTTCATAGCGGGAATCAAAAGATATGTCCAGTTGAAATTTCTGAATAGTCGCTATGAAATTCAGGCCCTTAAAAATAGCCATTTTGCAAACGACCTCGGATTTCGACGAAACCACTTTTGTTGGGTCCGTGATGTAAAGTTATTGCTAGATTCCAAATTTCATAATTTTTCGAATTAATATGTGAGCGTGGCAAAGGAAAACGTGTTTGACCAGTTTCAGTTGATTTTAATCGACTGGAAAATGGCCATTTTTCAAACGGTCTCAGAATTCGACGAAACTAGTTTCGTTAGGACCGTATCGTCAATACGAAGCTAGAAAATATTTTTCGGGAATTTTCCGAGTTAGTATGTGACTCCAGTAAATTGAAATGTACGTTTAAAATTCAATATAAGGATTTAAATGTTAAATTCAACGAAAACTGATCGAAACGGCCAAACTGACTTATGATATATATCCCATTGTGTTCAAAATGGGGGTGATACGCTAGGGACGACAGGCGGTGGGTCTCGTTTCGAGTCCGAATGAAAAAGTTACTTTTTGGTTTTTAAAAATAAAAATAATATATTTATAAATAACACCCTGGCCCCGCTCTCTCTTTCTCCTCTGTTAATTCCAAATCGAAATGAAAAAAAATCGCGGCGGAAGATCCACCGCGCCCTCATCGCCACCGCCAGGCGGAGCGCCGCCTCACACCCCACTTCAGACCCCCTCCCCTACCTCCGCCGCACCCCCCCTTCGTCGCTCCTCTCTTTACCCGAGCCCCTCCAAAACCCACGAGACCCAAACCCGCGCCATCCTCCACCGCCGCCTCTGGCGCGGGCCCCCCTCACCTCCCCTTCTCCTCCGCGTCCTCCTCCCCCTCTTCTTCCCGCTCCCTCCACTGCAGCAGCTCCGTTCTTCCTCCCTGCCCCTTCTTTTCTTCCTCCGATCCGACCTCCGACCCTCCACCGCGAAGCCCGCCGCCTGCCCTAACCCTCTGACGCCGGCGACCCCCTCCAGCAACCCCCACGGCTCCTCCGACCTCCTCTTTTCCCCTTCGTCCGAGTTAGAACCCTGTAAGTGTTTATTTTTAATTACATTTAATTTTATTTTCAGTTTTGTGTATATGCGGGCGTAATAAAAATCATATCTTTATTTTTGAATGACATTACGTTAGGAATATACGGCTTATATATATAGATTAGATAAAAAGGTTTAATTTTTATAAACTAAAAATATGATTTTAATATATTGAATAGCAAAGTAAAAATATGAGTTTTATGTATTGAATAGCAAAGTAAAAATATGATTTTTATCTATTGAATAGCAAAGTAAAAATATGATTTTTATATATTGAATAGCAAAGTAAAAATATGATTTTTATATATTGAATAGCAAAGTAAACAATCGATTTTTATATATTGAATAGCGAAGTAAAAATTCGATTTTTATATATTGAATAGCGAAGTAAAAATTCGATTTTTATTTATTGAATAGCGAAGTAAAATTCGATTTTTATATATTGAATAGCGAAGTAAAAATTCGATTTTTATATATTGAATAGCAAAGTAAAAATTCGATTTTTATACATTGAATAGCGAAGTAAAAATTCGATTTTTATATATTGAATAGCAAAGTAAAAATTCGATTTTTATATATTGAATAGCAAAGTAAAAATTCGATTTTTCTATATTGAGTAGCAAAGTAAAAATTCGATTTTTATATATTGAATAGCAAAGTAAAAATATGATTCTTATATATTGAATAGCAAAGAAAAATATGATTTTTATATATTGAATAGCAAAGTAAAAATTCGATTTTTATATAATGAATAACGAAGTAAAATTTCGATTTTTATATATTGAATAGAGAAGTAAAAATTCGGTTTTTATATATTGAATAGCGAAGTAAAAATTCGATTTTTACATATGTAGAGAATACGGGCAAAGAAAGTGACAAGAGGTAAGAACGGCGAAGATTTCTACATATGAAGAGTCGTGGCACTTGGATTAGCTTTTGTGAGAACTTCTCACCTTTTTATTTTATTTCTAGTAGAAATATATACTAGGATGCAGACGGTGTTTAGTAGCACCCGACACCCGTCGTCCACAGACCATGGACGGCTTGTATGCTTGTTTGTTTGATTTTGATGTGTAGTGGATTGTGTGATGTGATGTGAAATGAAATAAAATATTTTATAGTTAAAAATAGAATTTTTAACGTGTATATGAAATGAAATAAAAATAAACAAATCGGACGATTTGTTTATATACACACATTTGACTGATATTGATTGGGACGATAAATTTTACACATCGCCCAACTGCACAAATAAAATCTGTGTTTGATTGTTTGAAACCCCACACGGGTATCGGGATGATATTTGACGTACACTAATCCCGATTGTTTAGTTGTATGTCGATTGATTGATTGACAGACTGTTATAAGCGTTGAATATTTATATTCGATGCTTATACAGTGTGGAATGCACTTTGGATGATGGTTGATTATTCATTTTTGTTGATTTATACCTGTGTTGTAGAAAATCCATATAATTAACATTATATGGTAATTGATTGGGCCTCATTCCAGTTTAGAGGTAGAAATATTTGAAAAAGAAATATTTGAAAGAGAATATTTGAAATAGAAATATTCGAAATGGAATATTTGAAAATATCAATATATGAAGCCGTGTTGATTAGATTTACGCCATTTTGACGTGAACGATATTTATATCGAATTTATTCATTTTATAACAAATATCGAAAGTGATTTCAAAATATGAAATTTTGAAAAGAATTGAAATTTGAATTAAATTGAATAGAAATGAATTCAAATTGAAATTGAATAGAAGTGAATTCGAATTGAAATTGAATAGAAGTGAATTCGAATTGAAATTGAATAGAAATGAATTCAAATTGAAATTGAATAGAAGTGAATTCGAATTGAAATTGAATAGAAATGAATTCGAAAGGAATTGCATTCGAATTAAATTGAAATTGAATTGAAATCAATTTGAAATCAATTTGAAATGAATTTAAAACGAATTTATATTGGAATATTCAATTTAGATTTGAAATTGAATATGAAGTTGAAACCATTTTGAAAATGAATTTAAAACGATTTATAAAATACGTTTTAAAAGGAAATCGACGGAGTATATACTGTATATATTATATATATAATATAATGGCCTGAATAGAACGCGCCACGCCGCGTCAGTTTGCGAATTTCGACTATTGACTTCGAACGGATATTACAGGAGATCCGACCGTCGGATTCTCCTAAAACCGGAACCGTTGGGTTCGTATCGAAAAGAGCTTTCTAACGAATATTAGAAATTTGAAATCTAACGGTTGGATTTGGAATTATGTCCAAATCAAATTTGAAAAAGGTCGCTGTAAGTGCAGTTCGATGGCCGTTGATGAAAATCGACTGTACGGGCCTTGATAAAATTATTAAAAATATCAATAATTTGTATAAAATCATAAGAAATGATTTGGGAAGAATTGGGATGAAAATCTCCATATTTGAAAAGATAAAAATAGATTTTTATCGAAATGAACTAGTTTTGAACTAGAATTATAATTCTATTTGTTTTTAAATAAATAAATTGAATTTGAAAAGGGTTTTAAAAATAACCAGAATTTCCAATGATTGCATTGGAATGGATTTGAATCGAAATTGTCTTCGGAATATTTCGAGCTTGGATTTCGTGATTATACAGATGTTGTTATGGAAATTTGAAAGATATAGAATTTGATATTGAATATAAGCCGATATATTTTCTATTCAGAGCCTTGTATTTAATATCAAATGTGATTTGGGTTTATCGTGAATGGTGTCTTGACTAACACTGTTCTTGAACCCAGTTGAGAAAAGATTAAATCTTTTTATTTAGATTTAATAAAGTGTACCAATTAAATAATATTTAATTGGAATTGAATTGATATTGATTTTTGGGTTTATCGTGGACAGAGTTTTAAATAACACTCGTTCTTTAACCCGATAATTAATGGAATGTGATTTTGGGTTTATCGTGAACCGTGTTTTCAATGACACTGATTCTTTAACCCAGTTAACGATTAAAACTAAGTGGAGTTTTAATGAATCTTTAATTAGATTGAAAAGATCGGGAATGGAGTATCACCAGTTTTGCTCCAGGCGATAGTTAAATCTTTAATTAGATTTAAACGTGAAATGGTAATTGAATTTACCGATAACACCATGGTGTTAGATATGAAGTATTACCAGTTTTACTTCATGGGATGAATATGTGGGGATTGGGAAATAAAATAAATGATTATTCCGGTGTGATTCGCTAATCCCGACTAGTTTGAATTGATATTCAAAGAAAATTAAAGAATAAATTTAAAGAATTTATCTTTGATAAAATTAATGGAAGCCTTTCCCGAAGTATAAGAATATTTGAATAAAAGAATATTCTGAATTGGAATGAGGCGTATATTGTGTTTGTGTAACACGTGTTTATTATATATATACGCGAGTTGTTCAGAAAGACCGGGTTTATCCCATTCTGAATAACTGGTTCGACGTGGAGTCGAAGATGAAGACGGTGGTCGAAGACCGGAGGTCTTCACGTCGTTTAGGTGATTACTGATGATCTTGATTGGGCTGTACACCCAAGAAGATGGAAATAGTTGGTGATCGTCCAGACGTACTTGGAGATCGATGGAGATGCGGGGTACTAGGTGCCTCCGGTTTCGTTCAGACCCAGAACGGACTTGTAAATGGACTGTGTGTCTGACATTGGATTTCAGTCTGTGTGATTGATTTCTATTAAATATATATCTGTTTGGCGGTGGAGAATTTATTCTCTTACTTAACGCCCTTCTCTGAGACGTACGAGCTCAGGGGTTATATACTGATGGATATCAAACGCATAGAGTGAATTGCCTGTGTGGCATGCCTAAGTGGCAGATGATCAAGGCTTTTGTTGAAAAGAAGAGTCTTGTGGTGGATGATCAAAGCACGGCCTTTGTGGCATAGCTTTGTGTAACGTTGATTCGCGAGCCTCACACCCCGGTGTGAACCAAAAACGGGAGACGGACCTCAGGGAGGGCATGCGTTTCCTTCTAGCTAGAAGTGGCGTCGGTGGTTTTACACGCCCTGACGAGTTTGACTTATGTGGTTGTTGCTGTTGCGAGGCGCCTCGGATATATCGGTCGATTCGGGACCGATGGAGTCATTGGACTCATTGACACCCCAAAGGGTGGGGAGATGTAGTGTTCAGGCATAATAATCCACATCGGTGGACCGGCCCTGACGATCCAAGGGGCAGTTGCGGCTGTTCCCGAGACACGGGCTAGAGCGTCTCGAATCGGTTGAGGACTATCTTTTGCCTCGGTTCATAGACGGAAATTCAATTTCCAAATACGTGACTTTGCGGTTTTATTTGTAAACCTATATATGGCGACATAGTGGCATGGGACGCTCATGTCGCCTATGATTGATACTTATGATTTGAAGTTGTTTTATACACTATGCACTTATAATAGTATCAAATGATTTGTTTTAAATGCATCAAGCATTCTTGGCTATTATAAGGTAAAAACCATATCCCCCGGCTTGCGTTGCATTGTGTGATAGGACCTGCGTCTTATAATAGCTTCATTTTTCTTTACTTAGCATTGCGCTGTTGTTATATGCACTGGTATTCTTGGGAGGAATCCCGTTCCGTGTTATGCGGCGTGGTACCTTGATTTACCTATCTTTAAAATAAAGATTAATAACTGTTTTAGTTCTCACACTAGTCCCATGACTGACCTGGAGTTTATTGTTTTAACCTAAACTCTGAGTGCCCTTATTTTTGACACGGGCAGCTAGTAGTTTTGGTTTTGCAGATTTATATTCGCAGGTTCCTGGTTTACAGCTGGAACGATATCCGGAAAGCTTTGTATCCGTATATCTCCTTCAGTTGTATTTTGTATTATTTTCCGCTGCTATATAATGTATTGTAATCTCTGATATTTTCTGTGTAATATTTATTTATTCATACTCTGTATATTCTTGTATTCCGATGGAATTGTTGTAATATACAATGAAATGTTCTTCCGTCTGCGTTCTATTTTGTCGTGTTCTCGAAACAATCAGGCGTTTCAAACGGTCTAGATCGGTTTAGCGACTGATTCAGATCGAGCGAAATTTCTTGTTGTCACAGTTGGTATCAGAGCTTTGGTTTACAAAGCTCAGAGAACAAGGCACATTAGAACCATACGAAAGAATACATCAGATATTGGATTAGTAATATCCAATGGGAATGACTCGTTAGAGATGGGATCAGGAGAATCCTAGAACGAGTGTGAAGAGTATATTTTCGAAATGAAAACAAGTTTGTTTTGAAAATTTAAATCAATCATTCGTATTTGATTATCTATATTGTTGTGGACAATCCAATATATAAAGAATTTGCATATACACCTTGCAAACGTATATTCAAAGTTTTAATATATTGGATAGATATAACATCACACTCTAGTCGCCCGGAGATGATATTGATGATAGCGATCGCATCATCAACATTTATGTTCGAGTTTCGAAGGTGGGATTTCTATATATTTCCATTAGACTGGTGTGAGAACCAAAACTAGATAGTGCTTATTGTTGTGATTTGGCATCAAAAATCTGATTTTTGACTATGTATCAAAGTTATGAATTTAAAAAGCTAATCAACTAATTGATTGCTGATTGTGTTGTTTGATTATTGTTTGAATAATTAAATGTTGAACCTTTAACCAAATTGGTCAAATAGTGAGTTGTATTGAGAATTTGTCGCATTTGCTTGCATATACTTGTACTTACATTGAACAGGTCATAGCAAGGAGGCTAGAGCAGAGAATAAAATTTGTTTGCCCGACAAATAGGTACATGTTTACCATAATTTCCTGTTTTGTTTGGGTGATGATGATTTTATGAGCCGATTGGCTTTTTCTTTTTCTTTTTGAGATCAGAAGGCCTATATGGCAGTTTCGGGATTTTTCGGTGCTCCCGGTGCAGGGGAGGTTATGGCGAAATTTTTCGAAAATTTAGGGTGTTAGCCAAATTTTTGAAAAATTCTTAGAAACTGAAAAGTTGAAGAACTTAAGCCGTAGTGAAAACACTGGAAGTTGAGTTGATTTGTGAAATAACTTTCGGCTTTGTTCCTTTTCGGAGACGAAAAGTTTTAAGTGGGGGAGATTGTAATAACCCGGAAATCTGGGCCAGTTTAAAATTTTTATTTCGGCAATTTTAGCGAATTTTGATTATTTAAAATGAATTATTTTAAATAATAACGACGAGAAATTTATTTCGAATATAATTCGAACGTATATATTCGTTTGAATCGGCGATAGAATATAAATATTTATTTTAAATTATAAAAGGAATTGAAAATGGCGCGGTAGTTCAATAATTCGATTTCAAAAAATGAACATACCGGGTGCAAAATAAACCGGATTTTAGTGAAACCAAAAATATTTGAATCTAATTGATAATATCTTTCCAACGAATCCAAAAAAACAAAATTTCATAGCGGGAATCAAAAGATATGTCCAGTTGAAATTTCTGAATAGTCGCTATGAAATTTAGGCCCTTAAAAATAGCCATTTTGCAAACGACCTCGGATTTCGACGAAACAACTTTTGTTGGGTCCGTGATGTAAAGTTATTGCTAGATTCCAAATTTCATAATTTTTCGAATTAATATGTTAGCGTGGCAAAGGAAAACGTGTTTGACCAGTTTTAGTTGATTTTTATATATTGAATAGCGAAATAAAAATTCGATTTTTATATATTGAATAGCAATGTAAAAAATCGATTTTTATATATTGAATAGCAAAGTAAAAATTCGATTTTTGTATATTGAATAGCAAAGTAAAAATTCGATTTTTATATATTGAATAGCAAAGAAAAAATATGATTTTTATATATTGAATAGCAAAGAAAAATATGATTTTTATATATTGAATAGCAAAGTAAAAATTTGATTTTTATATATTGAATAGCGAAGTAAAAATTCGATTTTTATATATTGAATAGCGAAGTAAAAATTCGATTTTTATATATTGAAAAGCGAAGTAAAAATTCGATTTTTACATATGTAGAGAATACGGACAAAGAAAGTGACAAGAGGCAAGAACGGCGAAGATTTCTACATATGAAGAGTCGTGGCACTTGGATTAGCTTTTGTGAGAACTTCTCACCTTTTTATTTTATTTCTAGTAGAAATATATACTAGGATGCAGACGGTGTTTAGTAGCACCCGACACCCGTCGTCCACAGACCATGGACGGCTTGTATGCTTGTTTATTTGATTTTGATGTGTAGCGGATTGTGTGATGTGATGTGAAATGAAATAAAATATTTTATAGTTAAAAATAGAATTTTTAACGTGTATATGAAATGAAATAAAAATAAACAAATCGGAAGATTTGTTTATATACACACATTTGACTGATATTGATTGGGACGATAAATTTTACACATCGCCCAACTGCACAAATAAAATCTGTGTTTGATTGTTTGAAACCCCACACGGGTATCGGGATAATATTTGACGTACACTAATCCCGATTGTTTAGTTGTATGTCGATCGATTGATTGACAAACTGTTATAAGCATTGAATATTTATATTCGATGCTTATACAGTGTGGAATGCACTTTGGATGATGGTTGATTATTCATCTTTGTTGATTTATACCTGTGTTGTAGAAAATCCATATAATTAACATTATATGGTAATTGATTGGGCCTCATTCCAGTTTAGAGGTAGAAATATTTGAAAAAGAAATATTTGAAAGAGAATATTTGAAATAGAAATATTCGAAATGGAATATTTGAAAATATCAATATATGAAGCCGTGTTGATTAGATTTACGCCATTTTGACGTGAACGATATTTATATCGAATTTATTCATTTTATAACGAATATCGAAAGTGATTTCAAAATCTGAAATTTTGAAAAGAATTGAAATTCGAATTAAATTGAATAGAAATGAATTCAAAATAAAATTGAATAGAAGTGAATTCGAATTGAAATTGAATAGAAGTGAATTCGAATTGAAATTGAATAGAAATGAATTCAAATTGAAATTGAATAGAAGTGAATTCGAATTGAAATTGAATAGAAATGAATTCGAATTGAAATTGATTTCGAATTGAAATCGAAAGGAATTGCATTCGAATTAAATTGAAATTGAATTGAAATCAATTTGAAATCAATTTGAAATGAATTTAAAACGAATTTATATTGGAATATTCAATTTAGATTTGAAATTGAATATGAAGTTGAAACCGTTTTGAAAATGAATTTAAAACGATTTATAAAATACGTTTTAAAAGGAAATCGACGGAGTATATATTATATATATTATATATATAATATAATGGCCTGAATAGAACGCGCCGCGCCGCGGAAGTTCGCGAATTTCGACCATTGATTTCGAACGGATATTACGGGAGATCCGACCATCGGATTCTCCTAAAACTGGAACCGTTGGGTTCGTATCGAAAAGAGCTTTCTAACGAATATTAGAAATTTGAAATCTAACGGTTGAATTTGGAATTATGTCCAAATCAAATTTGAAAAAGGTCGCTGTAAGTGCAGTTAGATGGCCGTTGATGGAAATCGACTGTACGGGCCTTGATAAAATTATTAAAAATATCAATAATTTGTGTAAAATCATAAGAAATGATTTGGGAAGAATTGGGATGAAAATCTCCATATTTGAAAAGATAAAAATAGATTTTTATCGAAATGAACTAGTTTTGAACTAGAATTAAAATTCTATTTGTTTTTAAATAAATAAATTGAATTTGAAAAGGGTTTTAAAAATAACCAGAATTTCCAATGATTGCATTGGAATGGATTTGAATCGAAATTGTCTTCGGAATATTTCGAGGTTGGATTTCGTGATTATACAGATGTTGTTATGGAAATTTGAAAGATATAGATATGTATATCGTTATTTCCAATACGATATATGTTGGTCGTAGAATTTGATATTGAATATAAGCCGATATATTTTCTATTCAGAGCCTTGTATTTAATATCAAATGTGATTTGGGTTTGTCGTGAATGGTGTCTTGACTAACACTGTTCTTGAACCCAGTTGAGAAAAGATTAAATCTTTTTATTTAGATTTAGTGAAGTGTACCAATTAAATAATATTTAATTGGAATTGAATTGATATTGATTTTTGGGTTTATCGTGGACAGAGTTTTAAATAACACTCGTTCTTTAACCCGATAATTAATGGAATGTGATTTTGGGTTTATCGTGAACCGTGTTTTAAATGACACTGATTCTTTAACCCAGTTAACGATTAAAACTAAGTGGAGTTTTAATGAATCTTTAATTAGATTGAAAAGATCGGGAATGGAGTATCACCAGTTTTTCTCCAGGCGATAGTTAAATCTTTAATTAGATTTAAACGTGAAATGGTAATTGAATTTACCGATAACACCGTGGTGTTTGATATGAAGTATTACCAGTTTTACTTCATGGGATGAATAGGTGGGGATTGGGAAATAAAATAAATGATTATTCCGGTGTGATTCGCTAATCCCGACTAGTTTGAATTGATATTCAAAGAAGATTAAAGAATAAATTTAAAGAATTTATCTTTGATAAAATTAATGGGAGCCTTTCCCAGAGTATAAGAATATTTGAATAAAAGAATATTTTGAATTGGAATGAGGCGTATGTTGTGTTTGTGTAACACGTGTTTATTATATATATACGCGAGTTGTTCAGAAAGACCGGGTTTATCCCATTCTGAATAACTGGTTCGACGTGGAGTTGAAGATGAAGACGGTGGTCGAAGACCGGAGGTCTTCACGTCGTTTGGGTGATTATTGATGATCTTGATTGGGCTGTACACCAAAGAAGATGGAAACAGTTGGTGATCGTCCAGAGGTACTTGGAGATCGATGGAGATGCGGGGTACTAGGTGCCTCCGGTTTCGTTCAGACACATAACGGACTTGTAAATGGACTGTGTGTCTGACATTGGATTTCAGTCTGTGTGATTGATTTCTATTAAATATATATCTGTTTGGCGGCGGAGAATTTATTCTCTTGCTTAACGCCCTTCTCTGAGACGTACGAGCTCAGGGGTTATATACTGATGGATATCAAACGCATAGAGTGAATTGCCTGTGTGGCTTGCCTAAGTGGCAGATGATCAAGGCTTCCGTTGAAAAGCAGAGTCTTGTGGTGGATGATCAAAGCACGGCCTTTGTGGCATTGCTTTGTGTAACGTTGATTCGCGAGCCTCACACCCCGGTGTGAACCAAAAACGGGAGACGGACCTCAGGGAGGGCATGCGTTTCCTTCTAGCTAGAAGTGGCGTCAGTGGTTTTACACGCCCTGACGAGTTTGACTTATGTGGTTGTTGCTGTTGCGAGGCGCCTCGGATATATCGGTCGATTCGGGACCGATGGAGTCATTGGACTCATTGACACCCCCATAGGGTGGGGAGACGTAGTGTTCAGGCATAATAATCCATATCGGTGGACCGGCCCTGACGATCCAAGGGGCAGTTGCGGCTGTTCCTGAAACACGGGCTAGAGCGTCTCGAATCGGTTGAGGACTATCTTTTGCCTCGGTTCATAGACGGAAATCCAATTTCCAAATACGTGACTTTGCGGTTTTATTTGTAAACCTATATATGGCGACATAGTGGCATGGGACGCTCATGTCGCCTATGATTGATACTTATGAGTTGAAGTTGTTTTATACACTATGCACTTATAATAGTATCAAATGATTTGTTTTAAACGTATCAAGCATTCTTGGCTATTATAACATAAAAACCCTATCCCCCGGCTTGCGTTGCATTGTGTGATAGGACCTGGGTCTTATAATAGCTTCATTTTTCATTACTTAACATTGCGCTGTTGTTATACGCACTGGTATTCTTGGGAGGAAACCCGTTCCGTGTTATGCGGCGTGGTCCCTTGATTTACCTATCTTTAAAATAAAGATTAATAACTGTTTTAGTTCTCACACCAGTCCCATGACTGACCTGGAGTTTATTGTTTTAACCTAAACTCTGGGTGCCCTTATTTTGACACGGGCAGCTAGTAGTTTTGGTTTTGCAGATTTATATTCGCAGGATCCTGGTTTACAGCTGGAACGATATCCAAAAAGCTTTGTATCCGTATATCTCCTTCAGTTGTATTTTGTATTATTTTCCACTGCTATATAATGTATTGTAACCTCTGATATTTTCTGTGTAATATTTATTTATTCATACTCTGTATATTCTTGTATTCTGATGGAATTGTTGTAATATACAATGAAATGTTCTTCCGTCTTCGTTCAATTTTTTCGTGTTCTCGAAACAATCATGCATTTCGAACGGTCTAGATCGGTTTAGCGACTGATTCGGATCGAGCGAAATTTCTGGTTGTCACATCTTACTACCATTGCTAACACATGAATGCCAATGTTTTTACTTCTACCCTTTTTATTTCTCTAAAGTGGAAATAAAATGTAACATTTTAATACTACTCTTTTTATTGTCTCTAGAATGACGATAAAAGTATTACTTTTTATTCTATCGTTTTTATTACAACTAAAATGTAAATAAAAATGTAACTTTTATTTTATTCCTTTATTTGCAACTAAAATGCAAATCAAAATGTCACTTTTAATCTAATCTTTTTATTTACATCTAAAATGTAAAAAAATGTAACTCTTAATCTAATGTACATTTCTTTAACAAAAACGTAACTTTTACTCTAAAAAGAAAAATGACAACAAAATATGTTTCATTTTATCCTAAAAAGGAAATGACAATAAAAATGTTCTTTTTAAATCTGACAAATAAAAATGTAACTTTGTTTGCAAACAAATTTCTATTTAATCATGATAAATAAAATTTATTGGCATACAAATGTCTATCTTTCACTAACAAATAAAAATGACTACTTTTATTTGTTTACAAACTCGATGTTAAATTTGACCAATAAAAATGAATGCTTTTATTTATAAACAATCCAATGTGAATTTGACAAATAAAAATTAATGTTTTTTTATTTGTAAACAATTCAATGTATATCTTGACAAATAAAAATTAATGTTTTAATTTGTAAACAATCCAATGTTTATTTTGCATCAAAGAATGAAAATAAAGAACAACTCTTTTATTTCAAAGTTTATTTGCATCAAAGAATGCAAATAAAGAAGAACTCTTTTATTTCAAAGTTTATTTTCATCAAAGAATGCAAATAAAGAACAACTCTTTTTAATGTACAAAAATGTTCCCTTTTTTTTCGAATCCTTTCCAACGTACAAAAATGTATATTTTTGTATAATTCTTCTTAAAGTGACAAAAATGTCTATTTTTAATTCATTCTTTTTTTTTAAGTGACAAAAATGTCTACTTTTGTTTCACCCGTTATAATTTCAACAAAATGGTAAATTTTGTGTGTCACTCTTCTATTCACAAAAGTGAAAATTCTTTGTGTGTCACTTTCTATTTCACAAAAATAGTAAATTTTGTTGTGTTCATTTCTATTCTACAAAATGAATATATTTTGTTTGTGAACAAATGATGATTTTTCTAATGTGACACAACTAATAGTTTGATTTTAACAAATCTAGTTCTAACAAAAATGAGCGTTTTGATTTTACCAAACTAAATTGACAAAAACGAAAGTTCTAATTTACCAAAATAAGAGTTTTGATTTTACAAAACCAAATTTGACGGCAATGACAATTTTAATTCAATACCTATGTTTTGACAAAAATAGTGCTATAATTCGACTATTCTATTTAACCATGGTGACAATTTGTTAATCTCAATGTGACAAAATGACTAATTTATTTTATAAATTCCAATGCGACAAAATGACTATTTTCTTTGATAACTTTCAATGCAACAAAAATGATTAATTTTGTTTGTTAACTTTCAATACAGCAATTTGATACTTTTGTTTGATAAATTCAAATGCAACAAAATGACCATGCCATTATGGTCTTTTTTTTTATAAAAACGAAATGACCGTACAATTATGAACTTTTATCGTAACTCTTTATTAAAACAAAGTGAAAAATCAAAATGAAAATGAACTCTTTTCATTCTTTTAATTAAAACATGTTGACAATGAAAACAAGTTCTTTTTATTCTTTTTAATAATACAATTTGACGATACAAAAAAAATATGACCTTTTTAATTTCAACAAATTTGACAATAAAATTTGTCCTTTTTTAATTTCAACAAATTTGACAATCAAAATTGTCCTTTTTTTTAATTTTCAACAAATTTGACAATAAAAATTGTGATGTTATTGTTTTGACCGTTCTAACACAACAGATAGATAATCTTGTTTGGTGTGTAACAAAATGAAAAATGAAACCTTTGTATTCTTTTCTTTATAATAAAATGAAACTAAAAATGAAATCTTTTTTCTTTTATTGAAAACATATTGAAAATGAAATTTTTGTTCATAGATTCAAAATAGAAATCATATCTACATACTTAGAATCAAACAAAGAGGAATTCTTGTTATACAAGATCAGATCTATCACACACGAGCAATACAATCAATCACCAACAACAAACAATAAATTTCAATTGCCAACATCACAGATACAATTTAATAAATACATATACATGAAATTCAAGCAACGAGGAATAATATTTAATTTAAAAAAAAGAAATATTACCAAAAGCTTTCCACTCCTCCAAAAATTAGACAATATCTAAATCCATTTCAGTTTGTCCCATCACATAGATCTCGGAAATATGGTTCTAACGCAATGAAAATCATCAAATTTTGACTTCATGTGCAAAAGATATCCTAATTTAAACACTATAATTAATTAAAGTAATTAATTTAATTAATTCTCTTAACGACGCTTAATAAAAACATTACCCCCAATTAGAATAAAACAGATCGTCTTCTACATCGTTCAAGGCCGAATACTGGAACCCAAACCTCATCCTTGTTCTTCCAAATCGCACGCCCCTAGAACGCACCAGACTCCGATCATGGTCGTACATAATGTCGAGCTTGTTGTCCACTTTGTTTTTGAAATTGAAAATTTCTGAATTTATTTCTTGAGATGAAAGATAGAATGGAAAACGGATTGGAGCGTTTCAGCCATCGGTTTAGACGACGGCGGTGGGTCCCATGGTGGCAGGAGTTGGTGATTTTGGCATAGATTTGTTAATTGAAAGACGAGGAGAGCCGCCATGGAAAAGAAGAAGAAGGAGAATAGGGTTATGAGAGTTTAGGATATTATATAGAGGTGGGAAATATTTTTATTTTAACCCTTGTATATTTAATAATACATTTAATCGCTTTTAACTCTTTAAGGCCCATAAATCCACATTTTGCATGTTATATGTTACAAAAAAAATTAATTGCTGAATAAGGCTAAGGTGGCATATTTACTTCTCATTTATGTTTTTTTACATCCCCTTTATTACATGCTATAATGACATATTTATTTATTCTTTTGCTATTCAAATTTCAAAAAGTAGATAACAATGAAAGAGAGAGAAAAAGGATAGAATGGAAAGAATTAATGCTAGATTAATGCTATTTGTTTATGAACATGTAGTCTACGTTTGGAATTTCTAAAAGTTAAATTTGAATTGACAGGGGAAATATTTAAGAGAACAGCCAAAGATATGTACATATATATACCTATATATATATTGTCAAAATTTATTTTATTTATAACCTAGACAGTATTTTTAATCAATAAATTAATAAATGTCATTAAAGTTCCTAAGACATTGTTAGTGTTAACATATTTCAAACTCGAATCTTTTAAATGCATCATTCTACATTAAAAATGTAATTTTAAATGTAAAAACATATTTCAACTAGAATCTTTTTAAATTATTCATGCATACATAAATCTTTTATTAAGGTTTAAATGTTACATCAATTTAAATAAGCTATGAATCATTATTACATAAAAATGTGAATTTTTATGTTATAGCAACTTTCCTATTTAAACAAATGTTCATTTTTCATATTTTCTTCTTTACAATAAAAATGTAAACTTTTTTATTGTAATTTTTTTTTAAATAGAATTTTTAAATTCTGGCGCATTTTCTATTTAAAATTTCTTAAAATAAAATTTTAAATTGGTTCTGATTTTCCGGGTTGTTACAATCTCCCCTACTTAAAATCTTTTCGTCCTCGAAAAGGAACGAAGCTGAAAGTTGTTTAATTAACCAACTCAACTTTCAATTCTAATCAATTTTCAATTCAGTTCAATATTAAATTCAATATAGCTAAATTTATCATTCTTTCTCATATTGGTTAAATTAATTATCATACCAACATTTTAATTAGTTAAATTAATTATCAAACATCACAACCAGCAATCAATTAGGTGATTAACTTTTTAAATATATAACTGTTTATTATATAGTCAAAAAATCATGTTTTTAGTGCAAATCACACCAATAAACTCTAATTAAGATTCGGTTCTCATACCAGTCGATTGGGAATATATAGATATCTCACTCTGAAACTCAAACATAAGCATTGATGATGATGCCTCATCATCAGAGTCATCTCCGGGTGACTAGAGTGCAATTCTATATCTACCCAGTATATTTGATACTTCGTATACACGTGGATCAGACGTATATTAAAATCTCTATATACTCGATTGTCCAAATTAAAATATAATAATATATCAAATAGGTATTTTACGATAAAATTTTCAAAAATAATTTTGTTTGTTTTTATTTATTTTTAAAATAATACTCTTCGGACTCATTCTAGTATACTACTGAAACCATCTCTAATGAGTCATCCTTTTATAGGATATTACTAATCCTACCTCTGATGAGTCTTTTGTTCAGTTCTAACGAGTTGTACCCCAAAGATTTGAGCTAACCAGAGCTCTGATACCAAACGTAAAAACCCGAAAATCCCCACCCTTTGAATCGACCATAAACCACACAGGTCTGAACCCAAGGTTGGAAATCCTCGAATACTTTAACTTTGGTGATACAATACATTGGAACAAATAACAACAGACTTTTATTACACCATGATAATATAACATCAGAGTACAGAATATATCAGAGTACATTGAAAATAATACAGCTGAAGATAAAATTACAAAAGATTTAATACAAAGCAACCGTAAATAACTAAACTGATACAGCGGAAGTCTATCAATACTCTGGACACAGCTTTAAGCTCTGATCCAGAATCCTGCTCAATATATCAGAAAAACAAGCTACTCAACTGCCCGTGTGGAAAAGAGGGCACCCGAGTTTGCAAGTGAAACAAACTACGGGTCAGTCATGGGACTGGTATGAGAAATCTTACTTAACTTGTCCAATAATAAGGCTAATCACAGGACCACGCCGCTAACGCGGAATGGGTTTACTCCATTGGATTGCCAGTGCATAAAATAAAGTAAATTGTTAAATAACACAATGCTTTTTAGAAAAATGAAATCATTATAAGACTCATGTCCCATCACACAATGCAACGCAAACTAGAGGATAGAGTTTTACCTTATAATGGTCAAAAGATGCTTGATACGATAAAACGAATTTGATATTATTATTAGTGTAAATATGTTTAAAAACAATTTCAATCATAATGTATCAATCATAGACGGCATAGTACCCCATCCTACTATGTCGTCGTACTTGTTATGCAAACAAAACCGCATGGTGTCGTATCGGAAGTTAGATTTCCATCATGAGTCAAGGCTAGGAACGATCTCCTTACCGATTCGAGACACTCTAGCAATGTCCCGGGATTCAGACGCTGGCGAACCCTTGGATACAACAGGGTCGTTCCCCCAATAGTGCAATAGGTTGGATTAGTTATACCTGAACACACGCTCCCCGGTCCTATTTGACCAATAATACAGCCATTGGCGACCGATAAATCTGAGGCCTCGAAAGTTCCATCATCCACATAAGTAAAATGACAGGGCTGGTAAGTCGCTGACACGACTTCTAGCTAGAAAGAAACGTGTGCACTCCCTGCGTTCCCTCGCTCCATTTTAGACTCTAGCGGGGTGTGAGGCTCGCAAAGTAACGCTACACAAAGCTATGCTAATTAAGGCAATGCTTTGATCATCATTCACAAGGCTCTGCTTTTAAACAAAAGCCTTAATCTATGCATCTTAGCATGCCACATTGTCAATCTCTATCATTGATTTCAGCCAATATATAACCTCTGAGCTCATACGTCTCAGAGAAGAGTATTAAGCAAGAGAATAAATTCTCCGCTACCAAACAGATATATATTAGCAGAAATCAATGAATATAGTGTAATGGATTACAACATCAGACATGCCATCCATTTACAAGTCCGTTCTGGGTCTGAACGAAATCAGAGGAACTTAATTCCTTGCATATCCGAACAATCAACAAATACGTCCGGACAACTACCACTGTAGCCCCTTCAAGGTAGCTACTCCAATAACGGGAATTACTAGTCCTCATCCATTCGATATGAAGATCGTCGGTCTTGCACCGTCTTCAATCTTCTTCGACTGTTAGACGTCGTATTCATTATTCAGAATGGGTTAAACCCAGTCTTTCTGAATAACTCGCGTAATTTATAATCAAGTGCTATAAAAACACATCCAACGCCTCATTCCAATTCAGAATATTCTTTTAGTAAAATATTCACAATTTTAGCGAAAGGTTCTCATTTAATTTATCAAAGATAAACCCTTTAATGTTATTCTTTTTAATCTCTAAAAACATTACTTAAAGATTATTCAATTTTAAGAGGTTAATCTTATCTTTAACTGGGTTAAGGAACTAATGTCTTTTAAAAACATTGTTCACGATAAACCCAAATCTTCTTCTATCATAATGGAATCTACACGGAAATCATAAGGGTACATAATTGATATAAAATCCCGTATCAGACTAATAATATAAATGGAATAACGACAAAGCCTTTTTAATCCCATATATAGTATCGGCCTTCATTATAGAAGCTCATTTCGATTATTACCGAATCGAATTCCATTCAATTCCAATTTAATGTATTAAATTGGAAAACTTTATTTTGGAAAATTTTCCATTTAAATCTTAATTAAAGATTTATACATTCCAAATTATATTTTCACTGTTAATTGGGTTAAAGAACAAATGTTGTTTAAAACACAGTTCACGATAAACCCAATTCACATTTCATTCTATTCCAATTACTGAATATAATTGGGAAACTCTATTAATCTTAATTAAAAGATTTATTCTTTTTACACGGGGTTTTAAGAATAGTGTTATTTAAGACACCATTCACGATAACCCAAAACCCAATTTATTTATTTTAAAAACATTGGATTATCTTTCTAGTTAATAACTAGTTCATTTTGATAAAAATATATTTTATCTTTACAAAATTGGAGTTTATCATCTTAAAATCTACAATTCTATATTTTTATATCCCTCTAAAAGGGACATAAAATGATAGTTTTATTTCACACGGAATATTATTTTAAAATATTCATAATTATAAAATATTCTTTATTTGCAAAATTCTTTACTTCAAAATATCCTTTATATAAAGATGTTCTTCATCTTTAAAAATATTATTTTATTAAAAATATTCTGAATCGGGATGTGATTCAATCAATTACCATATAATTTCAGTTGTATGGATTTCTTACATTACATATATCCAACGATAATGATAAACAATCATCAAACAATACATTCACATCCAAAGTGAGATTTATAACTGTAAGAGCATTAAAATAAATAAGTAATGCTCAACACAGACTGTCAATCCATCGATTGACAATTAATTAAATATTGGGGCTAGTGTATATCAAATGTCGTCCCAACACCCGTGTGGGGTTTCAACCAACGAACAATAATAGATTATTGTGCACTTGGGCGATGTGTGAAAAATTACCGTCCCAATCACATAAACAAGTCGGATAACTTGTAAATGGAAGAGTAACATTTCAACATCGCAAACATATATTTCAAGACATCACTACATTATATTTTAACGTATTAATATTCTTACTACCATTGCTAACACATGAATGCCAATGTTTTTACTTCTACCCTTTTTATTTCTCTAAAGTGGAAATAAAATGTAACATTTTAATACTACTCTTTTTATTGTCTCTAGAATGATGATAAAAGTATTACTTTTTATTCTATCGTTTTTATTACAATTAAATGTAAATAAAAATGTAACTTTTATTTTATTCCTTTATTTGCAACTAAAATGCAAATCAAAATGTCACTTTTAATCTAATCTTTTTATTTACATCTAAAATGTAAAAAAATGTAACTCTTAATCTAATGTACATTTCTTTAACAAAAACGTAACTTTTACTCTAAAAAGAAAAATGACAACAAAATATGTTTCTTTTTATCCAAAAAAGGAAAATGACAATAAAAATGTTCTTTTTAAATCTAACAAATAAAAATGTAACTTTATTTGTATACAGATTTCTATCTTAATCATGATAAATAAAATGTAAAATTTATTGGCATACAAATGTCTATCTTTCAATAACAAATAAAATTGACTACTTTTATTTGTTTACAAACTCGATGTTAAATTTGACCAATAAAAATGAATGCTTTTATTTATAAACAATCCAATGTGAATTTGACAAATAAAAATTAATGTTTTTTTTATTTGTAAACAATTAAATGTATATTTTGACAAATAAAAATTAATGTTTTAATTTGTTAACAATCCAATGTTTATTTTGCATCAAAGAATGCAAATAAAGAACAACTCTTTTATTTCAAAGTTTATTTGCATCAAAGAATGCAAATAAAGAACAACTCTTTTTAATGTACAAAAATATTCCCTTTTTTGTCGAATCCTTTCCATTGTAAGAAAATGTATATTTTTGTATAATTCTTCTTAAAGTGACAAAAATGTCTATTTTTAATTCATTCTTATTTTTTAAGTGACAAAAATGTCTACTTTTGTTTCACCCGTTATAATTTCAACAAAATGGTAAATTTTGTGTGTCACTCTTCTATTCACAAAAGTGATAATACTTTGTGTGTCACTTTCTATTTCACAAAAATAGTAAATTTTGTTGTGTTCATTTCTATTCTACAAAATGAATATATTTTGTTTGTGAACAAATGATAATTTTTCTAATGTGACACAACTAATAGTTTGATTTTGACAAATCTAGTTCTAACAAAAATGAGCGTTTTGATTTTACAAAACTAAATTGACAAAAACGAAAGTTCTAATTTACCAAAAATAAGAGTTTTGATTTTTCAAAACCAAATTTGATGGCAATGACAATTTTAATTCAATACCTATGTTTTGACAAAAATAGTGCTATAATTCGACTATTCTATTTAACCATGGTGACAATTTGTTAATTTCAATGTGACAAAATGACCAATTTATTTTATAAATTCCAATACGACAAAATGACTATTTTGTTTGATAACTTTCAATGCAACAAAAATGATTAATTTTGTTTGTTAACTTTCAATACAGCAAAATGATACTTTTGTTTGATAAATTCCAATGCAACAAAATGACCATGCCATTATGATCTTTTTTTTATATAAAAACGAAATGACCGTACAATTATGAACTTTTATTGTAACTATTTATTAAAACAAAGTGGAAAATAAAAATGAAAATGAACTCTTTTCATTCTTTTAATTAAAACATGTTGACAATGAAAACAAGTTCTTTTTATTCTTTTCAATCTTTTTAATAAAACAATTTGACAATACAAAAAAAATGACCTTTTTAATTTCAACAAATTTGACAATAAAAATTGTCCTTTTTTAATTTCAACAAATTTGACAATAAAAATTGTCCTTTTTTTTAATTTTCAACAAATTTGACAATAAAAATTTTAATGTGTTTTTTGACCGTTCTAACACAATAGATAGATAATTTTGTTTGGTGTGTAACAAAATGAAAAATGAAACCTTTGTATTCTTTTCTTTAAAATAAAATGAAACTAAAAATGAAATCTTTTCTTTTATTAAAAACGTATTGAAAATGAAAAATTAAATTTTTGTTTATAGATTCAAAATAGAAATCAGATCTACATACTTAGAATCAAACAAAAGGAATTCTTGTTATACTACATCAGATCTATCACACACGAGCAATACAATCAATCACCAACAACAAACAATAAATTTCAATTGCCAACATCACGGATACAATTTAATAAACACATATAAATGAAATTCAAGCAACGAGGAATAATATTTAATTAAAAAAATAAGAAATCTCACCAAAAGCTTTCCACTCCACCAAAAATTAGACGAGATATAAATCCGTTTCAGTTTGTCCCATCACATAGATCTCGGAAATATGATTCTAACGCAACGAAAATCATCTAATTTTGACTTCATGTGCAAAAGATATCCTAATTTAAACACTGTACAATTAATTAAAATAATTAATTAAATTAATTCTCTTAACAACGCTTAATAAAAACATTACCCCCAATTAGAATAAAACAGATCATCTTCTACATCGTTCAAGGCCGAATACTGGAACCCAAACCTCATCCTTGTTCTTCCAAATCGCACGCCCCTAGAACGCACCAGACTCCGATCATAGCCGTACATAATGTCGAGCTTGTTGTCCTCTTTGTTTTTGAAATTTTCTGAATTTATTTCTTGAGATGAAAGATAGAATGGAAAAGGGATTGGAGCGTTTCAGCCATCGGTTTAGAAGGCGGCGGTGGGTCCCGTGGTGGCAGGTGTTGGTGATTTTGGCCATAGGTTTGCTAATTGAAAGAGGAGGAGAGAGAGAGGGGAAGAGAGCCGCCATGGAAAAGAAGAAGAAGGAGAATAGGGTTATGAGAGTTTAGGATATTATATAGAGGTGGGAAATATTTTTATTTTAACCCTTGTATATTTAATAATACATTTAATCGCTTTTAACTCTTTAAGGCCCATAAATCCACATTTTGCATGTTATATGTTACAAAAAATATATTAATTGCTGAATAAGGATAAGGTGGCATATTTACTTCTCATTTATGTTTTTTTTACATCCCCTTTACTACATGCTATAATGACACATTTATTTATTCTTTTACTATTCAAATTTCAAAAAGTAAATAACAATGAAAGAGAGAGAGAGATAAAGGATAAAATGGAAAGAATTAATGCTAGATTAATGCTATTTATTTATGAACATGTAGTCTACGTTTGGAATTTCTAAACGTTAAATTTGAATTGACAGGGGAAATATTTAAGAGGACAGCCAAAGATATGTACATATATATAGCTATATATATATATATATATATATTGTCAAAATTTATTTTATTTATAACCTACACATTATTTTCAATCAATAAATTAATAAATGTCATTAAAGTTCCTAAGACATTGTTAGTGTTAACATATTTCAAACTAGAATCTTTTAAATGCATCATTCTACATTAAAAATGCAATTTTAAATGTAAAAACATATTTCAACTAGAATCTTTTTAAATTATTCATGCATACATAAATCTTTTATTAAGGTTTAAATGTTACATCAATTTAAATAAGCTATGTATCATTTTGATGAATCATTATTACATAAAAATGTGAATTTTTATGTTACAACAACTTTCCTATTTAAACAAATGTTCATTTTTCATATTTTCTTCTTTACAATAAAAATGTAAACTTTTTTATTGTAATTTTTTTTTAAAATAGAATTTTTAAATTCTGGCGCATTTTCAGTTTAAAATTTCTTAAAATGGAATTTTAAATTGGTTCTGATTTTTCGGGTTGTTACAATCTCCCCTACTTAAAATCTTTTCATCCTCGAAAAAGAACGAAGCTGAAAGTTGTTTAATTAACCAACTCAACTTTCAATTCTAATCAATTTTCAATTCAATTCAATATTAAATTCGATATAGCTAAATTTATCAATCTTTCTCATATTGGTTAAATTAATTATCGTACCAACGTTTTAATTAGTTAAACTAATTATCAAACATCACAACTAGCAATCAATTAGGTGATTAACTTTTCATCTATATAACTTTTGTATATAGTCAAAAAAATCATATTTTTAGTGCAAATCACAGCAATAAACTCTAATTAAGATTTGGTTTTCATACCAGTCGATTGGAAATATATAGATATCTCACTCTAAAACTCGAACATAAGCATTGATGATTATGCCTCATCATCAGAATCATCTCCGGGTGAGTAGAGTGTAATTCTATATCTACCCAGTACATTTGAGACTTCGTATACATGTGGATCAGATGTATATTAAAATCTCTATATACTCGATTGTCCAAATTAAAATATAATAATATCTCAAATACATATTTTACGATAAAATTTTCAAAAATAATTTTGTTTGTTTTTTATTTATTTTTAAAATAATACTCTTCGGACTCATTCTAGGATACTACTGATCCCATCTCTAACGAGTCATTCTTTTATAGGATATTACTAATCCTACCTCTGACGAGTCTTTTGTTCAGTTCTAACGAGTTGTACCCCAAAGATTTGAGCTAACCAGAGCTCTGATACCAAATGTAAAAACCCGAAAATCCCTACCCTTTGAATCGAACATAAACCACACAGATCTGAACCCAAGGTTGGAAATCCTCGAATACTTTAACTTTGGGGATACAATACATTGGAACAAATAACAACAGACTTTTATTACACCATGATAATATAACATCAGAGTACAGAATATATCAGAGTACATTGAAAATAATACAGTGGAAGACAAAATTACTAAAGATTTAATACAAAGCAATGTAAATAACTAAACTGATACAGCGAAAGTCTATCAATACCGAGGACACAGCTTTAAGCTCCGATCCAGAATCCTGCTCAATATATTTGCAAAACAAGCTACTCGACTGCCCATGTGGAAAAGAGGGCACCCGAGTTTGCAAGTGAAACAAACTATGGGTCAGTCATGGGACTGGTATGAGAAATCTTACTTAGCATATCTAATAATAAGGCTAATCACAGGACCACGCCGCTAACGCGGAATAGGTTTATTCTATTGGATTGCCAGTGCATAAAACAAAGTAAATCATTAAATAACGCATTGGTTTTAAGAAAAATGAAACCATTATAAGACTCAAGTCCCATCACACAATGCAGCGCAAACCGGAGGATAGAGTTTTACCTTATAATGGTCAAAAGATGCTTGATACGATAAAATGAATTTGATATTATTATTAGTGTAAATATGTTTAAAAACAATTTCAACAATAATGTATCAATCATAGACGGCATAGTACCCCATCCTACTATGTCGTCGTACTAGTTATACAAACAAAACTGCATGGTGTCGTATTGGAAGTTGGATTTCCATCATGAGTCAAGGCTAGGAACTATCTCCTTACCGATTCGAGACACTCTAGCAATGTCCCAGGATTTGGATGCTGGAGAGCCCTTGGATACAACAGGGCCAGTCCCCCAATAGTATAATAGGTTGGATTAGTTATGCCTGAACACATGCTCCCCGGTCCTATCGGACCTATAATACAGCCATTGGCTACCGATAAATCCGAGGCCACGAAAATTCCATCATCCACATAAGTAAAATGTAATAACCCGGAAATTCTGAGCCAATTTAAAATTTTTATTTTGGCAATTTTGATGAATTTTGAATATTTAAAATGAATTATTTTAAATAATAGTGACGAGAAATTTATTTTGAATAGAATTAGAATGAATATATTTACTTGAATTGTCGTTATAATATAAATATTTTATTTTAAATTATAAAAGGAATTGAAAATCGAGCGGTAGTTCGATAATTTGATTTCAAACTTCAAATGAATGCACAGGATTCAAAATAAACCGGATTTTAGTGAAACAAAAAATATTAGAATCTAATGGAGAATATCTTTCCAATGAATCCAGAAAATTGAAATTTCATAGCGTGGATAAAAAGTTACGTCCTGTTGAAAATTCAGAATAGTCGCTATGGAATTCTGGCCCTTAAAAATGGAAATTTTGCAAACGACCTCGGTTTTCGACAAAACCACTTTTGTTGGATCTGTGATGTCAAGTTATTGTTAGATTCCAAAATTCGTAATTTTTCAAATCAATATGTGAGCGTGGCAAAGGAAAACACGTTTGTCCAGTTTTAGTTGATTTTAATCGACTGGAAAATGGTCATTTTTCAAACGGTCTCAGAATTCGATGAAATTAGTTTGGTTAGGACCGTATCATCAATACGAAGCTAGAAAATATTTTTCGGGAATTTTTAGAGTCTGTATGTGGCCCCAATAAATTGAAATGCGCGTTCAAATTCAATATATAGAGTTATATTTTGATTTTGAAAAAACTGGTCGAAACGATCGAATCAGCTTACGATAGATATCCCATTATGTTCGGAATGGGGGTAATTAGCTAGGAACGACAGTCGGCGGGTTTGATTTCGAAATCAAAAAAAAAGTTGCTTTTTGGTAAAATAAATTGATAAATTATTATAAAAATTCCAACTCACCCTTTCTCCCTTCTAAACGGTCAACCCTCTCCTTTCCCCAATAATAAAAAAAGGTGAAAAAAAAAATTCGATCTGCTGAATGCCTCGATACCCCCCCCCCTCTTCCAACCTCCGTCGCCTCCACGCCTCCCACACCGCCCTACCGCCGGTCGCCCCTCCTCCATCCCCCTCTCCGACCTCGAAGCTCCGACCCCCCTCCGATCGATTTGAGACATCGACGCGCCCCCTCTTGAAAACCCGCCACCGCTGGTCCTGACACACCCCTACCCCCGACGGACCTCCGCCAGCAAAAGAAACTGCCCTCTCCCTCTCCAAATTCCACTGTAAGCTCTTTTTTTTGTTTATTTGATTTTAATTTATTAAAGTTAGCATTTTTATTAAAGTTGTAATTTTTATCATTAAAAGTGAGGTTTTCTATACACAAAGTTTGATTTTTTTTACATACATGAAGATTTGATTTTTAAACATCATAAAGCTTTGATTTTTAATATGATCAAAGTAGTGATTTGTAACATGAGAATTTATGATTTTTAAATGTGAAAAGATTGGATTTTTAACTAGGAAAAAGATCGGATATGATTTTTCATAATGATAAAGATTTGGTTTTTATAGAGAAGTTAGCGAAATAAAGATTCGTTTTTTTTATATATGAAGTAGAAATAAAAATATGATTTTTATATTATAGAAGTATTAAAAATTCGATCTTTATTATGTAGAAGGAGCAAAAATGTGATTTTTATATATGTAGTGACTACAGACAATGAAATTGACAAAAGGCGAGCACGACGAAGATTTCTACATATGAAGAGTCGTGTCATTTGGTTTAGCTAGTCGGTGAGAACTTCTCACTTTAAATCTTGTTTTCTAGTTAAATTATATACTAGGATGCAGACGGTGCTTAGCAGCACCCGACACCCGCCGTCCACAGACCATGGACGACTTGTATGCTTGTTTGATGTGTTGTGAAGTTTGTTTGTGATGTTGATGTGAAATGGATAATAAAACATTCATGTGTTGAAATAAATTAATTATCGTTAAAAATATAATTTTTAACGTGTACGTGAATAAAATAAAATATTCATTTACAAACCGGACGGTTTGTTTATGTACACCTATTTGAAGGATATTGATTGGGACGATAAATTTTACACGTCGCCCAACTGCACAAATAATACTCAGTGTTTGTGGATTGAAACCCCACACGGGTGTTGGGATGATATTTGATGTACACTAATCCCAATTATTTAGTGGTATGTCGATCGTTTGATTGACAGACTGTGTAAGCGTTAATTATTTATATTTAATGCTTATGCAGTTGTGTTGTGCACTATGGATGATTGTTGATTATTTATCGTTGCTATTATATACATGTGTTGTATGGAACCCATATAATTAACATTATATGGAAATTGATTGGGCCTCATTTCAATCGGGAAAATAAAGAATATTATAATATAAAGATTCATGTGTTGAATAGAATAAATAGTCATGTGTTGACGATACTCATGTGTTGAGAATAATCATGTATTGAAAATTATCATGTGTTGAAAGAAATATTTTAACAATAAAATTTACATCTTTTTTTGAAAATATAAAATTTACATCTTTATCATATATAAAATTAGAAACTAACTGGAAAATAGATAAGATAAGTGGTCTCCTGGGTATTGATCTGATGTTGGTTTCGGCCTTCGGGTTAATGCGTAGGGAATCGTTCTCTTACTAATTTACAGTTGGAGTCTGATTAAAAATTAAAGGATAGAAATCATAATTTTATAAAACATATTAAATAATATAAATAGTCATGTGTTGACAGTACTCATGTGTTGAGAATATTCATGTGTTGAAAGAAATATAGATTCATGTGTTGAATAGAATAAATATTCATTTGTTGAATAGAATAACAGAGTTATTGAAATATATAAAGCCGTGTTGATTAGAGATGCGCTATTTTGACGCGAACAATATTTATATCGATTATATTCGTTTTTATAATAATTATAGAAAAGGAAGTGACTTCAAAATAGAACGTTTTGAAAATATTATCATTTGTATATCGATGATGTGGAATATTCAATTTTGATTCGAAATTGAATATGAAGTTGAAATCGTTTCGAAAACGAATTTAAAACGATTTATAAAATACATTTTAAAAGGAAATCGACAAAATATATATAATATATATATATTGTAACGACCACGGGATTTTCGACTCCGAAAATCGACACAAAACCCAGCGTCGACTGTTCAGACATCGAAAATACCGAATCATCTATAGAAAGAAATTAGAGGGTGAGATAGAAAAGATAGAACTAATAGAATAGAAGAATAAGAACACGATTGAGCAAAATCAAAGTAAACACGAGTCTCACAGCGGAACGAATAAAATATATTATATAACATAAGCTTTGAAATACAAATCTGTTTTGTACATATATACATACCAACATCAGAGTACAACATAACATTTGATACAGCGGAAATAACTCTAAAATAACTAGCGGTGAAGCCTCCTGCTTCCAGCTCCTTCAAGGGTATCTGTAAAAGCCTGAAACACTTGACTACCCATACAAATTTGGGCACCCAAGAGTTTAGGAAAAACAAAACAAAACAAACTCTGGGTCAGTCATGGGACTGGTGTGAGTAAACTCCAACCATATGGTTTAACTTCAAAGATCTTTCGAAAGAAAAGGATAATAGTAAGACCAGTCCACACATAAATACAGATGGTTTTAACCTTACTATAACCCAAACCATTTTTGATATCAAAATCCAAAGATATTATAATAATGTCTAATCAAATAAATAACCAAATAGTAGAACGCTTGCATCTCACGCTCTACATATATAGTATAAAATCAAAAACCGCAGGGCGCTTATTGGAGATTGGATTCCAACTATGACAAGGTATGGGACCACCTTCCGATGATGTATCTCTAGAGGCGAATACACCTGGGTTCAACAAGAACGTCTTGCAACCCGGCCCATACATGACCGACCACTCATTTCGCTTGAGTGTATCGAATGTATATCACCAACGGTTGGACTCAAACCACCGTTTCCCGAATGGGCAGAATCGATAGATTTAGAAACAAAAGGAATTTCTCTAGATAGGTGATTATACACCCTAATGGGTGCGACCCACATAGCCATGCTGCCTGCCCGATTTTTGTCATTCCCCGGTTGTGAGGCTTGAGGCTACGTCTATCTTTTAGAACATCTGGCCGCCATACACTTTGAATGTCACATCGTCAAACCCGTCAAATCACTGGTTGATCTTCCCAAAAATATTACGGGTATAAAAGCTAAGAGAAACGAATTTCTCCGCCACCAGACGTAATACCTTGAAAAGATCGTCTTGTGTGACCGTTAGGAATACTCTGTCAGACATTCGTCCATACAAGTTGTCCTTGGACTGGACAAACATACCAGCTCTTTGAATCTCACTCCGTCTTCGATTATCTTCAGTATAATCTAATTCGCAACGCATATGCCTATACGGAGTGGTTCTCGGATATTAAATCCAACCGTTCTCTCCGTATTGACAACGATGGTAAAAATCTTTGATAGCCGGTGTTTTAACTATCAAAGGAAAAATAAACATCCATCAACAACCATCCAACAATTTCACACTCACTGGCCCTTTCTAATATTTCACTATTAGATTCATTTCGTTATCTGATTCGATATATATCGTTATATCGATATCTAAAATTTCTTAAAAATATTCTAACTCCTTAAATTTCCGGAAAAATTCGCCATAACCTCCTCTGTACCGGGAGCATCGGGAAAATCCCCAAACCGCCACACAGGCCTCTCCATTCAAAAAGAAAATCAAAAAGCCAAGCGGCTTGCCGATTCGGCGCATAAAACCTCATATGGAAATTGAAACATGTACCTTTGTTGTCGGGCACTTAATAATATTCTTCATACTCTCTTCATATCCTCCATCCCAAACCTGTTTAACATACATATGCCCATTCCCAATTCGTTTCAAACAATTCGACCCTTTTTACCAAAATATGCTACCATTCGCTAATTAAATTTTCTAATTAGCTTTTGGTTTCATATACTTTTAATTTTGAACGTATCACGTTCAAATATATTTGTATTCTCTTATAGACATATCAAAACTCAACTCTTTGCTAACTTCCCAATTCTAATTCCGTTTTCATACTTTGATCCAATTTACAATTCAGTTTACTTAAAACAAAAGTTAGGTTCGATCAAAAATCACATTAACTAATTTCTTTTGAAACTCGCTAACTTTATTCGATAATTTGAAATCTGATTTTCTTCTCGTTTCAAAAAATCAATTCATTTACTCGATTTGAGTTCGTATTTATTTGATAACTCAAACTCGGATTTTTCCTAAAAAGATTCGGATTTTTATTCACTTAAAATCCTTGAAATTTATTAAATAAACCGTTGTGGTTTAAAACGATTATGGCGCTGTTTTTCTGAAAATTTGATTTTTGACCTAACTCAAAATCTATATGATGAAATCAAGATTTTTCTCTTCCTTCAAAAAACTATCGTTCAATCGGTCCGGGCATTTCTTGTTTCATCAAATTCCAACTTATATTGAGTTATATATACTCAATTGAAGTTCGAATCGCCAATTTACGAACTACCGCGCCGTGGCGAGTTCGTTTTAAATTAAATTAAATATAAACGTTTAAAAACTTCGTTTATAATTAAATTCCATCTCCATTCTTAATATTTAAAAATAAATTAAGTCTATTTTCCAAATCTAACTTCACAAATTCGAATTATCCATATTCGTCGATTATTCTATTCCATATTCATAACTCGGTTATGAATTTATTCAAACTCAAATCACATTATATTAGATTTCTATTATTTGGGAATAAATTGGTATATAAACCCAACGTCTCTATCCAACTTCAAATTTCGAAGATTAAACAAAC
Organism: Allium sativum; assembly: GCA_030737875.1. Lineage (NCBI taxonomy): Eukaryota > Viridiplantae > Streptophyta > Magnoliopsida > Asparagales > Amaryllidaceae > Allium > Allium sativum. The sequence goes on from CM060915.1 coordinate 709,678,240, forward strand.
TTCAAGATAAACTCATTTCGATATCCTTTTACCATTACAAACTAATATCACCTCTTGACAATAGTGAAGTCGTTCAAGTTGGGGTATTTTAATTACCTCTCAGACCTTGATCGACGACGTTCTTATCTTGAGACGAATAAAAGCTTGTAATACACAAACTTGATTTAAATCTCACGTTCGATCCCATTTCTTTCATTTGGAAATTTATTTCCAAATTTCTCGACGATAATTACTTTGTCACCTATATAACCCTTGTATATAAATTTACTTCTTCATTTGATTTCATCGTCTCCTTTTGAAACGATTTCAAGTTATAAATCTCCTTTTAAATTCCAAGTTGAATTCAAATACCCAAATCATCCCATGATGATTTTCCCTTTCTATTTATAAACATCGTTTATAAATTTTACTTCTTGTTTTAACCATTTAAAACAAGCTTATATTTCATATTCCATTTGAAATTCAAATTTCCACTTTGAAAGATAAATTTCCTGCTTTACATCCCTTACTTGAAATTTGAGTTTAATATTATCACATGATAATATTTCTTTCCCTTGATAAATAGCGTCTATAATTCCAGCAACTGGTTTTTAATTTAAAAACAAGTTAAATTTTCTCAATTTATTCGAAATACCATTTCTATTTCGAAAAGTAAAATTCCCCTTTCTGAAAACAATTTGCACTTGTAAATTGGACATAGTCGAATTCTAAAACAAACCAGATGGACTTATTTCAATTCAAATTATATTCCGAATGTCGGGATAAATTTGATCGTTTTCTTCTTGAACCTATTCAAAGTCACTTTTTAATTTCATCAAAAATTAAATAAATCCAATACTAGTTATTTTTCTTTATTTAAACATATCGTTTTGAATTTCACTTCTTGTTCTAAGTATTAAACCACATTTCAATTCAAATTACATTTGAAATCTAATTTCCACTTCAGAAAACAAATCATACTTGAATTTAGAATTTATAAAGTACCAAATGATGATTTTCACATTCATTTAAAACATCGTTTATAAACTATACTTCTTGTTTTAAATATTAACACAAGTTCTATTTCAAACTCCCTTTGAAATTTCATTTCTACTTTGGGCGGATAAACTTCCTTTTAAAATCACGCTTGCATTCACATTTCAAAATTTATCAAATGATAATCTCCTTTTTCATTTATAAACATAGTTTATAAATTCAATTACCTGTTTTTATTTTTAAGCAAGTAAATATTTCCGAACCTATTTGTAATCCCATTTCTATTTCGAAATTTAAAATTACCTCTTTAAATTCAAACTTGAATTTAAAATTTAATATTACCAAATGATAATTTCCTTACAAATCATTTATACATTCAGTACTTGTTTTATTATTTAACAAGTTATTGTTTTCTTAGTTTATTTGAAATTCAAATTTTATTTCAATAAAATAAAATTTCCTTCTTGAATCTAAAAGTAACTTCTTATGATATTGTAAATATCTTGGGCCAGTGATATTCTAATATCTAACACACAAATCATCCATTCAATTCACACATCACATACATATATAAATATGTGAACAACATTAAATAAATTTGAGGAATCCAGTTGGATCCCTCCAACCTGTTTTCCTGCATCCACAGATGTTAGTCACATAGATAATACCCATCCTGCTTCAAGGCAGGATATCGCGGTATAAAAAGGGGATCCACTTATGTACGTGGGCGTTGTGTCATCCGCTAATGATACTGCGGGCATCCGCTAATAGTGTTGCGGGAAATTCAATAACCACAATAATTCAACAATTCATTCATGCACCCAAGCAACCAACACATTTATTTTTACGATAAAAATAAATTTAAATATAAAACGGTGAGTGAGATTTACTCACCTTAATTTATTTTGCGCTGAATCCCTAGTAAAATTCCATATCATCGCGGCCATAGATCTTCTCAGTAAAATTACTTTGCACCTATGATTAATTTAATTATCGATTAAACTCTTATCTATTTTAATGAACTACTATCATTAATTATTCTTTATTTTATTTTATTTTTAAATTTCTAAATAAAGGTGTATACCTTATTTCTTGAACACCACGAAGCATATTCAAATATCATTGACCCTCTTCGCTGCAAACATCACTAAAATCCAGCGTTCTTCACTTTGGCATTCTCCCGAACAACTTGCTGTCAACTTCCATTTCCTTGCAACTTTGACCAACTACAGATCATCCGGTCCACCTCAGTTCCTCAGTAAATTCGAACCTACAAACATCGCACCCTCTTCCACCACGAGCGCCCCCAATACCACCTCCTTCCGTATACACCTGTTACCGAACTTCAGATCCACTTGATGCCTTAACACCCATCGCAATCCCTCAGAACCCATGCAATCCATTGACACTGCGACTCCTCTTCCACCGCGACTGTCCATCTAACTCCACTTCGATCCCTGTAGTGACCCCAAACACCAACTCGCGAACCCCCTAAATCGAACTCCGAACCGCCCTAGTTTTGTTGCTGTGGATTTTAATTCCAGAAGCAACCCTCGAGTTGAAATTGCGATTTCGATTTCGCATTTTTTTTTCTTTTCTTTTCTTTGGAGGATTAATTCAGACCGAAGAGAAAAGAAGAGAACGAAGAAGGTAGAAGCTTGTTGGTTTGGTTTGGAATGAAAGGGTGCGAAGGCAAGGTGTTAATTTATAGAAGCGAGAGTAAACAGGATGTACAACACCTATTACATCGCTGTTTTCCTTTGCAGCGAAGGTAGGAAACAACTGTTGTAGCTCGAGGAAGAAGATATCTGTGTTGGTACAAAACAGGTCTGCGCGATTTTTATTCCTGCTCTTCCTAAGGCATGAAGTCGGGGGACAGATGAAGACAACGTAGGTGGAAATTAGGTCTGCATTGTGTAGAAAATATTGGGTAGGTCGGCTCCCCTTTTCACATATTTTTATTTGAATTTTGTTTATATATATTTGATATGAAATTATATTTTCTATTTGAAAACATCCCGCGGATCTTTAACTTCAATCGCGAACCCTGATCGACGTTATAAGCTTATTACGCTATTCTGAACTTAATGGATCTGATTCTGAATTTTAAATTTGACTGTATAGAAGTGAATAATTTAAATTAACGATTTAAATTAAATTTTCATTCAAAATATAAATCAATTTCAAACAATTAAATAAATTATTATTATAATTGACTGAACAGTTTCGAATCAGTTTCAATTGTGACTTCTATTATATTTTGTTTTCGAATTACTATGATTTTGATATACTTAAAATTAAATGGTATATCGATTATTAAACAAATTAAAAAAAACCATTTATTATTCCAAATTAGTATTTTAAATATTCAATATTAAATGGCTAAAAATCCGGGACGTTACATTCCTTCCCCCTTAAAAGAATTTCGTCCCCGAAATTACTAAGGCAGAAGAAACTTTACAGACTCGTTAACTTTTCAAAAGCCCACTTTATTACAACTCAGTATTCCATATTATGTAACTCAAATCCCATACAAATTTAAGTTTCCATGGGAATATTCAATTTAGTTCATTTAACTGGTTTCCATCATTTTGATCTATTTAACTTTGCTTAAGTTAAATTCCAGAATCCAAATGCCCGGTCTTTATTTCAAATCCCTTTGAAATCATATAATTATACACATAGATATATTTATAACTACCACAAATTTAAAACATTTGAATTTTTCCAAAACTTGCTTTTCTCAAATCATTTCCTTTGAAAATCTCACTATGGTAGCAATCCATCACTTAGAAACTCGAAAATGAACACCGATAATGTCCGGATCATCATCGGAATTATTTTCTAGTGGTCGAAGTGAATTCAATGCTTTATCATTTCCAAAATCCTTACAATATGATTTTATTCAAAATCTTTCCAAAACAGGGCTATATTATCTTAATATACTTTGGAAAAATATTTACCAACTTTCCGGGATTTAAATTCGGATTCTGGTTTTAATCCAATTCAGTTTCACCTCATTTGTATATATTATACATACACAATTTCTATTTGATTATATATAATCATTCCATTTTTATAGTCTTATTCGATTATAATAATACAACCAACACATCCATATATAAATAATTCTAGAAAATTATTCATTTTTATATCAAAATATAAATTTTGGGTAAAATTATTTCATCTACCCACTTTAAAACAATATTATGCCGAACAACTCTGTTCAAGTGTTTAGAAACTCCTATCGACGGCGTGGCGTCCCACGATTCGACCAGAATTCATAAATCACTCAACAGACAAGCCAACATAATATAAAACAATTTTTATATCAACTTACAAATACGCTCTCTCATATATACACTCAACTCATTCTAGGGTACTACTGACCCTATCTCTAATGAGCACATACCACCAAAGCCTAGGTGTTCGCTAAACCTAAGCTCTGATACCACTGTAACGACCACGGGATTTTCGACTCTGAAAATCGACACAAAACCCAGCGTCGACTGTTCAGACATCGAAAATACCGAATCATCTATAGAAAGAAATTAGAGGGTGAGATAGAAAAGATAGAACTAATAGAATAGAAGAATAAGAACACGATTGAGCAAAATCAAAGTAAACACGAGTCTCACAGCGGAACGAATAAAATATATTATATAACATAAGCTTTGAAATACAAATCTGTTTTGTACATATATACATACCAACATCAGAGTACAACATAACATTTGATACAGCGGAAATAACTCTAAAATAACTAGCGGTGAAGCCTCCTGCTTCCAGCTCCTTCAAGGGTATCTGTAAAAGCCTGAAACACTTGACTGCCCATACAAATTTGGGCACCCAAGAGTTTAGGAAAAACAAAACAAAACAAACTCTGGGTCAGTCATGGGACTGGTGTGAGTAAACTCCAACCATATGGTTTAACTTCAAAGATCTTTCGAAAGAAAAGGATAATAGTAAGACCAGTCCACACATAAATACATATGGTTTTAACCTTACTATAACCCAAACCATTTTTGATATCAAAATCCAGTGATATTATAATAATGTCTAATCAAATAAATAACCAAATAGTAGAACGCTTGCATCTCACGCTCTACATATATAGTATAAAATCAAAAACCGCAGGGCGCTTATTGGAGATTGGATTCCAACTATGACAAGGTATGGGACCACCTTCCGATGATGTATCTCTAGAGGCGAATACACCTGGGTTCAACAAGAACGTCTTGCAACCCGGCCCACACATGACCGACCACTCATTTCGCTTGAGTGTATCGAATGTATATCACCAACGGTTGGACTCAAACCACCGTTTCCCGAATGGGCAGAATCGATAGATTTAGAAACAAAAGGAATTTCTCTAGATAGGTGATTATACACCCTAATGGGTGCGACCCACATAGCCATGCTGCCTGCCCGATTTTTGTCATTCCCCGGTTGTGAGGCTTGAGGCTACGTCTATCTTTTAGAACATCTGGCCGCCATACACTTTGAATGTCACATCGTCAAACCCGTCAAATCACTGGTTGATCTTCCCAAAAATATTACGGGTATAAAAGCTAAGAGAAACGAATTTCTCCGCCACCAGACGTAATACCTTGAAAAGATCGTCTTGTGTGACCGTTAGGAATACTCTGTCAGACATTCGTCCATACAAGTTGTCCTGGGACTGGACAAACATACCAGCTCTTTGAATCTCACTCCGTCTTCGATTATCTTCAGTATAATCTAATTCGCAACGCATATGCCTATACGGAGTGGTTCTCGGATATTAAATCCAACCGGTCTCTCCGTATTGACAACGATGGTAAAAATCTTTGATAGCCGGTGTTTTAACTATCAAAGGAAAAATAAACATCCATCAACAACCATCCAACAATTTCACACTCACTGGCCCTTTCTAATATTTCACTATTAGATTCATTTCGTTATCTGATTCGATATATATCGTTATATCGATATCTAAAATTTCTTAAAAATATTCTAACTCCTTAAATTTCCGGAAAAATTCGCCATAACCTCCTTTGTACCGGGAGCATCGGGAAAATCCCCAAACCGCCACACAGGCCTCTCCATTCAAAAAGAAAATCAAAAAGCCAAGCGGCTTGCCGATTCGGCGCATAAAACCTCATATGGAAATTGAAACATGTACCTTTGTTGTCGGGCACTTAATAATATTCTTCTTACTCTCTTCATATCCTCCATCCCAAACCTGTTTAACATACATATGCCCATTCCCAATTCGTTTCAAACAATTCGACCCTTTTTACCAAAATATGCTACCATTCGCTAATTAAATTTTCTAATTAGCTTTTGGTTTCATATACTTTTAATTTTGAACGTATCACGTTCAAATATATTTGTATTCGCTTATAGACATATCAAAACTCAACTCTTTGCTCACTTCCCAATTCTAATTCCGTTTTCATACTTTGATCCAATTTACAATTCAGTTTATTTAAATCAAAAGTTAGGTTCGATCAAAAATCACATTAACTAATTTCTTTTGAAACTCGCTAACTTTATTCGATAATTTGAAATCTGATTTTCTTCTCGTTTCAAAAAATCAATTCATTTACTCGATTTGAGTTCGTATTTATTTGATAACTCAAACTCGGATTTTTCCTAAAAAGATTCGGATTTTTATTCACTTAAAATCCTTGAAATTTATTAAATAAACCGTTGTGGTTTAAAACGATTATGGCGCTGTTTTTCTGAAAATTTGATTTTTGACCTAACTCAAAATCTATATGATGAAATCAAGATTTTTCTCTTCCTTTAAAAAACTATCGTTCAATCGGTCCGGGCATTTCTTGTTTCATCAAATTCCAACTTATATTGAGTTATATATACTCAATTGAAGTTCGAATCGCCAATTTACGAACTACCGCGCCGTGGCGAGTTCGTTTTAAATTAAATTAAATATAAACGTTTAAAAACTTCGTTTATAATTAAATTCCAACTCCATTCTTAATATTTAAAAATAAATTAAGTCTATTTTCCAAATCTAACTTCACAAATTCGAATTATCCATATTCGTCGATTATTCTATTCCATATTCATAACTCGGTTATGAATTTATTCAAACTCAAATCACATTATATTAGATTTCTATTATTTGGGAATAAATTGGTATATAAACCCAACGTCTCTATCCAACTTCAAATTTCGAAGATTAAACAAACTTCAAGATAAACTCATTTCGATATCCTTTTACCATTACAAACTAATATCACCTCTTGACAATAGTGAAGTCGTTCAAGTTGGGGTATTTTAATTACCTCTCAGACCTTGATCGACGACGTTCTTATCTTGAGACGAATAAAAGCTTGTAATACACAAACTTGATTTAAATCTCACGTTCGATCCCATTTCTTTCATTTGGAAATTTATTTCCAAATTTCTCGACGATAATTACTTTGTCACCTATATAACCCTTGTATATAAATTTACTTCTTCATTTGATTTCATCGTCTCCTTTTGAAACGATTTCAAGTTATAAATCTCCTTTTAAATTCCAAGTTGAATTCAAATACCCAAATCATCCCATGATGATTTTCCCTTTCTATTTATAAACATCGTTTATAAATTTTACTTCTTGTTTTAACCATTTAAAACAAGCTTATATTTCATATTCCATATTCCATTTGAAATTCAAATTTCCACTTTGAAAGATAAATTTCCTGCTTTACATCCCTTACTTGAAATTTGAGTTTAATATTATCACATGATAATATTTCTTTCCCTTGATAAACAGCGTCTATAATTCCAGCAACTGGTTTTTAATTTAAAAACAAGTTAAATTTTCTCAATTTATTCGAAATACCATTTCTATTTCGAAAAGTAAAATTCCCCTTTCTGAAAACAATTTGCACTTGTAAATTGGACATAGTCGAATTCTAAAACAAACCAGATGGACTTATTTCAATTCAAATTATATTCAGAATGTCGGGATAAATTTGATCGTTTTCTTCTTGAACCTATTCAAAGTCACTTTTTAATTTCATCAAAAATTAAATAAATCCAATACTAGTTATTTTTCTTTATTTAAACATATCGTTTTGAATTTCACTTCTTGTTCTAAGTATTAAACCACATTTCAATTCAAATTACATTTGAAATCTAATTTCCACTTCAGAAAACAAATCATACTTGAATTTAGAATTTATAAAGTACCAAATGATGATTTTCACATTCATTTAAAACATCGTTTATAAACTATACTTCTTGTTTTAAATATTAACACAAGTTCTATTTCAAACTCCCTTTGAAATTTCATTTCTACTTTGGGCGGATAAACTTCCTTTTAAAATCACGCTTGCATTCACATTTCAAAATTTATCAAACGATAATCTCCTTTTTCATTTATAAACATAGTTTATAAATTCAATTACCTGTTTTTATTTTTAAGCAAGTAAATATTTCCGAACCTATTTGTGATCCCATTTCTATTTCGAAATTTAAAATTACCTCTTTAAATTCAAACTTGAATTTAAAATCTAATATTACCAAATGATAATTTCCTTACAAATCATTTATACATTCAGTACTTGTTTTATTATTTAACAAGTTATTGTTTTCTTAGTTTATTTGAAATTCAAATTTTATTTCAATAAAATAAAATTTCCTTCTTGAATCTAAAAGTAACTTCTTATGATATTGTAAATATCTTGGGCCAGTGATATTCTAATATCTAACACACAAATCATCCATTCAATTCACACATCACATACATATATAAATATGTGAACAACATTAAATAAATTTGAGGAATCCAGTTGGATCCCTCCAACCTGTTTTCCTGCATCCACAGATGTTAGTCACATAGATAATACCCATCCTGCTTCAAGGCAGGATATCGCGGTATAAAAAGGGGATCCACTTATGTACGTGGGCGTTGTGTCATCCGCTAATGATACTGCGGGCATCCGCTAATAGTGTTGCGGGAAATTCAATAACCACAATAATTCAACAATTCATTCATGCACCCAAGCAACCAACACATTTATTTTTACGATAAAAATAAATTTAAATATAAAACGGTGAGTGAGATTTACTCACCTTAATTTATTTTGCGCTGAATCCCTAGTAAAATTCCATATCATCGCGGCCATAGATCTTCTCAGTAAAATTACTTTGCACCTATGATTAATTTAATTATCGATTAAACTCTTATCTATTTTAATGAACTACTATCATTAATTATTCTTTATTTTATTTTATTTTTAAATTTCTAAATAAAGGTGTATACCTTATTTCTTGAACACCACGAAGCATATTCAAATATCATTGACCCTCTTCGCTGCAAACATCACTAAAATCCAGCGTTCTTCACTTTGGCATTCTCCCGAACAACTTGCTGTCAACTTCCATTTCCTTGCAACTTTGACCAACTCCAGATCATCCGGTCCACCTCAGTTCCTCAGTAAATTCGAACCCACAAACATCGCACCCTCTTCCACCACGAGCGCCCCCAATACCACCTCCTTCCGTATACACCTGTTACCGAACTTCAGATCCACTTGATGCCTTAACACCCATCGCAATCCCTCAGAACCCATGCAATCCATTGACACTGCGACTCCTCTTCCACCGCGACTGTCCATCTAACTCCACTTCGATCCCTGTAGTGACCCCAAACACCAACTCGCGAACCCCCTAAATCGAACTCCGAACCGCCCTAGTTTTGTTGCTGTGGATTTTAATTCCAGAAGCAACCCTCGAGTTGAAATTGCGATTTCGATTTCGCATTTTTTTTTCTTTTCTTTTCTTTGGAGGATTAATTCAGACCGAAGAGAAAAGAAGAGAACGAAGAAGGTAGAAGCTTGTTGGTTTGGTTTGGAATGAAAGGGTGCGAAGGCAAGGTGTTAATTTTTAGAAGCGAGAGTAAACATGATGTACAACACCTATTACATCGCTGTTTTCCTTTGCAGCGAAGGTAGGAAACAATTGTTGTAGCTCGAGGAAGAAGATATCTGTGTTGGTACAAAACAGGTCTGCGCGATTTTTATTCCTGCTCTTCCTAAGGCATGAAGTCGGGGGACAGATGAAGACAACGTAGGTGGAAATTAGGTCTGCATTGTGTAGAAAATATTGGGTAGGTCGGCTCCCCTTTTCACATATTTTTATTTGAATTTTGTTTATATATATTTGATATGAAATTATATTTTCTATTTGAAAACATCCCGCGGATCTTTAACTTCAATCGCGAACCCTGATCGACCTTATAAGCTTATTACGCTATTCTGAACTTAATGGATCTGATTCTGAATTTTAAATTTGACTGTATAGAAGTGAATAATTTAAATTAACGATTTAAATTAAATTTTCATTCAAAATATAAATCAATTTCAAACAATTAAATAAATTATTATTATAATTGACTGAACAGTTTCGAATCAGTTTCAATTGTGACTTCTATTATATTTTGTTTTCGAATTACTATGATTTTGATATACTTAAAATTAAATGGTATATCGATTATTAAACAAATTAAAAAAAAACCATTTATTATTCCAAATTAGTATTTTAAATATTCAATATTAAATGGCTAAAAATCCGGGACGTTACATTCCTTCCCCCTTAAAAGAATTTCGTCCCCGAAATTACTAAGGCAGAAGAAACTTTACAGACTCGTTAACTTTTCAAAAGCCCACTTTATTACAACTCAGTATTCCATATTATGTAACTCAAATCCCATACAAATTTAAGTTTCCATGGGAATATTCAATTTAGTTCATTTAACTGGTTTCCATCATTTTGATCTATTTAACTTTGCTTAAGTTAAATTCCAGAATCCAAATGCCCGGTCTTTATTTCAAATCCCTTTGAAATCATATAAGTATACACATAGATATATTTATAACTACCACAAATTTAAAACATTTGAATTTTTCCAAAACTTGCTTTTCTCAAATCATTTCCTTTGAAAATCTCACTATGGTAGCAATCCATCACTTAGAAACTCGAAAATGAACACCGATAATGTCCGGATCATCATCGGAATTATTTTCTAGTGGTCGAAGTGAATTCAATGCTTTATCATTTCCAAAATCCTTACAATATGATTTTATTCAAAATCTTTCCAAAACAGGGCTATATTATCTTAATATACTTTGGAAAAATATTTACCAACTTTCCGGGATTTAAATTCGGATTCTGGTTTTAATCCAATTCAGTTTCACCTCATTTGTATATATTATACATACACAATTTCTATTTGATTATATATAATCATTCCATTTTTATAGTCTTATTCGATTATAATAATACAACCAACACATCCATATATAAATAATTCTAGAAAATTATTCATTTTTATATCAAAATATAAATTTTGGGTAAAATTATTTCATCTACCCACTTTAAAACAATATTATGCCGAACAACTCTGTTCAAGTGTTTAGAAACTCCTATCGACGGCGTGGCGTCCCACGATTCGACCAGAATTCATAAATCACTCAACAGACAAGCCAACATAATATAAAACAATTTTTATATCAACTTACAAATACGCTCTCTCATATATACACTCAACTCATTCTAGGGTACTACTGACCCTATCTCTAATGAGCACATCCCACCAAAGCCTAGGTGTTCGCTAAACCTAAGCTCTGATACCACTGTAACGACCACGGGATTTTCGACTCCGAAAATCGACACAAAACCCAGCGTCGACTGTTCAGACATCGAAAATACCGAATCATCTATAGAAAGAAATTAGAGGGTGAGATAGAAAAGATAGAACTAATAGAATAGAAGAATAAGAACACGATTGAGCAAAATCAAAGTAAACACGAGTCTCACAGCGGAACGAATAAAATATATTATATAACATAAGCTTTGAAATACAAATCTGTTTTGTACATATATACATACCAACATCAGAGTACAACATAACATTTGATACAGCGGAAATAACTCTAAAATAACTAGCGGTGAAGCCTCCTGCTTCCAGCTCCTTCAAGGGTATCTGTAAAAGCCTGAAACACTTGACTGCCCATACAAATTTGGGCACACAAGAGTTTAGGAAAAACAAAACAAAACAAACTCTGGGTCAGTCATGGGACTGGTGTGAGTAAACTCCAACCATATGGTTTAACTTCAAAGATCTTTCGAAAGAAAAGGATAATAGTAAGACCAGTCCACACATAAATACATATGGTTTTAACCTTACTATAACCCAAACCATTTTTGATATCAAAATCCAGTGATATTATAATAATGTCTAATCAAATAAATAACCAAATAGTAGAACGCTTTCATCTCACGCTCTACATATATAGTATAAAATCAAAAACCGCAGGGCGCTTATTGGAGATTGGATTCCAACTATGACAAGGTATGGGACCACCTTCCGATGATGTATCTCTAGAGGCGAATACACCTGGGTTCAACAAGAACGTCTTGCAACCCGGCCCACACATGACCGACCACTCATTTCGCTTGAGTGTATCGAATGTATATCACCAACGGTTGGACTCAAACCACCGTTTCCCGAATGGGCAGAATCGATAGATTTAGAAACAAAAGGAATTTCTCTAGATAGGTGATTATACACCCTAATGGGTGCGACCCACATAGCCATGCTGCCTGCCCGATTTTTGTCATTCCCCGGTTATGAGGCTTGAGGCTACGTCTATCTTTTAGAACATCTGGCCGCCATACACTTTGAATGTCACATCGTCAAACCCGTCAAATCACTGGTTGATCTTCCCAAAAATATTACGGGTATAAAAGCTAAGAGAAACGAATTTCTCCGCCACCAGACGTAATACCTTGAAAAGATCGTCTTGTGTGACCGTTAGGAATACTCTGTCAGACATTCGTCCATACAAGTTGTCCTGGGACTGGACAAACATACCAGCTCTTTGAATCTCACTCCGTCTTCGATTATCTTCAGTATAATCTAATTCGCAACGCATATGCCTATACGGAGTGGTTCTCGGATATTAAATCCAACCGGTCTCTCCGTATTGACAACGATGGTAAAAATCTTTGATAGCCGGTGTTTTAACTATCAAAGGAAAAATAAACATCCATCAACAACCATCCAACAATTTCACACTCACTGGCCCTTTCTAATATTTCACTATTAGATTCATTTCGTTATCTGATTCGATATATATCGTTATATCGATATCTAAAATTTCTTAAAAATATTCTAACTCCTTAAATTTCCGGAAAAATTCGCCATAACCTCCTTTGTACCGGGAGCATCGGGAAAATCCCCAAACCGCCAAACAGGCCTCTCCATTCAAAAAGAAAATCAAAAAGCCAAGCGGCTTGCCGATTCGGCGCATAAAACCTCATATGGAAATTGAATCATGTACCTTTGTTGTCGGGCACTTAATAATATTCTTCATACTCTTTTCATATCCTCCATCCCAAACCGGTTTAACATACATATGCCCATTCCCAATTCGTTTCAAACAATTCGACCCTTTTTACCAAAATATGCTACCATTCGCTAATTAAATTTTCTAATTAGCTTTTGGTTTCATATACTTTTAATTTTGAACGTATCACGTTCAAATATATTTGTATTCGCTTATAGACATATCAAAACTCAACTCTTTGCTCACTTCCTAATTCTAATTCCGTTTTCATACTTTGATCCAATTTACAATTCAGTTTACTTAAATCAAAAGTTAGGTTCGATCAAAAATCACATTAACTAATTTCTTTTGAAACTCGCTAACTTTATTCGATAATTTGAAATCTGATTTTCTTCTCGTTTCAAAAAATCAATTCATTTACTCGATTTGAGTTCGTATTTATTTGATAACTCAAACTCGGATTTTTCCTAAAAAGATTCGGATTTTTATTCACTTAAAATCCTTGAAATTTATTAAATAAACCGTTGTGGTTTAAAACGATTATGGCGCTGTTTTTCTGAAAATTTGATTTTTGACCTAACTCAAAATCTATATGATGAAATCAAGATTTTTCTCTTCCTTTAAAAAACTATCGTTCAATCGGTCCGGGCATTTCTTGTTTCATCAAATTCCAACTTATATTGAGTTATATATACTCAATTGAAGTTCGAATCGCCAATTTACGAACTACCGCGCCGTGGCGAGTTCGTTTTAAATTAAATTAAATATAAACGTTTAAAAACTTCGTTTATAATTAAATTCCAACTCCATTCTTAATATTTAAAAATAAATTAAGTCTATTTTCCAAATCTAACTTCACAAATTCGAATTAACCATATTCGTCGATTATTCTATTCCATATTCATAACTCGGTTATGAATTTATTCAAACTCAAATCACATTATATTAGATTTCTATTATTTGGGAATAAATTGGTATATAAACCCAACGTCTCTATCCAACTTCAAATTTCGAAGATTAAACAAACTTCAAGATAAACTCATTTCGATATCCTTTTACCATTACAAACTAATATCACCTCTTGACAATAGTGAAGTCGTTCAAGTTGGGGTATTTTAATTACCTCTCAGACCTTGATCGACGACGTTCTTATCTTGAGACGAATAAAAGCTTGTAATACACAAACTTGATTTAAATCTCACGTTCGATCCCATTTCTTTCATTTGGAAATTTATTTCCAAATTTCTCGACGATAATTACTTTGTCACCTATATAACCCTTGTATATAAATTTACTTCTTCATTTGATTTCATCGTCTCCTTTTGAAACGATTTCAAGTTATAAATCTCCTTTTAAATTCCAAGTTGAATTCAAATACCCAAATCATCCCATGATGATTTTCCCTTTCTATTTATAAACATCGTTTATAAATTTTACTTCTTGTCTTAACCATTTAAAACAAGCTTATATTTCATATTCCATATTCCATTTGAAATTCAAATTTCCACTTTGAAAGATAAATTTCCTGCTTTACATCCCTTACTTGAAATTTGAGTTTAATATTATCACATGATAATATTTCTTTCCCTTGATAAACAGCGTCTATAATTCCAGCAACTGGTTTTTAATTTAAAAACAAGTTAAATTTTCTCAATTTATTCGAAATACCATTTCTATTTCGAAAAGTAAAATTCCCCTTTCTGAAAACAATTTGCACTTGTAAATTGGACATAGTCGAATTCTAAAACAAACCAGATGGACTTATTTCAATTCAAATTATATTCCGAATGTCGGGATAAATTTGATCGTTTTCTTCTTGAACCTATTCAAAGTCACTTTTTAATTTCATCAAAAATTAAATAAATCCAATACTAGTTATTTTTCTTTATTTAAACATATCGTTTTGAATTTCACTTCTTGTTCTAAGTATTAAACCACATTTCAATTCAAATTACATTTGAAATCTAATTTCCACTTCAGAAAACAAATCATACTTGAATTTAGAATTTATAAAGTACCAAATGATGATTTTCACATTCATTTAAAACATCGTTTATAAACTATACTTCTTGTTTTAAATATTAACACAAGTTCTATTTCAAACTCCCTTTGAAATTTCATTTCTACTTTGGGCGGATAAACTTCCTTTTAAAATCACGCTTGCATTCACATTTCAAAATTTATCAAATGATAATCTCCTTTTTCATTTATAAACATAGTTTATAAATTCAATTACCTGTTTTTATTTTTAAGCAAGTAAATATTTCCGAACCTATTTGTGATCCCATTTCTATTTCGAAATTTAAAATTACCTCTTTAAATTCAAACTTGAATTTAAAATCTAATATTACCAAATGATAATTTCCTTACAAATCATTTATACATTCAGTACTTGTTTTATTATTTAACAAGTTATTGTTTTCTTAGTTTATTTGAAATTCAAATTTTATTTCAATAAAATAAAATTTCCTTCTTGAATCTAAAAGTAACTTCTTATGATATTGTAAATATCTTGGGCCAGTGATATTTTAATATCTAACACACAAATCATCCATTCAATTCACACATCACATACATATATAAATATGTGAACAACATTAAATAAATTTGAGGAATCCAGTTGGATCCCTCCAACCTGTTTTCCTGCATCCACAGATGTTAGTCACATAGATAATACCCATCCTGCTTCAAGGCAGGATATCGCGGTATAAAAAGGGGATCCACTTATGTACGTGGGCGTTGTGTCATCCGCTAATGATACTGCGGGCATCCGCTAATAGTGTTGCGGGAAATTCAATAACCACAATAATTCAACAATTCATTCATGCACCCAAGCAACCAAAACATTTATTTTTACGATAAAAATAAATTTAAATATAAAACGGTGAGTGAGATTTACTCACCTTAATTTATTTTGCGCTGAATCCCTAGTAAAATTCCATATCATCGCGGCCATAGATCTTCTCAGTAAAATTACTTTGCACCTATGATTAATTTAATTATCGATTAAACTCTTATCTATTTTAATGAACTACTATCATTAATTATTCTTTATTTTATTTTATTTTTAAATTTCTAAATAAAGGTGTATACCTTATTTCTTGAACACCACGAAGCATATTCAAATATCATTGACCCTCTTCGCTGCAAACATCACTAAAATCCAGCGTTCTTCACTTTGGCATTCTCCCGAACAACTTGCTGTCAACTTCCATTTCCTTGCAACTTTGACCAACTCCAGATCATCCGGTCCACCTCAGTTCCTCAGTAAATTCGAACCCACAAACATCGCACCCTCTTCCACCACGAGCGCCCCCAATACCACCTCCTTCCGTATACACCTGTTACCGAACTTCAGATCCACTTGATGCCTTAACACCCATCGCAATCCCTCAGAACCCATGCAATCCATTGACACTGCGACTCCTCTTCCACCGCGACTGTCCATCTAACTCCACTTCGATCCCTTTAGTGACCCCAAACACCAACTCGCGAACCCCCTAAATCGAACTCCGAACCGCCCTAGTTTTGTTGCTGTGGATTTTAATTCCAGAAGCAACCCTCGAGTTGAAATTGCGATTTCGATTTCGCATTGTTTTTTTTTCTTTTCTTTTCTTTGGAGGATTAATTCAGACCGAAGAGAAAAGAAGAGAACGAAGAAGGTAGAAGCTTGTTGGTTTGGTTTGGAATGAAAGGGTGCGAAGGCAAGGTGTTAATTTATAGAAGCGAGAGTAAACAGGATGTACAACACCTATTACATCGCTGTTTTCCTTTGCAGCGAAGGTAGGAAACAACTGTTGTAGCTCGAGGAAGAAGATATCTGTGTTGGTACAAAACAGGTCTGCGCGGTTTTTATTCCTGCTCTTCCTAAGGCATGAAGTCGGGGGACAGATGAAGACAACGTAGGTGGAAATTAGGTCTGCATTGTGTAGAAAATATTGGGTAGGTCAGCTCCCCTTTTCACATATTTTTATTTGAATTTTGTTTATATATATTTGATATGAAATTATATTTTCTATTTGAAAACATCTCGCGGATCTTTAACTTCAATCGCGAACCCTGATCGACGTTATAAGCTTATTACGCTATTCTGAACTTAATGGATCTGATTCTGAATTTTAAATTTGACTGTATAGAAGTGAATAATTTAAATTAACGATTTAAATTAAATTTTCATTCAAAATATAAATCAATTTCAAACAATTAAATAAATTATTATTATAATTGACTGAACAGTTTCGAATCAGTTTCAATTGTGACTTCTATTATATTTTGTTTTCGAATTACTATGATTTTGATATACTTAAAATTAAATGGTATATCGATTATTAAACAAATTAAATAAAAAAAACCATTTATTATTCCAAATTAGTATTTTAAATATTCAATATTAAATGGCTAAAAATCCGGGACGTTACATATATTATATATATAATGGCCTGAATAGAACGCGCCGCGTTGCGGCAGTTCGTGAATTTCGACCATTGACTTCGAATAAACGTTATGGGAGATCCGACCGTCGGATTCTCCTGAAACCGGAACCGTTGGATTCGTATCGAAAAGAGCTTTCCAATGAATATTAGAAATTTGAAATCTAACGGTTGGGTTTGGAATTATGTCCAAATCAAATTTGGAAAAGGTGGTTGTAAGTGCAGTTCGATGGCCGTTGATGGAAATCGACTGTACGGGCCTTGATAAAATCATTAAAAATAGTAATAATTTGTGTAAAATCATAAGAAATGATTTGTGAAGAATTAGGGTGAAAATTTCCCTATTTGAAAAGATAAAAACAGATTTTTATCGAAATGAACTAGTTTTGAACTAGAATTATAATTCTATTTATTTTTAAAATAAATAAAGTGGATTTGAAATGGTTTTGAAAATAACCAGAATTTCCAATAATTGAATTGGAATGGATTTGAATCAAAATTGTCTTTGGAATATTTCGATGTTGGATTTCGTGATTATACAGATATTGTTATGGAAATTTGAAAGATGAATTTATATCGTTATTTCCAATACGATATTTGTTGGTCGTAGAATTTGATATGAATATAAGCCGATATATTTTCTATTCAGAGCCTTGTATTTAATATCAAATGGGATTTGGGTTTGTCGTGAATTGTGTCTTCATTAACACTATTCTAAAGCCCAGTTTAGAAAAAGATTAAATCTTTTTATTTAGATTTATTGAAGTGTACCAATTAAATGGTATTTAATTGGAATTGAATTTGAAATTGAATTTTTGGGTTTATCGTGAACGGTGTTTTAAATAACACTTGTTCTTTAACCCGATAATTAATGGAATGTGATTTTGGGTTTATAGCGAACCGTGTTTTAAATGACATTGGTTCTTTAACCCAGTTAAAGACAGGATATGTTTTCCCATGTTAAATAATCATTGATAGTGGTTATTGGGAAGATTAAAACCAAGTGGAGTTTTAATGAATCTTTAATTAAATTGAAATAATCGAGAATGGAGTATCACCAGTTTTGCTCCAGGCGATAGTTAAATCTTTAATTAGATTTGAACGTGAAATGGTAATTGAATTTACCGATAACACCGTGGTGTTAGATATGAAGTATGACCAATTTTACTTCATGGGATGAATAGGTTGGGATTGGGAAATAAAATAAATGATTACTTCGGTGTGGTCCGCTAATCCCGACTAATTTGAATTGATATTCAAAAGAAGATTAAAGAATAAATTTAAAGAATTTATCTTTGATAAAATTAACGGGAACCTTTCCCAAAGTATAATAATATTTGAATAAAAGAATATTCTGAATTGGAATGAGGCGTATGTTGTGTTTGTGTAACACTTGTTTATTATATACGCGAGTTACTCAGAAAGACCGGGTTTATCCCATACTGAATAACAGATTCGACGTAGTGTCGGGGATGAAGACGGTGGTTGAAGACCGGAGGTCTTCACGTCGTTTGGGTGATTACTGATGATCTTCATTGGGCTGTACACCCAAGAGGAGGGAATCAGTTGGTGATCGTCCAGACGTACTTAGAGATCGATGGATATGCGAGGTACAAGATGCCTCCGGTTTCGTTCAGACCTAGAGCAAACTTGTAAATGGACTGTGTGTCTAACATTGGATTTTATTCTGTGTGATTGATTTCTATTAAATATATACCTGTTTGGCAGCGGAGAATTTATTCTCTTGCTTAATGCCCTTCTCTGAGACGTACGAGCTCAGGGGTTATATATAGATGGATATCAATCACATGGAGTGAATTGCCTGTGTGTCATGCCTAAGTGGCAATTGATCAAGGCTTCTGTTGAAAAGCAAAATCTTGTGGTTGATGATCAAAGCACCGCCTGTGTGGCATAGCTTTGTGTAACATTGATTCGCGAGCCTTACACCCCGGTTATGAACCAGAAACGGGAGAGGACATCAGGGAGGGCATGCGTTTCCTTCTAGCTAGGGTGGTGTCAGTGACCTACCAGCCCTGACATTTATATTATTTTCACCTGTGTGGTTGTTGCTATTGCGGGGCACCTCGGATATATCGGTGACTGTGTGGAGCCGACGGAGTCATATGGCACATTTACGACCCAAAGGGCGGGGAGACGTAGTGTTCAGGCATAATAATCCACATCGGTGGACCGGCCCTGACAATCCAAGGGGCAGTTGCGGCTGTTCCTAAGGGGAGGGCTAGAGCGTCTCGAATTCGGTAGAGGACGATCCCTTGCCTCGGTTCACAGATGGAAACCCAACTTCCAATACGTGACATTTGCGGTTTGGATTGTAGAGCCTAGTATGGCGACATGATATATGGTACCCATGCCGTCTATGATTGATATTTATGATTGAAATTGTTTTAACACTATACACTTATAATAGTATCAAATGATTTGTTTTAACGTACCAAGCATGTTTGGCTATTATAAGGGAAAACCCTATCCTTCGGCTTGTGTTGCATTGTATGATGGGACCTGGGTCTTATAATAGCTTCATTTTTTCAAAAAGCATTGCGCTGTTTTTTTATATGCACTGGTATTCTTGGGAGGAAACCCGTTCCGTGTTATACGGCGTGGTCCCTTGATATATCTGATTTAAAGTAAAGTTTTAAATAACTGTTTTAGTTCACACACCAGTCACATGACTGACCTAGAGTTTATTGTTTTAACCTAAACTCTAGGTGACCTTATTTTGACACGAGCAGCTAGTAGTTTGGGTTTTGCAGATTTATATTCACAGGATCCTGATTTACAGCTAGAATTATACTCGGAAGGCTCTGTATCCGCGTATTCCCTTCAGTTGTGTTTTTGTTTTATTTTTCCGCTGTTATGTAATGTATTGTAATCTCTGATATTTTCTGTGTAATATTTATTCATACTCTGTAATATTCTTGTATTCTGATGGAATTGTTGTAATTTACAATGAAATGTTCTCCTGTTTGTGTTCTGATCTGTCCTGTCCTCAAAGAAATCCGTGCTTTCCTTCACGGGAAAGTTCGGGTAGTGTCAAAAAATGTCAGGATTGGTAAGTCGCTGACACCACTTCTAGCTAGAAAGAAACATGTGCACTTCCTGCGTTCCCTCGCTCCGTTTTAGACTCTACAGGGTGTGAGGCTCACGAAGTAATGCTACACAAAGCTATGCTAGTTAAGGCTATGCTTTGATCATCATCCACAAGGCTCTGCTTTTCAACAAAAGCCTTAATCTATGCATCTTAGCATGCCACATTGTCAATCCCTACCATTGATTTCTGCCAATATATAACCTCTGAGCTCATACGTCTCAGAGAAAGGTATTAAGCAAGAGAATAAATTCTCCGCAACCAAACAGATATATATTAGTAGAAATCAATGAATATAGTGTAATGGATTACAACATCAGACATGCCATCCATTTACAAGTCCGTTCTGGGTCTGAACGAAACCGGAGGAACTTAATTCCTCGCATATCCGAACAATCAACAAATACGTCCGGACAACTACCACTGTAGCCCCTTCAAGGTAGCTACTCCAATAACGGGCATCAATAGTCCTCATCCATTCGATATGAAGATCATCGGTCTTGCACTGTCTTCAATCTTCTTCGACTGTTAGACGTCGTATTCATTATTCAGAATGGGTTAAACCCAGTCTTTCCGAATAACTCGCGTAATTTATAACCAAGTGTTATAAAATCACATCCAACGCCTCATTCCAATTCAGAAAATTCTTTTAGTAAAATAGTCACAATTTTAGCGAAAGGTTCCCGTTAAATTTATTAAAGATAAATCCTTTAAAGTTATTCTTTTTAATCTCTAAAAACATTACTTAAAGATTATTCAAGTTTAAGAGGTTAATCTTATCTTTAACTGGGTTAAAGAACTAATGTCTTTTAAAAAAATTGTTCACGATAAACCCAAATCTTCTTCCATCAAAATGGAGTCTACACGGAAATCATAATGGTACATAATTGATATAAAATCCCGTATCAGACAAATAATACAAATGGAATAACGGTAAAGCCTTTTAAATCCCATATATAGTATCGGCCTTCATTTATAGGAGCTCATTTCGATTATTACCGAATCGAATTCCATTCAATTCCAATTTAATGTATCAAAATGGAAAACTTTATTTAGGAAAAAATTCCATTTAAATCTTAATTAAAGATTTATAAATTCCAAATTATATTTTCACTGTTAATTGGGATAAAGAACAAATGTTGTTTAAAACACAGTTCACGATAAACCCAATTCACATTTCATTCTATTCCAATTACTGAATATAATTGGGAAACTCTATTAATCTTAATTAAAAGATTTATTCTTTTTACACAGGGTTTTAAGAATAGTGTTATTTAAGACACCATTCACGATAACCCAAAATCCAATTTATTTATTTTAAAAATGTTGGATTATCTTTCTAGTTAATAACTAGTTCATTTTTATAAAAATATATTTTATCTTTACAAAATTGGAGTTTATCATCTTCAAATCTACAATTCTATATTTTTATATCCGTCTAAAAGGGACATAAAATCATAGTTTTATTTTACATGGAATATTATTTTAAAATATTCATAATTATAAAATATTCTTTATTTACAAAATTCTTTTCTTCAGAATATCCTTTATATAAAGATGTTCTTCATCTTTAAAAATATTATTTTATTAAAAGTATTCTGAATCGGGATGTGACTCAATCAATTACCATATAATTTCAGTTATATGGATTTCATACATTACACATATCCAACGATAATGATAAACAATCATCAAACAATACATTCACTTCCAAATTGAGATTTATAACTTGTGAGCATTAAAATAAATAAATAAGTAATGCTCAACACAGACTGTCAATCCATCGATTGACAATTAATTAAATATTGGGGCCAGTGTATATCAAATGTCGTCCCAACACCCGTGTGGGGTTTCAACCAACAAACAATAATAGATTATTGTGCACTTGGGCGATGTGTGAAAAATTATCGTCCCAATCACATAAACAAGTCGGATAACTTGTAAATGGAAGTGTAACATTTCAACATCGCAAACATATATTTCAAGACATCGCTACATTATATTTTAACATATGAATATTCTTACTACCATTGATAACACATGAATGCCAATGTTTTTACTTCTACCCTTTTTATTTCTCTAAAGTGGCAATAAAATGTAACATTTTAATACTATTCTTTTTATTGTCTCTAGAATGACGATAAAAATATTACTTTTTATTCTATCGTTTTTATTACAACAAAAATGTAAATAAAAATGTAACTTTTATTTTATTCCTTTATTTACAACTAAAATGCAAATCAAAATGTCACTTTTAATTTAATCTTTTTATTTACATCTAAAATGTAAAAAAAATGTAACTCTTAATCTAATGTACATTTCTTTAACAAAAACGTAACTTTTACTCTAAAAAGAAAAATGACTACAAAATATGTTTCTTTTTATCCTAAAAAGGAAAATGACAATAAAAATGTTCTTTTTAAATCTGACAAATAAAAATGTAACTTTATTTGCATACAAATTTCTATCTTAATCATGATAAATAAAGTTTAAAATTTATTGGCATACAAATGTCTATCTGTCACTAACAAATAAAAATGACTACTTTTATTTGTTTACAAACCCGATGTTAAATTTGACCAATAAAAATGAATGCTTTTATTTATAAACAAACCAATGTGAATTTGACAAATAAAAATTAATGTTTTTTTTATTTGTAAACAATTCAATGTATATTTTGACAAATAAAAATTAATGTTTTAATTTGTAAACAATCCAATGTTTATTTTGCATCAAGGAATGAAAATAAAGAACAACTCTTTTGTTTCAAAGTTTATTTGCATCAAAGAATGCACATAAAGAACAACTCTTTTATTTCAAAGTTTATTTGCATCAAAGAATGCAAATAAAGAACAACTCTTTTTAATGTACAAAAATGTTCCCTTTTTTGTCGAATCCTTTCCAACGTACAAAAATGTATATTTTTGTATAATTCTTCTTAAAGTGATAAAATGTCTATTTTTAATTCATTCTTTTTTTTAAGTCACAAAAATGTCTACTTTTGTTTCACCCGTTATAATTTCAACAAAATGGTAAATTTTGTGTGCCACTCTTCTATTCACAAAAGTGATAATACTTTGTGTGTCACTTTCTATTTCACAAAAATAGTAAATTTTGCTGTGTTCATTTCTATTCTACAAAATGAATGTATTTTGTTTGTGAACAAATGATGATTTTTCTAATGTGACACAACTAATAGTTTGATTTTGACAAGTCTAGTTCTAACGAAAATGAGTGTTTTGATTTTACAAAACTAAATTGACAAAAACGAAAGTTCTAATTTACCAAAATAAGAGTTCTGAATTTACAAAACCAAATTTGACGACAATGACAATTTTAATTCAATACCTATGTTTTGACAAAAATAGTGCTATAATTCGACTATTCTATTTTAACCATGGTGATAATTTGTTAATTTCAATGTGACAAAATGACCAATTTATTTTATTAATTCCAATGCGACAAAATGATTATTTTGTTTGATAACTTTCAATGCAACAAAAATGATTAATTTTGTTTGTTAACTTTCAATAGAACAAAATGGTACTTTTGTTTGATAAATTCCAATGCAACAAAATGACCATGCCATTATGATCTTTTTTTTATAAAAACAAAATGACCGTACAATTATGAACTTTTATTGTAACCCTTTATTAAAACATAGTGGAAAATAAAAATGAAAATGAACTCTTTTCATTCTTTTAATTATAACATGTTGACAATGAAAACAAGTTCTTTTTATTCTTTTCAATCTTTTTAATAAAACAATTTGGCGATACAAAAAAATATGACCTTTTTAATTTCAACAAATTTGACAATAAAAATTGTCCTTTTTTAATTTCAACAAATTTGACAATAAAAATTGTCCTTTTTTTTATTTTCAACAAATTTGACAATAAAAATTGTGATGTTTTTGTTTTGACCGTTCTAACACAACAGATACGATAATTTTGTTTGGTGTGTAACAAAATGAAAAATGAAACCTTTGTATTCTTTTCTTTAAAATAAAATGAAACTAAAAATGAAATCTTTTCTTTTATTAAAAACATATTGAAAATGAAAAATGAAATTTTTGTTCATAGATTCAAAATAGAAATCAGATCTACATACTTAGAATCAAACAAAGTGGAGTTCTTGTTATAAGATCAGATCTATCACACACGAGCAATACAATCAATCACCAACAACAAACAATAAATTTCAATTGCCTACATCACGGATACAATTTAATAAACACATATACAAGAAATTCAAGTAACGAGGAATAATATTTAATTTAAAAAAAGAAATCTCACCAAAAGATTTCCACTCCACCAAAAATTAGACGAGATCTAAATCCGTTTCAGTCTGTCCCATCACATAGATCTCGAAAATATGGTTCTAACGCAATGAAAATCATCAAATTTTGACTTCATGTGCAAAAGATATCCTAATTTAAACATTGTATAATTAATTAAATTAATTCTCTTAACAACGCTTAATAAAAACATTACCCCCAATTAGAATAAAACAGATCGTCTTCTACATCGTTCAAGGTCGAATACTGGAACCCAAACCTCATCCTTGTTCTTCTAAATCGCACGCCCCTAGAACGCACCAGACTCCGATCATGGCCGTACATAATGTCGAGCTTGTTGTCCTCTTTGTTTTTGAAATTGAAATTTTTCGAATTTATTTTTTGAGATGAAAGATAGAATGGAAAAGGGATTGGAGTGTTTCAGCCATCGGTTTAGAGGGCGGCGGTGGGTCCTGTGGTGGCAGGTGTTGGTGATTTTGGCCATAGGTTTGCTAATTGAAAGAGGGAAGGAGGAGGAGGAGAGAGAGAGAGAGAGAGAGAGAGAGAAAGAGAGCCGCCATGGAAAAGAAGAAGAAGGAGAATAGGGTTATGAGAATTTAGGATATTATATAGAGGTGTGAAATATTTTTATTTTAACCCTTGTATATTTAATAATTGTAACACCCCACCTCCGCTAGGGTCACTCACAAAGGGAATGCACTAGGTGTGGTGAAGCATTATCGAGGTAAACATGCACAGAAATATTACAAGACAGAACATATACAAAACAACGGAAGTAAAACAAATTTCATTACCTTATAAAATAAGGTCTAAGGCCTTTTACATCAGAATACATCAAAACCTGTCTTGCAATAGTAAAGAAGCATAAAACCTTTTCATAAATTATTCCCCAAAATAAAGAGGTGAAGCAGCCATAGCCAAGAGAAGACCAAACTATACATGATGACCTTCAAGCATAAGAGGTCCGAACTAAACAACATCATTTCCTCCCTGAAAACCTTTGGGGGGGGGGGGAAACGGAAGACAAAGAGGCGAAAGAAAACGGGGTCAGTCATGAAGACTGGTAAGTCCTATCTACTTCCAGTATAAAAACAGGTAAAGGTAACATGACATGCATAAACTGAAAGTAAACATAAGGATGACGACAAGATAGATAAGCTAAACCAAGATAACTGGATGAACTACTGTAGCAAGATAAACTAAGGTATCATGATAAACTACGGTGTCAAGATAAATCAAGGTATCACATTTTCAGGTTTCTATCAAGTATACTATCCCAAGGTATCTATCATGTATAACATCCCACGGTATTTATCATGTATATTTGCTCTGCACCTCTCGTACTAGTATCCCAACCCGCGTCATGTGTTAACTATGGATGTCCCTTGCCCAATGTCATGTAATGGTCCATGTCAACCTAATATATATAGCATATGTAGGTTTTCCCAACTCGTATGTTTCTTTCCATGTATAAGTTCAGTCCTTTGCCGTAGGCCGTACGGGCTTTCCCATGTAAATCTATACCACCTCAACGTAGTACCATTTTATCCTTGAAGTTGTTTTGGACTGCTATCCTTGATCGGGTTATGTTTTCTCACCATGAATTATCGCGTGTTCACTTAGGATTTATGCCACCCAGGACCACTAGGGATTATGCTACCTAATGAACGTTTCCGTGTCTGGGTTTGGGTTCAAGCCACCTAGGGCCACTAGGGATTATGCCACCCGTCAACCACGCCCTTTATCCCACGTATGTATCGTGAATCGTTTTCCATGTCTAGACAAACATGTATCTCAATGTGCCATCCGAGTTCCGTGCCAGGGCAAATCAAGAAATACGGAACTCGGTCGGGAGCTTTAAGTCATCTGCCGATGCAGATATCAAGGTCTGTTTTTGTATCCGTGGCTATGGTCCGACGTGACCCCTCCCTCAACTACTAAAAGGCAATCCAAGAAAAATCATGTATGAGAACTACATCCCGGCCCCACTATGCCCCACTTACCTATTGGCCAACCTCACCCATAACTCGATATCAAGTATATGGTCTGTTGGGAGTTCTCTGCCTTTCCGTACGTACACGATTGACTAAAGATGGTAGGTAGTCGACGACACGCTATCCAGGGCAAAAACAAGAATCGTCGACTCCACGCTAATCCATGCCAGTCTTTAGGTCGCTCGAATAGCAACCAAGGCATACTCTTGGTTCTTCTACCGCAGACCTTAACCTCTTGTGAGCCCAGGTGGATCAATTACAACCTCACAGAGGGATCCCAGGAGTATCCTCAAGTCCCCCGAAGCTTCCGCTTCGTTACCCAGTTCGTTGGAGCCTTCATCTAGATCAGATATTGCTCCGCCTCGTGTATTTGTTTAAGCGATGACTTACCGTATCAGGTTACTTATCCGTTCGTGAACTGGTCTAATTCCCTTGGATAAGAATTATCACTTAGTTATCCTAAACTAAGGTTTACCACTTAGCTTCTTTCCCCGCTATCCTTGTTAACTACGATTTTCAACCTAGTCCCCTGAGCTAGGGTTTTGTCTAATGGGTTAAGTGTTGTCATTCAAGTTCATGAGTTAACCCGCCTACGAATCATGTCAAGCTTTGGCTAAGTATTCAAGTCCAAGACTTAGCCCTACAAGTTGGTTAAGTATACCAAGAAGCTCATGACTTAACCCTATTCAATCATCAAGTCAAATTGGTTAAGTATTTGTTTATCTTAACCCTATCAGATTATCGTGTTAGATTGGTTAAGCAGATTATCTTAACCTCATCAGATTATCGAGTCGGATTGGTTAAGTATAGGTTAACTTAACCCCATCCACTAATCGTATTAGAATGGTTAAGTATATTTAAACGGTCTTGTGACTTAACCCTATCAAGTTCTCATATTAGATTGGTTAAGTATGGTTGCTTAACCTCATCAAATCATCATGAATAATTGATTAAGTATAAGTTACTTAACCCCATTAAATTATCATGTTAAGTTGGTTAAGTATTGGTTACTTAACCTCATTGAATTTCCAAGTTTAGATTGGTTAAGTGTTTAACTTAACCCCATCGAATTACCGTTTTTAGATTAGTTAAGTGTAGGTTACTTAACCCTATCTAATTACCATGTTTAGATTAGTTAAGTCTAAGTTACTTAACCCCATCTAATTACCAAGTCGGATTAGTTAAGTGTAAATTACTAAACCCCATCTAATTACCAAGTCGGATTAGTTAAGTGTAAATTACTTAACCCCATCCCCTAATTGTCTTGTATGGTTAAGTGTCATTAAGAAATCAAGTCCGATTCCACTTAACCTACCCATTCGTGTCATATCGGTTAAGTGTCATTAGTCAAAATTACTTAACCTTTTCATGTGGCATTAATTAGATTAAGGCACCCCAACCTCTCACATTAAACTTTGTTGTGGTTACTAGTTAAGCCGGGCGGGTCCGGGTAGCTTTACACCACAACCTAGTCTAACCTCGGGTTTTAAGTGCTATATGACCAACTACTCACATTGGGTCCTATTGTTTGTAGCCACTAGCTAAGTCGGGCGGGTCCGGGTAGATTTATGCTACAAACTCAACCCAACCTCGAGTTGGCCACTTTCATGTTTGGTCTAGTGTCATATTACACTTACAACCCCTACATGTCTAGTTTCAAGTCCCATGTTTACCCCACATGTCATATCCATATTTAGGTGTATCATGAGTGTCATATTTTCATGAAATCCCATGTCAAATTACCATGTCATAATCACGCTCGTCTAACCTTCCCCAAATCGTGTTTCCAACCCAAGTAAAAGCGAGTCAACATAGTAAGGGTACTATGCTACATATTGGCCTCAAAACATGCACGATGTCAAAAAGGGATTGGCCACAAACATGCATGGTATCATAAGGGAATTTGGCCACAAACATGCATGATAACATATGGGAATTTGGCCACAAACATGCATAGTATCATAATTGAATTTGGCCACAAACATGCATAGTATCATAAGGGAATTTGGCCACAAACATGCATAGTATCATAAGGGAATTTGGCCACAAACATGCATGGTAACATAAGGGGTTTGGGTTCATTTACATGCATAAGCCCCAAAGTCAAGTCTTTGCCAATGTTTCACAAGTCAAATGGTTCCCAAAGGTTCATGCTAACATTCCATAGATAAAGATTCAAACTTGCAAGATAAACTAGGTTAAACATAACATGAGTGGCATGATTAAGTCGCTAAAACTTAGCCCAAGGTCTTAGATCATAGAAAAGGGACAAAGTTATGTTCACATAGGCTAGCATACTTATGTTTCATCGCATTTTATTCCATGTCACATTAGAACCACCGTTAGAATCTAGAAATAGCTAGAACTTACATAGCGAGGCTTAGGGAAGGATCATGCATCGTCATGATGAAGAAAGGTGGCTCCTTTGTTGAAGAATCGTCATGAAATTTGCGTAGCAACGTTGATCCACTCCCTTGATTTGATGTAGCAAGCTAGCACCTTTGATTCAGATCCGATTTGAATGCATAAGCTCTTGGAGTTGGAGATGGAGGCCATGATCAAGAGGGATTTGGGCAGCACTTCGTTGTTAGATTGATTTTGAGTGATTTAGGTTAGGCCCTAGGGTGTTTTTATAGAGATTAGGAGTAGTTTAGGCCATAGGATAAACCCTAGGATAGATCTGAGCCCTCAAAATCCATCACAGACCTTAAAACATGTCTTGAGGAACAAGTCAGGTGCACCCAGGCCAAACTGGATGACCACCCAAGTCGACAGGGGTGTCGACTGGGCAGTCGACACCACCTGGGGTGTGTCGACTCCCAAGTCGACTCCCCAGTCGACTTGGGGCTGGCGGGAATTTTCCCGCCTGTCCTGCTGGGCCTGTATTTGAATTCTGAATTCAATTTTGAACTGTTTTTGAACTTGAAATTCTCTGAAAACTTTGACGGGCCATAACTGGGTCATACGAAATCCGATTTTCGAAAACTCGGACTCTATTTCGCGTATTTTTCTGAGACGAACGCAATGGCGCAACCTGTTTCTCCTGATTCAGATTTATAATTAAATTCTGTCTTGATTCTTGTCTTAGCATGTTCTAAAAATCCGGGTTGTTACATTCTCCCCAACTTAAAGGATTTCATCCCCGAAATCTCCAAGTTAGGAAGAACATATCCTACCATCCAACATCCATCTACTCAAAACATCACCCACAGGTAACCATGGTCCTTAAAAGACTCCTAATGCTTTATGAACACATGCAGAAAGTGTGTGTATATGTTCCTTAGCTAATGCTAATGATCAGGCCTGAATGATCTTTCTAATGCAAAATATGTTTAGTTCCATGAGTCCAACATGTACGCAAATAGTCCTAGTCATATAAACACTACATGCATGCACAAACATTCATTCATATGCAACATCCGCATGACAACACATTAATTTTCAAAAAAGTATAAATACTCGTGCACATGCAATGCAAAATGTGAGTGCGTCGATCTAGTATCTAACGTGTATTCGCGCATCCACGAGCAACCACTTGCAACCATTTGCAACCATATCAATCATAACATGTTTCAAATACATGTTTACATCCATAGAGTTCTACCTAAGGTTCCCACGATAGGATCGAGAAGATAAACAAGACAAACTCCTTACGGGGTTTGCCACAGAAACAGGACCGAGAGGATATCCACCAAGCGATAGCATGCAAGCAAGCTCTACAGGAGAACCAGTGATCAACGATATACTCTTAAAAAGAGACATGATGCGCGCGTCTAAGCCGCATTTCCCTGAGCTTAATTCCATTGTGCCTTGGCCGCCTTTGACTTCATGATTTCGTAGCTCCTTGTCCTATTTCCAAGGTATGAGTTGGAACTCATTTCACTGTCGCCTCTCGTTTCACTTTCACTTATTCTTTTCTAAAATACTTGGCTCAACCATAACTGCGTACTCATGATTTCATGCAAGCTTTCCAACAATTCACTAGCGAATCTTGGATCTCATTTACCTACTAAGAGGTGTTCCACGCAGAAGAGCTTTCCCTTGAAAACAACTGATGCCAGCCATGTTGCCCAGTGTACTTACTAGGGTGATTCCTACAACCCATGCTTAAGCAGAATGAACCATCTGCCTTATTGGCGAACATTACTCGATCGGATCAGAGATTTCCGATAAATGCATCAAGAGATTCTAGGTAACTAACCATGACAGAACTCATAAGGTTACACGAGACTTCGAGGGTATTACCAAGGCAAGTTAAGAGTTTAACTACCCTCCTTTCAAAACCGAGAATGGCATCCCTTACTGGATAACCACTTCATCCCTAGAATCCATCAATAACTCAACAATAGTAGCATTGTTTCTAATCTCAACACTTGGCATTCACACTCTCAATTCCAAACAAGTCATGAATAAATGGACCGACCCCCCAACCAGATTTTGGGACAAAAGTGGGATCTTCTACTATGCTAGTACTAAGGTGCAGAGACTTAACCATCGAGGCAGACTTAAATGATGCGATGATCAAAACAAAGTCTGGACGGGATGATAGAAAAGAAAGGCTAAACCTTTAACAGAAACAATACCATCCCTCTTAGGTGCACTAGGAGTGAGAGCACACAATTGCCCTCTCGCTGATCTTGTCCTTGCCTTACTTCGTGGACTAATCCATACCAACAAGTTGCTTATCCTTACATTCGTGTCCTTTATCCTTGCTCTTATTACCCTTCCTTGTAACACGGTAACAGGCCTCTCGAGAACCACCTCCATCTCACGGAAAACACTTCGTAGCTAGACAAGGATTAGTCGCAGTTAAAACTACTGTGACTACAGATGGAGGAAAGAGAGGAAAAGAGATTCAATCAAGGAAACAAAGGATAGTGCTAATGGCTTTTGGGGAATAGCCTTTAAAAACTTTTCTTGAAAAATGCTTATTTGTAAACGGTTTCTCAAATAGTTTTCAGAAGGTTTTTAAAACTTTGCCCAGTCTGGTAACCTTCTGCTCTGATACCAAATGTAACACCCCACCTCCGCTAGGGTCACTCACAAAGGGAATGCACTAGGTTTGGTGAAGCATTATCGAGGTAAACATGCACAGAAATATTACAAGACAGAACATATACAAAATAGCGGAAGTAAAACAAATTTCATTACCTTATAAAATAAGGTCTAAGGCCTTTTACATCAGAATACATCAAAACTTGTCTTGCAATAGTAAAGAAGCATAAAACCTTTTCATAAATTATTCCCCAAAATAAAGCGGTGAAGCAGCCATAGCCAAGAGAAGACCAAACTATACATGATGACCTTCAAGCATAAGAGGTCCGAACTAAACAACATCATTCCCTCCCTGAATACCTGGGGGGGGGGTGGAACGGAAGACAAAGAGGCGAAAGAAAACGGGGTCAGTCATGAAAACTGGTAAGTCCTATCTACTTCCAGTATAAAAACAGGTAAAGGTAACATGGCATGCATAAACTGAAAGTAAACATAAGGATGACGACAATATAGATAAGCTAAACCAAGATAACTGGATGAACTACTGTAGCAAAATAAACTAAGGTATCATGATAAACTACGGTGTCAAGATAAATCAAGGTATCACATTGTCAGGTTTCTATCGAGTATACTATCCCAAGGTATCTATCATGTATAACATACCACGGTATTTATCATGTATATTTGCTCTACACCTCTCGTACTAGTATCCCAACCCGCGTCATGTGTTAACTATGGATGTCCCTTGCCCAATGTCATGTAATGGTCCATGTCAACCTAATATATATAGCATATGTAGGTTTTCCCAACTCGTATGTTTCTTTCTATGTATAAGTTCAGTCCTTTGCCGTATGCCGTACGGGCTTTCCCATGTAAATCTATAATACCTCAACGTAATACCATTTTATCCTTGAAGTTGTTTTGGACTGCTATCCTTGATCTGGTTATGTTTTCTCACCATGAATTATCGCGCGTTCACTTAGGATTTATGCCACCCAGGACCACTAGGGATTATGCTACCTAATGAACGTTTCCGTGTCTGGGTCTGGGTTCAAGCCACCTAGGGCCACTAGGGATTATGACACCCGTCAACCACGCCCTTTATCCCACGTATGTATCGTGAATCGTTTTCCATGTCTAGACACACATGTATCTCAATGTGCCATCCGAGTTCCGTGCCAGGGCAAATCAAGAAATACGGAACTCGGTCGGGAGCTTTAAGTCATCTGCCGATGCAGATATCAAGGTCTGTTTTTGTATCCGTGGCTATGGTCCCACGTGACCCCTCCCTCAACTACTGAAAGACAATCCAAGAAAAATCATGTATGAGAACTACATCCCGGCCCCACTATGTCCCACTTACCTATTGGCCAACCTCACCCCTAACCCGATAGCAAGTATATGGTCTGTTGGGAGTTCTCTGCCATTCCGTACGTACACGATTGACTAAAGATTGTAGGTAGTCGACGACGCGCTATCCAGGGCAAAAACAAGAATCGTCGACTCCACGCTAATCCATCCCAGTCTTTAGGTCGCTCGCATAGCAACCAAGGCGTACTCTTGGTTCTTCTACCGCAGACCTTAACCTCTTGTGAGCCCAGGCGGATCATCTGCAACCTCACAGAGGGATACCAAGAGTATCCTCACGTCCCCCGAAGCTTCCGCTTCCTTACCCAGTTCGTTGGAGCCTTCATCTAGATCAGATATTGCACCGCCTCATGTATTTGTTTAAGCGATGACTTACCGCATCAGGTTACTTATCCGTTCGTGAACTGGTCTAATTCCCTTGTCTAAGAATTATCACTTAGTTATCCTAAACTAAGGTTTACCACTTAGCTTCTTTCCCCGCTATCCTTGTTAACTACGATTTTCAACCTAGTCCCCTGAGCTAGGGTTTTGTCTAATGGGTTAAGTGTTGTCATTCAAGTTCATGAGTTAACCCGCCTACGAATCATGTCAAGCTTTGGCTAAGTATTCAAGTCCAAGACTTAGCCCTATAAGTTGGTTAAGTATACCAAGAAGCTCATGACTTAACCCTATTCAATCATCAAGTCAAATTGGTTAAGTATTTGTTTATCTTAACCCTATCAGATTATCGTGTTAGATTGGTTAAGCATAGATTATCTTAACCTCATCAGATTATCGAGTCGGATTGGTTAAGTATAGGTTAACTTAACCCCATCCACTAATCGTATTAGAATGGTTAAGTATATTTAAACGGTCTTGTGACTTAACCCTATCAAGTTCTCATATTAGATTGGTTAAGTATGGTTGCTTAACCTCATCAAATCATCATGTATAATTGATTAAGTATAAGTTACTTAACCCCGTTAAATTATCATGTTAAGTTGGTTAAGTATTGGTTACTTAACCTCATTGAATTTCCAAGTTTAGATTGGTTAAGTGTTTAACTTAACCCCATCGAATTACCGTGTTTAGATTAGTTAAGTGTAGGTTACTTAACCCCATCTAATTACCGTGTTTAGATTAGTTAAGTCTAAGTTACTTAACCCCATCTAATTACCAAGTCGGATTAGTTAAGTATAAATTACTTAACCCCATCTAATTACCAAGTCGGATTAGCTAAGTGTAAATTACTTAACCCCATCCCCTAATTGTCTTGTATGGTTAAGTGTCATTAAGAAATCAAGTCCGGTTCCACTTAACCTACCCATTCGTGTCATATCGGTTAAGCGTCATTAGCCAAAATTACTTAACCTTTTCATGTGGCATTAATTAGATTAAGGCACCCCAACCTCTCACATTAGACTTTGTTGTGGTTACTAGTTAAGCCGGGCGGGTCCGGGTAGCTTTACACCACAACCTAGTCTAACCTCGGGTTTTAAGTGCTATATGACCAACTACTCACATTGGGTCCTATTGTTTGTAGCCACTAGTTAAGCCGGGCGGGTCCGGGTAGATTTATGCTACAAACTCAACCCAACCTCGAGTTGGCCACTTTCATGTTTGGTCTAGTGTCATATTACACTTACAACCCCTACGTGTCTAGTTTCAAGTCCCATGTTTACCCCACATGTCATGTCCATATTTAGGTGTATCATGAGTGTCATATTTTCATGAAATCCCATGTCAAATTACCATGTCATAATCACGCTCGTCTAACCTACCCCAAATCGTGTTTCCAACCCAAGTTAAAGCAAGTCAACATAGTAAAGGTACTATGCTACATATTGGCCTCAAAACATGCACAATGTCAAAAAGGGATTGGCCACAAACATGCATGGTATCATAAGGGAATTTGGCCACAAACATGCATGATAACATAAGGGAATTTGGCCACAAACATGCATAGTATCATAAGGGAATTTGGCCACAAACATGCATAGTATCATAAGGGAATTTGGCCACAAACATGCATAGTATCATAAGGGAATTTGGCCACAAACATGCATGATAACATAAGGGGTTTGGGTTCATTTACATGCATAAGCCCTAAAGTCAAGTCTTTGCCAATGTTTCACAAGTCAAATGGTTCCCAAAGGTTCATGCTAACATTCCATAGATAAAGATTCAAATTTGCAAGATAAACTAGGTTAAACATAACATGAGTGGCATGATTAAGTCGCTAAAACTTAGCCCAAGGTCATAGATCATAGAAAATGGGCAAAGTTAGGTTCACATAGGCTAGCATACTTATGTTTCATCGCATTTTATTCCATGTCACATTAGAACCACCGTTAGAATCTACAAATAGCTAGAACTTACATAGCGAGGCTTAGGGAAGGATCATGCATCGTCTTGACGAAGAAAGGTGGCTCCTTTGTTGAAGAATCGTCATGAAATTTGCGTAGCAACGTTGATCCACTCCCTTGATTTGATGTACCAAGCTAGCACCTTTGATTCGGATCCGATTTGAATGCATAAGCTCTTGGAGTTGGAGATGAAGGCCATGATCAAGAGAGATTTGGGCAGCACTTCGTTGTTAGATTGATTTTGAGTGATTTAGGTTAGGCCCTAGGGTGTTTTTATAGAGATTAGGAGTAGTTTAGGCCATAGGATAAACCCTAGGATAGATCTGAGCCCTCAAAATCCGTCACAGGCCTTAAAACATGTCTTTAGGAACAAGTCAGGTGCACCCAGGCCAAACTGGCCGACCACCCAAGTCGACAGGTGTGTCGACTGGGCAGTCGACACCACCTGGGGTGTGTCGACTCCCAAGTCGACTCCCCAGTCGACTTGGGGCTGGCGGGAATTTTCCCGCCTGTCCTGCTGGGCCTGTATTTGAATTCTGAATTCAAATTTGAACTGTTTTTGAACTTGAAATTCTCTAAAAACTTTGACGGGCCATAACTGGGTCATACGGACTCCGATTTTCGAAAACTCAGACTCTATTTCGCGTATTTTTCTGAGACGAACGCAATGACGCAACCCGTTTCTCCTGATTCAGATTTTATAATTAAATTCTGCCTTGATTCTTGTCTTAGCATGTTCTAAAAATCCGGGTTGTTACAATAATACATTTAATCGCTTTTAACTCTTTAAGGCCCATAAATCCACATTTTGCATGTTATATGTTACAAAAAAAATTAATTGCTGAATAAGGCTAAGGTGGCATATTTACTTCTCATTTATGTTTTTTTTTACATCTCCTTTATTACATACTATAATGACACATTTATTTATTCTTTTACTATTCAAATTTCAAAAGTAGATAACAATGAAAGAGAGAGAAAAAGGATAAAATGGAAAGTATTAATGCTAGATTAATGCTATTTGTTTATGAACATGTAGTCTACGTTTGGAATTTCTAAAAGTTAAATTTGAATTGACAGGAGAAATATTTAAGAGGACAACCAAAGATATGTACATATATATATATATACACACACACACCTATATATATATTGTCAAAATTTATTTTATTTATAACCTACACATTATTTTCAATCAGTAAATTAACAAATGTCATTAAAGTTCCTAAGATATTGTTAGTGTTAACATATTTCAAACTAGAATATTTTAAATGCATCATTCTACGTTAAAAATGTAATTTTAAATGTAAAAACATATTTCAACTAAAATCTTTTTAAATTATTCATGCATATATAAATCTTTTATTAAGGTTTAAATGTTACATCAATTTAAACATGCTACGAATCATTTTAATGAATCATTATTACATAAAAATGTGAATTTTTATGTTACAACTTTCCTATTTAAACAAATGTTCATTTTTCATATTTTCTTATATACAATACAAATGTAAACTTTTTTATTTTAATTTTTTTAAATAGAATTTTTACATTCTGGCGCATTTTCTATTTAAAATTTCTTAAAATAAAATTTTAAATTGGTTTTGATTTTCTGGGTTGTTACAGCGGCCATGTCTGGGTGGTGGCGTATTTTCGTGGATTGGACCGGGGGGAGGGGGGTTTCCAGCGACGAAAGAAGAGGAGAGAGAGGAAGAAAGGGGTGAGAGAACAGGAGAGGGGGAGATCTACAATGGGTAAGCCGGCGGTGGCTCCGCCTGACGCCGCAGCGGCGAGGGCGATGGATCGCCTGGGTAGATCGCGATCCCCCCTTTTTTTATTTCTTTTGAAAAAGTAAACCAGGTGGGGGCCTGAGAGAGTATATAGAGAGGTTTTTTTTATTTAATTTCAAAAAGGTACCTTTTTATTTTGACCTCGAAATCAAACCTACCGACTATCGTCCATAATCAATTACCCCCATTCTGAACACAATGGGATATGTATCGTAAGCCAGTTTTGTTGTTTCGATCGGTTCCCGTCAAAATCAAAATATAAATCTATATATTGAATTTGAACGCACATTTCAATTTACCGGAGCCACATACGGACTCTAAAAATTCCCAAAAAAATTTCTAGCTTCGTATTGACGATACGATTCTAACAAAACTAATTTCATCAAATTCTGAGACCGTTTGAAAAATGGCCATTTTCTGGTCAATTGAAATTGACTGAAACTGTTAAAAACACGTTTTCTTGTGCCACGCTCACATATTGATTCAGAAAATTATGAATTTTGAAGCCTATCGATAACTTGACATCCTGGATCCAACAAAAGTGGTTTCATCGAAAACCGAGGTCGTTTGCAAAATTTCCATTTTTAAGGGCCAAAAATTCCAGAACGACTATTCTGAATTTTCAACTGGGCATAACTTTTTATCCCCGCTATGAAATTTTGATTTTTCGGATTCGTTGGAAAGATATTTTCAAATCGATTCAAATATTTTTGGTTTCGCTAAAATCCGGTTTATTTTGAATCCTGTACATTCATTTGAAATTTGAAATCGAATTTTCAAACTACCGCGCCATTTTCAATTCCTTTTATAATTAAAAATAAATATTTATGTTCTAACGACGATTCAAATAAATATATACGTGCTAATTCTATTCAAAACAAATTCTCGTCGTTATTATTTAAAATAATTCATTTTAAATAATCAAAACTCATTAAAATTGCCAAAATAAAAATTTTAAATTGGCTCGGACTTCCGGGTTGTTATAATCAGTTTCCTTTGTATATGACAAAAATTTAATTTGATTTATCATTTTACATCATTAATTATTGATTTGAGCACTTCAATTGGATAAAAAAACATGATCAAGAGCAGTAATAACTATACCAAACAAAATATATTCTTGGGGATGAAACTAAACTGAAAGGATATAATCATTTGGGATAAGATGTGTTTTTCAATTAGGAAATCTAAATCTCCATAAAAAATGTAGTTTAGGAAATTGAATAATTTTTTTACATGAGAACATTATCATTTAGTTTGGTCATAATTGTGATAATGATGTTATGCATACAAAATCTACCTGTATGTAGCTTATTTTAATACCCAATTTGCAGACATAAATCACATGACATGACATCTACACAGAAATCATATGACTTGAACAATAATTACATGACATTTACATAGAAATGACATAACAGGAGTAATAATGGCATATAATACAACACATGAGTAATAATGTCATCTACACAAAAATCACATGATTTGAACAATAATGACATACAACACAACACATGATCAATAATAATATCGATTTAGATCTGTAATACATCTGAGCAAAAGAATAAATACATCAAACCAACTGAATCATCAATCTCTACATTCATGTGTCAGATATCGATGATGTCTCTCATCATCATCATCGTCTCGACCACTACTAGGACCTGGGAACTACCCAGAGTACAACTGCATGTCAGCAAATCTCTTGCGCTTTTCCTCCAGGTGTGCTTGTAGTTGGGCTGCTTCCTCTACCTACCAACGTAGCTCACAATCATAGCAGTCTAGGCTATGCATATGATCTTCCTATCCCATATGTCTGATCCTCATCTGCATATCATAAAGATCGGCATAGGATATCTGGGTCAGATCGGATAATGATCGTGAACTGGAGGATGAAACACATCAACATAATAGTCTGGTCCAACAGTAGGGACTACAATAGTCCAACCAAAGTGAGAAGCAACGCCACGTGATCTGGTGCACGATAATCTTGGCTGGGCTGGGTAATATCTTCAACTACAAGGGGATATATTTCGTGTCATATAGTAAAAGGACAGACTAAATCTATCACCGCAGCATGGGTAATGGTATCACTGGAACCAATGAAAAAACTATGCTAGAAGTCAACATATGAATGAGTGGTAATAACAAAGCTCTTGGTCGTCCGCCGACCTGCGACCTTCGTATAGTCTAGCTGATATGTTTGGTAAATCATACAACAATAAGTATGAGGTTTTGAATCATTGGGAATAACATCAAAGTCGTACAACTATCTCCTAAAACTCTCACCAAGATACTAATAATCACCTAACACAAAGTGATAAGATATAAGTGAAAAATCCTCTTGGCAAGCATTCTAGCAATCTCTATAAAATCAATCCCAAAAGATATACTATCATAAAGTGGATATCATATAATCTAGTGTTTATACATTCTCAAGTTGATCTGGTTATATGCAACCGAATACACCTGACAGGATTCATTATCTCTGGGCCCTCTATTGTCCTAGGTTCATAATGAAAGATGTGAGAAAAGTAGATGCGTTAGTAGTCAAATGATGAAATGAAAATTCAAGTAATACTTGAAATACCAGCACTATAATAATTGCTAGAAACTAAATAACAAAACCTGTAAGTCTAATATGGCGCATTGTATGTCAAGGCATATGTACCGATACGTAAGAATAGGCGTGCCCCGATCATATAGAATAACACCATTTAAACGCAGTTCAGATACGACCTTAATAAACACAACATTCAAACTACTGCTTAAAAGTAGATTACCAATGAGGTATAAAGCAAATAATTGTGCAAGCTTCAGATCACCATTAGGGGAGCATTGACTAAGTAGGCCGTCCATGGCTGCGTAGATAGCGTTGACTCTGATAGCACCTCCGCCTAATATGGTACATCGAAAGTGTCAAGATAAGGAAAAAGATCATATCCAAGTGCACGATTATGCCATCAAGCACCATCGAAGGGAAGCGATGGACGTCTGGATACTCCTATGCTAATGCCGGTAAGCATAGAGAAATTAAGCGCTATAATTCTTAGCTCGTCGCAAGGAAAGTGGAACGTATGGGTGGTTTTATACCACCATAAAGCAATACCGCACACAGTTTGACATCATCGTATATAACATAGTTGAGTACTAAAATTATGTAGTAATAATAAGATAAATCACGGAGTGATAAATTAACTAATATTTTCTGTAACAAGGTCATTATATTACCTAAGAAATAGTCAAATCCAAGGCCATGTAATAATTCTATGATTCTATCCTTGTCCGCCAAATGTCCTTGAAAAAATCGAAGCGTGTTCGCTAAAGAATCATGAGAATAAATATTTAGCGACGGTTATATTTAAATGTAACGTCATACTATATATTTCATCTGAAAACCAAATTCATTTATTTAATAATATATAAAAAATACTTACAGCCAAACTCGTCTATTTGCTAACATGTATTTTATCTTTTGGGAGCGCATGAAAGTTGGATAGCACAGGCAATTTCGTTGCGCTAAAGTTAAGATCCAAACATCCATCAAACTTGGTAACTCTAGAGGAACTCTATCCCACACTCCTACATGTCCTGCCCCCTCGACCAGTCTTACGGCCTTCACATCGACCGCCTGCTTCTACACCTCTTCCTTGGTTCTCTAAATTTTCAATCGCTACTATGAGATCTTCTATTCCATGCTTGTGTATGTATGGCGTAATCCTCAATTCTTCGTCCTCGTGCTTGCGTCGTTGTTACCGCCTTCTCAGTTCATGAACTGTCAGACGAAATTTCTTAGCATTCTAGATATCTTTTCAAGTTTATACCTTAAAAATGACCTTTAATTTGAATAAAAGTTAATGTATTTGGAAGTTTGGAGAGAAAAATGAACAAATGTTCTCTTGGCTGGAAAAATAATGAAAGGAGGAAGAAAGGGAAATGGGTCAGCTCTAGTTCAGGTACAAATTTATAAGGAAAACAATTTGCCATTATAAATGTATAATGGAAAATTCTTTGCCATTATAAAGTTTAACGACAAATAATTTTCC
Source organism: Allium sativum (assembly GCA_030737875.1). Taxonomy (NCBI): domain Eukaryota; kingdom Viridiplantae; phylum Streptophyta; class Magnoliopsida; order Asparagales; family Amaryllidaceae; genus Allium; species Allium sativum. The sequence goes on from CM060915.1 coordinate 709,719,936, forward strand.
TTTATACATAATTGCCTATGGCTACTCCAATTTCTTGATTTATTCGTCCATTCGTTCACTCGGCAGTGATGGGAGAGAACGTAGTGACAGAGCGGACTATTGTAATGGTCTAAATAGGTAAATTTAGAGGAATGGTAATGAAACATAAAAGAAAAGGATTGATTGACAATTTCTTTGATCCAAAATTACTGAATATAGATTCAATGAACAATCATGTTGAAATTTTTGAGAAGTGTTTAGCTAAGTATGGTGCTGCCAAACCATCCATGGGTGATGCGTTCTAGAACTTGGAGTGGTCTTACAACTACATTGTAACACCCCGTAATTCTGTTAATATTAATATTCATAAATTAAAGAATAACTAATCTCAGACATGAGAATTGTGGGAAATGGGTTGCGCCATTGTGTTCGTCTCGGAATTTTGGTTGAAATAGAGTCTGAGTTTGCGTGAATTGGACTTCGTATGAAGAAGTTATGGCCATCGGAAGTTTCAGAAAATTCAAAACAGATTTCAGAAAAATTGAAATTTCAAATTCGGAGTCAAAACAGGCAGGCGGGAAGTTTCCCGCCAGGCCCAGGTCGACCCTAGGGTCGACTGGGCAGTCGACCTGCCTACCAGGTCGACTATGGAGTCGACCGGGGGTCTACCTGGCAGTCGACCTTCCCCTCCCCCCCCCCCCCCCCGAGCAGTTTTTTTCTTCTAAGCCTGTTTTTGACTGAGTGATGACCCATTAGGGTTTTGACCTAATCTGGTTGCCTGAGATTAGTCCTGAGTTGATCTGACGGTCTAAATAAATCCTAAACTCTATAAATACCTAGGTAGTCTCTCACCCTAATTCATATGAAAAATAGAATAGCTACCGTCATACCGCCGCCATGGAACTCAGTCTAGCCGCCGCCAACTAAGAAGGAAGAAAAGCTAATCAAAACCTAATTCTACTCAACTCTAAAGAAAATCAAGACTCTCTTTTCTTCTCTAATTGTGAGTATGATGATCTTAACAAGATTATTAAATTAATTAGATTAAGTTATGAATGGATTATGAGTAGATGATGTGAATTGTCATATATGTTGTTGTAAACCTTATACTATCATGTATGTTATAAATCCTATGCTATGTGGTGATGATATCCTATATGTTGTAAATCATGCTATGATGATGTTATGTATGTTGAGAGTTTCTATGCTAAGTTGTGATGAATCATACATGTTAAAAAGCCATGATGTTACTATCTATGCTAATTAGTTTATGTTAATCAAATCATGATGTTGATATTATTTGGGCTATGTTGATCTATATGACAAATCACATATGCAAGTTTAGGTTGATTAGTAAAAGTTATGAACATATGCCATGACATCTATTATGACATCTAGAATTATGCTATGACATATGTGAAATTCTATGCTAGTTCACACCATCATTATGTTGCCTAAAACCCCCATATGAAAGTTTATACATAAATTTGGGTTATGATCATATCATGTAAATTGTGACATTTAACAAGTTGACACCTTTAGATCCTTAACATGTGTAGTTTATGCAAGTTTCACCCCTATTATGATTAGATTCATTTTAATTGTCTATATGTTGTGATAATTTATTTTTGTGCTATGAGTTAGACTATTCGAGTCTAACGTATATTCTGCGTTGAATAAGCGAACGTACAAACGTGGGGTAGGGGTAATATTAAGGATTTAATAATAAGAAGTTGGGGTGCAATTGATATGATTTTGCATGCCATGAGTGGATGACCATAATTGAGTCAATTATGGGCATCATTAAAATTGGAGTTAATTAATAATTTGAATAGGGAATTATTAAAACTGGGGTAAAAGATTATAAGTGATAATCAATGCTTAGGACACGAGGTTGGACTCGTTTGTGACGTAAACCTTCCCGGACCCGCCCGACAAATCCAGTGGTCACAAATGTCAGCCCAATGTGAGAGGTCCTAGGCCTAAACTAAAGAATAACAGTTGTAAAGACACGAGGTTAGATTCTTTTATGGTGTAAGACTGCCCGGACCCGCCCGGCAAATCCAGCTGCCATAAATGCCAGTCTAGTGTGAGAGGTCTTTATGAGGTTATGGCCTGAATGAATTAAGAAATACTTAACCAGATAAACATGTAAGGTGGGACATGGGGGTTAAGTAGGTGCCTTGGGTGGCATGAGGAATCTAGTAGGTGCCCTTAGTGGCATGTGAAATACGATTAGCAAGACTTAACCAAACACACATGTAAATGAACATGACTAAGAGGGTTAAGTGGGATATACTAGTGGTGACAAGCTTAGGTGGGTAGCTTGTGGGGGCCCATTTCAACCAGTATCCCAAACATATCTTTGTGGGCTCGGCCCAAGTCGAGGACGGGACACGCATGCTGGGTTTGACTATAATAGGCCAAAACGGGGAGCGGTGGCAACGCAAGTCCAACGGGTTTCATGTGCATGTGTGGACCCGGGCTGGTAGGTAAGACGTTGTTGCATCGTGTAGGTATAAGCCGTGCATTCTCAAGTTGTATCAGGTTACCACTTTAGGGGAGTGATACACCCCACTGTGGGGCCAGCACAGGTATCTACGAGTAGGGAGCCGATCGAAAGTGGGTAGTGAGGTACACCTAGTGGAGATAGGGGCAGACGACACCTATGTAGTCAGCTAGGGGTACGTAAGGCTATTTATATAGTTTCTGTGTGAAGCAAGTGGGGTCGACCTTTAGGGTGACTGGTGCGATGCAGTGTAGTAATTATTCGTTAGTAATTAGGTGTGCTTTTAACGTTATCTTAAATGTTATCCTTATCTGCTCTTCCATACCTAATAGTTCATAGACATTTACTTGTCTTCCAGCTTATGCCTTAGTCTAGTTATTTTGATAATAGTATTGTTAGAATTATCATACTCGCCAGACTTTATGTCTGACCCCCTCCATTTCTATCCTTTTTCCCCCTCCAGGTCCTCAGGTTGGACCCAGCTCTAGTGGAGTTTGATTGGATTGCTTCATCTCTCTTTGGAAAGCTTGGACCGTTGAAGTAAAGTCCAGTTTGTTATCTTCTTTAATGGCTATTTGTGTAATGGGATTATGTATTTTGTTTTTATGAAGATGGATATTGTACTTGACTCTGATTTATGGTTTTATGATGTAACAAACATTGTTAATTTCCGCTGCAATAAAATGAAGTTTTAGATTTCCAAGTACTATTATTATCAGTCTTGTTGTAATTTTTCTGTTCTATATTCACTTAAAACCTCCATGGAAGTTAATGCATTCCCTTTGTGAGTGACATTAATGGACGTGGGGTGTTACATACATGAAGCCAATCCTCCAACTGTGCCACCTCAAGTTTGTTTGTTTATAACTAATTTTAATTTAATTTTGTATAATATATGCTTAACATTGTGACACCCCACATCCGTTAATGTCACTCACTAAGGGAATGCATTAAGTTTCGTGAAGCGTTATAGGTAAATAAGAACATAATAGCACAAGACAGACATGTAAAATAGCAACGGAATTAAAAATAAAAAAAAAACTTTATTTAAATCAAAACATCATGGTCCCAATTACTGAGTTTACATCATAAGTAACTAATTACATTAGTAATCTGTCTTGCCAAGAATATTAGAGTACAAAAGCATAAAACCATATTTCCCTGTGAGTCCATAAGAGAGTTGACCAGAAGTCAAAGCGATACATCTATATCCAAAATCCAAGCTAAGATGAAAGAATCCAAATCAACTCTAAGAACTACCACCCAGAGAACCTGGAGGAGAAATGGAAGAGAGAGAAGAGGAAACAAAAAGGGTCAGACATAAAGTCTGGCGATTCCAGTTACTTTATAATATAAATAAATAAAAGTATCATGGCAGGTATATATAAAACTGGAAGAACAAGATAATAGTAACAATAACAAGTGTGAACTGAGCAAGATAAGATGAACAGGATATATTGCGCTTCTTAAATACATTTCTCTGCACCGCGCAGATACTAGTATATCAGAAGTAGAATGATCCCCACTAATACCGTTCCATTACATTTTCTTGATTATTAGGTTACTTGGGTTAATAGCACTCAAGACTTATACGTGCATCGTGCCCATTTACTTTCCCATGGATTCACCTAATACAATATATGTAGCTATCACTCAATATTGAGATACACCCCATGGTAACCTACTCGCATGGTCTCCACTGTAGTGAACGCAGCCCCTCATCCTATGTTGGAGTGACGTACGGATCTCTATATAACGATGTTACGTTCCACATATATCTGTCATAACTATGCTACGTAAGCGGACTGCCACCATCGATCGAATCAGATTCCTTATCGGAATAATGCCCTCTAGTCTACGATACACCACCCAGAGCAGATATGCATGTATCTAGACTGTCCCACGCATGTACTGTAATTGTAGCTCGATGCCTCAATTGCACGCCCTCTAATGTGCACCGAGTTCCGTGGCAGGGCTAAACTAGAAACATGGAACTCGGCCAGGAGCTTTTCCATACCTGTACAGGCCACATTTAAGTGCCTCCAAATACAGATATTCCTCGGTCTATTTTCCATGGTGGCTATGGCCCTACCTCGGCCCTCCCTCAACTATTAAAGACTACAAGAGCTAAGTGACCACCCCTAATACAACCAATCTAAACATCCATGTTGCGTCTACCCTCAACCCCGTACCTCGATAGTGAAAGGTGAAATGATATCTTGGGTTTAGCTCTAGTCTTTTCGGATCCCGCTGGCTGTCGATGATGGATATCCGACGGTATACTATTCTTGTTGGTCGTTACCCTCTCTACCTCCTCGTGAGGCAACCATCGAAACACCCTAGTGTCACCTCGTCACAACATTCTGACTGCATAGCTACATCTGCTGTCAAGGCCTACCCACCTAGTAGTTACGCGCAGACACAACCTCTGCGAGTATAGCCTAAGACATCTGTCACCGCATGGAGGACTTCTAGGAGCACCTTACGTACTTCAGGATGCCTCGAGCTTCCCCTTCCAATCCTTTGGAGCTAACATAATAATCAGATGAATGTGCGCTCCCCTTGTGTCTTATAACACCTCGATGATCTACCGCGTTGGGTTTTTCATGCTCAAATGTACGGACTAGTCCAAGCGCCTTTCTTTAATACGTTGTTAGACCCTATGTCTAAACGTTCTTTTACGCGCTTGCCTTACCTCATCAGGTTCCCATTCATATTGAATTCATATTCCAATTTACCAAGTTTCTCTTGCTTATTAATTTCAATCATATATCTTAATCCATTTAAGTTTATTAATAAGCCCACAACATGTTATTCTCTACATTGTGGCCCAAGGTCTGTAATCCATGATCTATTTTATATTCTTGCTTGGTTACATCATTACAAGAACTGTTCACCTTAATACGTTATTAAATATATCTCAATTCACATGTTTCCTAATTAAAATGTCACTTACCATCTATGATTAAATATAACTTATTTATTTTACAAGTTTTCCTCATTCTTCATCATTTAATCATAAATTCAATTTACACTGTCACTACAACTTATCGTTGTTTACTTAGAAGATTATTACGCATATCTAATTCTATCATTTCTACAAGTTATGCTTACCCTACAAGGGTGTCTTTAATTGCATAACTTTATTATATTTTCTACTGGTTATGTATACCACTAGGTTCCTTTAATTACATAACCTTATTGGGTTAAATTCGTGGACCTATATGTAAATATTACCCACCCCCTCTATTTTACTTAACCCACCCATTACCCATCCAATTTTACTTAAACCTAACTTAAGTCCATAATCATACAATCCTTATGGATTAAATTAGGTTAAGTAGTCCAACTCATTACCATGTCCAATTATGGTTATAATGGGCTAGACCTCCCACATTAGGCCTACAACGTGTGGATGCTGGATATGTCGGTCGGGTCCAGGCAATCTTACTCCACAGTTGGGTCTAACCTCGTGTCTTAGCCCAATTCGTATTTTCACACTTAGACCTATCACATTAGGTTCAACACTAGTGGCTGCTAGATATGTCGGTCGGGTCCGGGCAGACTTCCACCACTAATGCAACCTAACCTCGTGTCATAAGTGCAATTACAATTCCTAATTGTAATTACTGGACATTCCATTTTTATCCAAATCTATCTATGACATTATAGGTGATTATTTCTCTTTTTCCCCACATTTAGTTATATGCCCAATTCACTATTCAAATCATAGACTTTTACACCCCTTTTTAATTCACCTTTTAATTATGCACCATATGCTCTTTTTCCCAAGTTATATGTCAAGGCATATATATATATATATGTGTGTGTGTGTGCTATGCACAAACCCAAATTTACATATTTTCCAGTTTATGTCCCTAGTCCATATTCACCCATTTCAATACAAGTTATACCTGAATCCATATTCGCATATTTTCCAATCTGTGCCTAAAATTCATATTTACATACGTCCCAATTTATGTCCCAAATCAGTGCTTACACACATCCCAATTTATGCTCAAATTATATTTTCCAACGTATGCCTAAATTCATATTCATATTATCCAACACAATATATGCCCCCAAATTCATATTCGTATATTTCCAAAATTTATTCCCAAATTTAGATCCATATTTTCCAATACCAATTATGCCCCAAATTATGTCTTTCCCAATTTCGCGTGTTCGAATTTTTTAGTGTTAGGCCTAGGCTCGAAGGTAGCCTGGCTATATAAAAATAAAAAGGGAAAAAGAGGGAGAGAAGAGAATCAGGAATAGGCATAATAACGAATCAAAATTAAACTGATAGAAATAGGCATAAACTGAATAGGCATATTATGACAAGATTTAACATGGCGGTGGTATGAACATATAAAAGTAGATCTAATAATTATGTCATAATAGAACTGATTAGGCACCGATTCAAGATCCAATTTTACATACATATCAAGATTACTATTTAAATATTTGGATCTAAAAATAACATGAACTCACAGTGAATAGATCTAAGAAAATGGATCCAAATTACTGTGAAAAATATGTTGAAAAAGTTGTTGTAGCCATCGCTGAATTTGTTGTAGCAATCTTCGAATTTGTATAATCTTCTTTGAATTGATTAAGAAGAAGAAAGGCCATTTTAATTTTCGTTGCAGCAGAGCTTCGTCATCAGCATTATTTTTAGATGAATAAAACCAAGGTCTAGGGTCCTTTATATAGCCTAGGGTTCAATGAATCTTGCTCAGAAAGGTGTTTAGATACAAAATGAAGTATCTCGCATAGATCTGTCAGGGGTGGGTCGACCCCACTTTGAGTGGGTAGACCCACTTGGGCGGGAAATCTGCCGCCTTCCCAAATTTCGAATTTTACACCGAATTTCAAATTTCTGGACCCATTATATATATATTTTTCCTGTGCGTATACGAACTTCAAACCTTAATAACTTCTTCATACGGTGTCCGATTTACGCAAACCATGTGTCAATTTTGACCAGAATTTCGAGATGAACATAATGGCGCAGTCCGTTTTACTTAATTCTAAATATTAAATTAAGTTTTCCTTAATTCATTGTTAATAATGTATTTCACACTAATTATTCTTTAATTCATCATCTTTAGTGTTGTTAAAATTTCGGGGTGTTACATTTTCCCCTACTCAAAGGAATTTGTCCCCGAAATCTCTAAGTTATGAAGAACGTATATCCTAACATCCAACAATCATACATCCATCTAGCAATCATAGGCATCCATTGTCCTTAAGTAATTTCTAATTCTTTTATGAACATATGCAATAGTGTGTGTATATGTCCGTAAACTAATGCAAAAGATCAGACGGTTTACTGATTTAGTTGATCTCCTTAATGCAATGTATGTTTGTACCATGCAACCAAAATGTATACAAATCATCCTAGTCCATGTAAGTTCTATATGTGTGCACAATGATTGTGATGACCCGTAACTTCCCCGGTAAGGAAAGAGCGGATACTTTGAGAACAACACACAAAGGAACGCAGACAGAAGAACATTTCATTGTTAATTACAACAATTCCATTAGAATACAAGAATATACAGAGTATAAATCAATATTACACATTTACCAAATATCAGAGATTACAATAAATTACATAGCAGTGGAAAATAATACAATACACAAATGAAGGAGATATACGGATACAAAGCTTTCCGGATATCATTCCAGCTGTAAATCAGGATCTTGTGAATATAAATCTGCAAAACCAAAACTACTAGCTGCCCGTATCAAAATAAGGGCACTCAGAGTTTAGGTTAAAACAATAAACTCCAGGTCAGTCATGTGACTGGTGTGAGAACTAAAACAGTTATTAATCTTTATTTTTAAAGTTAGGTAAATCAATGGACCACGCCGCATAACACGGAACGGGTTTCCTCCCAAGAACACCAGTGCATGAAACAACAGCGCAATGCTAAATAAAGAACAATGAAGCTATTCTAAGACCCAGGTCCCATCACACAATGCAACACAAGCCGGAGGATAGGGTTTTACCTTATAATAGCCAAAGAATGCTTGATACGCTAAATTTCATCTTTTAATTCTTAATCAGACTCCAACCGTAAATTAGTAAGAGAATGATTCCCTAAGTATTAACCCCGAAGGCCGAAACCAACATCAGACTAATACCCAGGAAACCACCCATCTTAGCTCGTTTCCAGCTAGTTTCTGATTTTATATACAATCATAAATATCAATCATAGGCGACATGAGTGCCCCATACCACTATGTCGCCATATATAGGTTATACAATCAAAACCGAAAAGTCACGTATTAGAAGTTGGATTCCCATCTACGAACCGAGGCAAAAGATAGTCCTCTACCGAATTCGAGACTCTCTAGCCCGAGCCTCAGGCTACAACTGCAACTTCACCTAGGAGCCACAGGGCTAGTCCACCGATGTGGATTGAAATGCCTGAACACTGCGTTTCCCCGCCCTTTGGGGTGTAAATGAGCCAACGGATGACTCCATCGGCTTCACATAGTCACCGATATATCTGAGGCGCCTCGCAACAGCAACAACCACATAAGTCAAACTCGTCAGGGCATGTAAAACCACTGACGCCACTTCTAACTAGAAAGAAACACATGCTCTCCCTGGATCTCCCGTTTCTGGTTCACAACCGGGGTGTGAGGCTCGCGAATCCACGCTACATAAAGCTATGCCACATAGGCCGTGCTTTGATCATCAACCACAAGACTCTGCTTTTCAACAAAAGCCTTGATCATTTGCCACTTAGGCATGCCACATAGGCAATTCACTCCATGCGATTGATATCCATCAATATATAACCCCTGAGCTTGTACGTTTCAGAGAAGGGCGTTAAGCAAGAGGATAAATTCTCCGCCGCCAAATAGATGTATATTTAATAGAAATCAATCACACAGACTAAAATCCAATGTCAGACACACAGTCCATTTACAGGTTCGTTCTGGGTCTGAACGAAACTGGAGGAACCTTATTCCTCGCATATCCATCGATCTCCAAGTACATCTGGACAATCACCAACTGATTCCCTCCTCTTGGGTGTACAGCCCAATCAAGATCATCAGTAATCACCCAAACGACGTGAAGACCTCCGGTCTTCAACCACTGTCTTCACCTTCGACTCATCGTCGAATCCGTTATTCAGAATGGGATAAACCCGTTCTTTCTGGATAACCCGCATATATAATAAACAAGTGTTACACAAACACAACATACGCCTCATTTCAATTCAGCAGTCACTAACCGCAAATTAGCAAGAGAATAATTCCCCAAATATTAACCCCGAAGGCCGAAACCAAAATCAGATCAATACCCAGGAAACCATTCTGCTTAGTTACTCTACAGTTAGTTTCTAAATTTCACATTCTTGGGGAAAGGTTCCCATTAATTTTATCAAAGATAAATTCCTTTAAATTTATTCTTTAATCTTCCTTTGAATATCACTTCAAACTAGTCGGGATTAGCGAACCACACCGAAGTAATCATTTATTTTATTTCCCAATCCCAACCTATTCATCCCATGAAGTAAAACTGGTCATACTTCATATCTAACACCACGTTGTTATCGGTAAATTCAATTACCATTTCACATTCAAATCTAATTAAAGATTCAACTATCGCCTGGAGCAAAACTGGTGATACTCCATTCTCGATCATTTCAATCTAATTAAAGATTCAATAAAACTCCACTTAGTTTTAATCTTTAACTGGGTTAAAGAATCAATGTCATTTAAAACACGATTCGCGATAAACCCAAAATCACATTCCATTCCATCAGCCTTTAACCGTAAAATAGCAAGTGAGCAATTCCCTAAGTATTAACCCCAAAGGCCGAAACCAACATCAGATTAATACCCAAGAAACCATTCAACTTAACTAATCTCCAGTTAGTTTCTGATTTTCTTAACTCCGTTGGGTCTAAGAACAGTATTATTGAAGATACCGTTCACGACAACCCAAAATCACATTCTATTAATTATCGGGTTAAAGAACAAGTGTTATTTAAAACACCATTCACGATAAACCCAAAAATCAATTCAAATTCAATTCCAATTAAATATCATTTAATTGGTACACTTCATTAAATCTAAATAAAAGATTTAATCTTTTTCTCAACTGGCTTTAAGAATAGTGTTAATGAAGATATCATTCACGACAAACCCAAATCACATTTGATATTAAATACAAGGCTCTGAATAGAAAATATATTGGCTTATATTCAATATCAAATTCTATGACCAACAAATATCGTATTGGAAATAACGATATAAATATCTTTCAAATTTCCATAACAATATCTGTATCATCACGAAATCCAACATCGAAATATTCCGAAGACAATTTCGATTCAAATCCATTCCAATTTAATTATTGGAAATTCTGGTTATTTTCAAAACCATTTCAAATACAATTTATTTATTTAAAAATAAATAAATTATTATTCTAGTTCAAAACTAGTCCATTTCGATAAAAATCTATTTTTATCTTTTCAAATATGGAGTTTTTCATCATAATTCTTCCCAAATCATTTCTTATGATTTTACACAAATTATTACTATTTTTAATAATTTTATCAAGGCACGTACAGTCGATTTCCATCAACAGCCATCGAACTGCACTTACAGCAACCTTTTCCAAATTTGATTTGGACATAATTCCAAATCCAACCGTTAGATTTCTAATTTCTAATATTCGTTAGAAAGCTCTCTTCGATACGAACCAACGGTTCCGGTTTTAGGAGAATCCGACGGTCGGATCTCCCGTATTATCCATTTGAATTCAATGGTCGAAATTCACGAACTGCCGTGGAGCGGCGCGTTATATTCAGGCCATTATATATATATATAATTTATATATTATATATATTTCATCGATTTCCTTTTAAAACGTATTTTATAAATCGTTTTAAATTTGTTTTCAAAACGATTTCAACTTCACATTCAATTTCCAATCAAAATTAAATTTTTCCTTATGAATTCGTTTTAAATTCATTTCAATTTGATTTCAATTCAAATCGATCTCCATTCAATTCCAGTTCGTTTTCAATTTCAGTTCAATTTCCATTCGATTTTGAATTTATTTCAAATCGATTTCTATTCAATTTCAATTCAATTCGAATTCATTTCAAATTGACTTCCATTCAATTTCAATTCGATTCGAATTCGTTTTTATTTTCAATTCAATTCGAATTCTAATTCGTTCCAATTCAATTTAATTCGAATTTCATTTCAAAATATTCGATTTTGAAGTCACTTTTCAATATTCATTATAAAAACAAATATAATCGATATAAATATCGTTCGCGTCAAAATAGCGCATATCTAATCAACACGGCTTTATATATTTCTATTTCAAATATTCTATTCAAATATTTCATTTCAAATATTTCTTTTTCAAAACTGGAATGAGGCCCAATCAATTACCATAGATTTTATTTCTATGGATTTCCATACAACGCATGTATATATCAACAATGACAAATAATCAACCATCATCCAAAGTGCATTCTACACTATATAAGCATCAAATATAAATATTTAACGCTTATAACAGTCTGTCAATCAATCGATCGACATACAACTAATTATTGGGATTAGTGTATGTCATATATCATCCCAATACCCGTGTGGGGTTTCAAACAATCAAACACAGATTTTATTCGTGCAGTTGGGCGATGTGTAAAATTTATCGTCCCAATCAATATCAGTCAAATGTGTGTATATAAACAAATCGTTCGATTTGTTTATATTAATTTATTTCATTTCATATACACGTTCAAAATTATATTTTCAACTATAAAATATTTTTAACTATATAAATATTTTATTTCATTTCACATCACATCACACAATCAACTACACAACAAAATCAAACAAACAAGCATACAAGCTGTCCATGGTCTGTGGACGATGGGTGTCGGGTGCTGCTAAACACCGTCTGTATCCTAGTATATATTTTTAACTAGAAAATGAGATTTAAAGTTTCTCACCGACTAGCTAAACCAAACGCCACGACTCTTCTTATGTAGAAATCTTCGTCGCGCTCGCCTTTTGTCAATTTCACTGTCCGTAGCCACTACATATATAAAAATCACATTTTTATATTGTTGTTATGTATATAAAAATCACATTTTTATATTGTTGCTATGTATATAAAAATCACATTTCTATAACTACGCTATATGGATAAAAATTCTATTTTTACAACGGTGTTCATATAATAAAGATTATATTTTTTTATCATTTCAATAAATAAAAATCATATTTTTATTTCTACTTCATATGCATTTACAACGCTTCTTTCTATATAAAAATTATATTTTTAACCTTTCTATAATATAAAAAATATATTCTTATTCGTTTAAAAATCTAATCTTTTTAACTAAAAATCCAAACTTCATACCATGAAAAATCATTTCTTTTCTCGCTATTCCAATCAAATAAAAATCATATTTTTATTCTCTTCAAAATATTTTCTTTTTAAGGCTAAAAATCTAATCTTTTTAAAGTTAAAAACCATATTTTTTTATAAACTAAAAAAACATCTTTTATAAATCAATTACACTCAATAAATAAAGATAATTAAATAAAAGACTTACAGAGGTTTTTCTAAAGAGGGGGGGGGCTGTTTTTGTACAGATCGAAGGGGAGGTGGGACCGGTGAGTCGTGGTACTGTCGGTGGGGCTAGGAAAGTCGGGTGGTGGTGCTGAGGTGACGGGTGCTCGCGTCCTGGCCGGCAGCGAACCCAATGGAGGAGGTTGCGGTGATTTCTGTTCGATGTGGGTGTTGGGAGTCTTCGCGTCGCAGGGGGTTGGGGTCTCGTGGATCAGAGGGGAAGAGAAGATAAGGTGGAGGCGGAGGGAGGCCGGCGTTTGGGGAGGAGCGCCTGAGCGCCGTCGAGGTAGCGGCGGGCGGATGAAGGGGGAATCGGGTTACCCCCTTTTGATTTTGCTCTGAATGGTCAACGGGGAGGAGGGAGAGAAATAAAGAGGGGGGGGGCAATATATATATTATATTATTATTTTTTTCTAAAAGTTAGATTTTAATTCTAACTCGAATCAAACCCACCGACTGTCGTCCATATCTAATTACCCCCATTTCGAACACAATGGAATATGTATCGTAAGCCGGTTCGGCTGTTTCGATCAGTTTCCGTCAATATCAAAATATAAATCTATATATTGAATTTGAACGCACATTTAAATTTACCGGGGCCACATACGAACTCAAAAAATTCCCGAAAAATATTTTCTAGCTTCGTATTAACGATACGGTCCTAACAAAACTAATTTCGTCGAATTCTGAGACCGTTGGAAAAATGACCATTTTCCAGTCGATTAAAATCAACTGAAACTGGTCAAACACGTTTACCTTTGCCACGCTCACATATTGAATCGAAAAATTACGAATTTTGAAACCTAGCAATAATTTGACATCCCAGATCCTACAAAAGTGGCTTCTTCGAAAACTGAGGTCGTTTGCAAAATTTCCATTTTTAAGGGCTAGAATTCCATAGCTACTATTCTGAATTTTCAACTGGACATAACTTTTGATTCCCGCTATGAAATTTCAATTTTTCAGATTCATTGGAAAGATATTCTCAATTAGATTAAAATATTTTGGGTTTCACCAAAATACGGTTTATTTTGCCCCCGGTACATTCATTTGAAATTTGAAATCGATTTATCGAATTACCGCGCCATTTTCAATTCCTTTTATAATTAAAATAAATTATTTATATTCTAACGACGATATATATAAATATATACGTTCGAATTCTATTCAAAAATAAATTTCTCATCGTTATTATTTAAAATAATTCATTTTAAATATTCAAAATTCACTAAATTGCCAAAATAAAAAATTTAAATTGGCACGGATTTCCAGGTTATTACAATCTCCCCCACTTAAAACTTTTCGTCCCCGAAAAGGAACGAAGCCGAAAGTTGTTTAACAAATCAACTCAACTTCCATTGTTTTCTTTACGGCTTAAGTTCTTCAACTTTTCAGTTTCTAAGAACTTTTCAAATTTTTCAAAAATTTGGCTAACACCCTAAATTTTCGAAAAATTTCGCCATAACCTCCCCTGCGCCGGGGACTTTGGGATATTTCATATAGCCTCCCATGGCCTTCTTCAATCCAAAAGAAAAAGAAAAAGCTAAGCGGCTCGGAAATCGGCTCATAAAATCATCATCACCCAAACAAAACAATAAATTATGGTAAACATGTACCTATTTGTCGGGCAAACAATTTTATTCTTCTGCTCTAGCCTCCTTGCTATGACCTGTTCAGTGTAAGTACATGTATATGCATGCAAATGCGACAAATTTTCAATACAATTCACTATTTGGTTCAATTTGGCTAAATGTTCAACATTTAATTAATCAAACAACAATCAAACAACACAACCATCAATCAATTAGAGAATTAACGTTTCAAATTCATAATTTTTATATATAGTCAAAAATCATGTTTTTGATGCCAAATCACAACAATAGGCCCTATCTAATTTTGGTTCTCACACCAGTCTAATGGAAATATATAGATATCACACCTTCGGCACTCGAACCCAAACGGATGATGCTGTACAGTCATCAATCGTTTCATCTCCGGGCGACTAGAGTGTGATTCTATATCTACCCAATATATTAAAACTTTGAATACACGCGGATCAGACGCATACGCAAAATCTTTATATACTGGATAGTCCGAATCAATATAAATAAATATTCAAATATGGATAATTCGATTTAAATTTTCAAAACAAAAATTGCTTTCAATTCAAAAATATACTCTTCACACTCGTTCTAGGATACTACCGATCCTATCTCTAACGAGTCATTCTTATTGGATATTACTAATCCAATTTCTGATGAATTCTTTCGTATGGTTCTAATGTGTCTTGTTCTCTGAGCTTTGTAAACCAAAGCTCTGATACCAACTATGATGATACCGCGAAATCTGGTAGGCTTTGCAACCATCCCTTCAACCTCCAGTCCCTTGTTTTACGGCGACCGTCTCGAGCCTCCCGACCATTGCCTAACCAACCCTCAACAGGGACATGTAGGGGTAAGAGTCTCCCGTTCGCCACCAAACCGCGAAGCGAGAACCCCCTATCATGCGTACCCAGCCTACACAGGACCGGCAACAAGAACTGGTGATACTCCATTCTCGATCATTTCAATCTAATTAAAGATTCATTAAAACTCCACTTAGTTTTAATTTTTAACTGGGTTAAAGAATCAATGTCATTTAAAACACGATTCGCGATAAACCCAAAATCACATTCCATTCCATTGGCCTTTTACCGTAAAATAGCAAGTGAGCAATTCCCTAAATATTAACCCCGAAGGCCGAAACCAACATCAGATCAATACCAAAGAAACCATTCAACTTAACTAATCTCCGGTTAGTTTCTGATTTTCTTAACTCCGTTGGGTCTAAGAACAGTATTATTGAAGATACCGTTCACGACAACCCAAAATCACATTCTATTAATTATCGGGTTAAAGAACAAGTGTTATTTAAAACACCGTTCACGATAAACCCAAAAATCAATTCAAATTCAATTCCAATTAAATATCATTTAATTGGTACACTTCATTAAACCAAAATAAAAGATTTAATCTTTTTCTCAACTGGGTTTAAGAATAGTGTTAATGAAGACACCATTCACGACAAACCCAAATCTCATTTGATATTAAATACAAGGCTCTGAATAGAAAATATATTGGCTTATATTCAATATCAAATTCTACGACCAACAAATATCATATTGGAAATAACGATATAAATATCTTTCAAATTTCCATAACAATATCTGTATCACCACAAAATCCAACATCGAAATATTCCGAAGACAATTTCGATTCAAATCCATTCCAATTTAATTATTGGAAATTCTGGTTATTTTCAAAACCATTTCAAATCCAATTTATTTATTTAAAAATAAATAAATTATTATTCTAGTTCAAAACTAGTTCATTTCGATAAAAATCTATTTTTATCTTTTCAAATATGGAGTTTTTCATCCCAATTCTTCCCAAATCATTTCTTATGATTTTACACAAATTATTACTATTTTTAATAATTCTATCAAGGCCCGTACAGTCGATTTCCATCAACGGCCATCGAACTGCACTTATAGTGACCTTTTCCAAATTTGATTTGGACATAATTCCAAATCCAACCATTAGATTTCTAATTTCTAATATTCGTTAGAAAGCTCTCTTCGATACGAACCAACGGTTCCGGTTTTAGGAGAATCCGACGGTCGGATCTCCCGTATTATCCATTTTAAATCAATGGTCGAAATTCACGAACTGCCGCGACACGGCGCGTTCTATTCAGACCATTATATATATAATATATATATATTATATATATTCCGTCGATTTCCTTTTAAAACGTATTTTATAAATCGTTTTAAATTCGTTTTCGAAACGATTTCAACTTCACATTCAATTTCTAATCAAAATTAAATTTTTTCTTATAAATTCGTTTTAAATTCATTTCAATTTGATTTCAATTCAAATCGATTTCCATTTGATTCCAGTTCGTTTTCAATTTCAGTTCAATTTCCATTCGATTTTGAATTTATTTCAAATCGATTTCTATTCAATTTCAATTCAACTCGAATTCATTTCAAATTGATTTCCATTCAATTTCAATTCGATTCGAATTCGTTTTATTTTCAATTCAATTCGAATTCTAATTCGTTTCAACTCAATTTAATTCGAATTTCATTTCAAAATATTCGATTTTGAAATCACTTTTCAATATTCATTATAAAAACAAATATAATCGATATAAATATCGTTCGCGTCAAAATAGCGCATATCTAATCAACACGGCTTTATATATTTCCATTTGAAATATTCTATTCAAATATTTCATTTCAAACATTTCTTTTTCAAAACTGGAATGAGGCCCAATCAATTACCATAGATTTTATTTCTATGGATTTCCATACAACGCATGTATATATCAACAATGACAAATAATCAACCATCATCCAAAGTGCATTCTACACTGTATAAGCATCAAATATAAATATTTAACGCTTATAACAGTCTGTCAATCAATCGATCGACATACCACTAATTATTGGGATTAGTGTATGTCATATATCATCCCAATACCCGTGTGGGGTTTCAAACAATCAAACACAGATTTTATTCGTGCAGTTGGGCGATGTGTAAAATTTATCGTTCCAATCAATATCAGTCAAATGTGTGTATATAAACAAATCATTCGATTTGTTTATGTTAATTTATTTCATTTCATATACACGTTAAAAATTATATTTTCAACTATAAAATATTTTTAACTATATAAATATTTTATTTCATTTCACATCACACAATCAACTACACATCAAAATCAAACAAACAAGCATACAATCCGTCCATGGTCTGTGGACGACGGGTGTCGGGTGCTGCTAAACACCGTCTGCATCCTAGTATATATTTTTAACTAGAAAATGAGATTTAAAGTGAGAAGTTCTCATCGACTAGCTAAACCAAACACCACGACTCTTCTTATGTAAAAATCTTCGTCGCGCTCGCCTTTTGTCAATTTCACTGTCTGTAGCCACTACATTTATAAAAATCACATTTTTATATTGTTGTTATGTATATAAAAATCACATTTTTATATTGTTGCTATGTATATAAAAATCACATTTCTATAACTACGCTATATGGATAAAAATTCTATTTTTACAACGGTGTTCATATAATAAAGATTATATTTTTTTATCACTTCATTTCAATAAATAAAAATCATATTTTTATTTCTACTTCATATGCATTTACAACGCTTCTTTCTATATAAAAATTATATTTTTAACCTTTCTATAATATAAAAATTATATTTTTATTCGTTTAAAAATCTATTCTTTTTAATTAAAAATCCAAACTTCATACCATGAAAAATCATTTCTTTTCTTGCTATTCCAATCAAATAAAAATCATATTTTTATTCTCTTTAAAATATTTTCTTTTTAAGGCTAAAAATCTAATCTTTTTAAAGTTAAAAACCATATTTTTTTTAAACTAAAAAAACGTCTTCTTTACATCAATTACACTAAATAAATAAAGATAAATAAATAAAAGACTTACAGGGGTTTTTCTAGAGAGGGAGGGGTTGTTTTTGTACAGATCGAAAAGGAGGGGGGACCGGTGGTCATGGTACTGTCGGTGAGGCTAGGGAAGTCGAGTGTGGTGCTGAGGTGACGGGTGCTCGCGTCCTGGCCGGCAGCGAACCCAATGGAGGAGGTTGCGGTGATTTCTGTTCGATGTGGGTGTTAGGAGTCTTCGCATCACAGGGGGTTGAGGTCTCGTGGATCAGAGGGGAAGAGAAGAGAAGGTGGAGGCGGAGGGAGGCCGGCGTCTGGGGAGGAGTGACTGAGCGCCGTCGAGGTAGCGGCGGGCGGATGAAGGGGGAATCGGGTTTCCCCTTTTTGATTTTGCTCTGAATGGTTGACGGGGAGGAGGGAGAGAAACAAACGGGGGGGCAATATATATATTATATTATTATATATTTTTCTTCTAAAAGTTAGATTTTAATTCGAACTCGAAATCAAACCCACCGAATGTCGTCCATAGCTAATTACCCCCATTCCGGACACAATGGAATATGTATCGTAAGCCAGTTCGGCTGTTTCGATCAATTTCCGTCAATATCAAAATATAAATCTATATATTGAATTTGAACGCACATTTAAATTTACCGGGGCCACATACGAACTCGAAAAATTCTAGAAAAATATTTTCTAGCTTCGTATTGACGATACGGTCCTAACAAAACTAATTTCATCTAATTCTGAGACCGTTGGAAAAATGGCCATTTTCTAGTCGATTAAAATCAATTGAAACTGGTCAAACGCGTTTACCTTTGCCACGCTCACATATTGAATCAAAAAATTACGAATTTTGAAACCTAGCAATAATTTGACATCCTAGATCCAACAAAAGTGGTTTCGTCGAAACCCGAGGTCGTTTGCAAAATTTCCATTTTTAAGGGCCAGAATTCCATAGCGACTATTCTGAATTTTCAACTGGACATAACTTTTGATTCCCGCTATAAAATTTCAATTTTTCAGATTCGTTGGAAAGATATTCTCAATTAGATTCAAATATTTTTGGTTTCACTAAAATCCAGTTTATTTTGCACCCAGTACATTCGTTTGAAATTTGAAATCGAATTATCGAATTACCGCGCCATTTTCAATTCCTTTTATAATTAAAATAAAATATTTATATTCTAACGACGATCTATATAAATATATACGTTCGAATTCTATTCAAAAATAAATTTCTCGTCGTTATTATTTAAAATAATTCATTTTAAATATTCAAAATTCACTAAAATTGCCAAAATAATTTTTTTAAATTGGCACAGATTTCCGGGTTATTACAATCATCCATCCACATGCAACATCAATGTAACGATAATCCATAAAAGTTTAAAATGTACACACATCAATATGTAATATGTAAGTGATTGAGACAATCTAGTGCCTATTGTGTGTATATGCATCCACGAGCAATCTCTAGCAACCACTTGCATCCATCAAATATAATATGTCTCAAACACATGTTTACATTCATTAGTTCTCTACCTAAAGACTCGATCGATAGGAGATATTCAAATGATAGATACAAGTATTAATTCGAAGCTTGGAAAAAGAAGTTAAGGACATATTCTCAAAAAGGAAAGGATATGAAGCGCGAATCTTGTCTTCATCCTCTTAAGTAGCGTTCTCGCGGTCCTCTCCCCATTTCACTCTTAGTAGCTTCACTTCTTTGTTGCATAATTTCTTAACCTCTGATCCAAGTACGCAAGTCGGAACTCTTCCAGTCGTTGCTTCCTTCCCTCCTTTCACTTCCTCTCCCGAGTTTGACTCCACTACCTCGAACTCTATACATTTTGTCACCTTTTGAATGAATAGTCATCTTAGAATGATGGGCTTCTTCAAGGACTGTCTTCAATAGGTTTCCCATCATGATATTATTCACCTACCAAACCTCTTCTCAAGTAGCTCCCCTACTTTCTTACAAAGTTCCCTCTTTTTTTTAGGAGTCATATGTCGCACAGGCAATGCAACTGGCTTTGCATTGTCTACTAAGTGTATGCAGAAACCAATCTCGTTTCTTGGGAGTAAACCCCGAACCTCATCAAAACGTTAGGATACTCACAACTATTGGTACAAATCGGAAATCACCGATAGACATATCAAGTGGTTCTAGGAGACTAAGCACGATAGACCCCTTTAGGGTCATAAGAACTCTCGAGAGTCTTTCTATGGCAAGTCAGAAGTCTAACGACCCTCCTCTCAAAATCTAGAATGGCTCCATATATGGTTAACCCATCCATCCAAAAATCAAACCGTATCTTATGAAATCAGGGACATATGCATTGCAATCAAACTCGACGCCTAACACTGAGATTCTCAAACCCCCGACAATTCCTCGATAAATGAGCCGTACCTCTAATAGGTTTGAGACACTAACGGGATCCAAAACCATACTAGTATCTAGGTGCAGAGACTCAACTAAAGGATCAGATATAAAAGAATGCGAAGCGTCAGAAAAAGAATCCTAACAGGATGATCAGAAATAGAAATCAATCCTTCGATGGAAATTTTCCTACCCCTATCATGTCCACCAGCTATGAGAACATTAGCTTGCCCCTAGAAGTTCCTGCCTTCTAGCTTTATCCTTGTCTCTTTGGGCACTCCTTAATAAGGTGTCCCTCCTTACCAAAGTGGTAACAAATGCCTTTTCTCTTTCTGCAATCCTTTTCTAGATGACCCATTATTACGAAATTATGGTATTTCCTCTTTCCTTCTTTGGGATGTGCTCCTTAGCCCCAACTCTCTTATTGTCCTTTTTACCATCCTTGTGCAACATGCTAACAAGTCTCTTGAAAGTTGCCTCCATCGCACGTAAATCCTTACGAGGCTTGAGAGAAAATAAGACGTTGGTGAAACCACTGCGGCTAAAGATGGAGGTTGGGCACTTCTTTGCCCTTCGACATGTACCGTCGTTTTAACATACGTATGGAACCATGCCAATATAGGGATACCGTTTCAGGAAGAAAAGGCTCCCCGAACAAAAAGGAAAAGGAATCAAGCGGAGAATCGAGAGATATTTATGGCTTTGGGAAATATTCTTTTCAAAAAACAGGCTTTTTATTTTAAAATACTTTGTTTTTGAGACCTTTTTGAAAACCATTTTCAAAATACTTTGTCCGATCTTATAACCATATGCTCTGATACCAAATGTGACACCCCACATCCGTTAATGTCACTCACTAAGGGAATGCATTAAGTTCCGTGAAGCGTTATAGGTAAATAAGAACATAATAGCACAAGATAGACATGTAAAATAGCAGCGGAATTTAGAACTAAAAAAAACTTTATTTAAATCAAAACATCATGGTCCCAAATACCGAGTTTACATCATAAGTAACTAATTACATTAATAATCTGCCTTGGCAAGAATATCAGAGTACAAAAGCATAAAACCATATTTCCCTGTGAAGCCATAAGAGAGTTGAGTAGAAGTCAAAGCGATACATTTATATCCAAAATCCAAGCTAAGCTGAAGTAATCCAAATCAACTCTAAGAACTTCCACCCTGAGAACCTTGGGGGGGGGGGAAGAGAGAGAAGAGGAAACAAAAAGGGTCAGACATAAAGTCTGGCGATTCCAGTTACTTTATAATATAAATAAATAAAAGTATCATGGTAGGTATATATAAAACTGGAAGAACAAGATAATAGTAACAATAACAAGTGTGAACTGAGCAAGATAAGATGAACAGGATATATTGCGCTTCTTAAATACATTTCTCTGCACTGCGCAGATACTAGTATATCAGAAGTAGAATGATCCCCACTAATACCGTTCCATTACATTTTCTTGATTATTAGGTTACTTGGGTTAATAGCACTCAAGACTTATACGCGCATCGTGCCTATTTACTTTCCCATGGATTCACCTAATACAATATATGTAGCTATCACTCAATATTGAGATACACCCTATGGTAACCCACTCGCACGGTCTCCACCGTAGTGAACGCAGTCCCTCATCCTATGCCAAAGTGACGTACGGATCTCTATATAACGATGTTACGTTCCACATGTATCTGTCATAACTATGCTACGTAAGTGTACAGACTGCCACCATCGATCGAATCAGATTCCCCATCGGAATAATGCCCTCTAGTATACGATACACCATCCAGAGCAGATATCCATGTATCTAGACTGTCCCACGTATGTACTTTAATTGTAGCTCGATGCCTCAATTGCACGTCCTCTAATGAGCACTGAGTTCCGTGGCAGGGATAAACTAGAAACATGGAACTCAGCCGGGAGCTTTTCCTTAACTGTACAGGCCGCCTTTAAGTGCCTCCAAATACAAATGTTCGTCGGGTCTGTTTTCCATGGTGGCTATGGTCCCACCTCGGCCCCTCCCTCAACTAGTAAAGACTACAAGAGCTAAGCGACCGCCCCTAATACAACCAATCTAAACATCCATGTGGCGTCTACCCTCAACCCCGTACCTCGATAGTGAAAGGTGAAATGATATCTTGGGTTTAGCTCTAGTCTTTTCACATCCCGCTGGTTGTCGATGGCGGATATCCGACGTTCTACTATCCTTGTTGGTCGTGACCCTCTCTACCTTTTCGTGAGGCAACCGTTGAATCACCCTGGTGTCACCTGGTCACAACATTCTGACTGCATAGCTACTTCTGTAGTCAAGGCCCAGCCACCTAGTAGTTACACGCAGACCCAACCTCTGCGAGTACAGCCTAAGACATCTGTCACCGCACGAAGGCCTACAAGGGGCACCTTACATACTTCAGGAAGCCGCGTGCTTCCCCTTCCAGTCCTTTGGAGCCGTCATAACAATCAGATGAATGTACGCTCCCCTTGTGTCTTATAACACCTCGATGATCTACCCCGTTGGGTTATTCACGCTCAAATGTACGGACTGGTCCAAGCGCCTTTCTTTAATATGTTGTTAGACCCTATGTCTAAACGTTCTTTTATGTGCTTTCCTTACCTCACGAGATTCCCGTTCATATTGAATTCTGATTTCAATTTACCAAGTTTATCTTGCTTATTAATTTCAATCATATAACTTAATCCATTTAAGTTTATTAATAAGCCCACAACATGTTATTTTCTAGATTGTGGCCCAAGGTCTGTAATCCACAATCTATTTTATATTCTTGGTTGGTTACATCATTACAGTAACATGTTCTCCTTAATACGTTATTAATTATATCTCAATTCACATGTTTCCTAATTAAAATGATGCTTACCATCTATGATTAAATATAACTTATTTATTTTACAAGTTTTCCTCATTCTTCATCATTTAATCATAAATTCAATTTACACCGTCACTACAACTTATCGTTGTTTACTTAGCCGATTATTACGCATATCTAATTCTATCATTTCTACAAGTTATGCTTACCCTACAAGGGTGTCTTTAATTACATAACTTTATTACATTTTCTACCGGTTATGTATACCACTAGGTGTCTTTAATTACATAACCTTATTGGGTTAAGTTCATGGACCTATATGTAAATATTACCCACCCCCTCTATTTTTCTTAATCCTCCCATTACCCATCCAATTTTACTTAACCCTAACTTAAGTTCATTATAATACAATCCATATGGATTAAATTAGGTTAAGTAGTCCAATTCGTTACCATGTCCAATTATGGTTATAATGGGCTATACCTCCCATATTAGTCCTACAACGTATGGATGCTGGATATGCCGGTCGGGTCCGGGCAGTCTTATTCCACAGTTGGGTCTAACCTCGTGTCTTTGCCCGATTAATATTTGCACACTTAAACCTCTCACATTTGGTTCAACATTAGTGGCTGTTGGAAATGCCGGTCGGGTCCGGGCAGACTTCCACCATTAATGCAACCTAACCTCGTGTCATAAGTGCAATTACAATTCCTAATTGTAATTACTAGACATTCCATTTTTATCCAAATCTATCTCTGTCATTATAGATGATTATTTCACTTTTCCCCACATTTAATTATATGCCCAATTCACTATTCAAATCATAAACTTTAACACCCCTTTTTAATTCACCTTTTAATTATGCACCATATGCTTTTTTTCCCAAGTTATAAGTCAATATATATGTATGTATGTTATGCACAAACCCAAATCTACATATTTTCCAATTTATGTCCCTAGTCCATATTCATCCATTTCAATACAAGTTATACCGGAATCCATATTCGCTTATTTTCTAGTGTATGCCTAAAATTCATATTCACATACGTCCCAATTTATGTCCCAAATCAGTGCTTACACATGTCCCAATTTATGCTCAAATTATATTTTCCAGCGTATGCCTAAATTCATATTCATATTATCCAGCACAATATATGCCCCCAAATTCATATTCGTATATTTCCATATTTTATGCCCAAATTTAGATCCATATTTTCCAATACCAATTATGCCCCGAATTATGTCTTCCCAATCGTTCCCAATTTCGCATGTTTGCATTTTTCAGCGTTAGGCCTAGGCTCGATGGTAGCCTGGCTATATAAAAATAAAAAAGGAAAAAGAGGGAGAGAAGAGAATCAAGAATAGGCATAATAACGAATCAAAAATAAACTTATAGAAATAGGCATAAACTGAATAGGCATATTATGACAAGATTTAACATGGTCGCGGTATGAACATATAAAAGCAGATCTGATAGTTATGTCATAATAGAACTGATTAGGCACCGATTCAAGATCCAGGTTTTACATACCTATCAAGATTACAATTTTAATATTTAGATCTAAAAATAACATGAACTCACAGTGAATAGATCTAAGAAAATGGATCCAAATTACTGCGAAGAACAAGTTGAAAAAATTGTTGTAGCCATCGCTCAATTTGTTGTAGCAATCTTCAAATATGTATATTCTTCTTTGAATTGATTTAGTAGAAGAAAGGCCATTTTAATTTTCGTTGCAGCAGAGCTTCGTCGTCAGCATTATTTTTAGATGAATAAAACCTAGGTATAGGGTCCTTTATATAGCCTATGGTTCAATGAATCTTGCTCGGAAAGGTGTCCAGATATAAAACGAAGTATTTCGCCCAGATCTGTCAAGGGTGGGTAAACCCTCCTTTGAGTAGGTCGACCTATGGGTCGACCCCCTTTGGGTAGGTCGACCTATGGGTCGACCCCCCTTTGAGTGGGTAGACCCACCTGGGCGGGAAATCTGTCGCCTTCCCAAATTTCAAATTTTGAACCAAATTTTGAATTTCTGGACCCATTTTTGAATTTTTGAACCTATTATATATATATATATATTCTTACTGTGCATATACAAACTTCAAACCTTAATTACTTCTTCATATGGTGTCCGATTTACGCAAACTAGGTGTCTATTTTGTCCCGAATTTCGAGGCGGACGCAATGGCGCAGTTTGTTTTACTTAATTCTGAATATTAAATTAAGTTTTCCTTAATTCATTTTTAATAATGTATTTCACACTAATTATTCTTTAATTCATCATCTTTAGTGTCGTTAAAATTCCAGGGTGTTACAACCATTGTTGCAAACTTTTAGTTAACCATATGAGCCTATTTATGGTAAATGTTGCACATTTGGATCTTATACAAATTAAGTTCTATTTTAGGGGGATTCTTCTTTTAATGACAAAGAAAACGAAGCAGCCAAAGTTCCTGCGACTAATGAACAAGGCAACAATAGTTCAACGACAAAGACAATAGCAGAAACAGAGAACTCTGGCATTACCTTAGCAAATGAGTTTTTTAAGCAATCCCGGGAATGCAAGGGAGGTGATGATAAAATGTTTTTATATTATAATGCTCTGCTGATAAAGTGCATGTTTCCTTATTTTATCCATTTATACTGACATGATGTTGCATCAATCATACAAACTTGTTTAAGTAACCGAGGAAGAAAACACACTAAAAACATGGGATATCTTGTCAAATCAAGAACTATGATTCACCTAAAGAAGCTTAAATTCAAGAAAACTACAAGTATCAAAACATCTATTACGATCATGGGAGTGAACATTTTGACTTTAATTTTGAGCATCCGTAGCCGTACCTACTTGGATCATCTCGAAAACCAAAGGTGGCTGCTTTCGAAATGTTCAAAACCAACCGATGTTGCAGTCGCTTCTAGAGTTCCAACTCTACTCGTCGATGTAGTCTCTAAGTGAATGTTGTACAATCTATAGTGCAATCAAAAGCTAGGTTTCAACATTTTTTCAGGGAGATCGATTTTGCTAGTCCAAGGCAGTTGATTATTTTAAGAGAAGGATGTGAAGAATAAACTGGAAAGGCAAATTCTATTCAGACCCATGAAAATTACAAGTAGCCCTCTTTTTATAAAAAGTAATAAGAATAAAAATACCCTTTTGATTAAAAAAAATAGTTTTCTGTCTACCTCGTAGATACATGAGGTGCCCTGAAGGCACAACGTAGGGAAAATACTTGGTGCTATGAAAGTACCTTGCAGTTATCCTACATGAATGATATTTTTGGTTTTTGTTTAATTCGATAGGGGCTACTCAGCAGAATTGGAGGTTTCTTCGGTATTTTCAGTTTGAAGGGTGCTACTCAGTGTTTTCGTGGGGTTCATGTAACAACCCACCCGGAATAAGCCTAAATTTGGACCCAAAAAGGCAAATAGAAACTTAGAGTCATTCTAAACAGATCGTCAGTTCGTATAAGGAAATGGTATAACAGATATAAAAGAGCATTTTATAACAAAATAAAAATCTCACACAGTGGAAGGGATCAAATATAACAACTTAAAATAGATGTACCTTTAGTTTAAAATCATCTTAAATATTAACTGCAACGAGTCTGATGCACTAATAGGTACATCAACATCAATTATCCCAACATAATAAAATTGTTATAATGCCTAATAGTTACGGATCCTCCATTGTTAGGCTCTATCTCCAAGTATCATCCATCGAGTCGCTACCTACCTATTAAGTTATTGGATATGTTAAGGAGAGGGGTCTGAACATAAAGTCATGTGTGACTGAAAATAACTTTTGCTTAAAGACTAAACCTAGATTGGGCAAGTTATATATATCAAGGTATATCTGCGAAACACACATACAAGGGAATATCCTAAGCAATGAGGTGGATATCCGAATTAATCTCTTAAGACCTCCATTGATACATTTAGGGTGAAGACCCTAACGAGGTGTACATTCTTGGTCACTTATGGTCCACTCTAGCATGCTCGTTTAGGGTGGGTTTTCATGATCCCTTATGACCCTCAGGCGTACCCTAACCACTTAAGACCCTGTCCTAGCACATCAACATCCTTAAATATCTATTCTCACAAGCAATATGAGAAGTAGTGTCTCGCCTCTTAACACCGGTTTACGGTAGGCCTGCACATAGCCATTTAAGGCCCCTTCGACGAATGCCTCATGTTACTACTTAACATATATTACTCTAGAACACCTATGCTGCTGAAGACTTCCCTTAGATAGTTGGTGAATTAAATAGCGTGTTGCGTCCAACGTATTCCAAATCTGTCCCTAAGTTGGCCCTCATAATGCTCCTAGAGGAAATGGACATTCTGGTAAACTACCCAACTCCGTTATCGCCATCTCTAACCACTTTTGGAGAAGGAGGACCCATAGACCAACTTCAAATCTAATAAGGGTGAGTTCCATGATTTTGGCCCAAATCGAAGGAATAAACCTTTAGAATGGTCATAATCGTTGACCACTTAAGACCCAAACTAGATAAGAAGGAGGTCAACCACTTATGACCTTCTCAAGGCATAGTAAGCCTACTAATTTAGATGCAATATAGGTATGTATACACACTAGACCTCTCACATTAAACCGTCTACCTGTAGATGCTGGACATGTCGAGCGACTCCGAGAAAACTTCTACAACGAGTAGGCTTAACCTCGTGTCTTAGTGTAGTAAACTAATGGCACATGGCATCCAGACCTCTCACATTAGCCGAATCCACTTGTGGTTGCTGGATTTACCAGTTGGTTCTGGGAAGACTTCTACAATAAATGACGACTAACCTCATGTCTATGTGTCATTATTAAATATATATAAATAAGCCATTTTATATGCACACACGAACAACAATTTATATGGGGACATTTCAAATTTCTAACCTTATTCTAATGTATTTATTACGTTGAATTTCGTTGATTACGCTATATAAATACAATATTAAATACGTATGATAAACACTAATTCCCATTTGACTGAAGAAACGTTTAAATGGTGTAAATTGTCATTTCGTTCTACATTAAAGGCATACAAGTTAATTCCAACATCAAACCGCTAAATACATGGCATAATTAATGATAGCAGTAATGGGAAATACAACATAACTATCAAAAGTTGCATCCTAGGGTTGTTAGAAAAAATCAGGTAATGAATTAAGAATAAGGTATTAATTTCATACATAAAACTCTATTTAATCCAACTTACCCTTTTTTATGTTGTATATAAAAACATTGACATTTGATTTGTTTCAAATCTGAATACATTCAAATTATCCATTTAAAATGGAAATCCAAACCTATTCAAATAATAAAACTAAATCAACTCAGAATCTTTTAACATAAAAATAGTTTTAATTAAAAAGAGATAAATAAAATCAAACAAAAGTAAATCACCCAAAATGTTCTTCATCCATAACCCAAAATAATTCATAAACCTAAACATTTATTGATAATTCCTGCGAAACATTTATAAAAATAGGATATTTTGAGGTTTTACGATTTGATACTACCGTGAATCCAAATCACCCTAGGCATACTAATCAATATAAAAACTACAAAATGTAGAATATGCCTAAACAGTTATTATTTCCACTCACAGTGATTTGACTGCATGGAAATGTCATAGATTTGACGATGTTTGCCTATTAGATCTGAAAACCTTCAAGAATGAACCTGAATGCGAACTCCAATCCCTTTGAAATATATATTTATATATATAAGAATTAAATAGTTATAATTATTATATATATATATATAAATTTTATGGTTCCAAATTCAGATCCTATTCAAATTCTATAAGAAAAGGAATTAGAAAATAAAATAGATTTAAGAGAGAAAGAAGAAACCCTAAAATATATTTTCTCTGGAATCAATGGCAGAGTCAAGCCAAGTAAGGAGAAGGAGACTAGGTTTAGGTTTGAGGTTTAGGGTGTTATTTATATGTGTGTGTGCGAGTGCCATAGCAATAAGATTACTTATATTAAATACCGGCAACTAATCTATAAACATACACCAAAAACCCAATCCAAAACTAGGCCAAATTGGGAACTGGCCACCTCAAGCATCGACACCCCTTCTATGGGAGTGATCGACCTCTTTTTCCCTGAAACAGACAGTGAAAGTAAATGAGGACTGGAATTTTTTTATTATATTACATTATTTATTTCATTTATATCTTGCCTTTTAAACGTCATTGTTTTCCCTTGTTGTATACTTATATGTACACACAAATTCAAATTGGATGGAATATTCCAATCACTCATTTATTGGTTATATATTATTCCATTTATTTATTTTGCAATTTGAATTTCAATCACTGTTGCATATATATTTAATGAACAACTTCTTTTAAATGTAATTCTTTCATACGGGCTCGAATTCTGACATATTATATACGAAAACTGATCAGAATCTCGCTACAAATTTAACTATGATATTTTCGTGGCCAAATTCCTAATGCTGCAAAATTCCCTTTTTCAGCCCATTAATGTATTATTACTTTATTGTTAATTTTCTTTATTTATTATTATTAATTTGTTAGGTATATTTTTACAGGGTGTTAAATTCTCACCCGTTTAAAATAGATTTCGTCCCAAAATCTATCTGAAAGAGTGTAAAACACAACTCGCTGTAAACATCCATGTTGTACATCTATGTTATTTTTAGTGGAAATTAAGGCTAGGGTCCTTATTTATGTTTAAAATGCAAGCCACGTCCTTTGCAAAGTTTAGATTTAACCCCAGTCCCTGTTTTGGAGCTGCTGCTCCTTTTTTCACCCTTCCGCCTGCTGCTTTGCCACTTCCGCCTTCTACTTATTTTGACCAAAAAAATGCGCCACTCACTTAAAAAAAAATTCCAAAAATCGGAAATATTTCCAGAAGCACTCGCAAAAAAAAAAGTTGCATACTTCTGTGCAATTATTGCCAATAATAGCATATATACATGCATATATTCATATAGTGTTTTACTTGAAAATATGGACCAATATATATATATATATATATATATGTGCAACTATTACCAATAGTCGCATACATGTATGCACATAAAGTTGAACCGAGATTCATATGTTTTGAAAAGTTGCATACATGAATGCAATTGTTCTGCATATATGCATGCATGTGTGCAACAAATTTAAAAGGGACGACGGCTTCTGAATATGCGCATGAATGCATGCATGTATTCTGTACCGGAGCATAAATTTGTGTAACAATGTCTAAAAACGACGAATGCTTGAAAATACAGGTCAAATTTGAATATATGCATAAAAGGATGCGTATAATGCTATTTAGATGCATACAGTATGCATTTATACTGCAAATGGATGCAACACTGAAATATAAGCATGAATATATGCAACTATTTACGAATAGGTGCATCTTTTGATGCAAAAACTTGTTGTTTCCCTGTTTTTGCGTATTTTTGGGTTTTGACGTGGTTTTTGATTGTTTTAGCACCTGAATTTTTTGGCGTGTACATTTTTTATTTAATAATGAATTTTCGTGATTTTTTTATATTCTTTTATTATTTTTTGATGATTTTATGCAAAATAGGGACCTAATTTACATGAAAAGTTAGAGCGGATGTGAGTCTAATTTAAAACCTTAATAGGGACCTATGCCAAACGGACCCTTATTTTTAGTTCATCTATAAATAACCATGTCTCATAGTGATTATGAACTGCAGACTTACTAAAGAGAGCTCAATCCTAGTGTGTATGTGAAATAAATGGTGCGGTATGTATTCAAACACCTTAACATGCATATAATTTTTATATGAGTGCTCGATGCATTTGTGTTGCTGCCATCTCTTACCGTCCAATCTAGCAACCACGATGCAACCAATAGTCCTAAACTTTCGAGTGAGGCTAAATTTTTTATAAAATTTTCACGCCTTCTCTCATATTTTACTGTACTCAAACCAATCTAATTGAATAATGCGGAGTCTTGAAATCCCATGCTCCAAAATATTTATGGTGGCATAAGTTTTCCAAGGCTTCGTCTTTGTCCCCAGTCCTTAATTAAGCCCTGCCTAAATTCATTGTACCATGAAGGTATCTTATCAAATATAAAACTTTTATGGGTTCCTATTCATAATATCATATATCTCCCTATCTTAGGGAACTCCCAAAATAAACTATCGACTCATTATCCTCCACAGTCTGCCTAATCAAATTAGACTTTTTCTTACCATAAATTTGATTTGAGTTAGTACTGTCAATGGTCTCCCATCAACACTTTGGTATTTTAAGTGGCTTCCTTGAAATTCTTCAAGAGTGCCCACAAATTACCAAAAAGATAATTACGCTACTCCTATAAATACTACTATTATTCCTATTATCTAAGAAATCAATGTTGTCGATCCTTCCTCTTATCCCCAAAGCTTGGTTGTCTTTGTTTTGTTCTCCAGCCTTCAAGTGAAGTTAGATCCAGGAGAATTTCCTAAATCAAATTTCTAGATCTAACCAATTAATGTCTAATCTATACTAATGACTAGAATATTTTTCTATGCTCCAGTTTGTTGGAATTCAAATCCGAATAAGGTCCTTTGTTTTAATTTTCATAAATTTGCCCAAATAATAATATTGACATATTTAAATACAAGGAATGGGTATGTTTTATTTTGGATGGATAATGTAATTTTCTTGCAAACACGAAAATTTACACATCAAATTCTTTTCATTTCAGCATATTCCTGATGGTTTTAAATATAGTCTTTTTTCATGTAATGTCCCGTATTTTTTATTCGAATTATTTTGATTATTTAAAATATTGATTTGAATTTGAATAATCGATTTTACCAATTTATTTTGAATATTTATTTATATAATAATATTTGTAATTTCAGAATATTGGGGAAAAAATGTTGAAATTGTTGTATAATGTGATTAGGACATTTAAATTGGTTTAATATTGTTTTTATTTAAATTATATTGACAAATTCGTTTATAAAATGACGGTCGAGCGTATAATTTATAATTTAATTATAAAACAAGCTACAGCGGCGTGGTAGTTCATAATATTGTGTTTAGAACTTCAATTGGCTGTA